>CM024619.1:37813831-38413831 GCA_014182575.1 Eucalyptus decipiens
CTTTTTTTGGTCAAACCCACTTCCAGCTTTGTTGGTGTGTAAAATGCTTGTCTCATGATGTATACTGGATTTTGTATGCATATAACCTATGATTTGATGTCATGCTTGAAGACCCTTTCTTTTTGGATATGGTTGTAGAAGTCCCCAGTTTATTAGGACTTCAGAGGTGAGGTAATAAGATCATCACTTTGGCTCTTTTTGGAACATGACCCAGAGTAGATTCGGTGCTGGAGTTTCTGATTTGGGATAATATTTGACCTCACCTTCTCAAACTAGGGTTTGTTTGGTACACGACTCAGTATAAACTTCTACTATAGACCTACACTCTTCATATAACGAAATGACACAAGCATTGGGAATATATATATATATTTTTTTTTTTTCTGCACTATTTTTAGTTTAGTCGGGAGGAAGCATCTGAGGTAAAGGAAGAAAGAAAAATGGAGGCGGAATGAAGAGAAAGGAAATATTAAATTCTTTGGTTTGCTTGGATGTACCTTGGAAAATGAAAAAAAGGTAAAAAAAGAAAAAGAACGCTGGTTTTCACCTTCCTAGGGGGAGTGACACATGGGGAGAAGAGTTGCCGATATATGTCACTTCTAATTATCAGCAGCTTATAAGGAATTGTTTCCCTCTCATCTCCATAATTTTCATTTATTTCCTTTATCTGTGTTTTCCTCCAAACAATGATGAAATTAGCATCGTTTCTTTTCTATTCATCATTTTCCTTTATATTCGCTATATTTATTTTTGAAGAGCTGGTGCTTTGTGGTCAACGTACACCAGATGTGGATTATGAAAGGGGGGCTGTACCCACAAACGAGTAGATGATATTGGTTGGTGATATATATTATGTTTGTTTTTACTGCTGTCAATTGCTGTTGCATTATCTGGATAAGAAGATTGTTGTGATGCACTGGGGCCAACTCTTATTGGCTTTGTTGTCGTACGTGTTAAATCTAGGATGATTTTCTTACAAGGGTCTAATATATTACCTTGGTTCTGACACATTCCATTCAACATTCTCCTACTTCCATCTGAGAATGAACTTAAAGTTCCATCAGTTGGTGCATGAAAAAATTGATTGGATATGGATATTGAAGAGAAGTGGAATGCTTGCATATGCTGAAATGGTGGCTCCAAAATTTTGGGAAGGATAAGGCTAAGATACTCATGAGTGATGTTTTCTGTCGCATTGATAAACTTCTTGGTTAGCTATGAAAAGGTTTTCTGGATATTAACTAGACGCGGGGGTCATCCTTTTCCCTGAAAATTATGTGATCCATATGTATGAGTAAGATGTCTTTCTTTCTTTAATGAAAGCCATGATTCTGGAGTAATCATGTTAAACAACCTAGTAGTTGACAGTTTTTACTATTATGGAACCATCAATCGACTGCTACCCATTTAAGTAGGAAGAGGACTTGAATTTGATTTGTTTGATGTACCGTGGTCTTATGGATTGATGAGAGGGTTGAATGAACTATTTTAACAGAGAGCATATCCCAGAAACATCTGATGTGGATTTTAAAAAATAGTATAAAAAAATAATTTGCATGAATTATTTTCGTATGTGTGTGTTCAAGCAGTCCTGAGAATCCCTAGACATCCAGAAGCATGTGCAGGTTATTTGTTGCTATAGCCTATAGGGACTCAGTTGTCTTCTAAGCATGTCTACCCGCCTGATCATGGCCAGAATTATTTTTATATATGGTTCTCATACACTAATGAACCTTGGTTTATTCAAACGAAAAAACAGTTTTTGTTTATCCTAATAATTACCAGTACATGGTTCTTCTCTCTTTGGCTAATGTATTCCATGCTAAATATTATGTTTTTAATTCCGTTTCTCTTGAAAAGTTTCTTTTGCTTAATGTGATGGTTTAGTGTGTGATTCATTTTGCTGTGGATAAGCTTATATTTTGCTAGTTGGATTTTGGATGATTTTTTGTTACTTGTTATATTGTTTCATTTGTGCCTGCTAGGTCTGCAGGAGGTACAAGCAATACTGTCAGCAAATGCAAGCTGTTGTAGCATCATTCGAATGTGTGGCAGGGCTTAGTAATGCAGCTCCTTACGCAAACTTGGCTTTAAAAGCTATGTCCAAACATTTTAAGTGCCTGAAAAATGCAATTGCTGACCAACTTCAGTTCACCAACAAGGCTTTTAGTCAAGTAAGCCAAAAAAGAGATGATGCCTCAAGATTAGGGACTGAGGAACGCGTCCAGTATGCCCAGAGAGCTATCCAGAATTCGGGATATCTGGAACACCAGCCTGTTTGGCGTCCTCAAAGGGGTCTTCCTGAACGTGCAGTGACGGTTCTGAGGGCATGGTTGTTTGAACATTTCCTTCACCCGTGAGTGAAATTGCAAACCTTCGACTGGCTTCAATTACTGTCAAAATTGCTTTAATCAATGCCATTTACTCGTGTCTGCATGCATACCCATTAATTGCTAAATTATGTTACAGCTATCCTACCGATACGGACAAGCTTATGCTGGCTAAGCAGACGGGTCTATCCAGAAGTCAGGTGAGTTTCCCTTCTTAAGTCGAACTTGGTTTTCAACTTCCCGTAAATCAAATGCTCTCCTTTTTAGCAAGCTATAGTTCTGCCCGTTTTTCTTTCCCTTACGAGTTTTCAGTAAATCTGATTTGGGATTGTTTTAACATATGGGAAGTGTTCTCTTAGTTTTCATTTGATTTTTCTTTTACAGGTTTCTAACTGGTTTATCAATGCGAGAGTGAGGCTTTGGAAACCCATGGTTGAGGAAATACACATGCTAGAAACACAGCAAGGTCAGAAATCATCGCAAAGGGAGGACCGCAATGTCAACAAGTCTATTGACCAGCTACCGCTGGCGAATTCGTTTTCTTCTGAAAACCCGTCCACCTCTGCTCAGAGGCTCCATGATGCCCTACCTAAACGAACCAGAAGTGAATTACCCATTGCGGTGCCTATGAGAAATGATGAATCACTTAATCTATACCACAATATGTCTAGCCACCCACATGTTGCTGTTAGTGAGAGCATTGGAGGTGTGAGCAGTGGTGTTTCTTTAACACTGGGTCTTCACCAGAACAACAACGGGATGGGTTTGTCAGATTCGTTCCCAGTCAACGCAGCACAGCGTTTTGGCATTGGCCTTGAAACGACCAACGAAGGGTATGTTGTAGGTAGTTTTGAAGCACAGGATCGGCATTTTGGAAGGGATGTATTTGGTGGTCAACTTTTGCATGACTTTGTTGGCTGAAGTTTTCTTGACTAGAACAGCCTGGGGTCATATGTTCGGAGTACTGTTTCACCAAAGTTACAGTAGATGTTCTTAGATCAACCAGGACAACCCTGAGCCGACACCAATGAAAGGAAGTTGCGACTTCTGCCATAAGATTAAGATAATGTAAGAAGGTACGTGTTCGGTTCTTCTCATTATGTAGACATTGCCTCTTATTACTGGAGTATATGGGTCTGCTTTATTTACATTCTTAAGCAGCATCTGGGAAGTGTAAAATGGAGGGCTTTAAGAAAAGAAGCTAAAAATGGCCTGCCTACGCTCTCTTTTGATGTGAATGGAAGTAACCAGGCTATTGTTCTGTGTGCAGAGATTACATTGCCTTTATATTGCATGGAAGATTACCCTTCAGTATGCTCGCCTTTTTTCCTCCCTTTTCTAAAGATCTCAGTGACCACACATGAACTAAGCACGGCTTGTCGAAAAGCTCATGGTTTTCTAGTATTAGCTGAAGTGATTCCACATGACATCAACTTATGATGGTGTTTGTGTGTCGAGTAATCTTGGAGATATTTAATTTAAGACCTTCAGTCAAAAGGCTCGAATGGTCATGTATTGCTAGATATATAGTTATTTGTTGAGATGTATGCAGAGTCATGAGGCTGTACGATATTTGCTGTCTACGTATGTATTCGAGTCTTTGTGAACATATCTCTCGTATTACTCTTTATAGTGCCGAGTCTCTTGAGGTCCTGTAAATAACTGGAGTTCATATGCTAGTTGGAAATTGTGGATGAGGTGTCTGGTTTTCTTGAAATTTACTTTCACCATAATGGTTATGGATGCAGAGAATTTGATTTTTCTTGGAAACTATAGTAAGGCCTTTCCTTGATTAGATACATGGATTGTTTTGAAATAGTTTGTTGGGAGGGTTTTCATGAGCAAGATATTGTATTTACTAAGACAATTAGATTTCAAAAATATGCAGGATCTTTCACTGGACCTTGAAAAGGAACACAAGTTTCCCTACTATTGTGGTATAATGATTGGTTCTGTTCACCGTCACACATTGACTAGGTCAACAAAATATCCAATCTTTCTTGATGTTGGTTCTACATTGTCAAGCATCAAACTTGTCAGCCACGACTGAAATAATTGCGAGGATAATTATATGGTGATGGATAAAGATGAGAATTATATTTTCCGTGCGGCAAATTAGACTCATGTCTAGGTTAATGTTGTCACCACAGTTTCCGAACAGTACAAACAAAATGGTCCTGGATGCGAAGAATGTTTTGAGAGTAGTTTATAAAATGGGATGGTGAGTTTTAGGTGGGGAACATTTGAAATTCGTGTAGCTGAGTTCTCTCTTAAATTTTCGGTACATCTTATGACCCATTCTGGGTAGATTGGTTGCTGTACGCTTTATTTCCTGAGCGGTCAAGAGTTCATAACACAATTTGTATGTCCAAGCACATTCCGACAACGATTAGGTGTGAATATGGTGTCTTAAAATCGTAGTGAGGTTGGATCACAACGGCTGCGTTTTTTCATGACCAAGTCGGCAATCAGAAACAAGTATTTAAAGATATTTACTAAGCCAAAACAAAGCAGATATGGAAGACTCGTGATCACGGGGTCCTCGTCTCAACACTGTCAATTGCACCAGAGCCCCTAGACCAATCAGTTATGAGTGATATTCTTCTCACGAGGCTATTGCTTTTCGTTCATCAATTATTTCTTGAAATGACCTTTTAACTTGCTGGTAAAGTGCGACAAAAAGTTCAACAAGTCAACAGATATAGCGACGCAATGTGGGTTTTTCGTCTCAATTCTCAAGAAATGCGGATTCTTGTGGTGGGTCTGTAGCTTGTCGGGAGTCTGGGGGAGGAGTGCAAGGTGTGCAATCAAAGGAAACATAATAAAGAACTTGAAGATGACTGCACTACTCGAAATGATGATCACTGTTGTTGAGTTTGGGCTGGTAGTACGTCAAATGCGAAGAATCGTGGGACACCAAGGAATTACGAAAATAACTGCAGAAACGGCCTGGAGGTACACGGAATGCAATCTGTTTGAAGCACCACTAAATTTCTCAGACTGGTACTACTCGAAATAAGAATCTCGTCGTCTTGGAGTTCAGAATTTCTAGGAAGCCAGATGTGATAAATCGTCGCACGAGATTTAACCTAGGAAATACTTGCAGAAAAAGCCTTGCCCCTCCAGTTCCTTGAAGCCAACTGCAGGTCGAATTCCAGTTTTGCAGTGCCCGGAGAACTCGTTTTCAGTAGACGTGAAAAAAACCCTAAAGTTCTGGTAAGAACCGATTAATATTTAAAATTTCAGATGGGGCCAAAAATGGATGCGACTGAGACCCCTGCCGCGGCTGCATGGAGAAGTATGCCAATGTGATCGAAGACGTCAGTATAGGAGGTGCTGCTTGTAGCTGACATTCTGCCCATTGTGATCACTCAAATAAAAGTTGATAACCTGAGACTAGTAGGAAGTTCAATGGAAGAAAGGTCAATTATTCCCTCAACTTAAGATTTTTAATTTAAGATTTTTCATCCGATAAAGCTACACAACCACAATTTAATAAGTTTCTAGGCAAAAACTTATTTCCGAAAGTTGGTAATTTGAAAACAATAAGAAAAACATTAGTAAATCAATCAAATCAGGGTCGATAGCTTGATAGGAGAAAGATAGGTTATTTATAAAGAATCAAATTACATCAATAAATCAATCAAATAAGAATTCGTACTCAACATTAGTTGGTAACAAGAATGTTGCCAATGTTGTGTGTGTATATATAATATGTTTCACCGGAATTGATCTCGTAATGAAATATCCTTTATTGAAAAGCGGTATTTATTAAAGGAGACAAATTTTGTAATGACTTCAGATAGAATAAAACAGACGATAACTTTACTTTAGATAGAATTGTGCAAATGCAAACCTCATGGGAATTTAATCGACAACAAAATTTGAAAAATAAATTTCCCTTTCACGAAATTGAACACAAACAAACTATACTGGAATTTAATTAGTGACAAAGCTTGAGAATTCAAAGATGTAACGTCATAATTTGATTAACAATGTGCCATCTAGGATTTAAATACATGTCGGAAATTAATCGACAATGCAGATTTGGAAACTATAGCTAAGAAACATGTTGAAATTTATTTAACAACTTGGGTCTAGAAATTGATAGTACGATGCAAGAAAGTAAAAATAAATGAAAGATGGTAAATTTGTTTTCCTGCGGTTGTAGCCATGTGTCTTCCTTCATCTTTGAAAGTTCTGTGCTGATATTCTCACAATATCACAATCTTATCTTTAAATGGTTTTCCTTGAAACGGTTTTAACCAGGGTTTGCCCCAATACCACTCTTTGATATGGAAGGGGAGGTGGAGGGTTCGAATTCCTATCTTCTCGGGGAGGTGGGTGAGGACGATTTAGTTTCGGGAGTGAGTTTCGACTTCCACGCCCTGAGGAGACATGACAAAAGTCCGAGAGTGAGTAAAACCTCAATCATTTTATTCTCTTAGTGACTTAAACCCTGTAATTGCATCTTGATGCCCTTTACACGTTCGACTTTCTCCTAATGTCAAATGATAATTTATTGACCTTATTAACCGATACTTTTGTCGACTATCCTTAATCATCTATTGTTGTTTGTCGACAACCAGTCAGCAAAGGTCATCGATGTGCATTAATATTGATAATATTTCTTGCGGTTGTCCATAATAGGTTTAATACTTGATGCTCTTATCACATGCTTATTCATATCGACGACCTGACCAATTTTTTGTACCAATGTACGTCCCTTTCAAGAGATTAAAAGTAATTTTAATGCCTTTTAAAAATAAATACTCGTAACGTACTTTCGTGCATGTTGTTCCTCTTAACGCTTTGTAGTCCATGCGCAGTCGGCAACCTCGTAGCATTTTGATACGTCGCCTTGATCGGCACGGTTTTCGAATCGCCATCATTACAAAGAGTATCTTTATGGATTGTCGGCCTCTAAATCTTCGACTGTTTTGGGGAATTATATATTCGACCAAGATTTGATTTTTATTTTTCTCATTTTTTCAATGTGCACACATGAATACTCTCTGATAAAATTGCGAACTGCTTGTCCTTTCAATGCCTCAAGCAGAACATATATCAAATTGATCTCGGACAGATCAAAGCCCACTTAACTATGCGGCCTCTAACTATAGGTCGGGTCAGCATATATTTTATGTCATCTGTCTTGCATATCAGATGAGCCGTGCTCGAGAATATGTGGTGTCACAATTTACTAAAAGCAAAATATAAGGACAAACATAACATTTCGATGGGGGTATTATCTTCTTTCTACATAATTCAACATTCTGTTAGGGTAATACACTGTCTACTCTTTGTCTTCATCATTATCTTGTGTCAGCATTCTTCTGATAGTCGCATTGGGCACTGACAAAAAAGTTTCAAAAGCCTACCTGATTTAGATGGCAACAAAACCAGATGATCAAATAGATATTCTCTAATACAATTAAAACACTTTACTGTTTTTCTTTCGAAATGAAGTTTTCCTAGTTTTTTCAAGTTAAGTAACGGTGAAAAAACCTCAATTCTTCCATATAGGTTAGCAATAAATTGATACAAGAAATTCACTTTACCAATTATCATTTGCAACTATTTTTTAGTTGGTGGTTGTAATTAAAGATTTGTCTTTGATTTATTTTTATTTACTTCAATTCCTCTATGATTTACTAGAAACACTAAAATTTACCACCTCTAACTTCAAAAGTATATCTCAGAGTTCATTTTCAATATATATTTCTGCACTTTAATGGAAGCCTACTCAAGATAGTTCAGATGACTTACCTAGTCTAATATGATGATGATCTCATTGATGTGGATTTCCATGAACTCTTAATCGTATTGCGAAAAATGAAATTTATCGCTTTTTGGTACGTTGTTCTAGTGTTCTTCAACCCAAAAGGCATTACCAGCCACTCCAATGTACTGATAAAACTAGGACATTGAGCGTAGTCTTGTGCACGTTTTCTTCTACTATGAATAGTTGATTGTATCTCGAATAGCCATCTATTAAAGACATAATTTCATTGCCTAATGCCAAGTCAACTAACATATTTGCCATTGCCATCTAATGCTCATCTTTAGAAGTCACAACATTTAAATCTCTAAAGCCGATGCAAACCCGTACTTCCCTTTTTCTTTTTCACAGGCACTATGTTGGAAAGTCATTCGATATGCCATGTTGTTATGATGAATCCCACTGCTAATAGGTGCTTAATTTCTTCTTTGACCTTGAGAATAACCTCGGGAGCAAATTGCCTTGGAGGTTGTTTATTTGATCTAAATCCCTTTTTGATCAGCAACTTGTGTTCTACCACATCTCTTTGTAGTTTTGGCATCTCATGATAAGTCCAGGAAAAACAATCCTTGTATGCCTTCAATAGCTCGACAAAATTTTGAAATCCTCGTCTGATAATTCACTAATATAAATTGGTCAATGACACTGCCTATCACCAATGTCAATTTCAATTAATGGTCATGAGCTTCCACCACTTTGGCTCTGTTTGATTAGCTTTCCCAAGAGGTTTGGGGAAAATATGAGGTGTTTGGTGAGTGTTTTGAGATCCCATTGGCCAAATGCTAGTATTAAGAAAGCCGAAAGCCTAGGAAGGGGTGGGAGAGAGCTCGTGTGTGTATTGCCAGCCCCTTTGTGAACCCCGATTTCAGTGCCTCAAATCTAGGGTTTTTCTTTTAAGAACATTATCACTTGTTTTTCTATCTTGGATTCTAAAAGATATACCTTATCTTTGATAATAGGAAACACTCTTAATATCTCTTATTTCGATAATACGAAGTCAAACTACTCTCCAGGTTTGACTTCAATTAATCTATATTTCCAACTTGGCATCCCCATACACAAATTTCAGCCAACTTGTGAAATTAAAGGGCTTAGCCCAATTTTTAATTACCATGGGCATAGTCCAATTAATCCAATAAAGCTCATATCCTCAATCACTTAAGCCCATTAACTCCAATGCAATCATGCTTGTTATGCTAAAAAAACAAAAATTCCTAATATGTATATATAATTTTATTAATATTTTTATTTGGGGGTCATGATCGATCCTTAATTTTTCAATGCAATGGATATCTAAATGGGTCATCAAAATTTATGTATTAATATCAATTATAGTTTATAAACACAAATATTTTGTTAGATGTTTTGAATAATGTGTTCCAGTTTTAGAAAAATGGGAAAATGGAAAATTGAGAGAAAAAAGAAAATGGAAGAGAGAAGAAGGCTACCCATATTAGGTTGCTTTAGTGCTGCGAGCTGTTAAATTGATTGGCAAATACAGTTGTTAGAGCTTTTCTAATGAAGAAACGATATTTTTTGTTTGTTACTCTATAGAAGTGGAGTAGGTGGGACTCAGTCCCACTCTCGCCCATTTCAAATTCTCACTATTTTCTCTAAAGAGGCTTGGAAAAACCTCCATTTCATCATTTTTTTAGATTCAATTGGTGAAATTTGTCAATAATATGAGAAACTACTACCATAGAAATTTATAGACATGGATAGATTTGAAAGATTGTTTTTGTTTGACGTAGAATCGCCCCGCTCTTTCTTACACAAGAGTGGCCAAGTTATTCAGAGTCACTTCCAGCACTAATAGGGTCACTTTTTCGAGTCACTAATGGACATTAGGGCTAATCAATGATAGATCTACAAGCCTTATGCTTTGGGTATAAAAGGAGACACCTTTAAACAAAAACTCATAAAAATTTCTACAAAATATGATGATCCGAAAAATTAAACTTATGTGACGAAAATTAATCTTGATTTAATTTTTATTTCTAAGCTCATAGATTACTCTTCTCACTCAATTTCGCTGCCACCATGTTAGAAGATTCCAAGTTCATTTGAGGTGGTCAGAGAGATGTCTTTATTGTATGAAAGCCATGGAATCCACAAGCGACTTCTTAAGCATGAATGCGCAGACTTGAAGAACAAATGACTAACATGGGTTCCAAGTAATGTCAAATTCCAACAAGATCTCCCGTTACAGAAAAGAATAATAATAAATAAATGCTCTTTCTACCTTCAGGAAGGAAAACAGGTATCAGGGGACGCTCTTCTAGTGCTTCAGGTTTAGACTTGTTTAAGGAATGCATTTAATGGACACACACACATACATACATACATACATACATACATACATACATACATATATATATATATATATAAAATTGATATATCAAGTAATGTAAACTTATATAGGCCATTGAATATTGCACTACCAATTTGATGACTACATATATAATGTTTGCCATATCACTTGATATATCAAATTCTTAGACTATTTTTAATCATAATAGAATTAATCCTTGCCGTATTGATGATTCTATGTTTGTTAAGATTACAAAATCGATATACTACGGTTTTGTTTATTTGGATTTGTCAAGAGAAAGTAAATTTTTTCACTTCCCCACTTATATATAAACATATTAACTTGTCAATATTTATATATCATGAAAATTTCTGGTGTTTAAAATTTAACATAAAAAGTCACCATGCACGGGCTGCAAAATTAGAAATGATTGTTGATTTGGCTGGAAATCAGGTATTAAACACGGTTTGTTGGTCAAAGGGAGAAAGCATCGGCCGATCTTTGTCATGATACGTACATATGGCCGGCCGCAGCTGTCGCGTTTGAAATTTAGTGATTGCATGGTTAAATAAATGAAGAAAATTAATCATCCTATTTGACCATTTATCCGAATTAACCAATAGATTTGGATTGTCCTAATAATAATTTAATAGAGAGTGGGAGGAGACCTTATTATTAAGCACCGATATCAATTGATCCCTTGTCAACATATTGCTGACTTCTTGACTTGAATTAAATCATTCTCCTAGAAGAAGATTTGAAGTGAACCATCTTCGAGACATCAACTAAGCCAACTTTTGCTTCAACGGAGATTTTTCTTGTAAGGTCACGATGAATAATACTTATTAGGCCGATTAAATTTCTTGCATAACAGAAAGATGACGAGGTCGGGACACTGAGTGCCATAACTTGGCACGCCGGGACAGACACTTAAGTCGCCATAACTTTAAAATGGTACACTTAAGTGCCATCATCGGAGCAAAATGGGACACTTAAGTGCCACTCCGGCGAAAATCCGGCCAAATGGCTGACGTGGCAATTTTCCGGCGACCTTAGTCCAAAACGGCGTCGTTTTGCACGCTGACGTGGCGGAGAAAACGCGAAAACGACGCCGTTTCGTGTCTACGTGTAATTAATAATATAAAAATTAATTAAATTATAAAGTATTCAAAAAAAAATTAAAAAAAGAAAATTTTAAAATTTTAAAAATTAAGAAAAATTTAAAAATTTAAAAGTTTTAAAAAATTAAGAAATTAAAAAAAAAAAAAAAAAAGAGGGGGTCGAAGGGCGGGCGAGGGCCGAGCCCTCGCCGCCCCGCCGTCGCGGGAAGGGCCGGCGACGGAGGGGGAGGGTCGGCCGGGGTCGCGGCCCCGGCCGCCGACGGCGAGGGCTCGCGGCCCTCGCCGGATCGCGGGCGGGCCGCGACCCTCGCCCGGATCCGGGCGAGGGCTCGCGGCCCTCGCCGCCGGCGGCCGGCCTCGCCGGCCCTCGGCTGTGGCCCGCGACCCGGCCGACCCTCCCCCTCCGTCGCCGGCCCTTCTCGGCGGCGGCGGGGGCGGCGAGGGCCCGCGAGCCCTCGCCGGATTTGGGCGAGGGTCGCGGTAGGGCGCGGGCCGCGACCCTCGCCGCATCCGGCGAGGGCTCGCGGGCCCTCGCCGCCTCCCCGCCGCCGCCGGAAGGGCCGGCGACGGCGGGGCGGGGCGGCGGCGAGGGCTCGGCCCTCGCCCGCCCTTCGACCCCCTTTTTTTTTTTTAAATTAAAATTTTTAAAATTTTCTTATTTTTTAAAAATTTTAAAATTTTTTAAATTTTTTAAAATTAAAATTTTTAAATTTTTTTAAATTTTTAAATTTTTATTATTTTTTATGCTGATTTGGAGCTCCGGCGAGCCACGTAGGCGAAAAATAATAATAAAAAAATGCCACGTAGGATTTCCGGCAAGGGTCGCCGGAGGTGGCACTTAAGTGTCCCACTCGAAAAAAAAAGTGGCACTTAAGTGTACCGTTTGGAAGTTATGGCACTTAAGTGTCCCGGCGTGCCAAGTTGTGGCACTTGCGCTGTACTTCTGCCGAAAGATGACACAATCTTTTACACCCAACAAAAAGGAGAAAAAAAATGAAAAATCGATCTTTATCTTCATTATTTGACTTTGGCAATTTACTTTCGCCATTAATTTCTAGCAGTTGATGCACTATTGAATCCGTGGTTGGTCTATTGTCCCGGTCCTCCTCCACACATGACACACCAATCTCAACTAGCATTCTTGCTTGCTTCCTGCTATATTTCCCTTTCAATCTCTTGTCCACCAAATCCTGTATCCCCAAGTCCTGGCCACATTGAATCCTCCTCTTAATCTCCCTTATGAAGACCGTCGGCTCGGCTTCCTGCTCCTCGTTTTCTGCTTTCTTCACGACCCAATTTGAGAGCCGAATCCCCCTCACTATCACCAGGACCATCACCCCGTAGCTGTACACATCGACCTTTGCGGTGATTGGCAGGTTCAGGGCCCACTCGGGCGCCATGTAGCCCTTCGTGCCCCTTATGCGAGAGAACTGCGAATTCTTGCCGTCCCTCTGCAGCAGTTTCGCCAGGCCAAAGTCCGCGATCTTGGGCTCGAATGTCTTATCCAAGAGTATATTCTCGGGCTTCACGTCGCAGTGGATGACCCACTCGAGGCACTCGTGGTGCAGGAAGGCCAGGACTTTGGCGGTGCCGAGCGCGATCTTGAACCGATCCCTCCACTCCACGTAGTCCCCCGAGAAAAAGTGCTTGTGCAAGGACTTATTCTTCACGTACTCGTAGACCAAGAGCTTGTGCTTGCCCTCACAACAGAACCCCCACATCCTCGCCAGGTTCATGTGATTTTTCTCCCAATTGTACTGACTTCAGCCCAGAAGACATCCTCCTCATGGTACACATCTCCGATTCTCTTCACGGCCCCGACCCTTTTGTCCGGTAAAACGCCCTTGTATACTGATCCTGACGCTCCTCTCCCTATCTCTCCCTTGAAGTTCTGCGTCGCGCTTTTGAGTTCCTCATAGCTGAACCTCCTGAACTGGCTGGTTTTTGCACGGTATCCGTCTTCCAATGTGCTCTGCACGTCACGCTTTCTGAAAAGAATCCACCAGCCTGAGAAAAAGATACTGAGAAAAAGATAAGGACCTCGACTGCCCCAACCGTGGATGCGAACCAGTAGAGGTAGGCCCATCTCACCCTCTTGCCTATATAACACTATAGGTCGATGAACCTACCATTAATTGGTCTCTGGCCGCAGAGCAATCAGGATCACTGCCGTTGTGAATCTGCTCCAAGGATGCCACCATGGAGATGGGCAGCTCAGATGTAAAGTTCCGGGAAAAGACAGGGCCTTGTAGCCGCTGAAGAGCGAGCTCTTCCCGAAACACCCTCTTTGCGATTCCCGGTAGCTGAACCCCAAGCAGCTGCAGTCATCCAAACAGGCCTGCCTGCAGAAAGTGAACGAGGCGTTGCTGTTGTAGATGGCATTGAAGCCATAATAGTCCGTGTTGGGAAGCGCCAAGAACTTCACGTCCAGAGACTCGGAGCAAGTGATATTGAACCTGGGCTTGCAACCTTTGTTCCAATCAGTAGGCTCGCTCATCTCATAACCAGGAGGGCATGTGCACTTGGGCTCAGATGTGTACACACAAATCCCATTCCTCCACATATCCCGTGCACATTGCACAATCCTGGAAGCGCCTGCCATGTCACCACCCGCAACCCGGTCTGCTTGTCCAAGCTGTAGGGCCTCAGGTTCCCGTCCTGGTCCGTCAGCTGCCTTTTGATCCCAAGGCCATGGTTGGAAGCATTGAATTGAAACCGGTCGCTCGATTGAAAATGGCCTGTCTTGTCAAGGACTGTGATCCGGCTACTGTTGTAATTCGTTCTCCCGTTCTGGAACACGGTGAAGTCTGGGTTAGGCCAATAGCGGCTGGATATGTCTGGTCCTTCATACATCAACCTCAGCACATTGTCATTGTCAAAGTATAGGTTGAAGTAGCCAGAGTAAAAGGCTCCTCCCTTCAGAGATGACACCAATTTCTTGCTCTTAGTGAAGAGCTAGTTTGGCAGCAGAGTATCAGCCGGATAATCAAAGCTTTGCCATAGAATTGTCCTATCCGGACTTCTCAGCACAAGATTACCTGAATTCAAGAGCTCGAGCGAATGGGCATCGGTAGAAGTCGTGTTGGTCTCCCAGACCACAGAGCCATCCACATCGGTCAGGACCAACGAGCCGGTGCCCTGGAGCGTGACCTTAGAATCTTGGCCATTCACAGGCTTGTCTCGGTTGGCTGTCCAAACGACAGTCCTGTCCGAGGAGTTGGTGAACCAGATTGAGAACCACTAAGCATTGCCTCCAAGGCCATAGAAGCCGCACGTGAAGGTCTTATCTGGGGATGTTAGTGTGTCGGAGTCATGTTCTTCAACTGATAGAGAAGAGCCTCTATGCAAAATGTTTGAGCTTGCAAAGGTAAACATGTGGAAAAGATAATGAGTGGGAAGAGAGAGAAGCTTGAAATGGCGATGGTATTGTGGTTCATCCCTGGAGGTTTAGGAAACAAATGGACAGAGAGAATGAAGAGCACGATACTCTTCCCCACACACGCGCACACATATATAAAAGTCGATAACTTGCCCGAACTGGAAGTCTTTCTTCAGTTTTAGAAAAATGATGTCTGTCACAACTGGGGTACATACTTTTCTTTTGATATTTGATATAATATAATATGAACGGCATTGCAGAGTCAAGTATATACCGTGAAAGGCCAAATAAGAGGAAACAAGGAGAAATTTCGGTTCACACGATTTATATTGATTGACCGGGGGCCAACATCTATGAACGAAAAAAAATCATCATCATGACATGGCTTCTGGTCAAATATACCTCACTGTTGGAACAATTTCCTTGCCTACATTTTTTTTTTAAAAGCCTCAAATATTTTCACATCTGCTTATATCTAGGGGCGTGCGGGAGATTTTGTGGAACTTGTAGACCATATACAACCTATACGACTGGGTACGTTTTGTAGTAGGTATTAGAGTTTGTAAGGAAGATTCTGAAAGGGCTAGTGCAACACCTAGAGGGGGAGGGGGGGTGAATCAGTGTAAATAAAATTTTCTTGCAAGACGTAGAAGTAATAAATTGCCTTTTGAAGATAGTTGACTAAGGACGTAAACAGTTTTAAACAATTATATAAATCAACGAATAAAAGTAAGGAGTTAAGAAAAGAGAATTGAAACACAAGGTTTAAAGTGATTCGGCTTAGGTCAAGCCTATGTCCACTTTCCCGCACCGACAGCTCACTGGTTGGATTTCATTAAGAATCAAAAGAGATATTACAACTTTTAATCTTCAACTTTTTCAGTGAAGAGTTTCTTCTGATCTCTCACAAAGTCTCACTATGTGTTTCTCTCTTTTGTGTACAACTTTGAGTTTAATGATTGAAAGAGCAAGGAACTATAGAGATTCAGATTTTGAAATTCTTCTTTCACACACTACAAACAACTGAAGAGTCATCTTTAAATACTCCTTCATGCCTTTATGACTGTTGGCACTTTCCAAAGGAATTTTTCCAATCTACCTGTTAGACAGAATTAATTAAGGTGATCTCGAGTCGTTGAATGATTGGTTATGAAAGCCCGTCAATCTTGTTTGTTCATACAATCGGGATTTTTGGTTTCCATAAGTAAAACCTTCCAAGTTTGCTCGCCCTTCAAAAGATCTTTGTATCGGAGTAGGTTCCAATAAGAATAATCAAACGAGTAGATGCTATATCCAATTATAAGGTCTTCCAAAAACCATATGAATCGAATCCTTGAAGATAATCCGGCATGTGGATAAGTCTTCATTCTTCAGTCTGAAAACTGTCAGTGAGGGCAGACTTTGAAATTTATGTCTAGTGGTCTTCAGATTTTGTCAGTAGAGTCTGGAGTTCTTGAGACTATAACACTTGAGTATGAAAGTCTTTAGATTAGACTTTTGGAAACGTTTTGTCAACTTTAAAACAGTAAAGGAGTTTTCGCCAACAGATTCGAGGTTTCAACATGTTGGAACTGGCAGAGTATTGTTAGGTATTGGGCTTTATGGTCATACTGCCCTTTACCCACCTTGCACCTTGTAGCCTGCACCCTATACCCTATGAAGAGTACTTATAGGAAGATACTGATTTACCTTGTATAATTATTCTTAAATTAAATATATGTCTAATTGACATTCTACTTTTCTTTTCAAAATTTTCTCGTTTATAAATTTGAACATCCTATTTTATAAGCAATTTTGAATCCCATTGAAAAAATAAATCTCCAACTTCATTTCATCCATCCTCTCTTTGTGACAAGCTTGGCTACGTTGGCTGAGAACTGTTAGTTCATGCTTTCAAGGCAGTTGGATAGGCTTTAATGTAAACTTGTCGATTTAAATGATGGGCGAAAATTGATTCGCTTTTTTTTATTGTGCTTTTGATATTTTATCCTTTTAGAATTATATTAATACTAAAAAGGAACATGTATTGTATGTTTTGTGTTAAATGCACAGTATGAATATAACCACCGCGATGATCTTTTTTTAATTTTACTTTAAAAAAAAAAAAAAGACAGGTAGTTGAGGGCACCCAAAAACCTGTGGAACAAACATGTCTTGGGATGGTTCCAAGGGCCTATAGGATAGGTTCGAGATTTCAAAAATCTAGAACTAGTATCCATAGAGTATGTTCAAGAGTTAGCTGATTGTATGGGTGAATAGGATTGACGGACTTTCATCACCAATCATGTCGATCGCATTAGTACCGAGTGACAATGTAGTCGTCGATCAACAAGACAATTATTGGTTCCAAGTCTATATCTATTACTCTGCATTTGGAGGATGTCTACATTCCTTGAAGGACATCAACTCAGTAACATTGGAACAAGCAAATTTTGGATACGTGCACCTAACAATATTTATTTCTTAAATATCGTCTAAAGTTTCTAGAGTTTTTACTTAATTGTCATTGTTTTCTAGTAAGACTGGTTGTCTTCCATATGAGTCCTTTCATCTTTTCAGAGAGTCTTATAATTACTCATACTTGGAGGATTGTTCCAAGTGATATAGCTAGTATAAGCACCTAGAGAGGGGGGGTGAATAGGTATATAATTGTTTTTCTCATCAATTACACAATATTGGGCAGTTAATAGAATTTAGACATGCAGCGATCAAAGTAAGACTGAGATAAGGGAAGAGAAGATTAAACATAAGGTTTATAGTGGTTCGGCTTATTCTAAGCCTACGTCCACTCTTCCGCACCGACACCAATTGGCTGGATTCCACTATGAACAAAAGAGGAGTTACACCACAGCTCTTCCTTGATTCCATAGCGTAGATGTTCTACTACACCTCCTCAAGGTCTCTTACGAATATAGACTCTCTTTTGAAAACAATGATTCGCTCAAAGAGTTTGTCTAAACAACAGGAAGCTTTTTAGACTTTGGAATTTTCTATCATACACTTCTTCAACAACTAATACGTCTTCTTTATATACTCCTTCATGCCATCATACCCGTTGGCACTTACCAAATGAATTCCTCCAATCTACCCGTTGGACGGAATCAATCAAGAAGATTAATTAGGCTATTAAAGGAACGTGTCGATAGCCCATCAATCCTGCTTACCCATACAATCAGGATCTCGGTTTCCATAAGTAAAACCTTCCAAGAATATCCAAACAATCATCGGATCTTCAATCATCAAGTCAATCTCGATCAATCAAGGATTCCGTTATGTCTTCTCCAGCCTCGAGGTCTTCTCCGGTTGATAAGGTCATCCTCTTAACGAATCATCCAGATCTGGATAACCATCTTTCAACGGATTAGAGACTGTCAATGAGGATAGACTTTGAGTCTTGAGTCTGGCTGTCCGGAGGTCTTCAGACTTTAAATGGAAGAGTCTGCAAAACCTTCAGACTAGACTGACAGAAACATTTTGTCAACTTCAAAACACTTCAAGAAGATTTCTTCAACACCAAGTTCATCTATATAAGCATGCCGTGATGAATAAGGAGGAATACTTGTTTTGATTGGTGACTTGTTTAGCCTTTGCCTTGAGTACAAAAATGATTTATTCTTTTGCTCTCATCTCTTAGATCGATTCCTATGACTGGCGAATGATCCATCCATTTCAGTTATTACTTATGTTACCTCATACTTCTTTACACTTTATTTGACGTCAATTACAGAGCCAAGTCGCAACCGCAAGTTGTTACCATCTTAAATGATGGTATTGTAAAATAGGCATTGCAAATCAAATCACAAGTCCGTAGACTTGTCATAACTTTGGATAGAGCGATTTTAATAATCTTTCCACAAGTGTACGCACGTTTGCAGCTTCAGAGCTTTCCCCCTCCGCCAGTGATTGTAGCATGTAGTCTCGGATGACTCTTTTCAATTAACCCCCAAGTGGAGTGATTTCTTCATAGTCCTTTGTGATTGCACGCGGGTCAGCAGCCTCGAGACCTCTTCAGATCGCAACCCGTAGCGTTGGACGACTATCTTTTAAATGAACCCCCGGTGGAGCAGACTTCTTTAACCTCCTTAGTGTAGTTGATCTTTTCAACTTCCCAAGTGGAGCTGACCTCCCAGCCGAGTTGACTTTTCTACCTCCCAAGTGGAGTTGACTTGATTAATACGATGATAATCTGTTGCCCGGAAACCTCTTCATCAAATTCCCTTTGCAAGCAACATCAGGTAAGTCTCCTTACTCTTTTCAGTTTCAACTTAGTTTCAATTTACTTAAAAATGATGAAAATAAAGAAATTCCAAAAAAATAAATAGAAAAAAAGCAAAAAAAAAGAAAATAAAGCTAAGAAATTTTAAAAGAAAAAAATGATTAAAATTGAGAGAGAGAGAGAGAGAGAGAGAGAGATCACAATTATATCTGCATGGTCTATCGAAAGAATTCATATATCATCTGTCTTTAAAAAGAATCTCTTTGAAGGGACAACTGTTGACATTTAAATTTTTGCTCAAAAATCGCGGTTGGTTATTTTCTAAAGAATTGAAACTTATTTTTTTTACAAAAATATTCAATATTGAATTTTTGCATATAGATTACTAGACATTTAGTATAGTTATTAAATAGAAATATCTTTTTTTTTTTCTCTCAAAATCTACAAGGAAAAAGTTGGAGCCAAGGATCTAAATGTAAGTAGCCAAGTCCTATGGGGGTCAAATTGCAATTGAAACAGCCAATTGGGGCTAAAGTGCAGTTTCCAAAAGTTAGGGGACCGATTTGCAAAATTTTACAGAATTTACCCGAGCCCTCAAATAATCATTTTTATCATTTTTTTACCCCTAATTAAGCTTGAAATTGAGCTTGGGCTAGTTCAAGGACCAAATTAAATTAAATTGGTTGTTTTCATGCAAGAAAAATGGCCAATTTTGAGAGACTTTCTTGTAACATTAGTGAAGAAAATTGCAAAGTTTGCGAGGCTCAAAGTTGTCAAATGATAAAAAAATTCTGGCAAAGTTGATGGATTAAAACACTTAAAAGTTGCCAAAGCCCAGTCCACAATTTGGCCAATGGACGCTTGAGTTGTCCGGTCCATCATACATCAATTGCAGCACATTGCCATTGTCGAAGTACAGACTGAAGCCAGAGTAAAATGCTCTTCCTTTCAGAGACGACACCAATCCCTTGCTCTTAGAGAAAACAGCTGGTTTGGCAGCAGAGTATCAGTTGGATACTCGAAGCTTTTCCATAGAATTGTCCTATCGGGACATCTGAGCACAAGATTGCCTGTATTCAGAAGCTCGAGCGAACTGGCATTGTTGGAAGTCGTGTTCATCTCCCAGACCCCGAAGCCATCCAAGTCAGTCAGGACCAACTCCCCGGTGCCCCGGAGAGTGACCTTGGAGCCTTGGCCATTAACAGGATCCCGGTTGGCTGTCCAAACGATGGTCCTGCCCTGAGGAGTTGGTGAACCAGATTGATAACCAATAAACATTGCCTCCAGGCCCATAGAAGCCGCATGTATAGGTCTTATCTGGGGATATTAGAGTGTTGGAATCATGGTGTTCAACTGATAGAGAAGGGAGTTTATGCAAAACGCCTGAGCTTGCTAAGGAAAAACATGTGGAAAAAATAATGACTGGGAAGAGAGAACAGCTTGAAAATGTGATGGCTTTGTGTTTCATCACTCGAAGTTTTAGGGAACGAATGGACAGAGAGTTCGGGATTTTATTTTGCTTATAGATATTTGAAGTGCACGTCGATTCCGCATGCACATATATATGGAGCGAAATAAAAATCAAATGACTTGCCCAAACTAAATATCTTTCTTTAGTTTTAGGAAGATGATATCTGTCACAAGTAGGGTGCGTACTTTTATTTCGATATTTGATTGAATATTAAATAAATGGCATTACATAGTGTTGACACCCAAAGTTGACCGTATTAGCATATGATGGTTGCGTGGATAAAAGGCTGAGTTGGCACCCAATGTAGGCTATACCATCACGTGCTACTCACGTGAGTGAGAAGTTGAAAATCGTACCATCACACACTAGGCACATGAGTAAGAAATACAACACAACTATGCACCTTGAGGATATTGATATATAACTAATCATCGGCAAGCCTATGAAGGAGAATTTAGTGATCGATAATAAAGTAAGGAATTGCCACGTGTCCAATTAACGAAATGCAATGAGGAGGACCAAAATGGCTGCCCGAATAGTTGGCGGTAAATATTTGATTGAGGTATTCAAAATATTTCAAGGAGCGCCAAGAGAGCACGCAATTGAAGGAGCAATTAATACCTAGTCATGGAATTAATGTCGACGAACTAGTAAGGACTAAGACACATCAAAGTGGTCATCGGGTGAGTTGGTTGTAGAAGGAATGTGCTTGAAGATAAAGCAGGCGGTTATTAAACGGTTACCAAATCTCTCCATAAATACCCCAGTCGAGCAACGTAGCATCCCCCTCCCGCTTGAACAACACATCAAATGTCTTTACTTTATCTTTACATTATGGCATTTTAGTTCTCTAGCTGTAACTTCTAGATTCCAATCGTTGATTAGATTTCGGAGAATATCTTTATCTTGATGTGGTACCATCGATTAAATTCCGGTGTTGTACCTTTTGTCTAGCGTCGTTGATTGAATTTTGGCTTTGTGTCCTCTACCCAAATACATTGTCGTTGATTAGATTATGACATTATGCTAATACATGTATAAATGGTGTTGTCGATTAAATTCCAGCATAATTTAAGTTTGAGTTTGATCATCAAGGTTGTAGTATGGTTTGTTCGTGATTGGAGATGTTATATTATTGCGTTTGATATCCTTTGTCCAGAGTTAAGCGCAAAACCCATATCTCCTTTAAATAAAAATTGAAAATATCATTTGGTGAAAGATGTTTCATCGTGGGAACAAAACTCAAGAAACACAATATTGAAGTATAAATAATTAAAAGGCCAAATAAAAGGAAACAAAGGAGAAATTTTGGTTCACATGATTTATTTTGATTGACCTTGGCCCACATCTATGAATACAGAAAATCATCATTATGACATGACTTCAGAGGCCCCGAAGGGATTGTTAGTTGGATTCACTCATATGTGGAGAAAGCCCAATAAGTTGCAAGCTCAAAAATGGCTTGAGTCTATAAGTCATATGGAGAAATAGGGTTCCTCATTATCTTTAAAGTGGTAATTGCAAAAAGACGTAGTAACAAGAGAAAAAGAGAAAGCGGAAAATCTGGGGATTGGGGCAAAGTTTGATTTACATCAAGCTGGCATCGGAGGTCGATTCGTGGTCCGATTGAGTTGAAATTTTGTCAGCATATTTGTGGCACAATCTTCTCGAATTTGAATGGTCCATACATCAAGTTTTTTGTGGATTGATCAAAACCCGCGTTTTTGATTATATTTATCCTTAATCTCTTGTGAAATTCATGTGTATTGCCAAGAATTATGTTCTTGAGATCTTTGCTGCTATGTACTTCTAGTATTTGCTAGAGAAGAACATTCTAATTTTGTTGATAGTGAAGAATTTCGGTTGGATTTCGGTCCCATGGTTTTTGATCTCCTCACATCGATGAGGTTTTCCACGTAAAAAAATTGTCTTGTGTTTGCGTGCTTGATATTTATTTTACTTTACTATATTGATTCTTGTTAGGTTTACACAAGATGGGAGATTATTTTATTCTGCTGCGTTAGTTTGATATTGTTCGAATTGTTACTATTCTCCCATCAGAGTGGTATTAGAGCTTCTGGTTATTGCTTAATTTTTTTGCCTTGTGTTAAATAATGGAACAAATACGAGTAGAATGGTTACACTGAATGGTTTGAATGATCATATTTGGAAAGGGAAGATGGAAGACCTTTTATATGTGAAAGATTTTTATATGCCCGTATTTGCCAAGGAGAAACTGGAGAATAAAACGATGCGAATGGTCTATATTTCATCGTCAAGGGTGTGGTTATATTAGGCAGTGGGTGGATGATAATGTTTTGAACCATATTATTGAGGAAACATATGCACGCGGTTTATGGAATAAGCTCGAACAGTTATATGCTCGAAATACTGGGAATAATAAGTTATTTTTGATAAACAAATGATGGCTCTAAAATATCAAGATGATACTCGTTTGACTGATCATTTAAATTCTTTTCAAGGAATTATAAATCAGTTGACTACGATAGGAATTAAGTTTGATGATGAGATACGAGCATTATGGTTGCTTGGTACTTTGCCGAACTCATGGGAGACGTTCCGAACATTTTTGTCTAATTCTACCCTGGATGGTACGATTATCATGAATTTGGCCAAGAGTAGTATTTTGAATGAAGAGATGAGAAGGAAGACACAAGGATCGTCCTCTTAACATTTTGATAACTTGATTGTTGAGAAAATAGGAAGAAGTGAGTCTCGAGGTCCGAGAAATAGAGATAAAAGTCGAGATAAAAGCAGAGGTAAGTATAATAAATTTGTTAATGTTGAGTGCCATTATTGTCATTAGAAGGGACATATTCAGAGGTTTTATCACCAGTTAAAAAGCGGAGAAACAAAAGGAGAAAGGTAAAGAGAAGAAAAATGATAATGATAGTGATGACAATCATGTTGCTGCACTTAAAGAAGATTTTCTCATTATTTTTTATGGTGATGTGGTGAATTTTACATCTCATGAGAATAGTTGGATAATTGATAGTGGTGCATCTATTCATGCTACCTCTCGTAGGGATTTCTTTACATCATATAGGTCAGGTGACTTCGAATTTGTGAAGATGAGAAACAATAGGCTAGCTTAAGCTATATGCATTGGTGATGTGTGCCTAGAAACCAATAATGGCACAAGGTTAGTATTGAATAATGTTAAACATATACTTGATATTCGCTTTAATTTGATTTCTACAGGCATGTTGGATGATGAGGGGTATTGCAGCACATTTAATAATGGTCAACGGAAGCTTACCAAAGGTTCTCTTGTTGTAGCTAGAGGTGAAAAATATTCTTCGTTGTACATTATGTAGGCAAAGTTGTCCACAGACAAAATTAATGCAGTAGATAGCGAAGATACAGCTGAGTTATGGTATAAGAGGCTTAGTCACATCAGTAAGAAGGGTTTGTCAATATTGGCAAAGAAGAAGCTCCTTTCAGGATTGAAAAGTTCGGCGCTAAAGAAGTGTGCTCACTGTTTAGCAGGAAAACAGAATAGAGTTGCGTTTAAAAGCTCCCATCCTTCAAGAGAGTCAGGTATACTGGATTTAGTGCATTCTAATGTTTGCGGTCCTATGAAAACAAAATCACTTGGTGGCTCTCTTTATTTTGTTACCTTCGTAGATGATTTTTCAAGGAAAATTTGGATTCATACCTTGAAAGCTAAAGATCAAGTATTAGATGCTTTTAAGCAATTTCAGGCTTCAGTTGAGAGACAGACTAGAAAGAAATTGAGATGCATATTGGACATTTTGATGAATATTGCAGATAACAAGGTATTTGACATCAAAAGACACCTGCCAAGATGCCTCAGTTAAATGGCTTAGTTGAGAGAATGAGCAGAACAATAGTTGAAAGGGTAAGATGTTTACTTTTATAGTCAAAGTTACTTGGATCCTTTTGGGGTGAGGCTTTAAGTACAGTTGTGCATGTATTAAATCTTACTCCATGCGTTTCTTTAGAGTATGATGTTCCTAATAGAGTTTGGACATGCCAAGATGTTTCTTATGATTATTTGTATGTCTTTGGGTGCAAAACATTTGTGCATATTCGCAAAGATGATAGGTCTAAACTTGATGTGAAAACAATTCATGAGATATTTTAAAAAAGGGTTTCGTTAATAAGAAATGCTTGATTTTGCATGCGTTGACTACATGTAACATGATGAAAATGGTGCTTTAGAAAATTGCACACTTTCTTTAAAAGGACCCTTAAGGTTCAACCAATTAAATATTTGCTTAATGTTTACATTAAGTGGTGGGACTCAACAAATCTCCACAGAAGAACAATACTATGCGCTTTCAAAAGAGATTATTAACCAGTTTCCACATTTGGTCACGGATTACGTTGAGGATTAGAAATCAAATTAAAACGATTATAAAAGTCAATGTAAAATAATCTTCTTAGGGTCAGTCAATTGTTGCCGTGGCCTTGCAAAGGGGACAAGTTGGGTCCAGTTGGCTGAAAATATCTCAATAACAAAGCCAAGTGGCAATCGCAAGTTGTCAAAATGACGTGTAGAAAGATCAATCTTGGCGAATATTCCAAGGGTCCAAAATAGACCAGCCCGGAAAATGACTGGAAACTGAGTATTTTCTCCCATAATAGGAACAAATTGTCAAAAATAATCAACATACCTATTTTTGGTGCGGCAAAAATGACTTAACCGTGGTCCGAGGGGAAAATTAGACAATACTTTTGGAAGGACTTGGCCGCCCCTAGAAAATTCGCGACGCCACCAAGTCGCCCGTTATAATTGAATTTTCTTAGTCTTGTCATGTCTTGCATTCAAGAAGCATTCTATTTTTGTTAATTGGGTTATAAGACTTGTCTACACGTTAAAACTTAGTGTCAATTTGTATCACTTCGGAGATTGTCATTTGAATGCGTTGTTTTTATGCAGATTGTCATATTGCTCATCTAGAAGAAGCGCATGGTCGCTTCAACGAACGAGCACTTCCTTTTCTAGAAAGGAGGACCGAGGAGAGCTCTGTGTCCATTCGTCTCAGCACGTGGTTCCTAATAATGAATTAGAAAAGAAGAACAAAACATTTTTCTATGTCACCTTTTGAACTTAGCATATATCTATATCATCTCATTTGTTCAAATACTTTTACTTGCCACTATTTCGATACATTCACATTCGCTCAAATCAATGATAAAATTATGATGATTGTTTTAAATAGATGGAGATATCTTATTGTGCGTGTACAATTTCTTCCCTTCATGTGCAGCGACCTAGACCTGCCTTCCCACGTTCGCAAGGTTAGAAAGATCCGGGTGAATGGTTTCCTTTCGTTTTGTCTTTGCTCGGGGGCCATAAAGATATCATCTCCCAATAATCCAAAACCTAATTTTCTGTGTTCAGTCCTTTGTTTTGTTAATCATTTTTGGGCGACTTTTCTATCTTTATTTCAGTCTCAAAAGACACAAACGAGAAAAATCTTCTCTGTGATGGTCCCCTCTTAAGAAATCCAGGGACGGTGAATTCATTCTATCGGACCTCTCTGTCGACACTACCCCCAGAAAAGTCGATGGTGATGGATCGAAATTATCAAGGGATTACTCCTCTAGGTATATCTGAAATCACCACGTCAGCGCCCATAACTACTAAGATATTAAAAAGGCCATGTCGGATTTGGTCATGATACGTAGGCGAAATTAGGTGAGTGTTTGTCTGGAAGGACTAAATATCGCTTTTTTTTTATCTTTTTTTTTTCAAATTTTTTGGATTGGATTATACATTAAATGAAACGTTTAGGATTGTTGATGCAATTTTTCCTAATTTATGAGTACAAAATTTATCTACCCAAGTTTAGTTTGGTAATGATAGTAAAAAAAAAAAAAAAAAAAAACTTCTCTAGGGAGCCTAATAGTTCGAAATATGCAAAAATAGGAAATTTTTGATCTTTTGGATCAGAATCCCCCTTAAATTAGTATTTTTATATGTTGATCCGATTGAAAGCTCAGAAAGGGAGGGAGGGAGGGGAGAGAGAGAGAGAGAGAGAGAGAGAGAGAGAGAGAAGGCTTGATTATAATAGCAAAAGGAAATTACTTAGCTAAAAGGACAATATAATTCAGTCGGAATGCTTGAAATATGGACTAAATATCAGTTTTTGACTGGTTTAAAAGTCTAGTGCTCCGATGGTATTATGATATATCCTAGCGATATGATGGTATGGCACTATCTACGCGCTCAGCTGATCAAGTAGGACTCTTTTTAGTGACTACCCCCTCACGCCTCTTCCTAATTTTCTCCCAACGCCATCATTCACTCTGAAAGAAGCAAAACCAAAGAAACAACAACACTTGTAGTGATCGAAAAAGTGATAAAAAGAGGACGCTGAAATTTAGATGGCGCCGATGTTCCTCCAATTGAGGATGGAGTTGTAACCCAAAATAAATAAATAAATAAATAAAAATTGAGGATGGAGCTTGCGACAAGGGACTTGAAGGGGGCGAGGAGCGATTTGATGTCGGAGACTGGACCTGAGCCAGCGGGAGAGCTAGAAAACTCATGAAGAACCCTAACTTCAAACAAAATTCACTTTGGGGCTTTTTGGTTCTTGTGATCTTACATTTCTTGATTAGTCAGCACGAATCCTAAATTTATTTTGGGGCTTTTTCGAAGTGGGTCAAAGCAGAAAATGTCGAACAAAATTGCCCCTAATGTTGCCTCCTGAATAAGCTTACCAGCAAAGATTTAGGCAGCTGGTGAACTAAAACTCTTATTTGAGGCTAAGTTGACTAAATCATGACCTTATTTGAGATAAAATTTACTTTAGATCGTCTTTTGAGAAAATAGCTTCAGTTAAATGCAAAAAAACAAAAAATCTACAATAAATTTGGACTCGCTATTTTCATCTGGGGGTGACATAAATTGTTAATTATCTATCTTATACTAAAGCCTGGAATAGCCAGCTCGAAGCCAAGAATCTTCACAAGATGCAGGCTAAACTTGTCAAATGCCATTATGTTCCACTTGAGTGGAGGAACAGGACTGCCCCAATAGAAGGAAAAGAGGAACTTAAAAAGAAATTAGCTGAAGAACAGGAGGGCTCCCCTGATGAGCAACTTATCCAAGAACTGGCTGATTCTTGGAGAATGGAGGAAATGCACTGGCATTAGAGGTGTTGGGTTAGTTGGCTCACTTTTGAAGAGAAAAGAACCTAGTTCTTTCATCATACTACTGTTTAAATGAATGCTAGCACTAAAATTTTTATCTTGCTCAGGCGCCTCGTCACTCTATAATGCCCTGTCAAGCACCGATATTTCTTCCTCGCCTGTGGCCTTCCTTTAGGCATTCTTTGACTTTTTGACTTGGATTAAATCATGTAAAAGCAAATTCGAAGTAATTCATCTGCAAGACCTGAACTAAACCATCTTTTGGTCCAATTAAGATTCTCCTCACGATGTCATGATAAATAATCTCTCTCATTTTCAGATAGAAACAAAAGGAGATGAATTTCTCGCATAACATGAAGATGACACAATATTTTACTTAAAACAAAAAAGTGAAAAATTGGAAAACAGAAATCGATCTTTCATGTTACCAAAAGCATCAGCAAGAGGCTTAATCTTCGTGATCTGACTCAGGCAAGTTAGGTTCATCATCAAGTTCTAGCAGCTGATTCACTAATGATTCCATGGTGGGTCTCTTGTTCCTGTCCTCCTCCACACACGACACACCTATCTCAACAAGCATTCTTGCCTGCTTCCTGCTATATTTCCCTTTCAATCTCTTGTCCACCAAATCCTCCAT
The DNA here is from genome assembly GCA_014182575.1 of Eucalyptus decipiens. Classification (NCBI taxonomy): domain Eukaryota; kingdom Viridiplantae; phylum Streptophyta; class Magnoliopsida; order Myrtales; family Myrtaceae; genus Eucalyptus; species Eucalyptus decipiens. The sequence continues at coordinate 37,842,228 of CM024619.1, forward strand.
CCCTAAATCCTCTCCACGTTGAATCCTCCTCTTCATCTCCCGAATGAAGATCGTTAACTCGGTTTCCTGCTCCTCATCCTTTGCTTTCTTCACGACCCAATTTGAGAGCCGAACCCCCCTCACTATCTCCAGGACCATCACACCATAACTGTATACATCGACCTTCGCCGTGATCGGGAGGTTCAGGGCCCACTCAGGCGCCATGTAGCCCTTCGTGCCCCTCATGCGCGAGAACTGAGAATTCATGCTGTCCCTCCGTAACAGTTTCGCCAGCCCAAAGTCCCCGATCTTAGGCTCAAATGTCTTATCCAAGAGGATATTCTCGGGCTTCACATCGCAGTGGATAACCCACTCGAGGCACTCGTGGTGCAGGTAGGCCAGGCCTCTGGCCGTGCCTAGTGCGATCCTGAACCGATCCCTCCACCCAATGATGTTCCCCGAGAACAAGTGCTTGTCCAGGGACTGATTCTCCACATACTCATAGACCAAGAGCCTGTGCTTGCCCTCACAACAGAAGCCCCACATCCTCACCAGGTTCATGTGATTTATCTTCCCAATTGTACTGACTTCAGCCCAGAAGATCTCCTCATGGTATAAATCTCCGAGTCTCTTCACGGCCACGACCCTTTCGTCCGGTAAAACGCCCTTGTATACTGATCCTGACGCTCCTCTCCCTATCTCTCCCTTGAAGTTCTGGGTCGCGCTCTTGAGTTCCTCATGGCTGAACCTCCTGAACTGGCTCGTTATTGCACGGTATCCGTCTTCCAATGTGCTCTGCACATCATGCTTTCTGAAAATAATCCACCAGACGGAGAAAAAGATAAGGACCTCGACTGCCCCAATCGCAGATGCGAACCAGTAGAGGTACGTCCATCTCACCCTCTTGCCTATAGTGTCATACATGGTCAATGAACCTCCCGCTGAATGGTCTCCAGCTGCGGAGCAATTGGGATTGCTGCCGTAGTGAATCTGCTCCAAGGATGCCACCATGGAGATGGGCAGTTTCAGATGTAAAGTTCCTGGAAAAGACGGGTCCTTGTAGCCGTTGAAGAGCGAGCTCTTCCCATAACACGATCTTTGCGATTCCCGGTAGATGAACCCCAAGCAGCTGCAGTCGTCCAAACAGGCCTGCCTGCAGAAATTGAACGAGGCACTGTTGTTGTAGATGGCATCGAACCCATAATAGTCCGTGTTGGGAAGCGCCAAGAACTTCACGTCCTGAGACTTAGAGCAAGTGAAATTGAACCTGGGCTTGCAACCTTTGTTCCAATCAGTAGGCTCGCTCATCTCATAACCAGGAGGGCATGTGCACTTGGGCTCAGGTGTGTACACACAAATCCCGTTCCTCCCACATATCCCGTGCACATTGCACAATCCCGGAAACGCCTGCCATGTCACCACCCACGACCCGGACTGCTTTTTGAAGCTGTAGAGCCTCAGGTTCCCGTCCTGGTCCATCGTCAGCCGCCTTTTGATCCCAAGGCCACGGTCGGAAGCATTGAATTGAAACCGGTCGCTCGATAGAAAATGGCCCGTCTCATCAAGGACTGCGATCCGGCTACTGTTGTAATTCGTTCTCTCATTCTGGAACACGGTGACGCCGGGGTCCGGGTTAGGCCAATAGAGGCTGGATATGTCTGGTCCGTCATACATCAACCTCAGCACATTGTCATTGTCGAAGTATAGGTTGAAGTAGCCAGAGTAAAAGGCTCCTCCTTTCCGAGATGACACCAATTTCTTGCTCTTAGTGAGGATCTGGTTTGGCAGCAGAGTATCGGTTGGATAATCAAAGCTTTGCCATAGAATTTTCTGGTCGGGACTTTTCAGCACAAGGTTGCCTGTATTCAAGAGCTTGAGCGAACTGGCATTGGTGGAAGTCGTGTTGGTCTCCCAAACCACGGAACCATCCACGTCAGTCAGGACCAACGCACCGGAGCTCCGGAGACTGATCTTGGAGCCTCGGCCATTAACGGGATTGTCCCGGTTGGCCGTCCAAACGACTGTCCTGTCCGAGGTGTTGGTGAACCAGATTGAGAACCAGTAAGCATTGCCTCCAAGACCATAGAAGCCGCATGTGAAGGTCTTATCTGGGGATATTAGTGTGTTGGAGTCATGTTCTTCAACTGACAGAGAAGAGCCTCTACCCAAAACGTCTGAGATTGCGAAGGAAAAACATGTGGAAAAGATAACGAGTGGGAGGAGAGAAAAGCTTGAAAACGTGATGGCTTTGGGTTTCATCACTGGAGTTTTAGGAAATGAATGGACAGAGAGTTCTGGATTTGTTTTTTTATAGATATTTGAAGTGCACGTCGGTTGCACAAAGACACGTGTATGGTGAATCATAAAAGTCAATTACTTGCCCATATTGAATGTCTTTCTTTTGTTTTAGTACAATGGTACTTGTCATAGGTGGGGTTCATGCAATTACTTCGATGAATATTGCGTTGATGGCGTTGCATGAGTCAAGGACAGTATTTGACATTTCTCTTCATGAAAAGCCTAGTCTATCAGCAATCACCAATCCCATAAGAGAGACATATATCCCCAACTTCATTTCTCCCTCCATCTCTCTGTGACAACAAGTCTGACCGGTAACAACGTTTTTTTTTTCCCCTTTTAATGTGGAGAAAAATGTAAGTATCGGATGAGATACAGAAACTTAAGGGTGTCCCCAACATTACAAATGAGACTAATAATGCGAGAAAATATAGAAACTCTCCACATGGTATCCGATGCAACACTATCTTGGGAAGGTCTGAAACTTTTATAGTGTAAAGCTCTACCTTTAATGATTTTGCTCACCTTAACCGAAATAATATGGATGACTGTTTCATTTTTCTATGTGATTGAACTCTATAATTATGTTGCATGGTAGAACCTAAATATGAAAGTAAAGAATAGTGAAAAACTAGGCTTCGACTTACTATGGATCATCTCACTATTCATTCATCTACTAGTCACAAAATAAAACTTGAATGTATTGAAGGGTAGACTTTAAGGACCTTGCTTAGGCCTTTTCTACGAAATATAGAATGTGAAAACCCGTTTGAGTGATCTACCATTAACTTGTTTGAAGGCTGCTGTCAATTTATGTTCACTTGTTATAATTGGGTTTTATAGACGTGTTAAAATTTTGTAATAGAAAATAGCTATATTTTTTGTTAATTTGTTTTATAAAACTTATGTATACCTTGGACATTTGTATGAATTCGTGTGGCTTTCGAATTTCTCAGATGATTATGTTGCTGTATTACAGTAAATTTTTGTTTAAATATATATGTTTTGCGACATAAATACATGAATTTAATTCCCACGGCTACATATTCCCAATCAAGAAGAAGCAGGGGGTTGCTTTACTCCACGAGCAGAAATCTCTGTTCTCTGTCCATTGGTCTAAAGCATACGGTTTAGGCACATAATTAATTATAAAAGAAGAACAAACCATGAAGGGAGGTGGGGAAGGTATTGTCCAATTTGGATAATAATAGAACTCAAATTAGGAAAATCTCAACATTGGACCTTCCAAATTAGGTAGCTCCTATAGTAAATGGAACAAAATCGATTGTGCAAGTGATTAAGACTAAGGTCCTCGATATAGCTCTTAGTAGATATATAATGTGATTTATTAATTTTTCGTCTAAGGTATTTACAACTCTCACTCTTTGAAGTCAGAATATTATGAAATGTGTTTTTGTCTTTTTATCTTCTCTTTTCGTCCAAGGTTTTTCTCGTCATTATTTTGGTACGTTCACTTTGCTTGAGTCACAAAAAGAATTATGGTAATTGATATGAAAACGGAATACCTTATTTCATGTCTTGAACTTGAACTTTGATAGAACAAATTGTGTGAAAGCTTTCGTTTCATTTTGACTTTACTTGGCAGCCCAAAAGAGATCATGTCCTACTCATCCGAAACCAAATTCTCTGTGTTCAGCCTCTAAGTTCTGTTATTAATTTTTGGGCAAATTTTGTCCCTTTATTTCAATTCTAAAGACAAAAAATGGAAAAAAGAAAAATCTTCTTTGTGACAGTCTCCCTACGAAATGTAGTGGTGAATAATAAAAGTCAATTACTTGCCCAAATTGAATGTGTTTCTTTTGTTTTAGGACAACGGTACTTGTCGCAGGTGGGGTTCATGCAATTACTTCGATGTACTATCAAATATTGCGTGGATAGCGTTGCAAAAGTCAATGATAATATTTGACATTTCTATGCGTGAAAAGCCTAGTTCATCAAAAATCTCCAATCCCATTAGAGAGACATATATCCCCAACTTCATTTCTCCCTCCCTCTCTCTGTGACTAGTCTGACCGGTAACAACATTTTTTCCCCTTTTAATATGGAGAAAAATGTAAGTATCATATGAGATACAGAAACTTAAGGGCGTCCCCAACATTACAAATGAGACTAATAATGCGAGAAAATATAGAAACTCTCCACATGGTATCCGATGCAACACTATCTTGGGAAGGTCTGAAACTTTTGTAGAGTGAAGCTCTACCTTTAATGATTTTGCTCACCTTAATCAAAATAATATGGATGATTGTTTCATTTTTCTATGTGATTGAACCCTATAATTATGTTGCATGGTAGAACCTAAATATGAATGTAAAGAATAGTGAAAAACTAGGCTTCGACTTACTATGGATCATCTCACTATTCATTCATCTACTAGTCACAAAACCAAACTTGAATGTATTGAAAGGTAGACTTTAAGGACCTTGCTTAGGCCTTTTCTATGAATTATAGAATGTGAAAACCCGTTTGAGTGATCTACCGTTAATTTGTTTGAAGGCTGCTGTCAATTTATGTTCACTTGTTATAATTGGGTTTTATAGACGTGTTAAGGTTTTGTAGTTGAAAAGAGCTATATTTTTTTGCTAATTTGTTTTATAAAACTTATGTATACCTTGGACATTCGTATCAATTCGTGTGGCTTTCGAATTTGTTAGATGATTATGTTGCTGTATTCCAGTAAATTTTTGTTTAAATATATATGTGTGTGTGTGTGTGTGTGTGTGTGTGTATTGCGACTTAAATACATGAATTTAATTCCCACGGCTACATATTCCCAATCAAGAGGAAGCGGGGGGTTGCTTTACTCCACGAGCAGAAATCTCTCTTCTCTGTCCATTGGTCTAAAGCACACGGTTTAGGCACATAATTAATTATAAAAGAAGAGCAAACCATGAAGGGAGGTGGGGAAGGTATCGTCCAATTTGGATAATAATAGAACTCAAATTAGGAAAATCCCAACATTAGACCTTCCAAATTAGGTAGCTGCTATAGTAAATGGAACAAAATTGATTGTGGAAGTGATTAAGACAAAGGTCCTCGATATAGCTCTTAGAAGATATATACTATGATTTATAAATTTTTCATCTAAAGTATTTACAACTCTCACTCTTTGAAGTTAGAATATTATGAAATGTGTTTTTGTCTGTTTTGTCTTCTCTTTTCATCCAAGGTTTTTCTCGTCATTATTTTGGTACGTTCACTTTGCTTGAGTCACAAAAAGAATTACGGGAATTGATATGAAAAACGGAATACCTTATTTCATGTCTTGAACTTGAACTTAGATAGAACAAATTGTGTGAAAGCTTTCGTTTCATTTTGACTTTACTTGACAGCCTAAAAGAGATCATGTCCTACTCATCCGAAACCAAATTCTCTGTTTTCAGCCTCTAAGTTTTGTTATTAATTTTTGGGCAACTTTTGTCCCTTTATTTCAGTTCTAAAGACAAAAAATGAAAAAAAAAAAAAAAAAAAATCTTCTTTGTGACTGTCTCCCTACGAAATGTAGTGGTGATCTCCGACCTCTGTATGACCTCTTTGCTGAACCCACTTCCAGAAAAGTCGATAACGGAGGATCTAAACTGTCACGGGATTACCACCTCAGATTTACCTGAAGTCGCCACGTCAGCACACACAAACCAACAAATATTCAAAAACACCACATCGAGTTTCGTCAAATATTGGACAAACGTTCGTTCGAAGGACTTTATTGTAATTTTCTAAACTTTTAGGATTTGATATATTAAACAAAACCTTAAGGAAAACCGAGACTTGGGCCAGCAGGAGAGGGAGCTTGCAATAAGGGACTTGAAGGGGGCAAAGGAGGGGTTTGGTGTCGGGAGAACGGGACTGGAGACAGCGGGAGAAGAAGAAAACTCTTGAAGAACCCTAGCTTCAAACAAAATTCACTTTGGAGCTTTTTGGGTTTTAGGATTTTAGCTTTTTCAATTAGTTAGCACTAATCGTGACCTCATTTTGAGGCTTCTCCAAACTGGGTCAAAGCAGAAAATGTTAAACAAAATTGCCCCTGATATTGCCTTTGGAATAAGCTTGCCGGCAAAGATTTAGGTGATTGGTGAGCTGAGGTGTTTTTCTGAGGCTAAGTTGACTAATTCATAATCTTATTTGAGATAAAGTCTTGTTTGGATAATCTTTTGAATAGCCTTAGTTACATGCAAGAAACAAAAATTCTGCAATAGATTTGGACTCGCTATTGACATCCGGGGTTAGACAAATTGTTAATTGATCTATCTTATGCTAAAGCCTGGAATAGCCTACTTAAGTGGTGGAAAAGGACTGCCCTAATAGAAGGAAAAGAGGAACTTAAAAAGAAATTAGCTGAAGTACAGGTGGGCTCCACTGATGAACAACTTATCCAAGAACTGGCTGATACTTGGAGAATGGAGGAAATGTACTGGCATTAGAGGTGTTGGGTCAATTGGCTCACTTTTGAAAAAGAAAAACCCAAGTTCCTTCACCGTACTACCGTTCAAATGAACAGTAAATTTTTTAGAGTAAACGTGGATCAATCTAGATGGGCGAGAGAACAACAAGAGCTCATTGCTGTGTTCGAAAGCTTTTACTATGATCTTCCCAGAAGTGATGGAGGGAATAGGTGGGAGAATCTTAGAGCGTGTAACTAATAATGAGGTGAAAACTGCTACTTTTCAGCATTGCTCTCTCAAGGCAACAGGACCTTATGGTTAGCCAGGCTTCTTCTACCACAAATATTGGGATGTTCTTGGCCCTTCGTCACCACAGCAGCCATTAATTTCTTCGATGCAGGTGTCTGTCGTTCATCCCTGAATAATACTTTAGTAGTTCTTATCCTAAAATCAATTATAATTCACGTGTCAACGTTCAAGGGGAAAATTTCAAGATCATTTTCTCAGAAAAGGTCAAAAGTGAACCTTGTTTTAACAAGGGTTAAAAAGAATCAAGCCAGTCTAAAAAAAAGTTGGAACTTGCTAGTTGGCCAAATGCTTGCCAACATGATTTTTCCAACAATGGGAATACGGATTTATTATGCCCCAAAACCCATTTAACTATCAACTTTTGATTATGAATGATGAAGAAAGTTCTCTTTCGATCGAACAAAAAAAAAAAGGAAGGGACAATTTGGTCAAAATAAAAACTCAAAAAAATAAAATTGCCACCGATTGCTTCTTCTTACTTCCCAAATTTCTTTCGTTCTTCCCATCCTACGATTCTTAAAGTTTCCTTCTCAATCTTCTCTTTTCCATGTCTCTGGATTTTGATTGTCTGTGTCACTAAAGGGATGGGTGTCGGCTCCATTCGGATGGTTCTTTTGCTCCTCCACACCCCCCCTCTCTCTCTCTCTCTGTTGAATTAGCTCCGGGGAGTCTCTGGAGAATAGCAAGTCGAGTGAGACTCTCAAGTTTGGGGGAATTGCATCTTCTTAACCCATTAACAACTGAAACCAAGAGAAAGATTAAACCGCGCTATCTGCACAGAAAATAGAGCAGAGAAAATGGGTCATGGTGAGAAGAGCTAGATATCACAAGAACCGGACAAGAGGGAGACTTGCAAAGATGGTGAGATGCTAAGGGGAGGGGTGAGAGATGGATGACGCGGAGGCGTGAGAGCTTCATTAATGACGAGAACGATTGCCGGTTAACTTGTATGGAGTTGTCGATTCTTGAGTTCTGTCGATGAAGTTTCGTTTCACCACAATAATTGCTAATTAACAACATATAGATAGGAGGCTATTCTGAGCGATTTCCTTGGCTATTTATTGAAGTTCTAAGATAGTTATTTTTCGTGTAAGGCTGGTGGACGAACTTTGAGAGATGAACCGCAAGGTTGAAGGGTCAAGATTACAAGTCTCCATGTCATTAATTGCATCTCCGAGTTCCTAGGTCCTTATCATGTTTTCTAATATGTCTTTAATATTTGGAAAGTCCCCATGTCTTTTATTGTTTGTCTATTTTCTAATTCTTAGTCCTTATAATTAGAGGAGTGTTCTCAGTTATAACAACATAGACTTGGTGAATGTACGAGAATTCCTTTGCAAGAGTGAATATTTATCTGGATTATTTACCTAACATTGTTGGTGGTGAGTCAAACAATCTTTTCTCTTTGGCCAATAGAGGAATTCCTTACACCTTGATAGTGAGTTGCCATCTATTTCAATACTCTACCCTTGATTGGTGGGTTGTACCTTTGTCCTTCACACATCAAGTCATACACTTAATCAGAAATTTCTTATAATTCATGTGACATCCTGAAATTCGACCCCGTTTCGATAAAGTGAAATGTGCATATCGTCGGCGCGCCTATGGTTCTTTTTCTCTGAGCTGATCACTCACGAGTTAGCCAACCTATTGGGTGAAGCCTATTGACACCTAAATTTTAGCGACCCATTTAGTCATTTATCGCATTAAAAATTAGGGTTTAATTTTATAACATATAGATTTAGGTGTATTTTATTTTAATTTGCATTTTATTTATTGGACCGGTGCGGATGGGGTCAAATTAGTTGGACTAAGCCCCACGAAGCGAGTAAGTTTGGCCGCGTATGTTTTTTATTAAATTAATTATCTCGTGGGAAATTGAGATTTTATGCGATATTACGGTAGTTTTAGAATCGGGTTGCAATCCTATCTTTAGTCTTTAGATGATAAGATCGTTGGGAATATTAAGGAGATAAGGAAAATAAGAGGATTTTGGGTGATCGGGAGGTTATAGGTTATCTTCGTGTATATTGAAAAAGTGAGAGAAAATATTCTACGAAGATCACCTACTTTTACCTATAAAAGTAATCGTGTACGGTGAGAGAAGGGGGCTTCTTTGAAAAAAATTCAGAAAAAAGGTCAAGAGAGGTTTTGCTTCTGCGAAAAAGAAGAGCAAAAAAGAAGAAGGAAAAACTGCAGAAAAAAGGAAAAGTCAGAACGTCACAGAGAGAGAGAGAGAGAGAGAAAAAGGTAAAAGTAAAAAGCAGAGGTGAGGGGACGTTTACTATTCATCGTCTCCCTCACACTCGCCGCTCTGCTTTGCCCTCCATCTGCCAGACCCGATTCTGCCTCCTGTTTGCTGCCGACGACCCCGCGTTTGCCTCCCGCCGAGCACCGGTCTGTTTCTATTCCTCCCCGCCTCCGATCAAGTGACCTAGACCGCAAGCCAGGAGGACCCGCGACGCTGATTCACCCAACGCCGCCCCAGAGCACGCGGAGGTGCAGACGACTGGATCGGAATCGGACGCCTCGTCGCTTAACCCGACGACCTGCGACGCTCCACCCTCCGCGAGCAGGCCCGAGCCGTGCTACAGCCGAGCCTCGCCGCGCCTTCCCCGTGCCGACGTAGTTGCCGGTCTCCGTCCACGAGCCCCGACGACCCGCGCCACCACGATGCCGAGCCTCGCCGCGCCTCCTTCGCGAGCAACCCGCAATGCCTCGCCGACGCCGCTCCTGCCCTGCTCTGCCACTCGCCCGTGATTGCCCAGCAGCTGCTCCGCCTCCGATCAGTGACCCATATTGAAGCCAGGCGGACCCGCATCACCTCTGCTTCGCCTTCGAAGCTGCTGCCGTTGCCGATCCGATTGCCAGCCTTGCTTCAAGTTCTCTTCCCGTGCTCTGCTGTCTGCTACCGCCGGAATTCACCTCCGCCGGAGTTCCCCTGCCGAACCGACGACAATTGCCTTTGGAGACCCACGGTCACACGTGGGAAAGGAAAGAAAAAAAAAGGGAAAAGTGAATTAGGTAGATTTTTTATTTAAAAATTATTGCTTATCTGGTTATAGTCTTTTTATTTTCCTTTATATCTGGTTTTGTTTATTGTTCCTCTTAAATGTTTGATTGAGATTCCGACATGAAAAGTCCCTCAAGCTAGGGATTGACAGTCCGATTTTCGCGCCCGAAATCCGACTCGCAATCACTTCTACAAAAATCGACAATCCAATCTCGTCTAGAGATTTGATTCACGATTTAATTTAAAATTAGCCAACCCGATCTCATACGCGAGATAATGTTCGCTAATTTTTGGATGTCAATCTTATCTTGTTTGATTTCCATCGTTAATTTAGTTGAGTCAATCTTATTTTCGTAAAGAAAAATCCAAAAAATATTTGAGTTAGGATTAGATTTGCTGTTTTAGGGTTAAAATTGCAATCTTATCCCGAGTTTTAAATAAGAAAATCTAAAAAATGTTGAATTTAGATTAGGTTTGGCTATTATCTTTTATATTTAAAATAAGAATTTTATTTTGAATCATGGAAAAGAAAACCAAAAGAAAACACATTCATTTAGGATGTTAGTTTTATCATTATTTGAATTGCATGAGAAATTTTAATTTCGAAATTAATAAAAGCACAAAATGTCATCATGCATATATCATGTTGAATTAGGGCATTATTTGCACATCATTGCATGTTAGGATTGCATGTTTATCAATTATAGGTAGATAATCTCTTCTAGATAAATTGCATGTTTTGTTAGGAAAATAAAAATGTCAATGTCATATAGAATTAAGTCCATGAAATGCACGTCATTTTAGTGATTATTGTTAGGTTCATTTCTAATTAGAAATTGACCGTCATTAGATTAGGTCATTTAAGAAATGTCGCATGACATATAGCTCGCATATTAAATTATATGTCGCATGTCATTTTAGTTGAAATAATTTTGTACGTCATTGCATTGCATTGCACGTCATTAGAATTAAGTCATTTTGGTTAACTTAGATTGCATATTTAACAATTGCATGTTCATTAAGAGATCATAAAAATTTTATTCATATGTTTAGGACATGTTGCCATGCCATATCATTTCATATTAGATTAAAAGCATTGCATTGCATATGGACTATATTTTCATTTAATAAGTGAAAAAAAAAAAGAAAGAAATTGCGTGTTAATTAGAAATCATATCTAGGATTGTTGATGTGGATTTTAATTTAACACTGCAGATCTTTCGTTGATTTGAGTAAGTTGCATCATTTAATTGCTTTCTTGGGTGTTAAATTGGTGGTTTTTGCGCGCACCGTACGAACACCTCACATGTTAGGAAAATAGATTTAAAATCAATCCAAATTCTTTGCCAAACATTTTTCAAAAATAAAAAGAAAGGTACAGAAAGGGCGTTAGAGAAATCTAACGTAACCAAGTCCCCGTACCCTTTAGTTTCGGTTCGTAGGAGTAAAGTAAATCTCCGTTACTCTACTAGGGTTTAATCGACCCACCAAAAATAGATTAGTGGCGACTCCTAGTTAAAATTTAATTGCATGTTAATAATTCAAACCTAAGTCGCGAATTGGTATGGGCTTGGGAGAGCCCGAGTTAAGTCTAGGCTTAACAATCCATTAGCCAAACCCTAGGTGGTTCATACCCGAAAAATTTGGTCGCGACAAAGCCGTTAAGGGATATAACCGCGGTAAAATCCCTAAAAGCTACCTAATTGGTTGGATTGGACTAAAATCGCGTCCGGTCAATTTTAATCATGAAATTTAATTCGATTTTGGGAATCGAATATTCGGACGTGTCACAATTCATTTTTAGGACGAGTCTCATCGCCCGTCAAATTATTGACGAGCCCGAAATTTCAAGAAAGAAATTATCGGAGGAAAAGAATTGAAGACCAAAAGAAAATAGAAAGGCAAAGGGAAAAGAAAAAATAAATAAATAAATAAGAAAAGTATTATCATTTGAATTCTTTTTTTCTCTCTCTCCCTTTTCTCTCTTTTTCTCTCTCTCCTCTCTTCTCTCCCATCCCCCTCGTGCGTTTTCCCCAGCCACCGCTTGCCCTCTCTCTCTCTTCTCTTTTGACCGGTCAAGCGTTATCTTCTCTCTCTCTCTCTCTCTCTTGCTTCTTCTTCTTCCTCCCTATGCGTCGAACGAACTGAACCAGGAGCAGAAGCAGCAGCTCGCCACGGCTGCCGTCGTCGCCCGTCCCGCCGCCCGCGCTCGCACGCCCCGCGTCCGCCGCTCGCCGCCGTGCGCCGCCGCCCCTCCTCCGCCAGGCGCCCCTTCCCCGCGCCAGACAGCCCTGTTCGGCCCCTGTTCAGCTCGGTTCCGCCTTCGGCCACCGCCCAGCACCGCCGGACCTCCCTGACGTTTCCCTCGCCCTCCGCCGACCTCCCCTCGCCGCCCTAGACGCCGGATTAGCTTCGGCAAGCCTTGAACCGCAACCCACGAAATGGGTTTCCAACCTGTTCGGGCCCGCTTTTGGGCCATTTCCGGCCCCCCGAACCCGAGCCGTGCTTTGGGAAGAATTGTTCCTCGCGTCGCCCCTGTCGGATTGATCCGATTTGCGCGTGATTTGGTGAGTAATCTCACTAATCCCGGATTAGTTAGCTAATTATGCTTAAGGTTGGTTTAGTTTTAATTAATTATGTTTAAGTTGTTAGATTAGAATAAATTAGCAATTATTAGTCAAATGTGATGCGATTTAGATAAATTGATTGTGCAATTAGCAAGTAGACGTGGTCTACTAATTGTTGGAAGTGCCTCGGGATTTTTCCCGACCCTTAGTGGGCTTCAATTAGGCTTTTTGGGCCTAAGTGGAATTTTGGTATTTAAATATTAATTTTCGGAATTAAATTAATTAATTATTTATTTCCGAAAATTCAACTGGGATGGCCCGAGATCGGAATATTATGCTGATGACTGTGGTGAAGTTTTTTTTTTTATTTAATCGGGCTTTATTTTGAGCTGAATCGAATTTTTAATTTTAATTATTTAATTTTCGAAATTAATTAATTAATTAATTATTTATTTTCCGAAAATTCAATTGAGATGGTAAATGACCAGAATATTATGCTGATGACTGTGGTGAAGTCCGTTTATTTAATTGACTTTATTTTGCGTTAAATTGAATTTTTAATATTTATTAATTAATTATTTTTCGGAAATTAAGATTGAGATGGCCGATGACCGAAATCTCGTGCTGATTGTCGTGGCATAGTTCGTTTATTTATTTGAGCTCTACGTTGTATGAAATTAAATAAATTGTGATATTTTAGGATTTACCCTAAATTGATTGAAATTGAGTGAAATTGAATTATTGATTGGTAGATGGCCGAGTATGGCTAGTTAGCAATTGTAATGCCTTGTTGAGCTGTAAGTGGAGAGAGCGATGAGAGCTAACTGAGAATTCTATTGGATGAGACCGATCAAGTACGAAGTATAGACATGCGTGGTTTGGTGATAAAGTACATCACTGTGCGAAAACGGCGCCTTAAAGAACGCACGTAGACTGTCTATGACTTATGGTAGGTGTGGTTCAGTGATTAAGGATATCACTGTGCAAAAACGGCGCCTTAAAGAACGCACGTAGACTACCTATGAATCGTGACAGGCGTGGTTCGGTGATGAAGGACATCACGTGCGAAACGGCGCCTTAAAGAACGCACGTAGGCATCGGTGATTTGTGACCTATGACGGGCGTGGTTCGGTGATGAGGAATATCATGTGCGAAAACGGCGCCTTAAAGAACGCACGTAGACCGTTTGTTACTTATGTCACCTTGGCGAAAATGACGCCCGAGAGCATTGATGGAGCTCTGTGACTAAGCGTACTGTTGGAGGTTATGTGGGATGGAGTGAATGACCTAAAAATGATTCGACTGACTTGTAATCAACTAGGTCGATTGATCGATGATTCGATCTGAGCCTGATTCGATGTGATTGATCATTGTCTTGATTTGATGTTGTGAATTGATTGACTGAATGGAAATGACCGTGAGTAGTCTTATTGGCTTGTAATCGACTAGGTCGATTTGATCGATGCTTCAATCGGTGATATGATTGCTCGAGTACCTATTGTGAATTGTACTGACTTGCAGGTGGGATCTGAGGCCAAGGTACGTCTTCTGCCTTGTGCGTGTATAGGCAGCCTATAGTATAATGGTTTACTAATCGGGCTTAGTGGGGTAGAACTCGCTGAGACGTAGTCTCATCCCAATTTGGGGAAAACATTTCAGGACCCCGATGAGGAGCTGAGGAGGAGTAGTCTGGGAAGGAGAACTCGGAGGTAAAACCTTTCAGAAAGAATTTTGGAAGAAGAAGATAATCCCGAGAGGGGCCTTGAGTACGACCTAGACGGATTGAGATTTTATCTTCTTTTGAGATCTCCATTTTGATGTGAATAAAGATAGAGTAAAAAGTTGTGAAGTGCTTTGATTTGTGGATATGATGAAAGCACAAAGAAGATACTTTTTGAGTTCCAGAAGCGGCTTCATGCCCTGGAATCAGGATAACATCTTGGGTATCATTATCTTGAAAGTCCAAAGCCAGAAATTGAAAAACTCAAGAAGCAAATCCAACTTCTAGAAGAAGGAAGGTTTAGATCTTTCGATCCATTAGCACCTTCTGTTAGAACCGGGTATGTACCTCCACCACCACACAACTCTATTTTTGCCACTATCCCAGAAGATCCCTACAAAAGAGAACTAGACATGGCTCAAATACAAAATCGCCTCAAGGCCCTGCAGAAGGATAAAGGAAAAGAAAAAAATGGCGCCTACAAAATCAAGTTCGCTTGTGATAAGAGAGAGGCCAGATTAGATGATGTTATCAAATCCATTGGAATCATTTCTAAAGGATTTGAGTACTCAGGAATCTAACCCCGCCATACAACAACCAAATTCTGCCATTCCAGAAAAGCAGATCTTGCTTCTAGCATAACAAACTTCTCCTGATACTGAGTTAGATTCAGTATCTCTCTCCTCCTCTTCATCCTTCTCAATTCCTACAGCTGATCCCCTTCCTGTTGATTCCCTTCCTATTGTGCCAGTCACTTCATCAATATTCATGGCTGATCATCCGGATGATGAAATGGAATCAAACTATTCGACCTGAATATGGTCGACGAGCAATCTCGCTCGACCTACATCCATAGCATCCAAACAATTCTTCACCATTGATGATATTCCTTATCCCAAATGGCCAGAAAGACTTGAAGAATTTCATACTTGGTTGAATACCCAGTCCATTACCAACCATGACACGAATGATGTCCTTTACCACTTTGTTACAAGATTCACAGGAAGTCTCAAACTTTGGTGGCAATCACTTTCAGAACAAGACCAGATACATTTTCTGATGTCACCAAACTTCAGCCATGCCAACACCCTCTTATATCATGTTTTTGTGGGAAAACCCACTGATCTCATAGAGATAAAAAGGAGAGAATTCTTTGAAAGAAGATGCTGCTCCCTCCAGAAAAGGCATCTTGACAAGCATTACCGACTAATGCTTCAACTTTTTTATCAAGTCGGAGCAGATCCAAATCTGAAGCATGTTTTCCTTACTTCCATTCCTAAAGAACTATCTCAGATGGTTGAAAGATCGTTCTTCGGAAAATAAAGGAGAGTACAAGATATTCCCTTGGGAGAAATACAACAAGAAATCCACCTGTGCCTTGAAGAATTGTGTTTAAAGTGTCAGATGGTCCGCACCTACATCATAGATGACAAGCGCCTTGAATCAACTTGTTCTCGTCCGAAGTTAAAAATCAAATGCTCCAAGCAAGACTGTGATGGTACTTGTGGCAAGTATTCCGTAAAAAAGAAGCATTACAAGAAGTTCGGTGGAACAAACCCAAACATGGCTCCAAGCATTTCCAGGAAAAAGAAGAAATGGCGATACCTACGCAAAAGGAAAGATCGCACGGGCCGCAAGAAATCAAACCGTTGCTACATTCGCAACCGAAAGGACATTTTGCCAAAAATTGTCCTCAAGCGAGAAAATGTCGAATCATCTAATTCATCATATTGAGAATGAAACAGGCATTTCTCTTGAAAATGATGATATTGAATCCTTATTCTCTCTTTGAAGAAGAACCATCGAACAAACTCTTTGTGCCATTCCACTTGTATCAAACTTCTAGTGAGAATGAGTCGACTCGAGTCAGAAGACATTTTTCACATTTCACCCACATCTCCAGAACCAAATCTTGATATCTTTTCAAGCCAAACTCACTGTCCTCATTTCCCAGTAAAAATTCTCACCTCAAAGTTTGCCAAACCAATCACTGTTATTGCTCTCATTGATACTGGAGTAAGTTGTTCCATTTTAGATACTAAAGTTCTTCCTGAAGAATTCTGGACTCCTTATATCGAGATATTTCAACTCGGCTTCGGAGATACCTTCTCCACAAGCGTCGAACCACTCCAAAGAATCGTTTTTTTTTTTCCTCAGTGTTCCATAACCACAAAGATTTTTGGATCAAGTCTCCCCAATAAAGATCTGATAATTGGGTGGGATATTATGACTCAAATCTCTTAGCTTCGCATCATTCCTGGAAAATGTCTTAGATATAAAGACCGATTCTCTAAGTTTGTCAACATTCAAAGACTTTTTTCCATTCAGATGAGTCTACTCGATCCAATCATGCAAAAGTTGTTAGAATTTTGTTCGGAATCCCATTCAGAATTTGCCCAAAAATGTCCCCATCCTTTGTGGAAAAATCCAGAGTTCTTTGTTCGCCTTCCCTTCAAGAAAAATGAAGATATAAATCCGACCAAGGCGAGTCATACGGGAATGAATCTAGAACATCTGGTTTTAGCCCAAAGAGAATGCTAAGAACTATTGCAACAAGGCCTTATTGAAATCTCCAATTCTCAATGGGCTTGTGAAGCTTTTTATGTCAATAAACGTGCTGAGCAAAATAGAGGAAAAATGAGACTGGTAATCAACTATCAACCTCTCAATCTTTTTCTCCAGGATGATAAATTCCCTCTACCATCCAGAGACTCTCTCTTTGTTGGCCTGAACAAGGCCCATATCTATTCCAAATTCGACCTTAAAGCCGGATTTTGGCAACTGGGCATCCACCCCGAAGATAGATCCAAAACAGGATTCTGTATCCCGAACCAGTATTTCCAGTGGAAAGTCCTTCCTTTTGGCCTAAAGGTAGCACCATCCCCTTTTCAAAAGGCCATGTGTCGTATTTTCCAACCAATCTTGTCAACTACAGCCGTATACATTAACGACATTTTGCTCTACAATCCTGATGAGCAGTCACACTGTCAACTCCTTGAGCAATTTGCAGAAATTGTGAAGAAACATGGTATCATGCTTTCTCAAAGAAAGATGAATATCGCCCATACAGAAATCGAATTTCTTGGTATGCACCTTAACAAAGGTACGTACTACCCGGGGCCACATATTGCTCAAGAATTATTGAAGTTTCCGAAGACAACTTCACCACAAAACAAGTTCAGTAATTTCTTGGGATAATTAGTTATCTCAGAGATTTTGTCCCAAATATTGCAAAGCTTTTGATCCCTTTACAATCCATGCTGAAGAAGAATCCCCCACCTTGGGGAAAACTTCAGACGGAAGCAGTTGCTGAGCTTAAGGAGATTATGCAAAATCTCCCACCACTACAAATACCATCAACAGGAAGAAGAATTCTTTAAACAGACGCCAGTGATGAATACTGGGCAGCCATCCTATTTGAAGAAATTGATGGTAAGAGACACCTCTGTGCTCATAAAAGTGGAAATTTTTCTCAAGCTGAAATGCATTACCACTCCACTTTTAAAGAAATCTTGGCAGTAAAAAATGGAATCAAAAAGTTTGAGTTTCATCTCATCGGCCATCACTTCTTGGTAGAATTAGACATGGCATCTTTTCCTCGGATGACCGAGTTTAAAATGTAACGATTCCAAATTCTCAGTTGCTTCGATAGGCTGAATGGTTTTCAAAGTACTCTTTTGAAACCAAACACATTCCTGGCAAAAAGAATGTACTTGCTGACTTTTTGTCAAGACCCAAAGCACCAGCTGAAATCAACATGTACATCAAGCGACCTGCCTTCCATATGCTCAATTATGGTGTAAAATACAAGATTGAGAAGATCAAAGACTTGTCAAGCTGGAAATATCCCAAGGAGATTGTTTAACACATCCAGAATGACAATCTTGCTGAAAATCTGAAAAATCTTATGTGGCAATGTCACACAGATTTGTTCAGATTCAAGGGAGGTTCGATTCTCTATCCTTCTGGGTTAAATTTAAATTATCCTTTCATTCATCCTCTCATCTGGAAGGAAGATGATTTCCCTGACCAGCTCAAGACGCCATTTGTTATGGTACTTAACCAATAAGTACTTGATAGCTATTGAAATCCCAACCAGGAGATTCATTGCAAACCTCACCAGGATATTTTTACTCGGAAGGAATGTAGAAAAAGAAAGCGATAAAAACCTCTTAGACTTTCTTAATTGGTTTTATCATCCTACATGTTGGAAACAAGACTTGGAAAGAGAACTGAGAACCATGACACCAAATCCTGAAGTCCACACCATCCTGCTTTTCCGACGTCCATGGCATTTTTTCACAAATAATAGCACCATTATCGATAATGCACAAGAAATAGGGACCACATCTTACAAACCCCATCTGAACAGCAGGGAAGCCTGGATTTACAAATCTTATCCAAGATCTGTTAAATTTTGCGAAAACGAGTACCGACAACTCCAGAGAATCTGTGTCAAGAAAACAAAACCATTCCTCGAAGACGTTTGGAATAATGCACCCACTACGTGAGATCATTATGACCTAGCACCGAGAAGCTAGGGAAGCACTCGAGCAATACGGACAAGCCGCATCGTCCCAAGAGCATGAAATGACAGGAACATATGATATTGTCCAATCCACCCAGGACCCCTATACACGCTTTGGAGGTCCTCGTCCCAGATCCCTACGACCAAGGACCTTCGTCCTTATTCCAGTAACATGGACATATCCTTTTATGCACAACTATCCAAGCGGCCTCGCCCAAGCATCCTCGCCAACACTCAAGAAGATGACAACACAACCGGGCTGAAGAAGAAGCATCCCTTTGGGCTCATGAAGAAGCATCCTCATCATGAAGGTTGAGCCAAATCCTCTCACTGAAGACCTTGAAGCCCTTGAACAAAAATACGAGGCACATCTCCTTGAAGACGGTTCGATGACTCGGTTGTAGCTACAATGCTCGTGACGGACGAGATCGCCGAATCCGTACATCTTCACCGTAACAAGTCACCGATCACTTTTCTTTGTAGCACTAGGCTAGGGAAAGTACCGTTTACGGACGGCCACCTTGTTCATATTGTGCGAATAATTCCCTCCGGAAGTTTCCGGTGCCTCATTTGTATCCAGGACCTATTACTTAGGTCCTTGTTTGTATCTTTGTGACCTCTTATCGTCTATATAAGACGAGGAGGGTGTAATGTGTTGGGCAGAGTCCCCTGAAGTAAAGTGTGTGCTTTGGAATTCTCTTATGACTTTCTAAATCTCTCTTCTTCTCTAGCCTGGTAGGATCCTCCAAGAAATCCAGCTTGGATAGGTTAGAAACGTTTCAATCCGGCATCTCGGGTGTCTCTAGGCTCGAACTAAAGAGCCGAGTGGTTTTTTCGCTAAAAGGCTGTCCCCGAAGGGCTTGAACGGGAGTTGTTCGCCCACTGTGGGAAGGCATACCTGCAGAAAATTGTTCTTGGCTCTCTTTGGTTCTAAGTCTAGGTCCATTCAATGGTAAAAGTTTGGTTATAAGTTTCAATATGAAAAATATGGCCCTGCTTTTCTATCCCATCAATTTATTGTCTGGGGATTATAACTGCTTCCGCATGTGCTTAATAAATGAAAGGGTCGGCGATACATAGTCCTGGGATATCGCATTATAAAATCGACCAAGAGAGAAGGATGTGTGCGTGCTCGAGGATCGGGGCGTGACACTTCAAGACACCTGTCCATACACATACACCAACAAACCCCATTCCAGGAATTACTCGTTCCACGCAAGCACCAAGAGACAGCAAGAGAGTCGATCCTTGGCAATTTAATTCCTAGTCCTAGTTCTTCGTTCTTGCAGTCGCTTTCGATGAGCTAGGGTTTTCAATCTGGTGCCTTCCATCGGCGACGATGGGGCTTTCTCACGCAGCTCGCCATTGCTGGATCTCGGGCGTTACGATGGCGAAGGCTCCACTGAGTCCCGATGGCGGCAATCACAAGAGCAGCAACCACAAACCTTGCTCCGGCGTCCGCGAGCAGGACAGGTACCTCCTTTTTGCCAACATTAGCCGCATCAAGAAGAAGGCTCTCCCCACAAACTGTAAGATCACCAAGGACGGAAGGAGACCACGCAAAAGGAAAGTTTCTGTTTTCCGGTGCAAACGCGTTGACATTCTATTTGTGTGCACGCGTTTTCTTTTGTTGGATGGGTAGGCCCGGTGAAAGTGCCAGGGAAAGAAGAAGAGGGAGGAAGGGAAAAAAGGAAGTAGTTCGGAGTTTTTATATTTTAGGGATTTCTTTTACAAAAGTGCCCCCGTGGTCCGCCCACTGGAAAAATGATTTGTTCGATGTGAACATTTGGTTGGCTGACGAGCTTAATCACTTATTTGATATTAGTTTGGTCGTTTCAAATTGTTATTTGAAATAAAGTTTAATACGAACCCTCTTTTGAAAAAAAAAAATCCAATTTCAAGTTAAAATTTTTCTAATCTTTCCTGATTTCTTTTCGTTCGAATAACATTTTTTGATTTGTTTTATGATAAATAAATGATTTGAAAGATATTTTTTAAAAATAATCGATCATAATACTTGAAATAATTAATTAATAAAAGATATTTTTATTATTAACGATAATTTATATCTCGCAGACGATAAACATATTATTTATATCTTTATTTGCGTAAACTATATAAAATGATTATTTTTAAGAAGGTATTTTTAAATTATTTACTTATTACGAAATTATTAAATGTCTGACACTAGAAGGCGTTGAAATGGGCACCTCAAAATTTAAAATAGATGATGGATTGACCGAAAAGGATGTAGTAAATATGGTTCGTTTGGCAAGTCCAATCACATGGTCGGTCGTTGTCACATCACAAAAGCGGCCGGCCAAGCTGAAATGTTTGAATTTAATACAAGTGGGGAGGGGAACTGACATTAGTATCTGGCCCCGCTGCCTCGTCACTCTATAATGCCTATCAAGCACCGAAATTTATTTCTTCCTCTCTAGCGGCCCTCTTTAGGCATTCTTTTGACTTTTCGACCATCTTCTTAAAGGCAAATTTGACCAATTAAGATTCTTCTCACGATGTCATGATGAATAATTTCTTTCATTTTCAGATAAAAACATAATGCGATGAATTTTTCACGTAACATGAAGATGGCATTATCATTTATGAAGTACAAAAAAGCGAAAAATTGGAAATCAATCTTTCACGTTACCAAAAGCATCGGCACTAGGCTTAATCTTCATTATCTGACTTAGGCAAGTTAGGTTCTTCATCAAGTTCTAGCAGCTGATTCACTACTGAGGCCATGGTGGGTCTCTTGTTCCTGTCCTCTGTCACACATGACACACCAATCTCAACAAGCTTTCTTGCCTGTTTCCTGCAATATTGCCCTTTCAATCTCTTGTCCACCAAACACTCTATCCCCAAATCCTCCCCAAATTGAATCCTCCTCTTCATCTCCCGGTTGAAGACCATCAGCTCGGTTTCCCACTCCTTAGTCTTTGCCTTCTTCACGACCAAATTCGAGAGCCGAACCCCCCTCACTATCTCCAGGACCATCACACCATAACTGTATACGTCGACCTTCGTCGTGATGGGGAGATTCAGGGCCCACTCAGGTGCCATGTAGCCCTTCGTGCCCCTTATGCGCGAGAATTGTGAATTCACGGTGTCCCTCTGGAGCAGTTTCGCCAGCCCAAAGTCCGCGATCTTGGGCTCAAATGTCTTATCCAATAGAATATTCTCGGGTTTCACATCGCAGTGGATGACCCACTCGAGGCACTCGTGGTGCAGGTAGGCCAGGCCTTTGGCCATGCCTAGCGCAATCCTGAACCGATCCCTCCACTCGACGATGTTCCCAGAGAACAAGTGCTTGTCCAGGGACTGATTCTCCACATACTCATAGACCAGGAGCCTGTGCTTGCCTTCACAACAGAAGCCCCACATCCTCACCAGGTTCATGTGATTTATCCTCCCAATTGTATTAACTTCAGCCCAGAAGACCTCCTCCTCACGGTACACATCTCCGAGTCTTTTTACGGCCACGACCCTTTCATCCGCTAAAACGCCCTTGTATACTGATCCTGACGCTCCTCTCCCTATCTCTCCCTTGAAGTTCTGGGTCACGCTTTTGAGTTCCCCATAGCTGAACCTCCTGAACTGGCTCATTATCGCGTGGTACCCGTCTCCCACTATGCTTTGCGCATTACAGTTTCTGAAGAGAATCCACCAACCCGAGAAAAGATAAGGATCTCGGCCGCCCCAATTGCGGACAAGAACCAGTAGAGGTAGGTCCATCTCACCCTCTCGCCTATAGTGTCATACATGGTCGATGAACCTCCCGCTGAATGGTCTCCAGCTGCGGAGCAATTGGGATTGCTGCCGTTGTGAATCTGCTCCAAGGATGCCACCATGGAGATGGGCAGTTTCAGATGTAAAGTTCCTGGAAAAGACGGGTCCTTGTAGCCGTTGAAGAGCGAGCTCTTCCCATAACACGATCTTTGCGATTCCCGGTAGATGAACCCCAAGCATCTGCAGTCGTCCAAACAGGCCTGCCTGCAGAAATTGAACGAGGCACTGTCGTTGTAGATGGCATCGAACCCATAATAGTCCGTGTTGGGAAGCGCCAAGAACTTCACGTCCTGAGACTTGGAGCAAGTGAAATTGAACCTGGGCTTGCAACCTTTGTTCCAATCAGTAGGCTCGCTCATCTCATAACCAGGAGGGCATGTGCACTTGGGCTCAGGTGTATACACACAAATCCCGTTCCTCCCACATATCCCGTGCACATTGCACAATCCCGGAAGCGCCTGCCATGTCACCACCCAAGACCCGGACTGCTTGTCCAAGCTGTAGAGCCTCAGGTTCCCGTCCTGGTCCATCGTCAGCCGCCTTTTGATCCCAAGGCCACGGTCGGAAGCATTGAATTGAAACTGGTCGCTCGATTGAAAATGGCCCGTCTCATCAAGGACTGCTATCCTGCTACTGTTGTAATCCGTTCTCCCATTCTGGAACAAGTCGAAGGCCGGGTTAGGCCAATAGAGGCTGGATATGTCTGGTCCGTCATACATCAACCTCAGCACATTGTCATTGTCGAAGTATAGGTTGAAGTAGCCAGAGTAAAAGGCGCCTCCTTTCCGAGATGACACCAATTTCTTGCTCTTAGTGAGGTTCTGGTTTGGCAGCAGAGTATCGGTTGGATAATCAAAGCTTTGCCATAGAATTTTCTGGTCGGGACTTTTCAGCACAAGGTTGCCTGTATTCAAGAGCTTGAGCAAACTGGCATTGGTGGAAGTCGTGTTGGTCTCCCAAACCACGGAACCATCCACGTCAGTCAGGACCAACGCACCGGTGCTCCGGAGACTGATCTTGGAGCCTCGGCCATTAACGGGATTGTCCCGCTTGGCCGTCCAAACGACTGTCCTGTCCGAGGAGTTGGTGAACCAGATTGAGAACCAGTAAGCATTGCCTCCAAGACCATAGAAGCCGCATGTGAAGGTCTTATCTGGGGATGTTAGTGTGTCGGAGTCATGTTCTTCAACTGACAGAGAAGAGCCTCTAAGCAAAACGTCTGAGCTTGCAAAGGGAAAGCATGTGGAAAATAGAATGAGTGGGAAGAGAGAAAAGCTAGAAAATGTCATGGCCGTGGGTTTCATCCCTGGAGTTTTACGAATTGTAAGGACAGAGAGTTCTCGATTTTGTTTTGTTGGTAGACGTTTGAAGTGCACGTCGATGGCGCAAAAACACGTATAAATGGTGAAAAATAAAAGTCAATGACTTGCCCAAATTGAATGTCTTTTTTAATTTTTAGGAAATGGTTCGGCTTATATGACGTCAACTAAGGCCACGCATTTTGATTAGGAACAAGTTGACTTTTTACATATAAAATCATAAGAGGGTCCACACAATTAATTTTAAAGAATATGATGAAAGAAAAAATAAATTAGATACCTAAATATAAATAATTACATATTATAAAGAAATCGTTAATGTTATTATATAGATCTATTTAATTTAAAAGATGAAAAAAAACACTTGAAATCGAGTATAATATTTGACATTTTTTTGCGTTAAAAGCCTAGTTCATTGGCAATCTTCAATCTCATTAGAAAAAATAAATCTCCAACTTCATTTCACCCTCCCTCTCTCTGTGACAAGTCTGGCCATGTCTATGTCGGAACATTTGTGTTCATGCTGGGATAGGCTTCCATCTAAACTTAGAGACATAAAACATGAGCGGAAAATGATTCACTTCTCTATTGATTTTTACTAGCATTAACATGTAGTGTATCACGTGATCCATATGTTTTGGGTTGAATCTACAATGTACTGATAACTATGCGACAATTTTTTTCTCATAATTTTTTTTGGGAAAAGAAAGATGGGTAATCGAGCATATCCTAGAACTTGTGCATTTGATATGTTTCTTGAGGGTTCCGGAGCCTATAGAATGGGTGGTTATGGGTTTCAAAAACCTAGAACTAGTACTTATATAGTACGTTTCTGGTTTGAGCAAATACCCAAATGGGAAACCTACTCACATTTTTACCTTCAAGGAGCACTTGAGTAAACTTTTTAAAAGGGTTTTGTTAGTGAGTCCCGAAGCAATTATTAAGTGTATCTAACAAGAAATGTTTTGATTTCGAATGCGTTGATTACACATAACATGATCACCACGAAGTTTTATGAATGAGTTTCGAAGTACTTATTAAATGTATTTAATAAGAAATTTTTTGATTTCGAATGCATCGATTATATATGACATGATAGCATGGAACTAATATGTTTCTGGGTAATTTTGAATCCTATAGGATGTGTTATGCATTTCAAAAACCTGGACTAGTACTTTATAGTACGTTAACTGTACTCTCCTATGTACACCTTTGCCTTCAGTTAGTTACTTAAACGATTAGAATTCAAGAAGCACTTGAGTAAACCTTTTAAAAGGGTTTTGTTAATGAGTCCCAAAGCACTTATTAAGTGTAACTGATAAAGAATATTTTGATTCCGAATGCGTCGGTTATGATAATCACGATGCGCTAGAAAATTGTTCGGTTTCTTTAAAATGGTTCTTTATTAGTGTCCCAAGGACAGCCCTTAACAAGATTCTTCTCATACCATTAGGATATTTGCTTGACTTTTACAGGTGCGGTGGGACCCACCAACTCTCCACAGAAAAACAATCCCATGCGCTTTCAAAAGAGATTAGTAATCAGTTTCCACATTTAGTCACGGATCATATCGAGGATCGAATATCAAATTTTAGAAAAAGTTATAAAAAAATCAATGCAAAAGTGATCTTCTTAGGGTCAATCATTTGTTGTCCTATCTTGTAAATGGTGTGAGGGAATGGTTTCAAGTTTCGTTCAAATTCTATATAGATCTTACTCGGAATCTGGAAGTCACTCATTAGAATAGGTTAATCATTTTTTGAAACTTGAAAACTACTTTACATATCTTGAACCGGGAACCCACCTTGTCATAGATTTCAAGATTGGTTTTACCTAAGTTCTACCGATATTAACAATTCAATGATTGTAGTGAATACCTTTAATGATCACCACTTATTATTATAATTCGTCAATCGTAACTAATATTTAAACACATAAAAAAATGAAATATTAACAAAACAAAAGTTTCGATTATAAAATGGAAACTTAGATCAGTGGTTCCAAATTATGCACTTATCATGGGACATCATGGATATCGCAAGATCGTGCGAAGATATAGACCAAGGAAAATACAAAAATTTGTTCCAGGTTCTAACTTGTTCCAGATTCTAATTTCCACCTATCTAGAATCTGGAATCTATTGTTGAGATCGATTCCCCTATTTTTGAAACATGAAGCCTACTTTACATATCTTAAAATTTGGAATTATACAAGTTTCCACTGGTCCGGTTCTTCAGTTTTAGATTTTACCCTAAAATTATGTTTACCCTTAAAAAATGGGTCAAGTTGGGTCCTATTGGCTGGGAATATCTCAAAAAAAAAAAAAAAAAAAAAACCAAGTAGCAATCATGAGTTGTCAAAATGGCCACATGTGTAAAGACCAACCTAGGGATTATTCCCTTGGTCCAAAAATAGACGAGCGTGGAAATTGACTGGAAACAATGCTTATTATTTCTATTTGGAATAAAGTATAAGTAACATGTAGAGTTCTGCCTAGGGGTGAGCATCGGTCTAGGGTCAACCCTGGACCGGCCCATCCTTGCCGGTCTTGGTCCGGTTCCTAGAAAGATCGGGTCGGTCCTTGGTCCTAGAATTCCTAGACCAGTACTGTGCGGGTCGGTTCTCGGTCCTGAGAGTTTTGGGTCGGTCCAACCCGGACCAACCCTGACTATATATATATATATATATATATATATATATATATATATATATAATATTTATAATTTTTTTATATAGAGAAAACTTTAAAATAAGTGGCGTCAACAACATTAAATGACTCTTTAATGAAGAGTTCAAGTAATTTTACATTGTTCTTTAATAACTTAGGTTTATAATGTTTTTACGGCATTAATAGTCATAATTTACGAAGGAGGAAAATATTTTTGTGAGGAGTCCTCACGGCGTCCAAAAAGGCACCTTATGGCATATCCTCCTCTAGTACATTCTCTTCTATCTTATTTGTTCTCTTAATCTTTAATTTGCTAAAATAAAAATAAAAAAACTTCTCTACTCGCCACTCGACACTCGTCTTGCTCGCTTTGGGTCACTCATGTCGCTCGCCGCTCGATGCTCGCTTGGCTTGTTGCTCCCCGCTTGACATTCGATACTTATTCTATTCGACGCTCACCCCACTTGATCCTCACTGCTTACCTTTCTTAGCAGACCTTACTCATCATCTAACCCATTAGGTCGGTACAGTCCTCAGTTGCCATTTCAAGGAGTACAAAAATGAAATAAAAAATTATTGATTAATCCTAGGTTGATCTTGAAATTAGACTGAACCCATTGGATCAGTTCGGTTCTTAATCATTTTTTTAAGGAGTACAAAAAATGAAATAAAAAATTTTTACCAAAAAAAAATGAAATAAAAATTATTAGTTGGTCTTGGGTTGATCTTGGAACTGGACCGAACCCATTGGGTCGGTCCGATCCTTGGTTCCAAGCTCAATAGGGTTGGTCCTCGGTCCCAAAAATTGAAGACTAGCACTGTGCAGGTTAGTCCTAGGGTTAGGGGGTGGACCGGCCCAACCCGAACCATGCTCACTCCTAGTTCTACTAGCACAACAGTCATTGGGTAACCGTGAGGATAACATGTTGTGAGTCACAAATTTTGGAAGGAGTATACTTGCAGCAATTTCTAATTATTTGTTATTTATTTTTTGTGGCCCAATAGACTGTTATTATCATGATGGATTAAGAATTGTCACTTAATCATTTCTTTATTGTTTATAAAATGAAATACATAAACTTAGGGGCATTCTGAACATTACAAATATAACTAATAATGCGTGAGGATGGAGATTGGAAGTCTCCACATAATAGCTAATGCAATATTGGCTTGGGAATACTTGAAATTTTTGTAGAGTGAAGCTCTACCTATAATGATTTTACTCACCTTAACCAAAATAATGTGGACAATAGTTCATTTTCCACAAAAAAAAAAAAAAAAAGGGACCCTAAAAGTATATCGCTACGCTATTGGATTTTATAATTATGTTGCATGGTAGAACCAAAATATGAATGAAAATAATAGTAAAAACTAGGCTTCTGGCTTACTATGGATTATGTCACTCTTACGGTACACAATAATTCAATCATCTACTTGTCACAAAAAGAAATTCTGATGTATGCGAAAGCTAGACATTAAGGACCTTGCGTGTTATGCGAACACCCGTTTGAATGAACTATCATTAATTTGATTGAAGTGCGCTGGCAATTCATGTTCACTTGTTATAATTGGGCTTCATAGATGGGTTAAGTTTTGTAATTGAAAAGCACTATATTTTTTTGGTAAATTGTTTTATAAAACTTATGTATACTTTGGAAATTCGTATCAATTGGTGTCACTTTTGAATTTATCAGATGATTATGTTGCTGTATTCTGGTCAACTTTGTTTAAATATGTATTTTGCGACTTAGAAAGAATATGACATCAATGCCTACGGCTGCATATTCCCAATCAAGAAGCGTGGGGTTACTTTATTCCAGAGCACTTCTTTTTCTAGAGACAAGGACGGCAGAAACTTCTCCTCTGTCCATTTGTCTACGCACGCGGTTTACGCACATAATTAATTATAAAAGAAGAACAAATGATGAAGGGAAGTGGGGAAGGTGTCACTGAATTTGGATAATAATAAAACTTAAATTAGGAAAATCCCAACATTGAATCTTCCAAATTAGGTAGCTCCTACAGTAAATGGAACGAAATTGATTGCCGAAGTGATTAAGTACTCAATATAGCTCTTCGTAAATATATATTGTGATCTATTAATTTTTCACCTAAAATATTTACATATCTCACTCTTTGTAGTAAGAATATTTTGAAATGGGGAAAAGTACAAAAAAAGTCATAAACTTATTACGTTAATACCAATTTAGTCTTAAACCTTTTAATTAGACCAATTTAGTTCTAAACATTTTCACATTGGTATCAATTCAGTTTATTTAGCTAATTTTGGCCGGCCAACATTGATGTGGACGTCGATTGGTGGTTGGATGCCGACGTGACAATTTTTAAATTATTTTTTTATTTTTTTATTGCTTTTTTTTCTTTTCTTTTTCCTTTTCTTTTCCTTCTTCTTCCTCCTTGGACTTTACTTGCAGTGAGGCTTGCGGCTATTGGGTGATGGCTGCAAAGCCGCTGACTGCCAATGAAGGTTGCAACCTTTGCCCGAGGCCGCGGGCAAGGTGGCTTTGCCCAAATCTGAGAGAGGCTAGCCACACTCGTAGCCCTGAGTGAGATTGGACAAGGGCTTCGCGGCCTTTGCCTAGTGGCCAGCTAGCCTTGCTAGAGGCTTGCAGGCCACTGCAAGAAAGTCTAAGAAGGAAGAAGGAAATGAAAAGAAAAAAAGGAAAAAATGGGAAAAAAAGAAAAAGAAAAGAAAAAATGAATAAAAATTTAAAAGTTCCCATGTTGGCTTCGACGTCTACCTTAGCGCCGAATGCCCAAAATTGGCCTGATGGACTAAATTGGTATAAATGTGACAATATTTAAGATTAAATTGATCTAATTGAAATGTTTATGATTGAATTTGTATTAATGTAATAAGTTTAAGAATTTTTTGTACTTTTCCCTTGTATCTTTTTATCTTCTCCCTTCATCTAAGGCTCTTAGAATTGATGATGTAATTTTCCCTAATTTATAGGGCCAAATTTATCTACCTAAGATGTTTCGTACCGATAGTAAAAAAATTTCTCTAGTGAGCCTAATAGGTTGAAATTGCGAAAATAGTAAATTTGTGAATTTTGAGATTGGACTCCCCCCTGAATCTATGTTTTTAATGTGTTGATTCGGTTCAATCAGTCACCTGTTTGGTGGTTGAACTAGGTCATGATGAAGTTTGATATTGCTCTCTTAGCTAAAGTGATGTGGAGAATTATATATTGCCCAAACGACTAATGCATTTGATTATTTAAGACATGCATGTTAGCTATTCTATTTTTGGTCAAATTTATTTTTTTGTTCCCAAAAGTAGGTTTGAAACATAAACCCCTTTGGTAACCCAATTTTTTTTTTTTTTTTTTTCAATTTCTAGAACAAATTTTTAGTCCATAAATAGGTTTGGAACAAAAATAAAATGTAAATTTTTTCTATTTTGGGAATAAAAATGAGAAATAAACACTCTTCTTATTGCTTGCCCTCCATTGTTGCGCTCGCAATTCTCTTGCCCCTCATCAAGCGCCATTTGCCACTACCGCTTGCCTCCTGCTGCTGCTCGCCGCCGTCCTTTGTGTTGCTCGCCACCGCTTACCGTTGTTCGATTGCCTCCCACCGCCGCCCGTTGATCGCTTGGGAATGATAAATTTTGTATTGTTATCAAATGAATTTATGTTGCTAGAAAAAAAAAAAAATTATGTTGTTATCAAACATGTATTTTCTCAGAAACTTTATATTTATGGCATAAAAATAAAATTACAAAAATCTATTTATGGCATAAAATTATGTCAAAAATCAAAATGATTATCATTCGCACCCTTACAATCTTGTATATCTCTCAATGTTCTTTCTAGGAAGCATTTAAAGGAGGCAAGGCATCTTGGGCATGGAGGGGCATCCTGGAGTGAAGATCACTATTTGAAAGGTGATTTATGGCAAGTTGCTAATGGAAAATCTATTTCTATCTGGTCCGACAAGTGGACAATTGATGCTCGAAACTTCCAACTCCATCCAAAAACTGATGAGGAGGCCAATAGAGATACGAAGGTAGCTCAACTAAATGATGGGGAGACAAAGGAATGGAAATTGGAAAGCATTGATATAATCTGTTGGAGGGGGAAAATAGCTAATTTACGAAGTCCTTATTCGTTTGAGCCAGAAGAGGGACAAATTATTCTGGCCATGGAACACGAATTATTCGTTCACCTTGAAATCTGCTTATCAAGTGCCTTTGAAGAAGTTGGAACAGAAAGTTGATGTGGCCAAAGCTTCGAGTTCTAGAAAATTGGAAAGTAGATTGTGGAAACTTGTATGAAACTTGGATAGCCAACCAAAAAATGGAACATTTTTTTAATGGGACTATGTGCTTTGTGGTAGTGGCAATAGGGGAAAATCTATAAAAAGAAGGATTAAGCAATCTCTGGACTACACTCCCTGAGGGGAGACAGAATCGGTGAAATATTTGCTACTTTGCTGTGAATGGAGGAGCTTTGTGTGGTTTGCAGCTACTAAATTTATGATTGATAGGTCCCAAATTATTTATTTTGATAGATGGTTGCTACAACAAGTTAATAACAAGTTGATTAAGACTAAGGTGAGGGGTTTGTTGAAGAAGACTGCTTATACTGCATGGTACATTTGGAAGGCCAGAAATGCAGTTGTCTTTCATCATATAGCCCTTATATGCGAGGCTGTTATTGGGCAAATCAATCATGCATTGTGGGAGTACCAAGAGCTTAGTAAGGTGGGGAAGAATATTCTAGATGAAGGGTAGTGTGAGGAGGGTCGGTCCAAACCTAGACATGGAAATAAACTGTGATGGTTCGTTTGTTCAAGAGACAAATAAGGCCTCTGCTGGAATTGCTGCTTGTGATAGCATTGGATTTTTTGTTAGGCGTAGGAGAATCATTATGCCAGCTCTCTCTCCTGTAGAGGTTGAACTTCATGCTGGAATAGTGTACTACTAGTTAAGGAGAAAGGCTGGCCAAAGGTATGTAGTGAGATGGGCCTAGCTAATGTCTTTAAAGGTCTCATGGAACAAAATCTAGAAGGCAACTGGAGATATAAGAAGCTAATCGAGGATATTTCTTTTCAGTCTTTTGTATTAATTGTATTCTTAAGGGCACCTAAAGCTTTTGCTCATTGAGCTACAAAGCAAGCTACATTGAGGATGTGCTGTTTTAATTGGGATGTGAATCCTCGTCCTCACTGCTAGAATTACTTATACCTCCATGATTTCTTACTTAAAGATATGCATAATGTGGCAAAATATAAGGCAGAAATATGGCCAAAATTTTCAATTAGATTTGAAGGGTCAATAACAATGGCATTGCAAGTGACCAAAACAATATGCCCAGTTAGCCTGGTATAGAGAAATATTTTCCACGAACTAATCACTGGAAGTTATGAGAAGCATCTAAAAGATGAGTAGAATTTAGTGTCAAAACCCCTTTTGTCATCTATTAGCTAAATCTATTAACTGCAGAGAATTTTCGATAGCCTATTGGCCATTTGGGTGAAGAAACAAGCAATTCCATGAAGAGAGACTAATTAAGCATTCTCAATTTTGTATCGCTACATTTCCCATTGTTTCCGAGTTCTGACTGAAAATGCACATAATATGTATTTCTAAACATCCTACAAGGGTTAAGAAGAGCTCCCCAAAAACAAGCATTAGGTTTGAATGGCATGGCGTTTACTATCTTTGCAGCATCCTGCAGGGAACCAGATTAGCTCAACAGATCAACTAGAAATGTAGAGTGTTCCATTTGCGGCTCAATTCCAAATTCTTCAATCATTCAATCATAAAGTTTACGACCCTCAACAGCAAGCCCTGCATGACTACAAGCAGAAGGAACAGCAACAAAAGTGACCTCATCTGGCTTTATTCCAGTTTCGACCATTCCATCAATATATCTCATTGCATCTATTCCTAAACCATGCATTCCACACCCTACAATCATTGAGTTCCAAGAGATTTTGTACTTCACATCAAGTTTTGTGAAACTTGAACTCCCTCGTTAAGGTATCCACATGTGACATCTTTGGATTAATTCACTCAAGGTATTGTCTACTTTGGTTTGTCCCATATCAAGTCTCATGGTTTTATCATTTGATGTTCACGTAGACATTTTTCCAAGAAGTCACCCATCCTAATAGTGCTCTAACTTGGGCTCGCTTAACTTTGGAATTCCAACTCAAAACTTACCATTACGTCAAAAGGTGTCTCCGTGAATTTATTCATATTTTCACATATATTCTAGAATCGCTCTCCCCCATTTGGTGAATGGTTTGTTCAATTTATTCCTACCTCCCTTCGCTATCCTAGAAGCTTATCAAGAGCCGCTTTTTGTTAAGGCCCTCTAACCCTGGTGACTACTCCACGCCCTCGTTAGACTTGGTCATTACAAGCCCACTAGCTTTTGCATGATTCATCCTTAAACCATACACTTATTAGAGGCGATTTTGCTTTGATACCATAATATGGCATCCCTAGATTAACTCATTCTTCACCCTCGTTGAATTGAGTTGTTACAGGTTTACCAACTTTTGCATGGTTTGTCCCCTAGCCATATACCTACTAGAGGGGTTTCACTCTGATACCATACTGTGACATCCTTAGATCAACTCATTCAAGGTATTTTCGACTTTGGCTCGTCCCATATCAAGCCTCACGGTTTTATCCTTTGGCATACAAGCAAGTACTTTCTCAAGAGGTCACCCATTCTAGTAGTGCTTTAGCTTGGCTTTGGGAGAAGTACACTATCAGTGCCATAAGTTGTGTACGGTGCTCACTTTGGTGCCAAAAGTTTCCGTTGGATCACTTAAGTGCCAAATCGGAGGAAAAATGATCACTTTGGTGCCACCGGCAAAAGATTCCGGCCATCGGCGAAAGATTCTGGCCAAAATGATTACGTGGCTTTTTTAAAAAAAAAAATCAGCAAGGCCTTAAACGACGTCGTTTTGCCATCCTTCATGGATGGCCTCACAAAAACGACGCCATTTAACTCATTTGAAGATTGAAATTAGGGTTTCGACTTGGCCGCCGAGTGGCTGTCGTCGGGGTTGGGGTCGGGGTCGGGGTTGAAGCTGCGGCCGCCGAGTGGCCATCATCGAGGTCGAGGTTGGTGTTGAAGCTGCGGCCGTCGAGTGGCCATCATCGGGGTCAGGGTTGGGGTCTGAGCCACGGCCGCCGAGTGGCCATCGTCGCGGTTGGGGTCGGGGTCGGAGTTGCGGCCGCCAAGTGGCCATCGTCGGGGTCGGGGTCGAGGTCGGAGTCGCTGCCGTTGAGTGGCCATCGTTGGGGTCGAGGTCGAGGTCGGGGTCGGAGCCGTGGCCACCGAGCACAGGGGCCGTCGAGGACGGCAACTGGTCAAAGATTAGGGTTTTGAATTAGGGGAGACACCAAACGGCATCGTTTTGGTGTTAGGATGTTGACTGTGCTCTCCGACGAGCCACATCAGCTTCAAAAATTAATAAAAAAGTGCAACGTCGGATTTCCGGCCAACCGGATCGGAGTTGGCACAAAAGTGAGCGTTTTTCAAACTTTTTGGTACTTAAGTGATCCGACAGAAACTTTTGGCACCAAAGTGAGCGCCGTACACAACTTATAGCACTAATAGTGTACTTATCCCGCTTGGCTTTGCTTAATTTTGGAGTTCCAAAATAAAGCTTGCCGTTACATCTTTGTGAGGCAATTCCAGTTTTTCTATATACATTCCAAAATTACTCTCTCCCTGCTCGATGCATAGCTTAGTTCATTCTTGCCTCTCTTTGCCATCCTAGAAGTCTGCTAGGAGTTGCTCCTTGTTCAACCCTCTAGCTTTGGCGACTATTTCCCATCCTCGTCAGACTAGGTTGTTACATGAGGTGGGTGTCAAGAGGCATAATATGTAATAGACTGGGACCCTTCTAGTAGGTGTATGGTTTGGGGACAAACTATGTGGAAGCTGGTGGGCCTGTAATAGCCTGATTTGATGAGGTGGGGAATGGTTGCAAGGGTTAGAGAGGGCTTGAACAAGAAGCGGTTTTTGGCAAACTTCTACAATGGCGAAGGGAGGCTCGAATGAACCGAACTATGCACCGAAAAATGAGAGAGCGATCTTATGTGTGTATGTATGTAAGAAAATTGAAATTAACTCACGAAGGCGCCTTTTGACTTAATGGCAAGCTTTGCTTTGAAACTCTAAAGTTAAGCGAGTCTAGGCTACAACACTACTAGGATAGGTGATTTTTTGGGAAAGTGTCTGCCTGTACGCAAAATGACAAAAATGTGAGGCTTAGTATGGGATAGGCCAAAGTTGAGTTATCTAGGGATGTCGCACCACATCTCCTGTACATTATGATCAAGCTGTTTGACTCCAAAAGGTTTTCATACAAAAAGTCCGAACCACATATCCATGGACTTCTCGATCAAAATTGAGTGTTGCTAAAGTCACACCTCAAATCCTATAGGGATGAGGGAGTGACATGACCGTCCTTTCTCCAATAGATGCAATCTCAAAATATTTCCAAATATCCAGCTCCAAAAAATTCCCGCGATAATATGTTCGCTCTAACGATCACTAACTGAGAGACTTGAGAAACATGATAACAAGAAAAGAATGAGCTATCACAGCTCAGGGAATAATACATTTCTTCTAAATGGATCAAACAATTACTACACTCATTTGAAACACATACATAACTCACTTTAGCCAAATTTGGAATTTAATAAACCTTCAAGTCCAAAGTGCAATATTTCTTGTTTTAACACAATATGTTTATAGCATAAATACTTAAGATAATAACAAAGTAAACACCAATGGTCTAGCCTTGGTCAATCTCATAAAAACATATGTCAATGGTCCATTCCATTGACCAATCTTATGCTCAAGTACACCATGGTCATGCGTAATCTGGTGACAAGGTGATCGAGATTCTTCCTTTACTAGGTCTTCACCTATTATTAGTTGGTAGGTCAGCTCACAAAGATATTCTAGATTCATATGCGCATACCTACAAGCTCCTCACTAGGCTTACAATGATATTAGGCACTCAATCGGCATCCTTCAATATCAAAAATCCAATTCATAAATAATCTCATATATCATAATACATTTCACAAATCATTTTCATAAAAAATTTTCAAATCATTTCAAGATTCGTCTCATAAAGTGGTTTTGTAAATTGAATCGAATCAAATCAAATGCATATCACAAATCGATATATCTAATATTTATCAACTTTCTTCATCGAATAGAATATATATTTTCACCAAACAGTTCTCACACCATTCACAAATATTGAAACATGCTAGATACCCAATCCAAATTTTATATAACAAATATGCTTATTTATAACTTATAAAAAATAAAATCTTTATCATTTTGAAGGAATGATTACAAATTCTTAAAAGAAAAAAAAAATAGTATCACCAACCTGTGAAAGCCAAAAACCAACTTACAATGGTTACTTGAGTTGACGCACTCGCATTCCTATTAATTAATCAAACAACGATATTAAAAACCGAGTAATACACAACTCTAATGAATGACTCGACTTAATTACCTTTAATCATCAATAAAACAACTTCTACATGCTAACAGGTAACTTTGTTTAAGGCGCAAGTTCATCCTTTTCCTCATGTGTATTATCCGTTACGCGTAACTCGCAGGACAACTTTAGAATTTCGTTCCAATCAACTCGTACATTGAAATGAAATTTTCTCAAACCTCACCACTCCACCATGCCCTAGCCTACTATTTCCACAAAAATCACGACTTCAAAAACTCTTCAATCACACATTGTAGTTCAAAATTGAAATAACACCAAATTTAGAACCCAACTTTGAAAATTACTTCGATTAGACGAATAGTAGGCTCAAATACTTACTCAGCATTACAATTTGCAGTTGATTCAGCTTCTCGGTACGTTCGGATCGTGTACGCGCAAAAATTACTCTATTTTCCCCTTTTTCCTCCTCTTCTTCACGAACAAGCGACCCCTTCCTTTCCGTATAGTCTCTGCTGAGTTCCTCATCGTTTGTTGAAGGGAAAATGAAATGGTGGGCTGGGCTTGGGTTTGGGTTTAAGAGAAATGGGCTGGCGGGCCCATTTATTACAGCGAACTCTGCACAAACTAATAATGCACCGGAGACAGTTACAGCATTCCGGCGACGTTGGCAAGCTGCATTTGTCTGTAGTGTTCCAAAGACTCTCTCCCTCTCCCAGCAGAAGCTAATGCCTCAATGATGGCGTTCCAACTTATCGCTTTGGGCCTTGCCAATAAACAACCATCGGATTTCTTGAGCTGGGAGAATATTTCAACAGCCTAGTCGCATAATCATGAAATGGCCGGATCGTAAAATTTACTCACAAGAGTATCCAGTATTTGCATATTGAGATATGTTAAAAACAGATGTCATAAATGAAATTGGAAATGGACATACAGGGACATAGGCAAAACGGCAAAAGGTAGAAGTTCTACTTTCTGCTGACTATAAAAGAAAGCATCCGGTTAAGATGTAGCATCACGCGTGTTAGTGATAGAGCCATTGGGAACGAGGGAGTAAAATTTTCATGTCAACGAAAATTTCAAATGTCTAAAATTGAAAAAGAAAACTCAATATGCAGGCACCACAAAATTTGAATAAGTAATTAATTGACTAATAATGAGGTGCTACATGTGGTCCCTCCGTTAGAATGTCCAATCAATTTTGTCAAGTTTCTTTGTTTCGTTCATATACTCGAGCATGTTTCAAAAAGCACTGCAATGTTGAACTAATGCAGAAAATGCATCATTCCGTTTGACTGTTTATCCGAATTAATTAATAGATTTAGATTGTCCTAACAATAATTTAGTGCAAAGTGGAAGGAGACCTTACTATCTTGCTCAGACGCCTTGCCAATACATGCCGATCAAGAACCAATAATATATCTCTTCCTCTCTAGATGCCTCCCTTTTAGGTATTATTTAACTTCTTGACTTGAATTAAATCAGCTTCTTAGAAGCAAACTTGAACTAAACCAAATTCAAGACTTGAACTAAGCCATCTTTAACTTTATTGGAAATTCTTCTCGTAGCATCAAGATGAATAATCTCCTTTTCATTTTTAGATACAAATAGAACGAGATAGACTTATTACATAATAGTATGATGATCCAAATCTTTAAAGCCAATCGACAAAAGCAAAAAAGGAAATCAAATCTTCTATGTTACCAAAAGCATCCGCAAGAGGTCTAATCTTCATTATCTGAATGCGGCAATTAAGGTTCATCATCAACTTCTAGCAGTTGATTTACTATTGAATCCATGGTTGGCCTCTTGTTCCTGTCCTCCTCCAGACATGCCACGCCAATCTCAAGAAGCACTCCTGCCTGCTTCCGGCTGTATTGCCCTTTCAATCTCTCGTCCACCAAATCCTCTATCCCCAAGTCTTCTCCACATTGGTACCTCCTCTTCATCTCCCGGATGAAGACCGTCAGTTCGGCCTCCTGCTCCTCATTCCCCGCTTTCTCCATGACCCAATTCGAGAGCCGAATCCCCCTCACTATCTCCAGGACCGTTACCCCGTAACTGTACACATCGACCTTCACCGTGATTGGGAGGTTCAGGGCCCACTCGGGCGCCAGGTAGCCCTTCGTGCCTCGTACGCAAGAGAACCGCGAATTCGCGCCGTCCCTCTGGAGCAGTTTTGCCAGCCCAAAGTCCGCGATCTTGGGCTCGAATGTCTTATCCAAGAGGATGTTCTCGGGCTTCACGTCGCAGTGGATGACCCACTCGAGGCACTCGTGGTGCAGGTAGGCTAGGCCTTTGGCCGTGCCGAGCGCGATCCTGAACCGTTCCCTCCACTCAATGACGTCCCCGCAGAACAAGTGCTTGTCCAGGGACCGATTCTCCACATACTCATAGACCAAGAGCTTGTGCTTTCCCTCACAACAGAAGCCCCACGTCCTCATCAGGTTCATGTGATTGATCTTCCCAATTGTTCTGACTTCAGCCCAGAAGACCTCCTCCTCATGGTACACATCCCCGAGTCTCTTCACTGCCACGACCCTTCGGTCCGCTAAGACGCCCTTGTAAACCAGTCCTGACGCTCCCCTCCCTATCTCCACCTTGAAGTTCCGGGTCGCTCTCTTGAGCTCGTCATAGCTGAACCTCCTGAACTGGCTTGTTATTGCGGCGTACCCGTCTTCCACTATGCAATGCACATCACGCTTCCTGAAGAGAATCCACCAGCCCAAGAAAAAGATGAGGATCTCGACCGCCCCAAAAGCGGATGCGAACCCATAGAGGTAGGCCCATCTCACCCTCTTGCCTATAGTGCCATACAACGTAGATGTGCCTACCAATAATTGGTCTCTGGCTGCGGAGCACTCGGGAGCGCTGCCGTTGAGAATTGGCTCCAAGGATGCCACCATGGAGATGGGCAATTTCAGATGTAAAGTTCCGGGAAAAGACGGGACCTGGTAGCCGTTAAACAGCGAGCTCTTTGTCCAACACCATCTTTGCGATTCCAAGTAGATGAAGCCCAAGCAGCTGCAGCTATCCAAACAGGTCTGCCTGCAGAAATTGAATGACGCGTTGTTGTTTTTGACCTCGTTGAACCCATAGTAGTCCGTGTTGGGAAGCGCCAAGAATTCCACGTCCCGAGGCTTGGAGCAAGTGAAATTGAATTTGGGCTTGCAACCTTTGTGCCAGTCACTAGGCTCTTTCATCTCGTAACCAGGAGGGCATGTGCATCTGGGCTTGGGTTTGTGTACACATATCCCATTCCTCCCACATATGCCATGCACAATGCACTGTGCCCGAAGCGCCTGCCACGTCACTACCCACAACCCTGACTGGTCTTCCAAGCTGTACAGCCTCAGGTTCCCGTCGTGGTCCAGTGTCAGCCGCCGTTTGATCCTCAGGCCTCGGTCGGAAGCGTTGAATTGAAACCCGTCACTTGATTGAAAATGGCCAGTCTTGTCTAGGACCGCAACTCGGCTACTGTTGTCTTTCGTTCTCCCGTTTGTTGACACGTTGAAGTGCGGGTCAGGCCAATAGAGGCTAGATATGTCCGGTCCATCGTACAACAACCTCAGCACGTTGTCATGGTCGAAGTACAGGTTGAAGTAGCCAGCGTGAAATTCTCCTTTGAGAGATGACACCAATTTCTTGCTCTTAGTGAGGAGCTGGGTTGGCAGCAGAGTATCAGTCGGATAATCAAAGCTTTGCCATAGTTTTCTCCTATTAGGACCTCTCAGCACAAGATTGCCTGAATTCAAGAGCTCTAGCGAACAGGCATCGGTGGAAGTCGTGTGGGTCTCCCAGACGACGGAACCATTTGCGTCAGTCACGGCCAACACACCGGTGCCCCTGACCGTGACCTTAGAGCCTCGGCCATTCACGGGCTTGTCCCGGTTGGCCGTCCAAACGACGGTCCTGTCCGAGGAGTTGGCGAACCAGATTGAGAACCAGTAAGCATTGCCTCCAAGGCCGTAGAAGCCGCACGTGAAGGTCTTATCTGGGGATGATAGTGTGTCGGAGTCATGTTTTTCAACTGATAGAGAGGAGCCTCTACGCAAAACGTCTGAGCTTGCAAAGGAAAGACATGGGGAAAAGATGAGTGGGAGGAGAGAAAAGCTCGAAAATGTGATGGCTTTGTGTTTCATCGCTGGAGGAACGTACATGTGAGTTTGGGATACGAATGGACAGAGAGAGAGAGAGAGAGAGAGAGGAGTCCTGATCTCATTTCCGTTTACAGATATTTGAAGTGCACATCGATCACGTTCTCATATATATATACGCCGAGATATAATGGTCAATGACTTGCCCAAACTGGGGTACATATTTTTATCACGATATTTTATCATATATTATATGAATGGCATGGCATAGTCAAGCATAAACCGTTAAAAGCCCAAATAAGAGGAGACATAGGATAGACTTTGGTTTACACAACTTATTTTGATTGAAGAATCATCATCATGACCTGGCTTCAGAGGCGTGGTGGGATTATTAGCAAGTAGGCTATTGAAAAATTACACTTAACTATTGGGATTATCTCCCTGGGCTGCTCAAAAAGTTCATAAAAGCCCAAATTATTTTCACCCCCACATAAATCTCGGGGTGTGCAGGAGTAGTGGAACCTATAGACCATGTAGAATTGGCGACAATAGGCAGATTTCATAGTGGATATTAGAGCTTGCAGAATAGGTTGCAGGTTTTAAAATTTCGCAATTAGCAAGCTTAGGATAGGTGCCGGAATTTAGGGTCATATTCGCTCTGAACCTGCCTTGCACTTTGCATCATGTACAATGTGCATGGTACACTTAGAAAGGTAAGAGTTTACCTTATGTAATATTTTTTTAATTAAATATGTGTACTTAATTATGTATGACTTTCTCTTTTTCTTATGAAATTTTCACATTTAAATGTGTGAAAATTCAAGTTGTCGGCAATCTTTAATCAAAGCAGAAAAATTAAATCTCCAACTTCATTTCACCGTCCCTCTCTCTATGATGAGCTTGGCTATGTCTATGCCAAAACAATTTAATTCATCCTCTTACTACAATTGGATAGGCTTTCATGTAAACTCGTAGATTTAAATCAACTGCTTGAATCTATTTTTAAAAAGGTCTTATTGTTGAGGCCAGGATTATTTATGTAATGTTTTAATTTTCAATGCGTCAATTACACATAATATGAGACATATGATACATTAGAAAATCCCACACTTTAAAAGGTTCTTAACCAATGCCCAAGAGCACTTTTTGACGAGATTGTTTTGAAACCATTCAAATTTTCATTTATTGTTAACGTTGTTTTGTTGCTCCCTGTCTATTTCATATGCAAGATAATACTTCCCCATCATGTTTTTTTCCACACGACATCCTTGAGAAACAGCAAACTTCCTTGAAGTACGTATTATGTTGGTCTCAACTACATGGGGTTAAACCTCAAATTAAAGAGACTGCGAACATATTCAGCTCGCCGACTCTCCACAGATCACGTCGAGGATTGAACATTAAATTAGAACAACCGTGAAGGGTAATGTAAAATAATCTTCTTTGGGTCGGTCAATTATTGCAGCCGACCCTGTAAAGAAAAGGGGCCCGATTGGCTAAGGAATCCATAATGACAGAAGACAAGTTACAGTCACAAGTTGTCAAGACGGCCGCGTGTAGAAAAGATCAATCTTGGAGTATGATCGGGGTTAAGTATAATCGCAACGGCAATTGACTGTAATGGATTGGCAATTCATATTAATCGTGTTTAGTCTTATAATTAAAAAGCACCATCTTTTTTGTTAATTGAGAACAAGACTTAAGTATATGCTAAAATTCTTGTCAATTCAAGTTTTTTTTACAGGTTTATCAAATAGTCTTATAAAACGTGTTGATTCGTGTCAGAATGACATCAGCACTATATATTGAAGTGACGAGAATATAATAACCAAAGAGCAAGTATGGTAGACTTAAACCATGACTTTGCTTGAATCAATCGTTCATTTTAAACGGTTATTTCCTGGGAGGCAAATTCACGCGTATTGAAATTCTCAAGTTTTTCTTTATCCAACAAATAGCTCAGTTTAGAATAGTAAGTTTTTGAGGGCCAAACGGGATAACGCCTCTGTTCATCTGCACTGGTGAGAAGCAAAATTAATCTCAATGAGTCCATGTTTATTTTGCGCCTTAAATTAAAAGTCAATTTTCATTGCTCCTTTTGTTTCCCTTTGTTTTTTTCCCCTTACTCTCCCAATTTCGATTTAGATTTGGTAGCTTTCCTCTTCTAATCTTAGATTGAGAGCCTTTCTCTTCAATGTAATTTTAGATTTAGGAGTTTTAATGAATAAATACTTCGTCTCCAGTTTCAATGGTATATGGCTCGCTATCATAAGTGTCAAATCTGAACTTGTTTAAGATGTTTAGTTATTTTTGTATGGTGATGATGTTGGCGACATTGAACTTAAGTGCACAATACCAAAGGCATAACAGTAACTATAGATAGAGATCTTGACGTGTATTTATCATTGATGATGATGTGTAATTTGATGATCGGCCATCGATATTATCACTTAGATGCAATCATAGATCTATTCTTGAAAGACAACTATGTGATTATTTCCATGTTATGATGATATACCTTGATTTTTTGTTTTTGGTTTAGATTGGAGCTTTAAGGGCTTACCTTGTAATGGTGACTTTTGAGACTTCTTATGGATCCTTTTATAAATCATCTTGATAACAAATGGAACTTTCTTTGGACAAAAAAAAATTATCATGCTTCATATTGCCTGTCAATAAAAATTTTATAAATAGTTAGTTGAATTTTGTTGTACTACGTTAGTAAAATTGGGCGAGTGTTTATTCGAAATGACTTGATTACACTTTTTAAAATTTTTAAGACCTGATTACACATCAAACGAAATGTGCATGACTATTGATGTAGTTTATCCTAATAAGTAGATAAACCGTTTGTATCCCTTAGATTGATTTCATAATAACAACAAACGAATTTCTCTAGTGAGTCTAATAGCTGATAAAAAAAATATGGATATAGGCAATTTGTGATTTTTTGGGGTTGAAAATACCCCTTGTATCCAGTAGAATGGGTTGAATCAATTGGTCCTCCGGTTCATTTGCCAAGCATGCGTCTGATTAAACCGGATCAGTACATTAAAAATCTAAATTAGTAACAATTGAAAGGGGAGACTTCAAACATCGGACCTGCCATAGCACTCTCCATGCCCTAAAACCGATTAAGTTAGGACTCTTTTTCTCGATATAATGGCAAAACAATATATTTTATGTTGCGTACTTGCTCTTCTCCAAAATAAAAAGATAAAAAATAAAGAGTCAACTTTCATCCCACCAAGTTCAAACTTGAGACCTGCAGATCATTGGAAGCAAACCTCTACGATCTTCACCAATCACAGCTTCTGTAAATCATGTGTTTCATTTATATATAGTACTGTACACATAAACCTTTCGGTTTAACTGGTCATATTAGTCAAACCGCGTATGGTCGTCTTGTTAGGTATAGCCACTTGTATGGTTTCCAAATCATTACCCCAAACTCGAATTCCTTCCACAATTCTCTCTATAACATTATCATATCTTAAACTCGTCAAAGTCACTTTTGCATCACTTGGGAGTTAATTGACATCCGAAGTAATCTCAATCAAATCGATAATGTGATTCAAAGTATGCACGTCAAAAACTGTACGGTCATACTTTTAGTCTTGAACTTATCAAAACCACGTCAAGAGGAGTAACTTTGCACGAATCGCCATGCTTTTTTCCTTTAGGAAAGTTACCATGAACCCTTGTCATCATTTCAATACCACTTTGCCCATTCTATATTTGACAATGCAAAGGTTGAATGCTGTATTTTCAAGTCAAAACCCAAATTGCATCCCGCATCAGTCAACGTCTTAGACTTATTTAACGAATCGTCGCGTCTCTCTCGAAATTTTCCTTGTCTCTAAATTCCCCGACCCTCCAAAAAGCCTTCCCGTGGAGATGAGGAGACGACATGTTAATTCAAGAAACTCGATTGGTTGACCAAAGTCCAGATACAGAGAGTAGGTGAAATTCACACCTTATTGCGGTAAAATAGATTTTTCTAGTAGGTATCCGTACTAAATCAATGTCGATATTATTACCTTTCGTCAGCCATATCGGAAAAAAATCTAAAATTTTATCTTCTGGAAGACAATTTTGTTGTCCATAACATAAAGTTTCATATACAACTCTAGATTACTCTAATTATTATTTTCACAACCAGTATTTTATCTGGACATGTTCGCATACTCTACACCAGCTAATAGAAAAATTAAAATCCAGATTTGCCTTAAAATCATAGCCTCTTATGATAGTGTGAGAAATTGAAAGTTACGATTAAGTTGATTAATATCATGCCACCAACTAGTTTAATCATTTAATGGCAAAGTAAATAAACGACTTTTGCTTAACATATAAAAAAGAAACCGATTGCCGTTTTAAGTGACTAATAAAAAGATTCTATTTTCCTTTTATATTTATTTATATTAATTGTTTTGTTATGGAAAGAACGGAAGAAATTTAGAATCACATAAGCAAAATAGGCTATAGAAATGTCGCATTTGTAAAGTCTTTTTTTAGTTTTTTCCAATATACTATTTGCCAAGCTTTCTATGTGACTAAA
The DNA here is from genome assembly GCA_014182575.1 of Eucalyptus decipiens. NCBI lineage: Eukaryota > Viridiplantae > Streptophyta > Magnoliopsida > Myrtales > Myrtaceae > Eucalyptus > Eucalyptus decipiens. The sequence continues at coordinate 37,886,965 of CM024619.1, forward strand.
ACAACAAGTGCTTTTATTTTCGTAGATGAAAATAGTTAATGCAACTTTACTCACAGATTAGATTATCACAACCATCTAAGAATGTGCATTATTACTTCATGCTCTCACCTAATCATAGCATTTTAATTCCCAAAATTTGATTCTAATTTTAAAAGTGACTTCCAGAAACACATGACACAAGTATGGAAAAACCGGTTCTATATCGTATATAATACAATCCACGTACAACATAGACCCTTTGGCTTACTTTATACTGGTGAAGAGAAAATGCGCAGGCGTGCAAAGAAAGAAGAAAGCTTAAATGTTAATAATATATGGACAGAAATTAATTGGAACATGACACGGAAAAGTATGTGAAGAAAAATTTCGGCGTTAATATAAGAGTGAATCTGCAAGAATTTTGATGATTTTACATCATTTGGATTATAGGCGAGTAAAACTTGCATATATAAGTATACCTATATTAATGGATACATTTTATAGAAGCCGTTGCATCTAACAATTGTTTTTTGTTATTTTTTTTTATACAAATTGAATAAATAAATAAAAATTCTTAGCATGATTTTACATCATTAGGATACACAAGTTATTTTGATTGGCATTTTAATAAAAAAGATTGCATCTAACGACTGATTTTTTGTTATTACTTCATACTATCAAATGGAAAAGCCAATTAAATATGTATTTATATGAATATGACGTACATAATCATATCTTTGGTTTATATATAATAATTGACAGCTACATTTTTAATTGACTCATCAAAAGATATAAAATAAGTAAAACATGAAACATTTTTACCCAAGTATAAGAAGGCATATGTTTTATATACGTGCATATTAGGTTTTATTGCAAAAGAACGAGTATCTTTTTATAAGTTCGCAATGCTGGAGATGGAATTAAAAATCACATACATACGCGTAGTATTTGACTACCAGAGTTAGGAAGGGAGGGGGGAGAGAGAGAGAAGTTTAAGAATGCGAATTAGTTTGGGAATGGAATGGTTGATGAGAAAAATAAAAATTCAAAATCAAAAAAAATTCACGGGATTGGTTGTAATTATTGTCATTATTAAAATTATGGTTTTCTTTTTCAATTTTGCTACTACGTATTAGCACAATAAATCTTAATAAAAGACATGGGTGTTCCATGAAACTTTTGTGCAAATATTTGAAATCCCTTATTGAGTTTGCTCTCTATATAGTACAGATGCATGTTGTGGAGTAATTAAACGATGAACACTCACGTGGATTGATCGGTGATGCAAATTCATTTCTTAAAAATACAAACTCTCTCCTATTTAAATCAATATATATTGTCTTACCCATAAGTAATCAACATTTCGTTTCAGATGGTCTATATTTGTTATCATTAAAATAGGAAAAGTTGCCCTAGAAAAAGTGTTGTTTGGTGTTTTCTTGACCAACATAGCATCGTACTCTCTATATTTGTAATCGATTTGAATATAAGAAAGTCCCTAGAACAAGTATAGTTTGGTTCGGATAGAGCTTTTTCCCGGTAGTAATTGTAATTGGTTCATATAAGTCTGAATATTGAAACATTATCTAGTTATGGATCATTGATGAGCTTTCAAAAGAATTCATACATATAACAACAGATAGGTAAAAGGGTCATGCTATTTCATAATTAATATCGTTCAGAACATGCCAACTTCAAATGATTGTGAAAATAAAACGCACTGATTCTTTATTCATCTAAAAGCATAGTTTTGGCTAATTTTGACAATATGTGCAGAGACCCAATACTAACATCATCCTTTAACTCCAAAACACTACTTAAAGTTTGCCATAATTTACTATTGCGAACTGCCGCAACCTCTACCATCTTTTGTTGTTGGATGTCCGCTCATCCCACGGTTCAAACCACCAATACTGTCGGCCAAAAAAACTTCTAGCCCACGACAGTGAGCGCCAACTGTAAACTAATCCACATCTTGCTAGTGACAACAAATGGGCCGCCGGAGCTAAGCATCGGGAAGAGCCGGGTAGAGGGGCCAATGAAGCAGCCTTCCATTCCTCTAATGTATAGTCTTAACAGATCACATGTTCACATATTTCTAGCATACTAATGATATCCTAATATAATTAGCCAACTAGCAAGACTTTCATCTCGCTCATCTCATTGAAACTCTTCCAGATATATTCCTAAATGGGCCATAACCAGTTTAGTTTCGTATATCCGCGACAAGAGAATCTTCTGCATCTTTGGTAACTCAACGGACTTGGCTCAGATAAGGTTAGAGGAAAGCGAGGCGCAAATGAGTAGATGCAAGACCCTTCTTGGGGGTAGAGATGAGGCTTGGACCCTAGATCCGCTGAGGCCATGACGCAGGAATAGGGGCATGACTTGATGGCCTAGACAAGGATAGAGTATGTAATCCCTAACGGCCACGCCCCATAACCATTCAGCCTTGATCATGGCCGCCGCCGTTAGATCATTACTAGTTCAGTTGGCTGTAAAGGTCTCATTACCGAAATATTTTCCATTGCAGCACGTATCCAAACATCCACGTGAGCTCCGGAAAAGGGAAATTTTACCAGACACATAAAAGGCAACCGACGATGATGACAAAATGCTCGGAAGTTCCGATGGTTGAAGTAGCATAGGACTGGCAAGCAAGTCCTGGTTGAAATAAACAGCAAGGTTACAAACAATGCATGCATTTATCATGTAGGGGACTGAATTGTCGACCCCACAAGAAGAAATCAAATGGCTCCCCATCAGAATAAAGTGACATAATTATGGTACAAGAGCTTTGAGAACCTGTCAGGTCCTGACTCCGATAAATGGACCTTGACTGCCATCTCGCCTTACGACAGAAATAATGCGCGCAAGTATTGTTAATCATCTTTAACGACCACAACATAAAAGCCAAGCCCACTCATTAACTAAAGGATAATGCGCAAATCTCTCTTTTCGTCAGGTGCAGCATTCCAAAGATAGAGCTCAACAGAGTACCCTCACATCATTGTCCAGTGGAATTTTAGTGGGACAAGTCAAATTGCGGTATGTACAATGACAAAACTGTCTGAATCTTAAAGGAATATGATGACTGGCTGAAACACCTCCTATGAAAACAAGTGAAGGCATTTTGCTAATTTCGACACAGAACTTGAGAATTTTTCATCCTCCAGCCTGTTTACAATTCCTCTCCTACCAACTTACCCCGGTCACACGAAGAATAACTGTACAGATAAATTATTTTACAGTGTCGTAGCAGGAGCGAAGTTAATAGGGAGAGGGAGTAAAGTAACTTTCATTGGCTATGTGGCTCATTGCAGGTCTTCGCTTTTGTGAAGAGCCATGCCCGACCTTAATCAATTCTGTTCTTAAGAATATTAATGTAATTACGAAGCCTATATCGGTCTGAGTTAGTGAGGGAGAAAGGTGGATTGAGTTGAAGCGATGGCGCCTCCACTAGAAGAAAGAGTAGCAGCTGCACTGCCTTTGAATACGATGATTTTGCAGTTTCTGTTTCACCCATAAGTTCATCAACCTGCAATTTGCAACAGCAACATTTAAGTACGTCAGTCCACACACTCTTTGAACTGGTGTCAAGACTTTATAGATAATTTCAAAGCAATATGATAAGTTTCCAAATACTAAAAATCCCAGCTAGAGCTAACATTTCAATTTACAAATTTTACATAGTGCAACCGCAATATAACAACAGTATGTTTGATGATTCATGCATTGAGAGCAAATTGCTGAATATGCCATGCCACTTAGGCTGCCTAGCAGTTGAATCGCATCCCATACATACCCTGCTCTGTACATACTTTGCTCTACCTAATGATTCATCAGCTTAATCAAGGCAGACAAAGCATTGACCAATCAATAGGTTAAGACCTCTAACCAAGTCATTATGAAAGAAAAAGAGCAATCACTCATCCAAAGGCATGGCAATTGAATCATTCTGTTCTGGACACTCTTAGAGTCAACAATGCTACACAGCATTTTTAGATGAAACGTGAGAATAATGTTAGGGGTACCAAACATTTGCAAAATTTACCTGGCCATACATCATTTGATGCAGTTTTCATAATGCAGATACAAAACCAATGATGAATGGCCACCTAAAATTTTGTAAATCAACCTTTGAAAACATTTCATAACAGGCATTACACAGCGTTAGCACGACTAGTAGATCTACATCAATGGCCTTTAATGAACATCACTTCAACCGCGTGATAATAGCAGGAAGGACAAATATTAATAAAGAACACTTACACCCCCACGTCTGCCAAGAGCAAGAGCAGATTGATAAATAGCCTCCATCGGATCTGGCATTTCTCTACTTCCTGCAATCATCTTACTTATGTTAAACACTAAATAAACCGGAAAGATGTACCTCACTTTTTTTTTTTTTGGGGTCACAGTTCAATTCATAGTGAGATAAAAATGAGGTTGTACAGTCATACTAAATTACAATTGGGTCTCGTTATGCTGAAGTACACTAGTGACTGACCAAGCAAAGAACATAAATTGACATAATTTGTCCTCCCGTGTCTTCCCTTCAGTTAGGTCCTCGGTACACTACTGGGAATTATCGAGAATACCAAATGTTTGGAGTTAAAGACAGTTTTCAGAACTAGAATTCTACAAGATCTTTTAAGTCCATTTTATTTTACTTGATAAACAATACAGAGGATAAATGATCATAATAGAATTTGACTTGTGCCATGGAGGAGAAATGGTGCAGTAAAGCAAACAAAGAAATGATCCAAGTCAGAAGAAAATATAGAGAAGACAGACCTGGTTCAATAACCTTCGCAAGTTCCTCAGCATGCTCCACTTCTTGAAGAAATTCACCCTCGATATGGATGGAAACCTCCACTGGGCTGGGACTTCCTTCCGTAGCAGATGCAGCCTCTGTATGGCATATGTGCAACACTTGTTTCCATATAGCAAGAATCACAAGCTGGATTGAAAATGCTTTCAAATGCTTTTCCTTCTCCATCTATTTGTAGATTCAAGACATACTTATTAACACAAAGATGTATAAGCCTAAAGTTTCACAAGTGCAGTTCAATAAATGCTGAAGGCAATATTTCTCTTGTGGGTGTAATCAGTATGAGATGCATGCTAAACCTAGCAACAGGTAGCAGATTGACAAACGCATAATTAACTCGAGGAACTAACAATTTATGAGGTCAAAAGTTGCTGAGTTTTAATTCCCAGTTGGTTATCAAACATCTCAAACCCTCAATTAAAGGGTATGTGGACATGCCAGGTCATGCAAAACCCCCATATCTGTCCACATACCCTCTTATGAAAAATTATTCGAAATGTAAGAACAAGTTTCGTTATTCTAATCGATAATTGGGCCCGAGTCCCTCCACGTGTGCACAGGATGCTGAAAAGAAGAAGACCCCTTTATTCCCTAACCACTGAAAACTGATATATATTACAAACTTTTATTCATCTCTACTGTTATTTATTTTTCCAATTATAAAATGGCATTCCTCTATCCTACAGACTAGCCATTACCTCATCTGAAACAAAATTGGAACTGTTAGCATCATATTTTATCATTCCATAACTTCCTATATTGACAAGCAAGACTACTCTAGATTTCAAACTTTCTTTTTCAGCAAAGAGCAGCACCTTAGGCTAAACTATGGTTCATGAAATACCATGATCATAGACAAAGAGAAGCCCTGAGCCAAAATCTAGATGAATCAAAAGTATTATTCTTTGGATTTGATGATGTGAGAAATCAAGTGCCATGATCCTACACAACTAAACCAACTAAACCAATCCAAAGGGCTAATTATCTGTTTTCCCCTATTTGTGTTGTTAGAATTCTTGATATACAAATATTTGCTTAAAATTAGATAGAAAAATTGAAAAAAGAAAAGAAAATGGTATAGGCATTCCTATGATTTGCAAGAACTGACATCTTTCCAGAAAGTTTTTACGGGCGACAATATTTTACAAGATTCAAATGCTAGTAGCGTTAGCAGGATATGTCTCATGTACGAGACAAATAGCCTACCCATCCTCAGGAAACCACCCCCCCCTCTCTCTCCTTTTCTTCTTTTTCCTTTACCCCGTCCATACTTCAGCACAAGAACCATAAGCCAAAAGTACCACATTTAAAACTGAACCAGAATGAGAAATTGCACATTTCACCATGAAGTTAGACAAAATCAAAATTTCACTCCACAATCTCCCCATTCTACTACTTAACAGATGCAAACTGATCATGTCAATAGGGTCACTCAAGTACTCATTTAATATAAAAGTCAGAATCCAGGGATTGAGTTGTAACTTGCCTCTTCATTCACTAATTGCTTGATGATAGATGCGAACTGTTGCAATGACATAATTCTCCTCATACAGTGAGACAATGGCCTTTCCAAGGCATCTACATTATCCATGGATTCAAATGAAGTCCCTCGAGCAACAGTAGAACTTCCAACGCTTCCCGTTTGGTAAATGTTACCCCTACTTAAAAGACCGATTGAAACTGGGGCACTTGATGGGAAAGCCACTTCATGAGATGCCTGAGGTGGACTATCTGATTTGAATGGAAACTGGCTTGTCTTAGAAGCACTAAGAGAGGAAGATGAGACATCCAAAGGAGGTCCAGGAACTAGAACATAGTCATCAATCAACTCCATTGAGTCTGCGACTGTGAATTAGACGATATACTTCAAAGACAATCCTAGCTTTCATAACTGAAAATAAAGAGAGAAAAGGAGCATACCCCTTGAGCGACTGTTCATTGATCTTTGGTCGAACAAAGGATCGTTTGGTTTTGCATCAGAATAACTATAAGTGTCAGGCCTAAAGCTATCATTCTCCATCTTCATGTTGCTGCTACTACTGTCCCTTGAATTTCGTCTGTAACTAAAAGCAGCGGATGGCAATTCTCTCTTATCAATCTTTGGATCAGTTAATCCCTGAATCGACTGTGTTGGGGTCCTCCTATTTGAAAAGGATGGACTCCTAACTAAACCATTACAATCATCATCAAGAAAAAAGGGAAGACAATCATCATGAACCAGTTCCTCTACATTCTTCATGGGATCAGACTCTGATGAAGGAAAACTATCCAAGGTTCTTGAAAACTTGCTACTTCTGCACATTGAAAGAATTTCGTAGTCATGAACAGAAGGTTTTAATGCATAAGGTCTGATGACAAAAGTTTGTCCTTCAAAAGTACCTCAACAAACCATCCGGTTGCTTCTGGGACAGAAATGAGTGGTTGAAGAACTCTTCAAAAGTCAAACGCTCAACTGTATATTCAAACAAAAATTAATTCTGAGGATTTTTTCACTTTAACTCTAGCATCCGATAACTACAACTAATTCAGATTCCATTGGTAAATAACTAAATCTAAAAAGGTCTTCCTGGTTTCCCTTATTAGTTCATTTAAGTATCAAGAGCAATGAATTTTTGCAATTAGCAAAAAATAAAATCTAGTATTCAAACGTTCACAAATAAATGAGACAGGTAGAAAGCCAGTTGTAGTTTCATTGCACGGATGGTCTCCTCAGGCAGAACCAGAACTTCAAACACTAGTAAGAAAGGTTACTCTCATATAACTAGGTTTTCAGCTAAATGGAATTACGGAATAAACACAGATAACCGAGGTCCAAGGTCTCTGGATATCTGAAGTAAAACAAGGTAATGAAATTACATAATAAATGGTTTTGCCACAGGTATAGCTTTGTACACACAACACCATGTCTAGAGGCTTCGGTCACATATCATGAAGAGCTGGTAAAACCATCACATCAGCACATCAGCATCTGCTAAGTCATCATGAAAATCACCCTTCTCTGAGATAGATAACTCCCAATTCTGTTCTCCATTTTTTACTCCTTTGACAAGAACAAAGAACAAAGAACAAAGAAAACCCTCAAGCTCCACACTTGTTACATGTCGTGCTCAATGCTACTTCCAGAAATTTTATTTTTTCCTGGAACTGGAGAACCAACATCTAATTAGTAGCGGATGCCCTCCAATTTTCACGAGCTTTTAAATAAACAATTATTTAATCACAAGATCTAGATGTTACCAGATTATCTCATTCTCGACTAAACAAATAGTCACAAAAGGTACCAGATTGAACACAACACCAATGATGACTTCTAAAATGAGAAATGTCCTAAAGAGAATTAGAATGGTTTGTTGCATCCTTTTTCATATTTTCATGAACCACATCACAACTTCTCCATAGTAATCTATGCCTAACAAAGTCCTTAAACAATCAGGATAAAGGGGTTAAAATTTCTTTGTGTGGTTTCATTTTCCCTTTCTTATTTGACAATAAGCTAGATGCTCCCAAATACCTGGATTACGGCGAAGTAACTTCTGGCACAAATCTTTGCAGTCAAAGCTTAGATCCCTACTTTCAGGAGGAAACTGCAACTCTGTCGATCTTATAATGTTCTGAAGCAACTGTGCAAAGCATGTAGAAGGAAAAGGTCAAGACAGAAGCTACAAATAAGGGGCAATTGCTATCCTACGGGTGCTAGCAAGCATTTAAAAGCATTCTGGCATGAGGCAACATCAGTTATACCTGCATTTGGTTGTTCCCAGTGAATGGGGTTTTTCCAGTCACAAGCTGAAACAGTATTGCACCAACACTCCAGAGATCTGCCTGCACATTTCATTCAACAAGAATAAGTTCTTGAAGCAATGGCTGCACTTAAACTGAGAGTAGAAGATGTTACCTTAGCATCATACTTCTGAAGTTGCATGATCTCTGGTGCCATATAAAGAGGTGAACCACACAAAGTTTCTGCAAGGCCCTTTGGTTGCAACGATCTGCCAATAGAGAATAATCACATTAAGTGGAAAAAAAAACAAAACTTACACAACCAATCAGTAAAACGAAATTGCACAACCTCAGCACAATCAGATGTCTTAAAAAAACACTAGACCTACATTCCACAAAAAAATTGTAAAACAGATCAAGTCACATGCCCACCTAGTCTGAATAGGTTTTTGACATAGTAAAAAATGAATCATGGTAAGCCTGAAGTACCAAAGCCCTCAAAATATTTACCCAGTACAGGTCCAAATTAAGAAGAAGATAAAATATAGAAAATACAAAAAGCTGCGACAACACACACCATCAAATTACAATTATTAATATTGACATTCACCTTAGAAGTCGACATCGTCGAGATGTACTTTACAGGAAAAATTGTAAAATTGCAAAATAGCATTTGGTAACATAGTGAAGGCCTAGATTGGCAGGTGCATACACAAGGTTCAGCACTTGTATTCTCTAGGAGCTATTCCTGAGGATTGTTGAGAACATAGGCTGCACCCATTCAGGTCCAAGATGGAATTACATGAAATCAAGTCTCTCTAAATGACTAAACAAAGTCCATGCATAGTCACTTAAATAACCCTGGGTTTTAAATTATCCCCTCTTTAACTACAATTAGAAAATTGATCTACACATTAAATATATAGAGAATGAAAATCACATTCAGAGGCAGACGTATCATCTTCGCCGTCTATCGATGTGGGTGGGTGGGTGGGTGGGTGCGTGCATGCATGAGAGAGAGAGAGAGAGAGAGGGGGGCTCCAGTCACCTTGCAAATCCAAAATCTGCAATCTTTAATACAGAACGTTCATCATTGGTAGATAGAAGGAGATTCTGTACAAAGGGTAATACATGTTATCATATGTTCATCATCTGAAAAGTACTAGAATGGATGAGACAGAAGAGTATCAGGCAATATGCTATGATTAGTTTTATCTGTAACCAAGAAGACAGAACTTTCATATTTGGTCTATAGAAGGGGTCATCCATGTTACAATATGTACAAGATCTTACAAATATCAGGCTGTATTAAAAAGAAGAATATCAAGCAATATGCTTATGATAAATGTCAACTATAAAAAATCTGCATACAATTTATTTTTCTGGAGACATATACTTCTTTCTGCAACAAATGAATAACATCTAATTCGTCCTTTTGGATACTAAAGCACTTAAGGACATGTTGGCGTGGTATCAATTTTTACAAATGTATGAATTAATCAAAAAAATCATGGGAGAAACCTAAAATTCTTGGAACTAACATAGGTGCAATTACCGCACCTGTGGTTTCAGATCCCGGTGTATAAGATTATTGTCACGAAGAACTTGTAGACCGTTTGCTGCAGAGAGACACAATCACCAAAACTCAAATCACAGAGAGTTGGAAACAAAGGATCTCATAGATGAAATGTAGATAAATTAAATTCAACACACCTAGCTGTTGCATGTAGTGCTTAGCAATCTCTTCGGGAACTCTTCCACGGCGATTGATATACATGGAAAGGTCACCACCTTTGCAGTATTCCAGTACAAGATGTATTTTCCCAGGGGCCTGACTCATGCAACATGGTTCCAATCTTAAGCTACTAATAACATCTCCAAAGATCATGAATATATAGACATATGATAACAGCTCAGCAACATATCATGAACTCGTGTCTGACATGTCAACATAGTTACTGATCGCTAGTTACGCATCAACTCCATTCTAACAAATGCTTTTAGAAGGCAAAATTGCTACCCTAGACTTTCTCGCGTCCAATAAAGAACCTTCAATTGGGATGGACTTTACACCCCAATTTATAATGCGCCTATTTTTATGGTAAGAGATTATGATCCAACTACTCGATACAACAAGTAAAATCTCCTTGCGCTTCAGGACCGCATAGTAACAGTGAAGAATGTGCTAAACTATTAGCGGGAGTAGAGACTTCCAAATAGGAATTGGCCAATCCATGGGTATATCATTAAGTTACAAAGGTTGTACACCTAGACTCATGTGACAAGCCAAGGACCCGAAAGGATCACTAACGAAATACCACATCTAGAAGCCCATTCGCTCAAAGGGTTGAAAGGAGATAGTGCATCAAGCTATTCGCAAGGGCCAACTTGATCCTTTTCCCTAGGGATCCCAAATGAGGGACCCCTTAGAGACAAAAATTTAACAATCACTTAGCCAAAATAGGAGTTAATATCATTCCAATTGCCATTACATCTTTAACCTCTATCATCCAAACAGTATTTTCACAGAATAAGATATCTACTGGACTTAAGCGAATTCATGATGAACTGCAAAGCATCTAATGCTTTTTCTTCAGTAAAAAAGTTCTTTTTCTGTAACAAGAAAAGGTCTCCTTACGCACTAGGATCGCTAACATTTCTAATACGTTCCGTAACAAAAATTTGCTCAAAACCTCATCACGCCCGCCAAACCAGCAGTGACCTTAGTAATAAGATCGCCCGATCATTCATAGTCTATAACATACCAGCCCAAGAAAAAAAAAACAGGAAAAGAACATCCTACAATTCCAGAAGGACCGGAAACCCCTCCGCGCCACGGCCTACAATTATCCCCTAACGAGCTTCAACGCCGAAAAGTAAGCAACTTGCCGCATATTTCGAAAGATGCCGGAAAGCGTCCCGAGAGACGACCCACCTCAAAGATTTCGTGCAGCCGAACGATGTTCGGGTGGTCGATCCTCCTCAGTATGTATATCTCGGACATGAGGCTCTCCTGCAGCTTCTTGTTGAGCTTGCCGGTGGCGATCTCCTTGATCGCGACCTCCGTCCCGTGGGACCGGTGCCGCGCGTGCCACACCAGGGAGAACGACCCCGACCCGATCTGCCGGCCCACCAGGTAATCCCCGACCACCCTCCCCCTCCCCGTCGATTGCGCCATCGCCCCCGCAACTGCACCCCGACGAGACGGAAGAAAGGACGAAACCCTAGAATCGATCGGACGCCGAGCTCGGCCGCCGGAACCGGCGAATCGGAGCTGCGCGACGAGCTAATCGGGAGCCGCGAGACGTGGGCTTCGGGCCCTTGCGCCTGAATCGCCGAGCGCGACGGCGAGGTGGGAAGAGAGCCGAGCGAGAATCGACGAAACCAGAGAGAGAGAGAGAGAGGGGGAGGGGGAGAAGGAGAGAAGATGAAAGCAATGGAGGTGGGATTTCGATATGGAGCGTGGGGGGAAGAAATGGGTTCCAGTCTTATAAAATTAATTTGATTTCAGTCAATAATTATTAATTTTACAAGAGATAATAATGATTAAATATCTTGATTTGATTTGATTTGAGTTAACAAGGTGAAAAATCGTCCTCTGTCGTCTTTTTTTTTTTAACGTGGAGAAGATGACATGTATTTTCCTTTGCGTCACGGTCGTAATTAGCGGGAAGATGATGATTGTGGCTGGGGTTTGGATTAGAGAGGGATTGAAAATTTTGATTAGATTTTTTTTTTTTTAGATTGGATTTTTGCGTTTAATTAGAGGATCAGACGAGGATTGAAAGGGAAAGGGCTTTTTGGCTGTTGGCTAACCAGATGAAAGGACAACGTGTTCTTTTTACCTTGGGCAGCGTTAGGGTGTGGCCGGTTCTATGGTGTGTAATGGCGGGCCGGAGATGAGTCGCGATCTTATTGGTCGATTTTGTTATTTCATTAATTTGGATGGACGAGGACGGGACCCGCGGGCCTAATCCGATAATAATTCGAGCACTACACGTCAACACAGAATTGATAGAATGAGGTTATAAAGATTCAACGAAATCGACATTAGTGGTTAAATGGTCTGTTGTACTTAAAATATTATTTACAAACTCGGATGTGTATTAACTTGAAAAAAAAGAAAGAAAAGAAAGATAATGAAGTGCTTCTAAAGGGCCCAACAATTCAGATGGGCTCAAACGGTATTTTGAGTGAATTCGGACAATAGTATCTACTTAACAAGCTCGGCTAGGCAAATTTAGCCAATAATGTTTAATTATCAAGCTCGGCTAAACCTTGGTTGGGCCCAACAAGTTTGTGAACTAAACTTTTTCATAGGTGAGCCTAAGCAACAAGCGAGACATGATCAAAGGGCCCAACTCACTCGAGCCATTCGATGATCATCCCTACTCTTTGTTGATTTAGTTTGGTCCTTGAGTTTTGATTTTTGTTCAGTTTGATTTTGAATCAAGTCGTTTTATCCTTCTAGTCATTTATATTTTATTAGCATGGAACATGAAAATCCAACCTAGCCATAAGATCCATGTTTGTTAATGTGGTTGTTAAGGTATACAACCACATCGACCTATAAACATTCATTTGATGCATATATTGATGTTTAATTGCCAACACTCTCAACTAAAAAACATTTCTATTTGTGCTACTCAAAAAATTTCCCTTTAAGATTAAGTGTCATTAGACGGTTGCACAAAATACGAGTCACATCTCTCCACTTCATCTATTGTGACATTCATACTTGAGATCTCCATCAATTTCTTATTCACAAATTATCAAAGAAATCGGAAGACTCCGTTGTTCTACACTTTGTCCTTACTTCTCACCAAGGTATCATTCGAAGTTCTAATCTTACTAAACTTGACACATGATTTATAATAATTGGCTTGACTTAAAGAAGAGGCCAGGAAAAAAGGATTTGACTAGTTAACAAGGGGATGACCGTTTGAAATATAAGAAAGTGAAGAGAGAGTCTCGAATTGAAGAATAAGAGAAGAAAGAAAAGAAGGAAAAAACAAAGAAGAATTTCACGTGTGCATACCTACAAGGAACCCATCAACCCAAAGTGACTCTGTTTTGCAGTTATCGATAGAGACTTAACTCCTTTGCTTGTCTAATTAGAGTACTTTTTATAATTAATGTGTAAATTCAAAATTATGTGAATTTTGAATTGCAAGACTCTATCTAAGAGTTGATAAGCTTTGGAATTTTGTGGAAATGATAGATTAGAGCATTATGGAACTGTGAGATTTGATTAAAATGCCTCAAAGTAAAATTTTGGTTGAAGTGAAATTTTAAAGTTTTACATAAGTTTTGTGTTGTGGATTGTTTTGAATATTTGCTTTGGATGAGCATTTTGTCGGAGTGTTGGAGTCGTTTTATCAAGGTTTAAATTACTTTTTTTAGTCGATGAGATAACATTTTTACTTGATTTTGATATTTTTCACACTTATTTAATAAAATTATGAATTCGTTTGCCTAAGTAACTCTTGTTGTTCGGTTTTAAACCCCATTTGACTAGTCCTATTTTTTTCTTTAAATTTTTAAACTCCTATTTTGAAAGTGAAAATATTAGATAGACTATGTTCCAAGTATGACTTGATTAAAAAGTAAAAGTGATCTTTATGGTATTTTGATGCATAATTGAGCATTTGCTACTATATTTGTTATGAAATATTTAAGAAGTGTTTATAAAATGAATTGTGAAAGGTTAATCATACTAATTTGTGAACCTAATTTATGAAATAAATTATTGAATGATTTGAGAAATGTTTTTTTTTAAATGTACTCCACTTGATAAATAGTAGTGAGAAAGGTTGTTTAATTTGGGTTATGGACATTATTTATGTGATTGTAATGCAAGTTTAGTTTTGTGGATTATTGGATGGTGACGGTTAATTACTCATTATCACTAAGAACTTGATTAGGAGTTTCTGGGTATGGATATTGAATCTAGATATTCTTTTAGGCCGAGCCATCGACTGATAAGTAAGTGGAGACCTTGCCAAGTGTTGTGTTGTGATCATGATTGGTAGTAACTCTATAAAAATAGAGCTATTTACCCATTTTAGGTAACAAATAATGCAATGTTTGTGAGAAAATATTTAGATTTTCTTTCGTTTACTCAAATTTTCCTTGTGACATGGAGAAAATAAGGAAAAAAACAAAAAACAAAAAGAAGGAAAGGAAGACACCGCCTACAAAAGCATTGGAAGGTGAATGCTAAATCATGAATTCTGCGATTTATTCCCTAATTTTATGTGAAAGATAAGCAATTGCCTTATGTTAAAAGTCTTGGATGATTTTCTATTATGGGATAATATTGAGAGTTCAAGAGGATAGGTAATTTTTTATTTTTAGATCATTTTTCATTGTTTTGGGAGTTTTTCAAGTATACAAAAAGTGATGAATAATTCTTGTTCTTTGATTCAAGATTTTGAGTTTCGCATGTCCACCATTTCACCACTTAAAAGTGAATCTATTTTCAGTTTTTTAAAATTATTATGTCATAATTTCATTTTGTTAGGACTACAATGTAGTTTGACTATGATGATATGAATTTCATGCTTTTTATATTTTGTAAATGATTTCATTTTTGTGAGTCATATATTATTGTACTTTATGCTTTTAAGTAAGTGGCCACCCTAATGTGCATGTTTGAGATGGTGATTATGTGCAATCACTTCTTACAATATATAGCCATAAATTAAACGTGGATAGAAATAAGTAGCTTTTGGTAATGATGTGGTCAAAAAGATTTTGATGCATTTATGTTTATTTAAATTCATGTAGAGATATAGTGGATTAATAAATTAAGTAAATCGGCTAGACCTAAATATAGGATAGCAAATAAATAGTAAACATGCTAGATATTGTTTTTGTATGTATACATAATTATATGAAATTCATATATAGTGATTATGGTGAAATCAAATGCTTTAACTTATTTATCTGACTGATTAATTGCATTTAGTTCCAAAAATTTGTTTCTAAAATCATCGATTTTAATTTATTCTCAAATTATTTTTGATTTGTTATATAATTTTTGGAATTAGCCATTTTTTATATTTAATTGGTTTATTAATTATCAATCTCTATGGGGCAATATTCTTTCTCATCATTATATGAATTGTTCAACACGAATAAATATATATTGAATATAAAATTGATCAATGGAATATACAATCAATGTGTGTCATGAGACTGATCAATGATATCAATAATTCATTTGTGATTCGACATTAATTTGATGAGCATTTCTAGTACGTATAAAGCTTTATTGAAAATATTTATCTCACTCTTAGTGCTGTATGTATAATATGTGTTGGGTTTGAGATAAATGAATTTAAGGTATTATTTTGTAAATATATATAGTGGGTGCTTCATTTGTTTGAAATAGATATGTACTACTCACTAAATTGTTATTGCTCATTGCATTCATTCCAACAATTTTTTTTTTTAGGTTCTTTAACTAATGCCAAATAGGACAAGAGCAATATGATAAAGAAAATTTGGTAGTTGGATTGCGAGAATGAGTTTAGATAGTTGAATATGTCTAAATGGACATTGTTGAGGTTTAGTTTCTTAATTTTTGAAAATATATATTGTTGATAGATTATAAAATTTTGATTATGTAACTAGATTACCGTTCCATCAAATATATAACTAAAGATATCAAATATATAATATATATATATTGATAACAAGTTAACATTGATTATACTTAAAACTGCATCCTTCGGATAGAAGGATAATCATGTAATTCCCCTTATACTTGTATGGGTTAAGTTGTGATATGATTAAATCTTTTATTTCGAAGTTCGAGTTGATTAACTCTAACTTATGTTTCATCTACTAGTGTAATATTATTCATAAAAACCGAACAACGATGAGCATGGTTTTGATTGTATTTGTGAGTTCATCTGTAATTAAATAAAAAAAGACGAGAACTCAAAATTAAGCTTTGTTATGACCTAATGCTATGTTTCACTACTATAACCTATTAACATTGAATTTTGGGACAAAATATAGCTTTTATCGTAAATGATTACAACAATTATAAAAAATATTGAAATTTTTCTTAGGAAAGATGAATTGAAATGGATGAAACGTTGGTTGTAATGGTTCTCTCTTATGCTTTGACAATAAATGGGTAAGATATTTGCATCTCTATTTGATTAAAAATTATGCTTTTTGAGTCAATATGACATCTCTCATTGTTCTTATAAGTTTAAGAGTATAGTTGAAGATTGGACCATGGCTATTTATAATATTGGTCACATCTTACAAATATGTTTAACAATTGAGAGTATTCATAAATATAGTGGGCATCTAACAAATGAGCTTGAAAAATAAATAAGAGGAAAATAATTTTAAGCCAAAGTTCAATCTCACTTAAGCTCTTTCTAATTATATTTGTAGTTTAAGCCAATGAAAAGAATAAAAGAGAGAAATTGGGATAAAAAATGGAAAGAAGAAGAAAAGTAGAAGGAGTGAGAGGCGGGAGACCAAGAGAAGTAGAGAGAGAGGAAATGGGTTTGTTGCATGCACATATTAAAAATATCTACAAGTTAAAGTAACTTCATTTTATAGCACTCGGTAATGATTTATAGCCTTGATTCATTTAAGCCGTAGTATTAATTTGAATTCTAAGTTGCTGGATTTGATCTAAGAGTTGTTTACTCATAAAATCATGTAGTAGTGAAAGTTTATGATATTATGAAACCATGGAATTTCACAAAAGTTGATTTAGACTCATGATTTGGTTGTGGTAAATTTTTAAAGTCTTATATGCACTATTGAAAAGTGTCCAGTCATTATGTTTGGCGTTGATTTTCCCCTATCTCTGGCCATCTTTTGGGTTGACAAAGCTCTTAGTTTTCTAGTATTTTGAAACTTGTTCGATAGTAAACTTGCTTGAACCAAAATGCGGTAAAGAGAAATATGTCACGGCAAAATTTTTTATATGAGTATTTATTTGTCGCACTAGTGAGTGTTTGTTGTGTGAGTGGAACAAAACCAAGTCACTAATATTCTTTGCAACAAAGTGACTACTCTTAAGGTCTTGTCAATTTATATTAAATATTTTGACCCAAAAAATAGTGTTGCCAAGTAGATTTTTAGTTGAAACTAGTTGGCACATAGGTATAACATTTGGTTAATTTTTTTTAATACGATTTGAAGTTTCTTGAGCAGCATAACTTTTGATTTGGACTTTGGTTAGCAATAAGTAGTACTTATCACTTCTACAACTTTCTAAACTCATGTCTTAAATATGACAGAGATTAGATAATATAACAAACATGCTTGCAAAATTATTCATAGTAGGAAAATGACTTCAAGTCAAGTTGAATTTCACTTGAGCCAATATTTAATTAGAGAAAAAAGAGAATAATAAGGAAAAGAAGAAAATATAGAGGGAATGATGCACTAATAGAGGGAGGGGGATTGTCACATGTATGCATTGGAGACCTCGACAAGTCATATTAATTTCATTTTCGTAGCACTCAATAACGATTCATACTCTTTATTTATTTAATCGAAATATTTTTTGTAATCAAGTTATAAATTCGAATTTGTTTGAATTCCGAGTTTTGCTAGGTTTAATCTATGAGTTATCTAGCTGCAAAATCATATAGTAACGATAGTCTAGAATGTTTCGGAGCAATAGAATTTCAATAAATCGATTTGGAGTTACAATTTAATGATAGTGAATTTTTGAAGTTTTACATATGTAATGGAAATCAATTTCAAATTACTATATTTGATTTTGATTTTCGCTTATCACCAGCTATCTTTTGGGTCAACAAAGCTTAGGGTCTTTTATTATTTTGCAATGAACTTGCTTGAATTGAAGTTTTGTAGGAAAATAAATGACAAAATTATGTCACTAAGTGGTTATGAGTGGCTATTTGTCGCGATCGGGAAGGAAGATCGCTCGAGGTTTCGCGCGAAGGTGGAACAAAATACGCACGAACTCAATGTCACTAAGTGGTTATTCTTCAGGTCTTGGAATCTTTTATCAAATTGTAGTTAATGATTTGACTATTTTCCCCACCTTTACCACTATGGAAAATGGCATCTTTAACATTTTGTAATTATAATTTTTATCTTTTGACCAAAAAAAAAAAAAAGTGGTTATTCTTCGGGTCTTTTATCAAATTGTAAATAATGATTTGACACCAAAAATGGCATTAACTATTATAATTTTAGTTGAAGTTAGTTGGCATGCAAATTTGATATTTACTTAATGTTTTTTTTAGAGAGTTTGAAGTTATCTAAGCAGCGTAGCCTTGAATTTCCCTTTGGATACTGTTGAGTGGTGCTAATCTCTTTTATGAATTTGTAAATTATGTTTTGAAAGTGATAAAAATAAGTTATATTACAAGTTTTGAAAGGAACTACGTGCTTTGACTATGGTAAAACAAAAAAAATGATGTCTAGAGCATATGTTGATACATAAATTTCACCAATGAGTTTATCATGCATTTTTCAAAGAAACAATGATTTAGGGGCTTAATGGGTGTACTTCCCAATATTCGTTTGGTCCGAAATTTTTAGAGTTACGTCGATATCTTAACTTACTCCCTTCAAAATTGGATCCAAATTGGACAAGCAATGAGTGAATACATTATTGTTGAATCTACATGACTGTGCAATCTGTTTAAGTTAGCTAGATTTTTCATTTACTCTAATCTAAGCCCACAAAAGTCCATCAAGGCCTGCCCCATCAAGGCTCAAGAGCTTATGAGCACCCATCTCACTCCCTATTTCCTTCTGTTGCCATGTTCGTGGGGCACTAAAAAATCTTGAGAAAATTGTCTAAATTTTTTTAAATTATTATATAGTTGTTAATTTAATTTTAAAATTTTTAATTATATCAATTTAGTTTTGAATTTTTAAATTTTTACCAATATAATCATTAACCTTTTAACGAATTACCAACGTAGTTTTTTTGGCCAATTTTAATCGAAAATTAGTGACATAGTGATCTAATTAATGCTAATTATCTTAGGTGGAACCATTAATGTTGATGTGGACAATTTTTATTTTAAATTTTTCGCTCTTTTCTTTTCTTTCCTTTTTTTCTTCTTCAATGTGTTATTTGGGTTACCAACGAATGGTGAGGGTCATGAGCCCGTCAATGGTGGTGAGTGAGGGCATCATGGCCCTTGCTTGGCCTCGCTATGGCTGAGAGAGCCATGCTTTGGTCACCCTAGCTTTGTGTCGGTCACCCCTCTCTCGTGAAAATTTTTGAACAAATTAGAGCATGCCATGCTAGAGCCTCTAGAATTAAATATAATATTTCTGGTGAATTGTTTTAATGAAAAATAAATGATGGATTACTTTCGAAAAGCACATGCATCATTATTAATAATAATAAAATGTAGAGAGACGATTTTTAAACTTTTAGACCAAAAAAAAAGGAGGACGTATTTTTTTTTTTTTTTGGCTAAAGAAGAGGAGGATTTATATACCCTTGTATATACCCTTGAAAGAAAAGGTATCTTTTTACATGAGCCACGATTTTCCTGGAATCGGAGGGCAGACGTCGACGAGTTTATAACGCATCCGCATCTCCTTCCTCACCACGTAAGATCGGCAAAATCATCGCACGCAAAATATCCATCGACGCGCCGAAGCAAAGTTCGTTTCGTTCCGTTTCGGTTCTAGAAGATTCCTCCTTCCCTCGATCTCTGCGTCGTCTCCTGCCACCTCCGTCCCGAATCGAGTCGATCGAATTTCCATCGGTTCCCCTCCGATCGCGCGTCGTTTCTAGGGTTTCCCGACGCGGCGGAGAACGAAGAGGACCGGGGAAGAAGAAGAAGAGGAAGAAGAAGAGGGCGGATCGATGGATTGGGGGAACGTGACGGCGGAGGACCTGATGGACGCCCTCCGCGAGGTGGACTGGTCGCTGCCGCCTCGCCCCTTGCCCGAGTTCTTCTCCAGGTTCACCGTCCCGAGATCGTACGCCAAGTGGAGCAGCCGCCTCAAATGCAACCTCTACTAGTACGGATTTTCTCCCCTTCTCTCGTCTTCGATGAATTCGCGGATCCTTCTCTTGCTCTTGTCACGAGTGCTCCGTCGCGGAACGGAGGAGGGGGTGGGGGGCGGATCTGAGGTGTCGTGTTCGGGCGGCGAAATTGACGCGCGCGCTTGATAGAGTTTGTGTTGATCACGGAATGTGAACTTGATTCGTGCCGGTTGAATTTTGCGCGCGGACATCCTTATTGTTCTGAAATTCGATGAGATTGAGTGGAAAAGTTCGGATAATTTCAGTTTTGCCTAACTTTGAATAACTAGCTTTTATCTTTTTCGGTTTTGTTCTAGCTGAAAATGTGATTTTGAGCGCTATTGGTCTGGTTTCTGATATAGATGACCTCTTATTAGCATGGTTAATTGCAAAATATATTGAGAAGCTCCCACTCTGTTACCCTGACCGATACTTGTGATTACAAGATTTGTAGATAGTAAGCATGTTGAGCATAAGATTGTTTGATCCCATGATTCATTGATGGTGAAGTAAAATGGAAGCTGGGTGAAGCTCAGTTACTATTTGTCACTGTGTTTTGTAGAGAGATGTCTATTTATTGATAAAGGAGGTGGATTGCCTGTGATCTGGTAACTGTTGTGAACATGTAGTACTTCAGAAAATGTTGATAAGTTATGGAATGTGATATTAGAGTGATAGTGAAATGCAAACCTCCAATTTTTTTTAATAGTTTTTCTATGGAATTGGCATTTTCCCATCTAATTACTGGTAATATATTTTCTACTTGCAGCTATAGGACAAACTACTTCATCATGATTGTTGTCATTCTTGGTAAGTAACTGTAAGAAGGAAGTTTTCTATCCTGTTTTGACTATGAAGAATGTAGAACTGTTGCCTTTTTTCCTAATTTTCATCTATTATTGTATCGACTGCAGCACTTGGTTTTCTCAGGAGGCCACTTGCTATTGTTGCTGCTCTTTTGACAACCCTTAGCATTGCATTTCTCAATGACAGGTAACAGTTATCTCTCTCTCTCTCTCTCTCACATCTGGTGAAGGATAGTAATCTTAGTGAAAAGCATCTTTTATGTGATTTTTCATCTATATAACATATAATTGCATATGCTTTTGAAATACTAGAGAACTTAGCAGTTAGTATTTTATATTTCCATGTCCAAGCTTGATGGTGAATGTAAACTACATAGATTTTTTCTCCTGTCTTGCCATTTTCGTCCAGTGTGCTGAATTTGTCTCTAGCATGGCCTGTTGATGTCACCAATGGTTGTTACTGCAGCTTTGCAGGAACTTTTAGTGAGAAGGTGACAAGGAGTGTTAGGCAGTTTTCTCCACATTTAGCTGCCAAGATGAGGCCATCTCTCACGTAAGTTTGGGGTCTCTTACTTTTCTCAAAATTTTGTTTTTCCCAATGATTATTTTTTAACAATTTATTCCCCGACAGACCGGTTATCCGGGGGCGTCCATCAGCTAAAAGGGCAGTTCATGTATGCGGTCGGCCACGTTGGGTGTTTGTCTTGATATTCTCTTCTGGTAATCCCGAACTTGCCATTGCTGTTGCATAAATTTCTGAATTTTTCTTGTCCGCATTGTATGAGTCATTGACAAGTGGGTCTTTTTCTTCTCTATTCTTGCACAGCGTCACTTGTCCTCTGGTACCTCTCCTGTGGCCTTTTAACTGTCCTTTGGGCACTTTTGATTGGACTTTCTGGTATGAATCTTGCTTAGTTTAATTAGTTGCTCCTGTACTTTGCAATTTATCTAATATGACTATTCATGTTTGCTTGCTCTCTCAGCCACTCTCCTCCATGCAAGTTTTAGAACACCAAACTTGAAAGCTCGCCTGAATACATTCCGCGAGGAATTTCGTGCTGTTTGGCGTAATTACAGTGAGCTGTAGTGTATCTCCAGCTTAGAAATGAGTAGATTTTCTTGGTAAGTTCTTATGCTTGTTTCTATATCACCTGCCATGTTTATATAAATTACCTGTCTCTGGGGAAAATTGAATTCTCAAACATCCTTTCACCCATAGAATTAGCACGGTCAACTTCTGGGAAATTTGCACCACTTCTTGAACTTAATGTACAAAATGCCATTAAGTCCTTAACTTTTCAGTTGTTCCGATCTAGTCTAAACCTTTATAAAAAAGTGCAAAAATCTAAGATATAAATTTTTGATTTGTTCAATTGCATTTTAAAATTTAATTGAAAAATATAATTAAGTCCTAAATTATGCTGAAAAGTGCAATATAAGGAGGCTATGTTAGTAAATTTTCAAGTGACATGAGGACAATTATGGGTACTGTTCAATGAAAGGACTTGATTGCACTTTTGGAAAAAGGTTTAGGACTCAATTGGATGCATTGATAGGTTTAGAATTTGATTCCATTTTGTAAGCAAAGTTTAGACTTCCTATGCACTTTTCCCATCATGTTCTTGTAATGTATGTGAAGTTTTTGGTCTTCACATGCTCATAGATTTTTTCCTGATCATAAATGGGAAAAATATGTTATTGAAGAGACTGAACATTGTCAATTTTCAGAGACTATACTGTGAGATGTTGTTGACTGTTGCAATGAGAAAGTTGTATGTGCTGTTACTTTTGTGTGGTCAGCACAATAATTTCTGTGGTGCTACTTGCCCGTACAGAGTTGGCTAAATTTATAAAATGCTAATATCTGCACTGGATTCTTGGAGCTGGATGCTGGTTTAACTAGCTGGGCACTCCCATTATGGGAATGCAAGACTATGTTTATATCAATCTATGTGAATGACATACAGTTCACACCACGGAATGGTGAAAGCACTGAAATTCTTATTTTGTGGTAGCATCTTTGATGCAAGGTCATCAAATAAAATACCAAAACTTGAATGAGAAAAATGTGATTTTTTAGGGAACATTAAGGAAGGGATGGCTTAAGTAAAAGAAGGTTCACTTATAAGGGTGCTATCAAATATTGCAGAAGAAAGACAAGCAGAATGAGGCCTTTACTTAAGGCTTAGTAAAAGCTGTAATCGAAAGTTCTTTTAGAGGTTGACATGTGTCTACCTCTAGCATTGCTTAATGTCTAAAAGAATAACATTTAAACATGCATCATGAATTCGGGGCATGACACAAGCAAAGTCTTAATTAACATAGGGAGCATCTGTGTGATTTTACCAGACATACGAATGGGATGACTACAATTTAAGCAGCCTTGGTTTTTGTTGGATCAGAATCAAGCAGCTCTAATTGCAAAGAGTTATTGTTAATTTTTATTTTTACGATTTAGATGCAGATTGAGCGAAATTGGACCTGATTTGAGTGCTTAACTAAACCACCTTTTATTTGGGGAAATGGGGTGACCACTGTCATGTATGAGATTGGGCATGAAGGAGATGGCTATATTTCAAAAACAAATTTTTATGTTTCCACAAGGAAAATATGTTGTGCTAGACTTATGTACGCTACCATCAGATATATTCTTTTAGAGAAGATATGATTTGATTTGGGGTGTGTTTGTTGCATTGAAAGTATTTCTTTTGGGAACTGTTTTCATTGATTTTTGGTGTTTGCCACTTGATGGTCAACCTGAAAAGTTGTCAATGAAATCTCGGCAGCATGAAAGACAGAAAATGAAGCTCCCTACTAGAAAAGAGGAAAGTGTTTTCCAAGTAAAATGAGCTAAGTCTGGTGTTAATATGGCAAGGCTGAGGACTAGTGCACCTCTTCCTCCCTCTCTCCTCCTTTTTCATGTACTGTTTTCAAATTTGCTATATGCCTTCACCCAAAAAAAAAAAACTTGTAAAGTTTTTAACATACAATCAATATGACTAGTTCACGGGAATTCTTTCTCAATCAGCTATGACAAATTTTTTTGAAAATTATATGCTTTTCATATTAAGATGTGTTATCCAACAAGGAGGGAAAAGCAAGTGTTTTTCTTGAAAATTTCCAAAAAAACATTTCCCCTATCATGAAGTTTTATGTGAAACAAACAGGCCATTATAGCCTTTACATTCTAATGCATACTAAAGAATCTGTGATTCTGGTCTTGATGCCAATGAACATAGTAGCTGGTATGATACTAGGTAATCATCAGTCGTGGGCTGGTCTGTCGTGCAACTTGCAAATAATAGACTGATTGGACTTTCCATTAGGGTGATGAGCAGGAAATGATAAGTTCTTGTCCAATTTGCTAGGTTGGTCTTTGGTAAGTTAAGAAGTGTCGGATCTGTTTTTGTTCCCCCAGATGCCAAACATAGCAAATAAACTTGAGGGCTCTATTTGGCTTTTTGACCTGGTCATTGATTAACAATGCCGTGAAGCTGAGAGTTGGAAAAGTCAGCAATGGATTATTGCCTTGTTTCGAGTTGATTCACAAAGTTCAGAAGTCAATGTTAAAATGACAAGGCTTCTGAAGTTTTTTTTAAGGTCTAGTACCTATTTCAGCTTTTTAAAAGTCAGGTTAGTATGTTGACTCCGATTGTTTCTTATCCAGGTGCTCCCGCCAAGGCTTGAAGGTTTATTGATGTTTTAGTTGCAAATTTGGATGACAGCAGCCAGGACAAGCACAGTGAAATGAGTTATTTCTCGGACTGGGATCACTGGGTGAAGGCCATATTAATCTCCGCTGATCCTCCGAAGGTGTAAAGTGTTGAAAGCAAAGTATTCCGTTTTTCATTTCCTGGTAAGCAGAGGCAGAAGAGGAGATACGGGTCAGCATGAAGAACTCAGTGTGACGTGCTGGCACATTTAGTCTGAAAATGTTTCCCTTTGTATGACATGTAACCTTGTTTGCATACCGAACAGATAGGTAAAAAAAAAAGAAAAAGAAAAGAAAAGAGAGAATAATGTTGCGATTATTCTCAACTTGGGATAGCACAACCTGTCTGTAGCTCTCGGAAGTTAAGTGGGTGAGCTTTTCTTGATTTTGTGCATTCCATGAAACAAGTCGCCATCCCCACGTTCACGGTGGCGAGAGCCAAAAAATTGGAGGAAAAAGGGATATATGCAAGACCAAAATCGAAGGAGGTTGCGAGCGCAAGTAGTGAAAATGGGCCATTCACGCAACCAACTCTCCGTTTGCCGATTTCCCCTCTGAACCTGAAATTGCCAGGGTGCTCAGCAATGTGCTCTCCACGAGTTGTTAAGACTGATCATCCCGTGTTGTTTGAATGTCAGCTTAACAGCTTAAGGAAGAGAGTGACGTGGCTATCGATAGATCTTAGTGGGAGGTGAGAAGCTCCGTTTCTCAGAGCATAGGATGATGGAGCAATTAACATGATGAGCCTTCGACGTGCTCCGTTCTAGAAAAGATTAGTTAGCATGTTCTGCCTGGAGGATTGCTTTTTGGGAACAACGATGGCCTACCTACCCAAATGACACTTGTACTGAAAAAAGTGAACACGCATGGCTTCATGACTGGGCAGTATGTCCGCGTAAAGGCCGTGTAGCTTCTAGCAATTCGCTCTCCATTCAAGTTGATTGCCAGATATTTCGCAGCTACACTAAAGAAAAACGAGAAACAGCAGAGATGTCGGCTCCTTTAGTATTTGATTGCATGGATATTGGTTGTTGACGGTTGTGCTAGAATTTACTTCATAAAGAAAATCACCATCCCACGCTACTTGATGAATCTTTTACGGGATAATTACAAAAAGAAGCACTAAATTTTTCTCGACTAAATTGGCAAATGATCAAATTATTTTAGATTAAAATGACCAAATTGAAAATTTTAGGACTAAATTGGCATCCGTATAATAGGTTTATGATTTTTTTTATTTTTAATTTTCCCAATATCTTATCTTGAGCCCTTTTTTATTGCATTGGAGTTATAATGTTCCTTGTGCAACAGTGGCGTGCAATCGATCATTATGTTGATCGGGTTTATTGCTTAAGGAAAAGAAGTTTGTCTGGCTAATTATTACACCTCTCCACGCCAAGAAAGACTATCAAGCTGACTCAAACTATTTAGCAAAAGATTGAAAGCAACCTCTTTTTTCGCTTATGTATTCTGTCCCTGAGTATCTGGTCCAATTATTTTTTTCTTCTTATATAATCAGTCCTCGGGCTTTCTTCATCTACAATCAATCCATTCTCTGTATTGCTGTTAGAAATATCATCAAAACTTACACGACATCGAACATGAAACACGCGATAGAAATGTGAGATGTTGTGGCATCACACTGGCTACCCTTGACTGCTCTCAATCTAGGGGCCATCAGACCCTGCATGTCGTGCACCCACGTGGAGAGACGGCTCTGCTAGCGGGCAAGGGCCATGCGAAGCTCCCCGGTGGTTGCGATCCCTGGTGGCTAAGCAACAGCGGTGACTGGTCGGGCGCTTCTCTCTGTCTCAGGTCCATTGACCGTCGCTTAAGCATGATGACGGGGTCATTGAACCACTTTTAACCGCGATCCTCAATGGTGGCTAGGCGAAAGAGGCCAACCACTGCTGCCCTGGTACGTTCCCTTTTTCCCCTTCTTTTCAGTTTTCTTGCTTTTTCTACTTGGTTCCACATCTGGCTTAGGTGTCCATTTCGTGCCATGTTTGCGATATGATGATGTTACTAATGAGCATCGACAAAAAGAGTTGAAGAAAATTAAAGGACTTGATTGCTATAAAAAATCAGAGGAATGAATGTACGTATAAATGGTGAAGGGACTGAAGCTGTGGTCTAATCCTTTCTTTGTCATTATGTTTTGATAGGAACCACTCCCGAACACATCCAAGTGGTCAAATAGTGAAAAGAATTACTAGATCAGTTTTAAACCTATTGTATAAATACAAATTCAGTTTATATCCTTTCAATATTATCAATTTAGTTCTAAACATCTGCATGAAATTTCAATGCAATTCTTTTTATCAACTTTCACCAAAATGGCTAAAATGATGGTTTAGTTATTGCCGATTGTTCTAAGTGGTCTCCTACCTTGTTAGTGATTAATGGTGAAAATTGGTTAAGAATGACTACCTTGGAATTTCACGCAAAGATTTATGACTAAATCAACAAAAAAGTAGAGTTTAAAACTGAACATCCGTATATCGGTTTAGCAGGACAATTTTCTTTCAAATAGTGCTGAAGCTCGCACACAAAAGCAAAAGGTAAATTACTAAGCTTGATTATAAGAGTAATACGATCATTCGGGGACGAACAGACCAAACATCTAAAACCATTTCATTGTCAATCAATGGAATATTTGGGGAAGATTTGCCATCTAGGAAGTATAATGTCACACGCAGGGGCACAGACTGGCCCCATGTTCCGTCGGCCTCTTTATAGCTCGCACCACGTGCGTCTTTTTTACTCCTTCCCTCTGTCTATGATCTGTCTGAGATCTCTCTCTCTCTCTCTCTCCCTCTCTAATCTTGCCTATATAATAAGGATCATCGGAAAATGTTGGTTGGCAAGAATCACCGGCTCAATCATCTCTCTGCCATCAGCGTTTTCAAGTCGATAAAGAGAGGAAGGGAGGTCAGAGGAAGGTCGAACATGGATGGGTTTTTAAAGTGGACGCAGGCTCTTGCATCAGCATGGGGAGTCATACTGATTCTGGGTCTCATCGGGTGTTGCCTCAGCACCATCCCTCACCACCACGACGACAAAACAAGCGGTTGTGCTGGCTGCACTAGTGATATCGGTGTATGATGCTCATGCTCCTTCTTCTTCTTCTTGAATTGTGAACATACCGATACCGTGCAGACATCCGTTGGTTAAAGGCCATGAAAACACTTCCTTTTTGACCGCGTTAACAGATGAAGGTTGTACAGTTGGTAGTCTTCATCGTTTCTGTTTGATTCTCAATCTTATTTTCTATATGGATCTTGTAAATGAGTCTTGATATGCCTAGGTCATGCTATAAGTGTATAAAAATTAATTTGTGGTGCATACTGTTCATTCTTCGTAGAAATGCGACCTCAATATGTCTAGTTGACAAGAAGTCTTTATTTGATGCTGATTCATGTTTATCGGGCCGTTTCCAGGCTTCTGTCCCCTTAAAAACCGATAAAACCGGTTGCCCGACGAGGTTCCAACCAATGATTGTAATTAGTAGGGCAACAATTCTCTATATTATTATTTAGAGGTGGTAAAGTTACCCTATAGGACTAGAACGCCCCTATGCCTTGATGGAATTTATCCAAAACCGTAGCCCTCACCCCCCACCGTGACTAGAGAAGCCACAGGCTCACAGCCGATGTCGAGGTCGGCGACTTCGAATCTAAGGTCGCCAGCCTTAGATAATTGGTCGATGGAGTCGGACTTCGTTTGTTTTGACCAAGAGAGAGAAAGTTGGAGATGGGCTGTGACAGGGCTGGGCACGGCTGGCGAAGTGCAGCTGCTCGGGCGACCTCAAAAACTAGAGAAATAAATAAATAATAATAATAAGCATCTATAATTAATTTACATTAAAAATATTAATCCGACCTTTATTAATATTATTCATTATTTTAATTTGAAAATTTAACTATATTATATGGCAATAATCCATAAAACTTGGATAAAAAAAAAAACAAGCAATCCACGTTCTACTATCAAATTTAGGGATATATGCCTTACATGTCTTAAAATTTATTGCGAAAGTGCAATTGAGTTATAAAATTTATCAAATTGATGCAATTGATTCTTTTTTAACATCATCAATTTATTTAATTGAAAATTCTGAAATAGTATTTTAAAATTAATTTATTTATCCTACATAGCAATTCTTTTTTTTTCTTTTTCTTTAAATTTTATTTAAAAAATTAGTAAAAAATTTTTTTTAAAAAGTTAAAATAATTCTAAAAAAAATAGAAAAAAAGCAAGGTTGTGAAAAAAAAAGTGGGTGGCTAGGAATAATTCTAAAATAAAAATGGCAAAACAAAGAAAAAAAGGCAAGGTTGTGAAAAAAAAGGCAAGATTGCGGGTGGTTGGGCATGCTGCCATCGTTAGAGGGGGTTGACGAGGATGCTGGCCCTAGGCAAAGGAGGGTGGGCAGCCCTCGTCGGGCCAAGTGAGGCCTGGGTGAGGCTCGCCTAGATTTGGGTGATGCCGGCCCTCACTTGTGGCCAACGAGCCTCCCTAGCCCTAGGTGAGGCCTCGCCCCCTAGCCAAGGGCCGATGACCATTGTTAGGCCTGAGTGAGGGTGCGGCGTCACCTAGATCTAGGTGAGACTCGCTTGGACCTCAGCTGGGGCATCACCAAGATCTAGGTGAGCCTTGTCGGCCCTTCCTTGGTCGGCGATGACCTCACTCGAGCTAGCGAGGGTCCCCCCTCCACCACCTCGCCGGCCCCCCTTTGATGGTGGTAGCGACACCTAGATCCCTGCTTCTTTTTGTTTTGTTTCTTTTGTTAGGGAAATCCCTTATGATGTTTTGAATATGACAAAATAAATCAAAGACTACTAACATGTTTAATTGTTAAGTAACAGACTATGCGGATGATAGTGAGAGTGCTAGTATGAACACCTAGAGGGGGGTGAATAGGTGTTTAAAATAAACCTTGGCAAATATATGCGGAATAAAATAAACTTTAAGTAAAATAAATGAGTTAAGGAAGAGATAAAAACACAAGGTTTATAGTGGTTCGGCTTAATCCAAGCCTACGTCCACTCTCCCACGCTAACAGCCTTCTTGGCTGGATTCCACTATGCAATCAACAAGAGATTACAACTTTGAGTGCAAACACTTAGTAGTAGATCACACTATCTCACTAAGTCACTCTTTTGGTATTTCTCTCACGATCACAAATGTTTAAGCTCTCCAAAGACAAGTGTATGAACAAGGATTGCTCGGATTTTGGAATTATAAATTCTACGCTCCGTCTCTTACTTGCTCATCGGTCCTTGATCTCGTTAAATACTCTTCTACTTCCAAACTAGCCGTTGGACAGTATCTCAGAGAATCGTCTTCCAATATACCCATTGGATAGCTCTGTATCTAAAAGATTTGGTAGCCGTTGAGTGATAAAGGTAGAATCCCAAAATGACTCCGATCGCCCATACAAATGGAATCTTGGTTTCCATAAGTAAAGCTTCTTCGTATAGAAAGATCTTGTCTTCAAGATCCAATTGCCAATCAATTATATTGAATCAATCAAATCAATCTTGATGTAGAATCCAAACTAGATCACTAGCCGTTATATGATTGGGCTTGAGTTACTTTCTATCGAATCTGGATGTAAAGTCTGAGAGCAATAGACTTTACAATATGAGTCTGAGTGCGATAGACTTTGCAATCTGAGTCTGAACATATTCTACTTCTGAATAGATTTAGATTTAAGGTCTGTACCCAGTTCAGCTTCAGCATAGAGTCTGTCTTATAGTTCAGCTTCAGCATAGAGTCTGTCTTCTGGTTCTTCCAAGTATAGACTTTGATAATATTTTTTACACGTTCTATCATTTGCATAGTCTATTACTCAACCATCAAACATGTTAGTAGTCTTTAATTTATTTTGTCATTTTCAAAACATCATAAGGGATTTCCCTAATAGATAGAACATGTAAATGATCTTATTAAAGTATGAAGTTGGCCAGAATACTGAATGTAACACATGTCTAAAGTATATTCTAAAGATTTCCAGACTTCTGTGACAAAGTCTGAAGATTGCCATAAGAAGTTTGCTAACTCTGACAAATTCCATATTGAACGTGAATGAAGAACCAGAAGACAGATTCTATATTGAAGCTGAACTTATTCAGACTGTGTTTATATCTTAAAGATAAATTTGTTCAGAAGCAGAATATGTTCAGACTGACGTTCAGATTGTAAAGTCTATTGCACTTAGACTCTACTTCAGACGGAAGAGATTCTCAGACTTTACATCTAGAACGAGACAACTCGATATAACGTAACACAAGCCCTAATCATATAACGGCTAATGATCTGGTTTGGATTCTACATCAAGATTGATTTGATTGGTTCAATATAATTGATTGACGATTGGATATTGAAGATAAGAACTTTCTATACGAATGAGCTTTATTTATGGAAACCAATATTCTGTTTGTATGGGCGATCAGAATCAATTTGAGATTCTACTTTTGTCACTCAACGGCTACCAAATCTTCTAGAGACAGATCTATCCAACGGATAGATTGGAAGACGGTCCTCAAGATATTGTCCAATGGCTAGTTTGGAAGTGAAGAAGTATTTAAGGAGATCAAGAATCGATGAGTAAGTAAGAGACGGAGCGTAGAATTTATAATTCCAAAGTTTGAGCGACCTTTAATCATACACTTGTTTTTGGTGAGCTTAAATATTTGTGATTGTGAGAGAAATACCACAAGAGTGACTTAGTGAGATAGAGTGATCTACTACTAAGTGTTTGCACTCAAAGTTGTAATCTCTTGTTGATTGCATAGTGAAATTCAGCTAGAAGGCTGTTAGTGTGGGAAAGTGGACATAGGCTTGATTTAAGCCGAATTACTATAAAATGTGTGTTCTTATTCTCTTCCCTGAATTTTTTTATTTTGTTCGTAGTTCTATTTAACTGCTAAAATCTGATCTCGCTCAAAGTCTGTTGCTCTTCAGGCTCAGTTTCAAAAGTCTGTTATTCTTTAGACTCAGTTTTAAAAGAAAAATATTTCTACTGTTCTTTGCGAAAATTTTTCTTCACACCTATTCACCCCCTATAGGTGTTCATATTAGCATTTTCATCTTTTTTTTTCATATATTTATATTTTGACTCCCTAAGTATTGAAAAATTTTAAATTGACCACATGCGTGACGGAATCACGTGTCGGAATTTTAGACTCGTGTGTTGAGAAAAATTGACCATGTGTTGGATTTTCTAACACTTGTCGACCCTTGTGTCTAAACGTGTTGGAGCGTGTTGGAGCATGTCGGACATGACACAAAGGCCCCTAGAGAGTATTGGTGCTACATAGATGGCGACAACGGGAGACGACGATGGCTCGTTTGCTAGTCCTTGGTCTGCAACACGGGTTGTGGTCGTGACATATGGGGGGAGCAGTTTGGGAAAAATAGAAAAGGAAAAAGAAAGAAAAGAAAAAAAAAAAATACAGAGGGAAAATCAACCAGGGCTATTTAAATGGAGCAGTATTTTGCGTCGGTCTCTAAAGGATAACTTTAAAATGTACATATAGTCCAAGAATGCTTCCCCTATGCTCCCCATCTTCCTTCTACAACTCTTTGTTTGCACTCTGTTGCCCCATTCATCACTTCACGTCCTCATCAACTACATTTTGCTCCTATTGGATTGGTCATTATAGTTACAAATTGTTTAGTTTGAGTCATAATTACTCAATCCACTCATAAATGTACTAACCTGTTTCAAGTTACACCATTCGAGGTAATAAATGTCCAAGGGACCAACAGCTAGAGATTTTCTTACGGCATGACTTGAGAAGACTTTTCCTTAAGCCACAAAAAACGGTGCCTAAGATCTGCTAGAATCTAAAATACAGTAATAGAAAAAAAGATTTGCACATTTGATCTAAAATACATCATTCTTGATGTGAAATAGCAATAATTTGGAGCTCAAGTGCTTTTTTATATTACCTCTATATTACTAACTCAATAAAACTGCCATTTATTCAAGCATTTAGTAATCCTTATGTGAGGATATTTGTGTATTAATTTTATAGCTTTGTGTATTAGGATAGAGAATAGACTTGAAAATTATTTATATAACTTTAAACCACAAGCCGTCTTGTCAAAGCCCGGCTCACATTAGCCTCGTAAAACAATATATATAAATTTCAATAACTCTTCTATTTTTGATCCCTTTATAATTCGTGAAAGATTCTATTTCAGATATGCTATCAAATCTCGGTACACATACACGTTTTCGATCAGCTACTTTTTCATTTTAAATACCAATGGTTCCGAAAATCATTCAAGCAGAAGAAGTCGACGCTGACAAGGTCAATCACTCGGTTTTAATTCCACTTCCCCTATCTCTCTGTTTAAACAAGGAAAAAATCTTAGCCATTTTTTATGCGGTCAAACAAGAAAATGTCTATCCTCGAAAGCAAAAAGCCCTCGTCACTGGGGACCGATTCAAGAACATATTATTATTACGGTATCGCGTATTTTGAATTGCTCCTCGAGCAACACCACCTTACATGTTCTATATAAAGATGGGTGCCACGGAGAAAGCCTTCAAGTCACGTACTTTTGCAGGCAGATAAATTAGAAGAAGGAAAGAGAATATGGATACTTTCGTCATAGTTTGGATTGCAGTGTGTTCTACGATTTCGGTTCTGATTGTGATCGTCGCTGTCCTGAATGCCATCTTTGCGATCCGTATGAGGGGAAGAATTTTAGGGGACGGGAATTTCGGTGGAGGAGACGGAGGAGCGACGAAGCACGATGCGCTTAGCAGTCATTTAGGAGTACTTGATGGTGGCGCTTCTCTAGAGTGTGGAGGAGATATGATTGGTGTTGTCGATTTCGGCGGTGGCAGTTTGACCAGTGGGGCTGACGGAGGAGTTATAGGCTGCGGCGACACTGGTGGCGGCAGTGGGGGAGGTGGTGGTTCTAGCGGTGATGGAGGCGGTGGCTGCGGCTCTTAGCCAGGGACAGAAAATCGACATGCTCGACGCTTTCCAGATTGAAGTTTTCTACATAGAGGGCAGCGGAAGTTGCAATATATTAGAAGGATTTGTTCGCTGTAGGTGAAGTTATTTGTGTACCATCAATCAAATTTTTTCCAGATAGATTATGTACAACAATTATGTGATAGAGAGAAGTCTTTGCTAATCATTGTCCAAAGTCTATATTACTGCACATATATAATATCACAATGTAATTGAATATTTGTATTAAGGTTGGGATTTTAAGATGTTTCAATTTGAATCTTTGTTTGGAAAAGAAAATAATATTTTCATTATATAAACTTCATTTAATATTCTTTTGAACTGCAACAAATTAGATTAGAAAACCAGGAAATTTGTGCTCGATTCCTTTTACTTTCATAAATTAGGTAAAACATTCATTGTAAATTTTGTTACTTTTTTTAATGTTTAGAGCGAGCAGGAGTCCCTATTCCACGATTTGGGTGACATGGACAAAGAAACCAGCTTACTAATATAACAGAGAAGTGAAAAATCAAAGACAAACTTGTATCTTGCATGGGATTAACTCGGTGAAGAGATTCCTGCAATAATGGCTGCAAGCTCCCAACGGTATAAATTTGGCAGCTTGTAAATATCATACGCATGGGAAGAAGCTTGAATGACGGTCACATTTCCAGACTTTCCAAACATAGCAGGCGTGAAATCTGACCATTCCTTAGTAAGAACTGAAGAGGTTGTTTTTGGCTCGTCGAGACGGTTGTCAAATGTTGGAAAACTAAAGATCTTACCCTAGTGGCAAGGGAGGGCATCCTATGCTTTGACTCAAGAATCGATGGTTGTGGATTTAATTCCTACCTTGGGAAACTAAGATTTAAGTGAGGAGCCGTGACGATGGGCTGCTAAGCATTTTAAACTTAATTCCAAAATTTCTGATTTTGGGCTAATCACATTTGTGTGCTCATTAATTCTATTCCAAATCAATTTCTTTTAATTTTTAAATAATTTTTTACTTTTTTACTTTTTTTCTTTTCCTTTTTTTTTTTCCCTTTTTTTCTTTTTTTCCTTTTTCTCATCTTCTTCTTCTTCTTGTGGTCGGTTGCCGGACCGGCGAACGGCCAGACGAGGGTTGGCGACCTCACCGGAGCGTCGTCGACCCTTGGCGAGGCCGGCCATCGTCGATTGAGCCTCGCCGGTAGGCCGGGCGAGGCTCGGCCTCACCGGATCTGGGCGAGGCCCGGCCCCGCCGGTGGGCAGCCGGTCTCGCCGAGGTTGGGCGAGGCCCGCTGTGCCACTAGCGGGCCGGGCGAGCCTCGCCCGGCCACCGGTGGGGCTGGGCGTCGAGGCTTGCCTAGCCCTTGCCCACCCCCGGCGAGCTCGCCGGTGGGTCGGGCTTGCCTCCGGCAAGCTCGCCGAACCTCGCCTTGGTCCGGCGAGCCTCAGTGAGCTCGCCGGACCGGCGGCCAGCGGCGGCGGACGGAGGCCGGTGGCGGCGGCGGACGGTGGCGGCGGACGGCAGACGGTGGCGGGCGGTGGTGGACGGCGGTTGCGAGATGGCCGAAGGGAAGAAAAAGAGTTCTTGATTTTGATTCTTAAATTCGTTTCCGGAACAAGAATTAACTTTTTTTTGATTCTTGATTCTATTCCCAACTCTGTTCCCTGAACAAAAATTTTACCAAACGAGATTCTAGGCCCAAACTGATTCAGGGAACAAAGAATCAGAATTTGGCCATGTTTGGATGGTTACCAAACATGACCTAAGATTTAAGTGGGGAGCCGTGATGATGGCTGCTGTACTAATTCCCCTCTAGATTTTACCGATGCACTACTGCCCATTGGCAAGCTATTACACTTTTTCTCACCACAATGCTAGTGGAAAGTCCAGGACCAACTATACAATTCAGGGAAAGCCCAATTTGCAGACTAGGTAAATTTCCTTGAGATCAAGGGTACATTGGAAATTCAAGCCTACGACAATCGACTTATAAACCGAGTGTCGAATCACTTGATCTAGGCTAAGGGGTATTATCGAGATCATAGAAGCCATGGACGACTTTGCAACCGAGGTCATTGTTGCAATCTACCCTCGAAGGGGCCACCCTCGGGGGGGAATTAGGTTCAGAGGTTAAGGTCAAGTGAGTAATGACGACCTCACCATGGAGCGCTTGAGCAACGTTGTGGCGCAACAGGATGAATGAGAGAGGCGGAGAGATGGGTCGAGGGGGAGAGATAGATAGGGAAAAGATGGAAATTGGGCGATGTGGTTCAACATGACGAATGAGAAAGTTAGAGAGATGAGCCGAGGGAGGAGAGAGACAGAGAGATAAGGAGCAGATGGAGACCGAAATAGGGAGGGAAGATGCAATTATTGGATAAAAATGGGGAGGAGGCGACGGACGTGACGCCGAGGCGGCGAGATGACAGTCAGAGACTATCTGGGTGCAATGGACAGCGACCGTTAATGTTGGCGGGTGGTGCAAAGATTAGGGTCTATGAGAGATTTAAGATTGATGGTTTTCAAAGAGGGGTAGTTAGTTTTTTTATGATAGGATGTTGTCCAGAGGTATGGAAAAAATGCACTTTAAAAACTGGAGGTATGGAAGTGGTGATGAGATGAAAAGTGAGGTATGCTTTTGTGATTCTACCGTAATATTCTCCTTCTTTATGTTTTCTTTTGAAATGGTTAATACATCACGTTGCTAAATACAATTACAGGTGCTTTAACATATGATTAGTTTTTATTTTTAATATTAAAGTCGTTGGTAACCTTGGTTCATGAAAGAAACTAACGAAATTCGAGAGTCAACGTGTTCTGCGGGGAATGATAAGATCGAAGCAATATCGATATTCTAAACAAATGGGTCCCCAAAAACTTAATTTTTAGTGTCATTGATCATATCTCGGACAATCTGACCTGTCAATATAATTCTAAAAGTCGACCATGACCCAT
This sequence comes from Eucalyptus decipiens, assembly GCA_014182575.1. NCBI lineage: Eukaryota > Viridiplantae > Streptophyta > Magnoliopsida > Myrtales > Myrtaceae > Eucalyptus > Eucalyptus decipiens. Next base: position 37,923,948 of record CM024619.1, read on the forward strand.
GAGTTTCGGCTAGTTTATACGGAAGAATGTTTCGAGAACAGCACGCGAGGCATCCTCACTGATCCGTCGACCAAGCTAAACAATAAGAAAGCAACAGGAAATTCCCATGGAGTTCTGTCCACAGACGCAAGAAGAGGCTGAAAACGCCGGTCCTAAGTAAGTCCTAAAGGAGAATGTTTTATGAGTTTTGGATTGGTCAAATTAATCAGTGGATATAACCCATTCACCCTCTGACTTTCCTTAATTCAAATTGCTTAGGAGAAGCCGTTAGCACGTCACCTTTCAGCGACGCTACGAGTATAAAACGTGAACGGAATGGAGAGAGAGCGATGAAGAAACTCGTGCCCCCGTATTCTGCTAATTGGCGATTGGAACGATGTGAAATCTAATTGAAGTCATGGGCTGCATTTGCAGCAGAGGTCGTGGGAAGATGAGAACCAAGCCACCCATTGCCACCCGCGCTCGACGGCCCTTTCATCATTCCAGATCTGCCAAAAAGAGGGGTGTCAAAAGAGGCGGGGGCATGGCCACAATTGTTCAAGGTACTGGTCATCGAGGTGGCGATGGTTGCGGTGGAGGGACTGGTTGCGGAGGAGGGTGCGGTGGTTGTGGTGGCGGCTGAATCTTTCCGTTTGTGGCCGTAACCGGTACATGTATTTCATACTTCCATGCTGGACAAATGTGCATGTAACCCTTGGAGTGAGATAAGCTTGAGATCACGTAGATCAAACTCATCTATCCCTACATGAATAATGATTCTAATGCTTCTGTTCCATATGATTTATGGATTTTGCAAAATCTTATTGAAACTTCATTGATTGCTGTAAAGTTTTACATCATTCGAAGTGAATCTAAAAAAGGAAAGTATGAAATGTCCATCCAATAAACTAGATCTGAAAATTTAGCTTTTTCCATCACTTAATACCTTCTTTTGACGTTCTTTAATCCGTCACCTGGGCCTGATGATATCTAGAGCTCGTCTTCAATAAGAAAAATATCTCTCGACAATTTCAACTCAGGGAAGTTTTATGGTCCATTGAGGAACGGATCCTCGGACTGTAATGGATCACACTTTCTTTTTATATTTGCATTCATTATATCGTAGCACACAAACTTTTGTCGACTTTATAATCAAATGACGAGATTTGCCCTTTTCTTTTGTCCAATGATTATCGAGGGGCTGGAGATTGGTTCCCCGAGAATGCTTAGAATTACCGTTTAACATAAAACTTTAATCCGAGATTCTACGAAAGCTCATGAAATTAGGAGATTGTTGTGTTGGTCCCTCCTCACTTGGAGTGCGACCCACACACCTTAAACAGGGAAAAGAAAAGAAAAGATAGGTAGTTGATGCTCTTGAAGTGGCGACAGCCATGTTGCTCACCAAGTTGGTCAGAGTGCGGCTAACTTTTTTGGGCCACTGCAAGAGGAAAGGAAAGAGTTTAGAGACAATGAAGCAAGTTGGACAGAAGCCATTTTGAGAGAAAAGTAAGATCGTGCGAAGGAAAAACAGTGGTGATCGTGCTCATTTAATCACACAGAGTGGAGAAGAAATTTGTTGGTGTTAAATAGTTTCCGTTGTGCATGTTGTAAGGCGATTGCAAGGTCTCTTTCCAATGAAGAGCAAATACTTGTTGAGCCCTCTCATCCTGAGATCACTTTCCGCCCTCATTGAACCAGGCCATTGTAATTACGGAATGTTAGGCATAACTGTTAAATCCACCTATAAATGTACGAGTCCGTCGCCCTAAGCTCCATTGGCGCACATAAGTTGGGACGTTTCTCAATATGAGGTAGTAATGTCTCCTTTAGAGTTCGTGGAAGATTCTATATCAAATATGCCATCACTTTCTGGTACATGTTCATGTTTCCCATTGGCTACTTTATCATTTTTAATATTCCTGGTTCCGAAAATCATCCAGGCAGAAGCAGTCAACGCTGACAACATCGATCACTTCGGTTCAAATTCCACCTACTCTATTTCTTAATTGAAACGAAGAATAGTCGGCTGCCATTTTTTTTTTCATTGGGACGTCAAACAAGAAAAAGTCGTCGTCATCTTTCTGAACATATATATTCTCAATTACTACGCTCTGAAGCAAAAGTCTCCGTCATTGCCGACTGATTCAAGGCCAAATAATCTTTGTAGAATGATGCTATTCAAGGCCAAATAATCTTTGTAGAATGATGCTATTTTGAACTTCTCCTTAAGCAATAACACATTACATGTACTGTACAAAGTTAGGTGCTATAGAGAAAGCCTTCAATTCACGTGAGTATACATGCAGATAAATTAGGCGAAGGGAAGAGAAAACGGATTTCAGTTCCGATTGGGGTCGTCGCTGCCGTGAATGCTGTGTTGGCAATCTGTACGAGGGGAAGAATTTCAACGGACGGGACTCTCGGCGGACGACACAGAGGAACAATGATGCACGATGCGCTGAAGAGTCATTTTGGAGTAGCACTTGATGGTGGTGCTTCTCTAGAGTGCGGAGGAAGGTATGGTAGGTGGTGGTGATTTCGGCGGCAGCGGTTCAATCGGCTGGGGGTGACGGAGGAGTATAGGCTGCGGTAACACTGGTGGCGACAGTTGGGGAGCCAGTGAATCTAAGGCGTGCGATAGTAGCCACGGAGGCAGTGGCTGCACCTGCTAACAAGGGACAGTAAATTGACATGTTCGACACTTTCCTGACTGAATTTTCCTACACAAAGGCCCAAGGGCAGCAGAAGTAGCAATGTATCGGAGGGATTTGTCCACTAGGGGCGAAAAATTTGTCTAGAAAGTTTTAAATCCATTATACTTTTATCAATTCAGTTATATATCTTTCAATTCACATTTTGCCAATTAAGTTAATCATGCCAATTTTGGTCGGAAATCATTGACATCGACTTTAATTGTTCTACGTGGTCTCGGCGTTGATGAAGTAGACAAATTTTAATAATATTAAAATTTTTTTTTTATTTTTATTTTTATTTTTTTTTTCCTTTTTTTTTTTCTCTTTTCTTTCCTTCCTTTATTTATTTTTCTCTTTTCCCTTCCACCAGCCACCATTGGGCCTTGTTTGTGACTAGCGACTTGCGGCCTCAAGTGAGGGACGCCTAAGCTTGGGCTGGCAAGGGTTGCCCTCGCCTAGGTGAGTGTGGGCCGCCCTCGGCCTCCCTGACTTGGTGAGGGCTCCTCGTCTGATCCAATGACCTCTTTAGCTAAGGCTCGAGGTTGGCAAGAGCTCCAACCCACAATTGACAAGGTCTAATGGTGGCTAGTGGAGGGAAAAAAAGGAAAATAATAAAAAAAAAAAAAAAAAAGAAAAGAGAAAAAAAAGGAAAATAGAAGAAAATAAAAATAATTTTTAAAAAAATCAATATACTAGTAAAAATTATCTATGTTAGTATCAACTGTGCTATAGTGATTTCTAGCCAAAATTGACCGAATGAACTCAATTGATGAAAAGTGAAGATTTAGGATTTAACTGACGAAATTGAAAAGTTTAATAGATTTTGGACTTTTTGGACAATTTTTCCAAGTATTATAAAGTCACAGATTTTACTACACAACATTTTTCACTGGCAAGCCCCTTATCTTTGCCTTTGCATGATGCTAGTAGAAACTCCAAGACTGAAAATTCACCTAAGGGCAAGCCCATTTCGCAAACTTTCTAAGTTTCCTTGAGATCAAGAGTTCAGCGAAGAATCGAGCCTCGACTTACAAACTAAGTGGTGGACCACTTGACCTAGGCTAAGGTGTATATTGGAGATCCTAGAAGCCATGGAAGACCTTACAAGTTACAAACGAGGTAATCCATGGCTGCTCAACCTCAATCTAAGGTCGTAGGGAACAACGGCGAACTCATCATAGTGTGTGATGCGACGCAACGGGATAGATGAGAGAAAGTTGGTGGGACGGGCTGTGGGAGGACAGAGAGATATGGAGAAGATGGAGGCTGGAATAGGGAGGGAAGATGCAGTAGTTAGAGGCAAATGGGGAGGAGTTGACGGACGGTGGCATTGAGGTGTCTGGACGACAGTCGGAGGCTGCTGGGTGCAATTGATGGCGGCAATTGATGCATTTCAAAGAATGGTAATAAGTCCTTGTATGAGGGAATGTTGTCCAGGGGGACAACTATGCATTTCAAAATCCAGAGGTATGAAAGTGGTCATGGGATTAAAATTGAGGTATGCTTTCGTGATTCTACCTCTGATATTCTCCTTTTTTGATTTTCCTTTTAAAATTGATTATTTTAATTCACATATTTTTCTATGAAATGCAAATTTAGTGAATTATACTTGATTAGACCTAGACCAAGCTCACACCCATTCAAGTTTGGCTCCAATTTTTTTAATAATTTTTCTTCTTAAATATGAAAAGCAGCTAATTGAAAAAAAAAATTAACGAATTAAAAAAATGAGAAAAAATTAACAAATTTGAAATTACAAAATTTGATGAATCAAGCTACTAATATCATTTGATTAAGTATGAGTTAGGGGTGAGCAATTTTAGGTTTTGTATAGGTTTCATTTGGAACCTAAAACCTACCGATTGGAATATGTTTCTTATTTTTTAGAACCTAGAACCTATCTTGCGTACCGTAGAACCTGAAACCTATCTTGTTACGGGTTCCAAGATTGGTTCTAAGGTCTACCCAAGTTTCACTTATATTATTAATTGAATAATTGCAGTAAATTAAAATATTTGATGACCACTAGTTGCTACTATAATTAACTGATCATAACATATATTTAAATATACGAAATATATGAATATTAATAAAGTAAAAATCTCATTTATAAAATGGAAGCTAAAATTAGTGTTTCTAGATTATACATTCATCATCGAACGATATGGAATATCGTAGGATTGTGCCAAGGTTTGGACTAAGAAAAATGTTAAAACTTGTTTCAAGTTCTAGATCATAGGTTCCAAGTTCCAAATTCCTTTAATTAAGAACCTAGAATCACTTGTCAAAATAGATTCTTCATTTTTTGGAAACTAGAACTTATCTTGCATATCTTGAAACTTGGAATCTATAGGTTTCCACTAGTTCGGCTCTCAGATTTCGGGTTCTACCTTGGAACAATGCTCATTACTAGTATGTGTTAGTTTCGTGAAAATCAATAATTTAAAAGCATTATTCTCAAAATAATTGTTTGAATCACGTAGAAAAATTAGTCAGCCAAAATTTATCTCATCATCAACAATAGTTCATATCTAAATATTTTTTGTTAATGATGAAAATATTTTTTGATGATTCATTTTTGTTGAAAGCGGTGCAAGTGATTATTTTTATAAAATTATTTCCTAAATCAGTGATTTGCCACCGAACAAAAATTTACTTGGTTACTAGCAAGGAAAAAAAAATGTTGCACACAAAAAGATACATCTGAATATTTTATTTTATTTTATTGAACCGAAAAACATCCAGCAGCATTTTGATTGGTAGTAAAATTTTCCCCGTAGTCTAACTACTCAGTTCAAGATCGTTCTTGCGATGTTCACTTCAACGTCACCGGGCGATCATCAGCCCCTCACCCTACATAGTTCGCTTCTGATACAATATTTTTATGTTTAGCTTAAAAAATTCTTCTGTTAAATTATTAAAATCAGGTTTTTTTTTTTTTTTTTTTTTTTTTTTTTTATAACTTTATACAAAATTAGAGTAATCGCATTCAAGAATTCCACACATATGACATAACTCGCAGATGTCAGCAAAACTATGTATTTTTTTTTAAATATATATTTATAGTAGTTTGTATCTTATGATTCATCCATTCAACGAATTGGAATGGGTTTACGCAATTTATCAATTTGTTCAACTGCAACCCCTCAGAGGCGCCTTGGCGTGCAAGCATGCGCAGAATATCTCCTTAAACCATGATCATCGGGCTTGGGAAGACTTAATGAATTGTTTGTAATCGTTGTTGGAGTACAACACCTAATATAAGTTCAACTTTGCTAGTACTTGGACGTGAAGAAAAAGAAGACAGCCCACAATGTTTGACTCCTTAGCCAAGAAGAAAAGTTCAAGTGGTGGAAGATGTCTATAAATAGGGCTTGGGAGTGCAAACGTAAAGTAGGCCGAAAGGCCTCAAAGAGAGGCTTAATAGCCTCAAGTCACCGCAGGCAGAATAGAGAGGCCAGGGAGAGAGACTCACGCCACATGTCGCCACCAACTTCAAAGTTCATTATTTTTATATTCGAGAAGGGAAGAGACTTGTATTGTTTGTATTAGTGAGTTTAAAGACTTAGTTTATTTTGAGTATTAGATTTCATATTTTATCCGGACAAAAGGGAAAGTGGGTTCTTCTTTATATTCAGACCCACTAAAACTAAAACCCATAATTAGCTGGGATTTGCCCCATTAGATTCAGTAAAATATAAATTTTACAAATCTTTGAGTAGCCCATACATCACTCAACCTGTTAAATATGAGTGGTAATATGAGTCGATGATCCATTTTGTCATCTCTAATGACAGGTTTTGGGATATGGCAAGTATATGACAACACGACACCTTCATCCAAGTTGGAGATTCAATGTATTCTGTAGGGAATGATGCACCGCGAAAAACTAATTTTAGTGTTATTTATGATGGCCTGGGCAACGAACCTGTATATATGCTCCTACAAGTCAACGCATAACAATGAGAAAAAAAAGAGCACATGAAATATCCACTAAGCATTTTGTCCACAGACGCAAGAAAAAGGCTGGAACCGCCCGCCACCAGCCACCAGAAGTCATCGCGGAGGGTTTTCTTATGAGGTTTTGACTTGGTCAGAATGGAATAAATACTCCGATGGATTTTCCGTGAAAATGACCAGAACATTCCTCAATCCAAATTGCTTAGACCAAGCCATTAGTTCGTTGCCTTTCAGCGGCTCGACGTCTATAAAGCAAGAACAGCATCGAGAGGGAGAGCCATCGAGATATATTCGCGCCACCGTATTCTTTTTGTTTTGCGATAGGAACCACGTGCTGTCAAGTCATGGGCTGTTTTTGCAGTAGAGGTCGTGAGAAGACGACAACCAAGCCGCCTGCTGCGATTCCCTTTCAACAGCCCGTCTATCAGGTGGGATCTCCCAAAAAGAGAGGCCTCGGCAGAGACGGCGGCATGGCTATTCTTGCTGGTGCAGGCGCTGCCGTAGTGGCCACTGCTGCTGTGGCCACGATTTTGGAAAGTACTGATGGTGGCGGCGGCGGCGGCGGCGGCGGCGGCTGTGGCGGCAGTACTGGTGGAGGAGCTTCTGGTGATGGAGGAGGAGGGTGCGGCGGAGGCTGTGGCGGAGGGGGCGGCGGAGGGTGCGGTGGAGACTGAACTTTTCCGTTTGTTGCCGCAACCAGTACATGTATTTTATGCTTTCATGCTAGACAAATAAGCATGCAACGGTTAGAGTTGCATATAAAACTTATATCAAAGCAGGTGTAATTACATAATATATATATCTATATATTTTTGTCAAAAGAGTAATTATATTTGGTCTCATTTTACCACTCAATATTTTTGGTTCTCTTAAGCCTCGAAGTGGAAAAAACTATTATTTGATCTTATAGATCGAGCAGATCAAATTCCTATTATTTATGTAGACATCGTGATTAACATGTTTGGCTCTTCATGGTCTGTATTATTTATAGAATATTGCAATAACTTATCTAGCTGTCTTGAAATTTTATGTTGTTTCAAATATATATGAAAAAGAAGTTGTTCATCCAATGAATTAGGGATGAGCTTTGACTTTTTGGTCACTGATACCTTCTTTTGAGGTTCCTTAATCGGTCATTCGAGCCTACTGGTATCGAGAACTAAACTTTAATAAAACAAAATCTATTTTAATTTTTAATTTGGGGGCCAGTTCTATGATTCATTGAGGAATGAATTCTTGATTGTAAGGGTAAAACTCTCTCTCTCTCTCTCTCGTAATTCATCCACAAAATATTATCACACACAAAGTCCTGCGGACTTTACAATCAAACAATGCGATTTACTCTCTTTTTTTTGTCCTGCGATCATTAAAGGAAATCCGTTTTCCAAAACCGCCTTATAATTACCGTTAACCAAGAAACTTTTACCCCCACATTCTAGGAAATCTTCTGAAATTAAGAAAGGAGCGGTACTGACATCGCTTAAACAAAGTGTGGCTGACTTATTCAGTCGATGCAAGAGAAAAAGCAAGAGTTGAGAGAGAATAGAGCAAGCCGGACAGCAGCCATTTCGACAGAGAAGCGAGATCGTGCAAGAATCGGATGGCGATTTCAATGACGAAATTCTGGTATGCTGTTGATGGCGATCACTGGCACCAACAGTTGGCAAGCCTTGTCCATCCCCGCATTTGTGACATTCTCGCTCGTTCAGATCCGGCAGTACTTTTCTCTGTATTATTTGTAACCCATCAAGCTGTGATGAGCTGATCGATGCTATGATTCAAGATAGTTTATCTTGATGATATCTTGTGTCTCTAATGGGACTAAAGATGGCTTGTAGTAATCTTGTTCTGTGGTATAGTGGAAGTTTTTGGCATACGTTAAATAGATACAAAAAATCTATAAGTGCAACTAAATGATTTTGCGTAGTTTCAAGTAAACTTGTGTGTAGACTAAAAAGTCTTATTTATAGCTTTAAGCAAGTTTCTAGATAATATTATTAAAGTTTCATAGTGTTATTATTTTGTTCAATTGGAAACAAAGTAATTCAATATACTGCAAGGTCAGTGGGAGGAAATTTATTTTTTCTCATACTTTATGTACATGATTTTTGTTTACAAGTAGTGACCTTGAGGCATCTTTTGCACTAAGGTCTGTAAGGATTATTCTTGTCACATATACTGGATTTTTTTATTAGATTTTTTCGGAGGACATTTGCTGATCGTATTTTGGAAATATTCAATATACATCATTGCAATTTAGGAATTACTCTTGTTGTTAAGGGTGATGGATTGAATCCATCACATTGTCCTTATTTAGATATTGAGAAAATCTAATTAAAGGGTGTACCTTGTGTGAGTGCACTTAAAAGTATAATGTATACTCGAATTTGCACTAGACTAAATGTTGTCTTTGTGACGGGATTTCTAGGCAGATATCGGTTGAATCCAGGATATAATCACTAGGTTGCTGTCAATAAGGTTTTAAGGTACTTAAAGAAGACAAGAGATTATATGTTAATTTACAGACATTTTCAATTCTTGCAGTTAGTAGGGTATTTAGATGTAAACTTTGTTGGCTATTCTGATGACATACAATCAATAACGGAATATATATTTATGTTAGCAGTAAGTGCAGTAAATAAAGTTCTATATCATCTTCTACTATGTAAGCGGTGTCAATAACATTCTTTTAGGCTCCAAAACCTCATGAAAATGTTAATCGTTTTAACTTTATGGATAGACCCATACGATTGTGTTGAGATAACAAATTTGTAGTATTATTTATTTACTACAGAGGTCTCAAGGGGTCTAAATATATGGTGGTCAAAATTTTTGACCAAAATTAAATGGTACAGAAAGGTGACGTTTTAATATAATATATATTTCACAGGTGATGTGACATGAGATCTGTGGTTTTTCCCTAGTTGCAGCGGTTGGCACGTTAAATTCTTGTGTGTCCTATTTTGTAGTGACTGATCGTCCACTACATTATAGTAATTAGGGGTTTAAACGGTTCGGGTATCACAGAAACCCGAACCGACCCGAATATGTTTGATATGTGCGAGTTCGTGAACTGAACCGTATAGTACCCCAACCAAAAACATGGTTGAGGTCGGTTCGAGTTTGTCCTTTTTTGCGGGGGCCTCGCCTTCCTCCACGCAACCCCTTCTCTGAAATCATGCCCTTTTCTATCTTCTTCCTTAAATCTTAACTGTGATTGAGAACGGATAAGTACGTTGGCCTTAAAATAAAACTCTTCTCCCCTATTCTATTGGCCACACCGTTGTTATTAAGAGCCGCCCGCAGCACCAGCCCTTCGACTGGTGGTGACGCGATGGCCGATGGTGGGAGAGAGGGCGATGTTGATGAAGGAGGGGACAGCGGAGAGGCGAATGTCGAGTGGGACGGGGCACTCGTCGGCAGATGTTGTTGCTTTTGGCATAGCGAGTTGGTGGGAGATGGAAACCAAGCAGGGGGCGGAGATGGAGATTGCTCCATTGATGAGCCAAACGAGAGTGCCGTGATGGCCGCGACGATTGGGATTCTCGAGTTCGCCTTTACTGCCCAAGCGAAGGTTTCTCACTTCGAAACTGGAGTTTTGGCTATTTTTTTTTTTTAAAACCCTGTCACAAGAATTTGACTTCTAGTGTTGATGTTTAGAGTGAGAGAGAACAACGACAAAGTTTTTATGGTGGCTCAACCCTAATTAGGATTGAATGATATGTATTTATAAGAATGATTAATTACAGAAAGGGTATCAACAAAATATAATTATAGAAATACCTTGTAATATGTATAAAATACATATTAATATTTAATTTGGTTGCTTGAGAAGAGGGAAATATGAGAGCCCTAAGATCCTTTGGAATCAGATGGTGAAGATTGTATTGTTCTATGGTTTGATTTATTTCCGGTACTTGATTTGATCGAAATCGAACAAAAAATGCTATGATGCCCATTCAATTATCCATTACCTAAGAATGACACTTTTTCTAACAAGTTTGATGAACATCGCGATGGAACACTTTATGTTGAAAAGGTTTATTGGGCTAGGTTCAATGGGGATGTACCTAAACTTAAGGAGTTACTTTTAAAATCTTATTGTTCAATTGTTTATGTATCAACTATCAACTCAAGAGTCTAAACTCAACAATTTATAAACAAAGTGTTAGGGCAGCCTATTGAAAATTCTAAAATTTATCCTAACCATTCTAAAAAAGAAAATAACAATTAATATATTAAAATTGTGCAATCAAGTATAATCGAATTGAAATGCACAAGCAACGACCTAGCATAAATACCATGAATGGACCTAAGCTTAGAATCAGAGAAGACGAAGTTAGTTTCCTACAGGTATGCCTTCCTATTGTGGGCGAATCTCTTGTTCAAACTCTTCAAGGACAACCTTTTAGTAGAAAACTATTCTGATTTTTAGTTTAGAGCCTAGAGACATTCAAAAATGTTAGGACGATAACATTTCTAACTATCTGAACTACATTTGCTAGAGAAGAAGAGGTGTTTAGAAAGACATTGAGAGTTTAACAAAACACTCACTTTACTTTAAGGGACTTTGTTTAATACATTACGTCATCCTTATTTTTTATGGACATTGGGAGGTTGGACCTTATTGTAAAGCCTTAAAGGCTTGTTCAAGTTGAGGTACAACTTTTGATGAAAGGATTCCGGATTCATTTTCTCTAAATAGCTAAACTAGTTATGAATCGAAATTAACATGAAAAATATAATGAAACTAGTCAAAATCTATCTTTTAAAATTTTTAGATTTTTTTTCCCCAAAGATTTCTGATTTTTTGGATTTTTTTTTATAATTCTAAAAAAAAGCCTCGGGTCAAGGGATCCGGCCCGAATATGGGTTTAACCCGGACCATAGAGGGCCGTGTTGGGTCGGGCCCGGTCCTAGTGTGGCCCTGAACTTATAGGTTCGGGCTATTTCAACAAAGCAAGCCCAAATTTTTTATTTCCCTTTTCATGATATAAGGCCGAAACCAAAATCAGCCCACACGCCTAGTCCAGATTCACAAAACTTCCAACCTATGTTTCTATTCTTTTATTATTCCATTCTTCTTACTTTTCATTTTTCTAATTCGATATCTTTTGTTTTCTTGTCTATTTTCTACTTTTTTAACATTTCCTCTTCTTCCTCACCGAAACTCCCCTTTTCTACGTTCTCTTCTTTGCGCGACGTCTTCTTCCGCCGAGACCATATGCCATCACCCAAGCTTCCTCACGGACGGACTCAACGAGACTTTACTACACGAACTCGCGCTAGAATCTCAACCGGTCTGACGTCAACAACCAACCTCACCGACCCTCACCTAGTCGTCACCGCCGGTTATCACTCCGGCCGTCGCCAAACGTCGCCGGCGACGTCGATGACAGCGAACATGTATATTTCGAGACGGCGACCATTGTAACATATCAACCACATATGTGCACGCCGAGACAAAAGGAAAAGGCTGACTATGGCGGTCTCTGACCGTAGGCTCCTCTGGCGAAGGGTGTGGATTTCCCGATGAGAAGACTTTCATCCATGGCCGACTCGGGCATCAAACGATATGCCACAAAATCAAAGAGAAACGCAGATTCAGTGGTAATGCAACAACATTAGCACCTGAGCGCGAAACAAAGACTTTAAGCATCGTTTTCATGAACTCAAATTCAGTGCTTCATTCAAACATTTTGTTAAACGGTTGATGTGCCATTCGGAATACCACTTCCAGGTTCGGATTAAACGTCGTTCGTGGTATAACCCAGCATACTAAGCTCCAAATCAACGTTATTGGCAAAAAATTAGTTTGGGTTTTGTACAGTTTGCTCAAAATCTCTTCGCTTTGGTCTGGCGTTCTCAAACTTAACAAGCGAGGGAGAAGTAGAGCATTTCCGATGTTACCTACCTTGCTGCGACGAACGGCGATGGGCGAGTTGGCTTCCACAGAAGGTCAATACTATTCAGACGAACCACCGGCGAAGTGGGAGAAAATCTCTCACTCTCGGTTTCTCTCTCTGAATGAACTCTTAAAAAAAGTCCCCCCTCTCACTCTTTTCCTCTCTCGCTTTTAAGCACCGGCGCGCATGACGTTCTACCACGCCAGATGTTGCTGCCGATCTGCCCTCGACCACCAATTCCGGTGCGACTCTCGGAGAAAATTCTCGCGACTCTCGCGCCTGTCTCCTCTGCTTCTGTCCTTGGTCCTCTCTCCTTTTTGTAGAATGCGTGAGAGCGTGTGGGACAGGAGGAAGGAGATAGGAGCGCAGGCCGGGCCGGGGAAAGATCAGAGGGTATTGGCCCAAACGGGAAAGAGGAAGAAGGGAAAGGAAAGAAGGTTGGGCCGGCCTGACCCCAGCCTGGTCTCGCTCTCTCTCCATTTCTCTAAATATGATAATAATGATTTTTAATTAATTTTAAAAAAATCAAAAAATTTCCAACAATTAATACCAGTAATGCAAATGTTCATAAAATAATTTAACGAAAATTGTTTTGTTGAGGGGCAAGATTTTAATCCTCAGTTTTTTGCGCAATTAAGTCTTAAATAAAAAGGCCAAGATTCAGGTGTTAACAAGTTGTTATATAGTTTTTAATGTAGCCGCAGCCGGTCATTCACCAGTGTCAATGATTTCTTCTGGGTTTGATCAAGCCATTAATATGTCCATAAACTTTCATTTAATGTTTAATTTCATTCCCGAGCTTTCGATTTGCTCAATTTGATCCCTGAACTATTAACAAATGTTTCATCTAGTCTTTTCGTTTGTTCAAACCGTTAAGTGATGACATTGAGCATTAATTGATGACGTGGAACTAAGTTGGATTACTAGAATTATGAGTCAATATATATCTTAAAAAAGGAAAACAAATTAGGGATCAGCTAGAGATGAGAGCATTAATCACAAAAAACAGAGAGAATAAGTGGTTCTGTATCTCTTTTTTGGATGGTGGCCACAATTTGACCCGTTTTAAAGGTAATTTCTATGTGGATATTCCACATGTCCTTTTTATTTTATATTTAAGAGACTAAAAGTCATGTAAGCCAATTCCGTTAACTTTAACTAATGAAAGAATGAAATTGGTCAATTTTCAAATAATCAGGGATGAAATTGAACATTAGATAAAAGTTCATGGACCATTTGTGACATTTTCCCTTACTTTTCTTGAGAAGTTTACGATAGTGATGAGTATTTGTTGTTGTGAAATGTAACTTTGGGGTGAGTATGTATATAATTATCATGATTGGACATACAAAAATAAACCAAGTATAATAAGATGAGTGGATTCATCTTTTCAATGTAAGTGGTGTTGACACCTAAATTTTCGTTTGAAGATCACTCTCGCATTTAATAAAAATAAATAAATAAATTAGAGATTGAATTGGTCGGTGACAGTAAAATTGCACCTAAATGAAAATACTGATGTCGTATGATAGTGCGTCCATATTCTTTATTGCATATAGACAAGAGAGACATTCATGTTTAGGGATAACAAGTTCGCACCGAATGAAACAGAGGCCCGGTTATCAGTTCTGTCCAAATTAGCCTGACTTGCGATTCCCTTGCTCGATCACCCGGGCCGCTTGGCATGTAGTGTGCTGAGTTAGAAAAGTGAATAGCAATGGGCAAGAATTTTCAGCTAGTCCAAGATATAGGGAAGTGATTTTAGGCCAAATTAGAAAAGAAGAGGAAAGGGGATTCGGCTGGAAACAGGAGGGGAGAGATGAGAAGGAGAGTCGATTCTCATGAATACACAATTTGGCAATATGTTTCAGCCATGTATACAAGATATATTCAAGGCTGTACGAAGCAGCTAAACCGAGCAGAAGTTCTCTGCCAGCACGCGCGCAACACCCTGTCACCGTTGCCGTGGTGTCTATGCGAGTCGCTGGTCTCATCGGAAAACAGCACCGCGGGAAGGGAGTCGAGCGGGGTTGCCGTGTTTCTTTTCAAAGCGGATTTTCGACTCGGGAGCTCATATCCACCAGCTTGTGATCAGATTTCAACCCAGCATCATTCGACCTCCACTCCGAACACTCCGAATGACCGGTGCATCCCGGATCATCCACCGCCCTAGACTTGAGTTCATGTTGGAGACTAACGCCACTACCCAATTGTGAGAACCGAAACTGCCCGGGAGTCACCGGGCCATCTCGAGAATGTGACAACGCCTACCAGGTCCTCCATTCTCCGATTAAACTTTAGTATTGATTCAAGAAAATGATATAAATGGTCTTTGAACTTAATATGTAACGTAATCCATAAACTTGAAATTTAATCAATATAGGCTTTGAACTTTTAGTATATGTTCAAACTGATCTCTGGAGTATATGAAAATGTTCAATGTTGTTATATCATTAATTTAAGTTCATTTGTAACATTGAAGATTTTCATAAAGTTCACGGACTAGATTTGAACATTTTCCTATGGATTATAAAAGTTTTTGGCGAGCTACATGGTTTTTCCCCGTTGTGGTTTGCACGTTAGAATCTCATGTGTCCTGATCTTCCATTACATTATAGTAATGCTTGTTGTGCTCATTCAATCCCATAAAGATGGGAGGGGAATGATCTAATTGCACAATAAAGAAGATCAAGGACATGCTCGAACATTTTACAAATGTTTACGGATTAGTAGTGCCTTTATCTCAAATTTTAAATCGTTATCTCCATTTTGTTTGTCCGTAACCTTTAAAAGGATACATTTACCAGCTAGTTTGATGAACATCCCAACGGAAGACTCGGGTAGGATCTGTTGCAACAAGTTCTATAGGGCTAGGTTCAATATGGATGTATCTTATCTTAAGGAGGTAAATTAAACATTTAAATTTATCTCCTCTAGTTGAATTTTGATGTATCACAATCATCTCAAGAGTCCAAACTCAACCGCATCACCTCATCTAATCTAACTTGCCCAAGAAAATGCCTTTTAACACTTTCGCCAAATAATGCACCCAACCAATAAACGACACAAGAACTCTCTCTCTCTCTCTCTCTCACACACACACACACACACCATGTATGGGTGCATGTGAGATTTGTGAATAGTACTGGAGACCTAATTTGCTTGGTGGCGACCATAACAAGCTTTGGCCACTCCGATCTGAGGTTGCAAGCTCGGTAGCGAGGGCAAGCAAAGAGAGGATAAGCAAAGCGGCACCAGATCCGCCTTCTGGAGCCTAGCTCGACCCAAGATTTACGGTTGCAGAGAGAGGGAAAAAAAGGGAGAGATGTTGGTGTTGGGTGCTTTAGTGTGTGCCCAATGCGACGGCTGTGGTGGAGCCACAGTTGTGGCTGGTGGTTCAGCTTGGTTTGTTGTCCTACGCAACGGATGAGGGGTTGGTCTCATGCTCAGCGAGGATATGGAACCAAGGGCAAAAAGGAGAAAGGAAAATGAAGAAAGAAAAGGGCAAAAAGCAAACATATCCACCCTATGTGAGCCGTCCCAATTTACTTGGTGCCAAATATATTTAGATCAAAGAAATGTCAGGAGTATGTTCATAATGATAGCTTGGCTGCTTGGACGACCGACCAGTCTAATATATATTTTTTTCTAGTCAATCCATAACCCATAAGTTTCGGCAAGTCCAGATTCCTCCGCGTATTTCGAGGACAGCACGCAAAGCATCCGAACTTATCCGTTGACCAAGCAAACCAAACGGGAAAAAAAGAAGAAGTCAATACTTGTGTCCGGAGAAATACACAGGAAAATTCCCATGAACTTTTGTCCACAGACACAAGAAAAAGACTCTGTACGCCCGTCGTAAGATGTCATCAAAGGAGGATTTCGATGAGTTTTCACTTGGTCAAGTTGAAATATGTATTTTGTTGAAAATTCTGCGAAAGTAACACGAACATTCTGTTGGGGGAGAATCACGCAGCAACTCACCAAGGATCACCAAGAATTAAGCCTAATCTAGGATCGATTTCTATCCCCAAAACTAAATCGACCAAAATCGATTTAATCCCATGTTGGCCGGATAAATTTTATCAAATCACGATAAAATTGAGAATCAAGATCCAATATGTAATAGCTGCATTTATCATAAAAATTATAGGCTATGTTTAGTAACTACGATGTGCTCTTCTTTATTTAAGGATAATGAATTTCCTCTAAGAAGCTAAGAAAATATGGGGATTCTATCATGGATGTAGGTTTCCAAGAAATTTTTTCTTGTTCAACCGAACCATGTAAAACCTTTGTTCATCTTTCCATCTCTTTGTCTCTTTCATATTCATATTAACACTATGGTGTCGGAGTAAACAAGATTGACCTCAAGCTCTTGCAATCTCTACTGCTTAATTGGTTGTTGCTCATTGTCTTTATAATCGGTTATCTTGTTCTCGTTCGTTTTGTACAATGATGAGTACTCTTGTCACCACCAATTTGGGTCCTTCTAGCTCGAATGAAATGAGCACTTGACTCACCTCTATCCTTTTCGATGGTTGCAATTACCTCCCCTGGTCTTAGGTGGTTAGAATCGCTCTTAGAGGCATATCAAAGTTGGGACATATTAATGGCTTGATTAGACCCCTTCCTATCATTAATCTTAAATATGTTGAATGGCAAGCTGCCGAGAATCTTGTCATGTGATGGATATTTAACTCCATGGATCCTCAATCTTTGAGATTTTTGCATATTTTGAAACTGCGAAGGCCCTATGAGACTCTCTTCTTGATATGTATGGACATAAAGACCATGCTTCTTGGATTTTTGAATTGTAACAGGAGATTGCTCATATGAAGCACGCCTTTGGTCAATCTTTTACTGAACATCTTGGCGATCTCAAGCAGAAATGGGACGAACTCCGATAGTATCTTCTCCTGGTTCAATCTGTTGATATGTATACTCAGTGAGAAGAACAAGAATGCATATATCAATTGCTTGCTAGTATTCAACCTGAATATGAAGATGTTAAGAGATAGATTGTTATGAGTGCTACTCTTGTTGGATATATTGTTAATATAGTCCAAATTAATATGTTCACATACAATCTCAATAGGTAAAAGCATGGTTATTTGGGTTCATATGGGCTGGAGCCCAATAACTTGCATATAAAAATTCTAGGGTTTCCCTACACTAGAGATAACACTGTTGATCGTTCAAAACTTGATGTCTTTTAGTGTAATACTTCAAGTAACCGCTTCTTTTCTCTCAAACCTATTACCTCCAACAATCTTGAAGTATTGGGTTTGTGTGTCGGATTTGAGCGAGTAAAAAGTCTTCTTGAAGATTTCCTCAAGATGAACTCGTGGCTGTAATTTACTTTCGATTTTGAAGGTGGTATTGGCTGGGATCTGAGTTTGAAGATTCGGGTGACTGAAATCTTTGATTCAAAAATCCAAAAATTATAGCCAATTTTAGAGGATGAAACCACTTGGGCTTTGATCTACTCGTCGATACGAACGTTTTGAATGGTCACTCGCGTCAATCAGAGGTCAGACGGAGAAGTTACAGCACTAGTAAGTTTCTATCTAAATTTCTAGCAAATTTCGGGGACAAAATTTCTGGTGAATTTTGGGGGCGGGAATTTCCAGCGAGTTTCGGCGATAAGGGCAGTCTATCTTAAGGTTTTTGGGTGCTCCGGATCCGTTTTTGGGGTTTGTTTTGGAAAATTTCATCACTACAGAGCAGTTTGATCAAGGTTGTGGCTTCGACGACTCCAATGTGCACTTTTTCTAACACTTTGCTTTGATTAAAATGGCAAAGCATAGTTCCTACGATATTATAAAGCTACAATCATTTGATGTTACTGAATTTTATGCCTGGAAATTACATGTTCAATTTGGCATGAAAGAATGCGACATATTCTATACTGTATTAAGTGATTTTACATCTACTATTGAAGATGTGGATGAATATCAATGGAACAAAGATGGGAATTTTTGTAGAGATTACTTGTTGAACTCTCGAAATCCTAATTTGGCTATGACTTATAGTGAGTATAAGACGATGAAAGAGATATGGGATCACTTGAACACTCAGTTCCAAAAACAATAGGGGTTCTCTAAAACTCTCCTAGCAGAGAAATTTTTTGACTTTAAATTCACTATGAATTCAAGTATCACCTTTCAGTTAGTTAAATTTGAGAACATGAGGAACAAGCTGAAAGATGCTAACTCTGATATGTTCGATAATCTCTTTGTCGGTCTTGTGTTGGGCAAACTACCAATTGAATGGAGTTCTTTCAAGACTGAAATGCACAGACTGAAGGTACATATGAGACTAGATGAATTAAAAAGGTATATTCATATTGAGGATCAAAATATTACTAGGAAGAGTTTGGAACATGTTGAACAACAAAAATCAATTGTCAACTTAGTTTCACACTCCAATAAACCTCAGAAAAAGTCCAAGTCACTAAAAGGTAAATCCTCTTTACAGTTAGAGGCCAAAAAGACTATCTTCAAAAATAAGAAGAAGGGCAAGTGCCATAACTGTGGAAAGTAGGGTCACTAGGCAGCAAAGTGTAAGTTGCTGAAGAAGCCAAAGAATGATACACCACAAAATGAGGCCAATATGCTAATCAGAGGATCTGAGCCTCGAATCTTCATTGGAATGATGAAGAATGGAAAGGCCAGAGTCTCTTATGAGTGGTGGTTGGATAGTGGCGCTACTTGTCATGCTACAAATGACAAAAACTTACTCACTGAGGTCATAGGAGTGAAAGACATTGTGGAAAATTGCAATGGTGATGAGTCAAAGGTGACTCATTCTGGAACTGCAAATTTGGTGCTTTCTTAAGGTAAATGGATAATACCTAAAAAACCCCAAATCGGTACACTTGTGACAAATTTACCCCAAATTATTTTTTGACCACCAAAAACCCCAAACCGGTATACTTTTTGACAAATTTATCCCAAACCGGTACACTTGTGACAAATTTATCCTATATTAGTTTTCGTTAAATTTTATTATCAAATTATTAAGTTAAATAACACGTAACAGTTAACCAATATACCAATTTAAGATTTTACGTTCCGTTTGTCACAGTTTACAATTTTTATGATTTTTTTGTGGTATTAATCCAATTTAGCATAGGGTATGTTTGTCACAAATTTACCAGTTTAGGGTTTTTTGCAGTCGAATAAATTAGTTTTGGGTAAATTTGTCATAAATGTACCAGTTTAGGGTTTTTTATAGTTAGTCGGGGTAAATTTGTCACAAGTTTACCAGTTTGGGGTTTTTCATAGTCAAAAAAATAGTTTGGGGTAAATTTGTCACAAGTGTACTAGTTTGGGGTTTTTCAAGGTATTAACCCTAAGGTAAATTACTAACTCTGAAACATGTTAGAGTAGTACCTTTACTTAAAAAGAATGTGATATCTATGAGTTTACTTGATAAAGCTGGTATGTCTTTTTCAACTATGAATGGTAAAATAACTTTATCTGTTAACTCATATTATTTCGGTTGTGCATTCATGGTTAATGGTATGTATAGGTTGAGTTTAAATACTGATAGCATAAATCATGTGAATTCTACTTTGATTGATCCAAAGTTGCTACACAATAGACTTGGACATATGAATTACAGAACAACATCTAACTAAAACTCACACATTCCATTAGATACTTCTATTCGATTTGACAAGTGTGAAGTGTGTGCACATGTTAAAATCACTAGAAAACCCTTTAAGTTAGTTTCTAAAAGCACACAACTTCTTGAGTTAATACATTCTGACATTTGTGACTTTAGAAATTACATTACTAAATGTGGTCGGAAGTATCTAATAACATTCATAGACGATTTTTCTAGATATTGTCATGTCTATTTGTTGAAATCGAAAGATGAGGCTTTTGAAAAAATTTAAGATTTTCAAGTCTAGAGTAGAAAATCAACTCAATTTGAAAATTAAGAGATTTAGGAGTGATAGAGGAGGCGAATATACTATATCCAGGTTCAAGGAATTTTGTGTTTCAGAAGGTATAATACTTAAAATCACCACTCCTTATTCACCCCAATCAAATGGTGTAGCCGAACGTAAGAATATAACGTTAACTGAAATGTTAAACTCTATGTTACTTATAGCTAGCATGCCTTCCTCCTACTGGGGAGAAGCAGTTCTAACTGCTAATCACATTTTGAACGGGTTGCCACACTCTAAGTTGTCCATAACACCTGATATGGCATAAGTACCCTTGTAGATATGATACTCTTAAGACTTGGGGTTGTATTGCTTATGTAAGTATACCAGATCCTAAGAAACCTAAGCTGGGATCTAGAACCATTACTTGTGTATATCTAGGTAGTGCAAAAGATACTGCTGCAAATAAGTTTTTAGATCTATCTACTAATACAGTGATAGAATCTAGAGATACAGTGTTCTTCGAAAACAAGTTTCTCAAAAATCAAGACTTGAATGTTTCTAGATCTACAAATATGATTTCAGAATCTCCTGTAAAATCTGAAGTAGGCCATTCTGACACTAATCCCACACAGTTGGCTATTGAACCAATTCTAATTAGAGTATCTACAAGAGAGAGAATTCCCAAAAAGTTTTGGTGATGATTTTGTTGCTTACCATCTTGAGGATGATTCATTCTCCTATCAGGAAGCAATGAGATCCAATGAATCTCTACTATGGGTAGAAGTCATAGATGATGAAATGAGCTCTCTGCTGCAGAATCACACTTGGTAGCTAGTAAATTTGCCAAAATGGGCTAAAGCTATAGGTTGTAAATGGGTGTTGAAGAAGAAATAGAATAGTGATGGATCAATAGCTAGATATAAAGCACGTTTAGTAGCTAAAGGCTATAAACAACAGAGTGTAATAGACATTTTTTTTATGTCTATTCACCTGTGTGTCATTTATCAACTATAAGAATTCTTCTTACTTTGGCATCTATTGAACACTTTGTAGTGCATCAAATGGATGTAAAAACAGTTTTCTTAAATGGAGATTTAAATGAGGAAATTTATATGGAACAACCGGAAGGATATGTTATGAAAGGTCTTGAAGACAAAGTTTGTAAATTGAATAAATCCTTGTATGGTCTTAAATAAGCACTTAAGATGTGGCATCTTAAATTTGATGAAGTGGTACAAAGTTATGGCTTTCAGTCTAGTTATTAAGATAAATGCCTTTACCATTGTTCTATGTCAAATAAGATAGTCATCATTTGCTTGTATGTTGATGACATGTTAATTCTTGGTTCCGATCATTCTATAGTGAGTGACGTGAAAGCTACTTTAGTTAAAGAATTTGACATGAAAGATCTTGATCTTGCTAATACCATTCTTGGTATGAAAGTAAGCTTTAAACAGCAAATCATCTCCCTTAGCTAGACTCATTATATTGAGCAGCTACTTTCTACTTGGGGATACGATAAGTGTAAACCGAGCGAGACACCATATGATTATAATATCAGATTGAGTCCTAATGAAGGGACTCGCGTGGATCAGTTAAAGTACTCGAAACTGCTTGGTAGTCTCATGTATGCTATAAGTTGCACTAGACTTGACATAGCCTTTATAGTTGGCATGTTGAGTCATTTTACTAGTAATTCTAGTAAAAAGCATTGGGATGCCCTCAATAGACTAATGATATCCTAAATGTACTAAAAAATTATGCTCTCTATTATTCTGGTTATTCTCCAATTGTGGATGGATATTCTGATGCCTCATGGTGCTAAGCTATTTGAAATAATAAGTCCACTAGTGGATATGTATTCACTTTGGGTGGAGTTGCTATTATTTGGAAATCCAAACGATAGACTTGTATTGGATTGTCGTCTATGGAATCAGAACTTTTTGCTTTAGCCTCAACTGGTGAATAAGCAGAGTGGATAAAGAATCTGATTATAGATATTCCTTTAACTCGGCTAAAGATTAATTCTTTTAACCTATTCCGTGATAATCGAACAGCTGTCCAAGTCGTAAAAAATGCTCTCTTTAATTCAAAGAGAAGACATGTGAGACTGAGACATGCGTTGTTGAATTATCTGAGAGAACAAGGCGTTATCACCTTGATCGATGTGAGATCGAAGGATAACATAGTCAATACTCTCATCAAAAGTATGCCTAAAGATTGATTATTCAAAACAGTGGGGGAACTAGGGTTAAAGACTATATAGGCAAGTCTTAACTACCATTTACTTACCTTATAATTGTGTGTTTTGAATTATCGAATATTTCTTTATTGGCTATAATGATAAGCACAGTTTACATGTTTCATCGATGTTCACGGTTGCTGACTAATTTGAAGAGGGTGAGTTGTCTCATTTTAAATTTGATGAAGATGACTTTAACCTAATTCAAATGTTCTATCAAGGAAACTCATGTCATTCCAAACTTGATGATACAATTCAACTAGATTGGACTATCCTTTTAGTTAAATGATTTCATTCCAAATTTGATGCTAGATTATTTGACTTTAAGGAATCAATAACTGTGACATTTCAAATTGAAACACAAAAACAATTGTTTACATAAGAAGCCTGCTGGTCTTGTTCTTAATTGAAACTTGATATTACATGACTAGATTATTGTAAATGACTTGACTATTGGTCTTGTTCTTTGAAACTAGACAATAGTTATTCTCCTACAAATAAACTTAAGTTGATGGTTCTTTGTAAATCACATTGTTTAGGTCTTGTTCATAATTTATGAAACTAGCTTAATGCTTATGAACATGATATTATGATGCTTTATAACATCAATATATATTCTTCTCTCGCCCGATGGAATGTTGCTAAGTTTTTATTCAAATGATTGAATTCATAATAATATGAAATTCATATTTAACATTCTACAGGGGATGGTAGATGGAGGGGAGCTTAATGAGTGGGATCTTGACTAGGATGACCTACTTGATGAATGAATATATATCATTTAAAGCATATAGGGACTTGACAGTTTACCTGCTATTGCCTATTTTGATAAAGTCCATTTACTTGAGACTTACATTTTGCTATTTTTATTTTGTGAACATTATTATGCTTGTAAGGCCTTGGACTATTTTGGCTGGCCTACTTATACTTACTTGACTAGTATGCATATGTTAGTTGTAAACTGAGTTTGAGATTTATTTTGGGATTTGGATGAGTTTAGACTGAATCTAAAACTCTTAATACTTATTTTGATTTATTGATCTCAGAACATATTCATGGTAAGAATGATTCACTTATTTAGATTGCATGTGATGATTGAGTTTAATACTTTACTGCTGAAAACTCTTTGACCGATTTGAGTTGATTGTCTTGGACTGAATGTGGATGATTCATGTTTGTCTAAACATTACACTGATCACTTTATTGGATTGTGCTGTATGGTGAACATAGGAGGAGATTGTTGGATATATTGTTAATATAGTCCAAAATAATATGTTCATATACAATCCCAATAGGTCAAAGCATGGTTATTTGGGTCCATATGGGCCGAAGCCCAATAACTTACATATAAAAACTCTAGGGTTTCCTTACGTTGGAGGTAACACTGTTGAGCGTTCCAAACTTGACGTCTCTTGGTATAATACTTCAAGCAACCGCTTCTTCTCTCTCAAACCTATTACCTCCAACAACTCTGCCATCATTTACAAATGTTTGTGCCATTATTCAACGATAAGAAACTCATCAAAGGGTGATGAATACTAACCCAAATCAAAGGGAGAATTGGTAGAGAGTTTGGCTAATGTAACTAATATTGGCAACCAAATTGGTACTTGCGACCCAGTAAAGACAGGGCTATAGATGAGATTATGGATTCTAAAGTTGCCAGTTAGGTCACTATTACAAATCTTCAAACATCTTTGGGACAAATAACCTTGCAACTCCAACAACTAATGTCCTCCAGCGGTGTGTTTCAGCCAAGTTTTAACTCAAGAAACATGGTTCAAACTTCTGCTAATGTCTTTGCCCTGTCTACATCTTCCTGAATTGTTTTATAATTGATTCGGGAGCAACTGACCATATGTGCAATCATTTTCTTTGGATAACTCATCTGCTTAAGGATCCCACTGGTTTTAACTCTCTTATTACGGTTGCCAATGGTGAAAAGGTCAATGTCCAAGGAGTTGGGAAAATTGGATTTTTTTTTTCAACTCTTCGATGTGTTATTTGTGCCTTCTCTATCTTCAAACTTGTTATCTATCAGCAAAATTACTAGAGATCTAATTTGCAACGTTACCTTTTTTCTGTGATCTTTCAAGATAGAACCATGGGGAGGAAGGTTGGTGAAGGCCGGTATCAAAAGGGGCTACACACTCTTGATTTTTCGGGTATGGTTTTGATTACTAGTTAGAATAAAGGCTTGACGTCTCAACTATGGCATTGGCCTATGGGGCATCCATCAGATCAGCTGTCACGATCCATTGATCCTACATTTTCTCTATATTCAAGCTCTTGAGAAACTTGTCATTTTGCTAAGCAACATAGATTGCCTTTTTCTCAAGGGACAAAAAATGCTTCTGAATTATTTGAGTTGATTCATTACGGTGTTTAGGGTAATTCACCAATTGAATCTCGAGATGGTTTTAAGTATTTTATTACATTTATAGTTGATAAATCTCGAACGACTCGGTTGTATTTACTTACCTCTAAAAGTGAAGTATTGACAGGGTTCAAGGAATTTATTGAAATGATCCATACACAGTATGGTGCTCGGATTAAAATGTTGCATACTGATAATGGGACTAAATGCACCAATCACCCCTTTGAGTTTCTCAAAAGTCTAGTTTTTGCGCCCCAAACTTCATGTTTTAAAACTCTCCAAGAAAATGGGGTCGCAGAGAGAAAAAATCGTTATCTCCTTTAGGTGACCCGATTCCTTTTGTTTCATGGAAACTTACCATGACATTTTTTATTGGATGTCGTTCGAATAAGTTGCTATTTGATCCCTTTTGTTTCATGGAAACTTACCATGACATTTTTTATTGGATCTCGTTCGAATAAGTTGCTATTTGATTGATCGTCTTACTTTCTTAGTAAGGTGTTGCAATATAAATCTCCTACAGAAGTGCTCCTTGGCCGGTCGATTAATCTCTCTCATTTCCATGTATTCGGTAGTGAGCGCTATGTTCACACTTCATCGAGAAGTAAATTAGACCATCGTGCACACAAATGCCTTTTTTTTTCGTTTTTTGTTTTTGGATATTCTAGTGTTAAAAAAAGGCTATAAATGCTTTGATCCTTCCACAAAAAAGAAATGCTTATCTCTTGGGATGTTATGTTTGATGAAATTCACATGTATTTTCTTTCCTGGGATCAAATTTTGGGGGAGAATAGTGATGACAATAGTAACAACTATGATTACAGTGGATTTGATATGGAAAAGCTCCATTACCAGTTGTTTCTAAGGATTTGGTGATTAATGAGAGGCAAACAAATGGGAGAGACACTTCTAATCAAGACACAGCTTCTTTAGTTCCTGATCCTGTCTATTAAACAGCTCCAGTTCGTTGATCAACTTAAGCTTTTCAGCCCTTAACTCGTCTTCGGGATTTTGTCACGTATCAGTTGTCTACGGCCTATACCATACATGTTTATGTTTGTTATGACTACATCTCTCTAGAGTTTTCTAGCTTCTTATGAGCTATAAATACAAACATTGAGCCTGCAAACTTTCTTGAGGTGCAACAATCAGCTATGTCGAGAAAGGCCATGGATGAGAAATTCCAAGCTCTTGAAAAAATTAGACTTGAGATATTATTCCTTCATCTATTGGAAATTGTCTCGTTGGTTGTCAATGGATTTACAAGATCAAGTACAAAAGTGATAGTTCAATTGAAAGGTACAAAGCTAGATTTGTGGCCAAGGGATACACCCAAACATACGGAGTAGACTACAAGGAAACATTTGCTCCTGTAGTAAAGATGAATACTATCAAAGTTTTCATGTTAGTTGCTGTCAATTATGATTGATCTCTATTCCCATTGGACGTTAGGAATGCATTCTTTCATGGAGAGCTTGAAGAAGTGTATATGGATCTCCTTCTAGGTCACCTTTTAGAAAATCAAGGATTAGTTTGCAAACTTAAGAAGGCAATATATTGTCTCAAGCACTCACCTTGAGTATGGTATGAAAAGTTGAGTATTGCCCTTGTGATGTTTGGATTTAAAATGGCTAAGTCCAAGCATTCTCTATTTGTTAAGAAAAATTCTAAAGGAATTTAAAAAAAAAAACTTCAAAAAATTATTTGCAACAGGATAATTTATGACATTGTCATTACCAGCGATAATTTGCAAGAAAGTAAAACTTTAAAAAATTATTTGCATGAAAAGTTCAATATCAAGGATTTGGGTTGATTGCAATATTTCCTTAGAATTGAAATTGCCACCTAGTAAAGGCTTATTCTCTCTCAGAGAAAATATGCATTGGATCTGTCAAAGGATTAACAGGAAAATTGGGGGCCAAGTCTGCAGAGTCTCCTATGGACTTTGGGAGCAAAGTGATAAAAAATGCTACTCCTCTTAAAGATTTTGGCCAGTTTCAAAGATTAGTTGGTTGGCTAATTTATCGGATTATCACTTGTCCCGACATTTCATATGCTGCTAGTTTTGTGAGCCAATATATGCATGCTCCTACTAAAGGTCATAGGGAGCTTGTCGACCATATATTGAGGTATTTGGAGTCATGTATAGGACGTGGCAATCGTAAGAAGAAACATGGTCACACAGGGGTTGGAGGATATGCTGATGCTGATTGGGCTGGTAGTCCCATTGATAGGAGGTCCACCATTGGTTTTTGTACTCTTGTGGGAGATAATCTCATTGAGTTGAAAAGCGATAAATAGAGTGTGGTTGCTCGTTTGAGTGCCAAAGCAAAATTTAGAGTTATAAAATCGCCACATGTGAATTGATTTGGTTTCATTTGCTATTGGGTGACTTGGGTCTTGAAGGACCTCGTGTTCATATGAAGCTAATTTGTGATAATCAAGTAACAACACATATTGCACCAAATCTGGTCTTCCACGAAAGAGTAAAACACATAAAAGTCGATTGTCATTTTGTTTGAGAGAAAATTCAGACAAAACTATCAAGATTCCTTATGTCTATAGCAAAGAACAACTTG
Organism: Eucalyptus decipiens; assembly: GCA_014182575.1. Lineage (NCBI taxonomy): Eukaryota > Viridiplantae > Streptophyta > Magnoliopsida > Myrtales > Myrtaceae > Eucalyptus > Eucalyptus decipiens. Next base: position 37,951,590 of record CM024619.1, read on the forward strand.
TTGGTGTGTTTACTAAACCCCTTTCTAATGGAGTATTTCAATAAATTTTGGCCAAGTTGACCTCAAAAGTATCTTTGTCCCAACTTGGAGGGGGAGTGTTGGTGGGATAAACTTGTCAAATCATGATATTGAGGATTAAGATCAAATATGTGATAACTGTATTTATCATTAAAAATCACAGGCTATGTTTAGCAACTATAATGTACTCTTCTTTAATTAAGGAGAATGAATTTCTCACAACAAGCTAATAAAAATATAGGGATTTCCACTGTGGACATAAGCTTTCAAGAAATTTTTTCTTGGTTGACCGGATCACATAAAACCTCTGTACATCTTTTCATCTCTCTCTTTCATTTTCCTATGAACGCGCTATGCCCGGCAATAATCAGTCAATATAAACTAATCGCGATTAGGCGAATTAACATAAATGGAACAAGAAAATCCTAACCTCAATTAGAGAATTAGGAGGAGGTTCTCAACGAACGAAACCGATCAATCTATAACCTTTAGTCTCATGAATAACGTACTCAAATTTGAGTCAATTTCGTCTATGTCTGGCCTTTCACTCCAAACAGCGAAGTTGCGGCTCTCTTTGATTTTTCTTCTCCCCTCTTTCAGGTGGGGGGCACGATTTCCTCTCGCCTCTGTTGGGCGCGTCACGAAGCAGCCCCTTTCTTTTCTTCTTTTTGACTTCGACTCTTTCTTTCCTTTTTTCTCTTTTTATTTGATGTCAGCTGGGCCCCACGAGAAGCCAATGCATCCTCCCTCTGTCTTATCTTAATTTACATTTGCTTGGACGACGCCATTTAGTTCGTCAGCTCTCAGCGACGCGACGGCTATAAAACACTGATAGAATTAGGACAGAGGCGTGAAGATACTCGTGCCGCCAGGTGTTCTGTTTCTTGGCGATCGGAACGACGTGAAATCGAATTGAAGTCATGGGCTGCTTTTGCTGCAGAGGTCTCGAGGAGACGACGAAGAGAACGAAGCAACCCTCTGCGACCCCCGCTCACCGACGCATTTATAGATGGCCATCTGCCAAACGGACCGGCGTCCACAGAGACGGCGGCATGGACCTTCGTGCTGGTGCAGGCGCTGCTGCTGCGGCCACGTTTATTTACCGTGCTGATGGCGGTGGTTGCTGTGGTTGCGGTGCAGGAGGTTGCGGGGGAGGGTGCGGCGGTGGCGGTGGTTGTGGTGGCTGAACTTTTCTGTTTGTTGCCGGAATCGGCGCATGTATTTTATACTTAGGACAGATGTTTATGTAACGACTGGAGTTGGACATAAAAATAATATCAGAGCAAGTGTACTATTTAAATTTCATTTTCCCCTTCTCTGATCCTCGAAAGTGAGAAAACTATTACGTATGATGCTTCCGCCATGTTAGATCAAACTTATCGGAACCATCATTTGTGTAGACCTTGGGACTGATGCCCCGTGATTAATGGTTCCATTGTTTGCGGTCTGTATGATTTAAATATAATGTAAGTCAACTAACTCTGATCAAGAAAAATATTATTGATCATCCAATAGATTCAGCATGACTTTTGGCTATTTCGTCATAATACCTACTCTTGTGGTTTTTTAATCCGCCGTCTGCGCAGACGATGTTGAGAGTTAGTTTTTAATAAAACAAAATCTCTCTATACTTTCAATTTGGGGCAGTTCTATCGTCTTACGAGAAATAGATTTTCGAATTATAATGGATTGTAGCTCCTTTATATGGACTTTATTATCAAAGAAACAGATCATTATCAAAGAAACAGATTCCACGTATATAATATCGTAATCAAGAGTTGAGAGAGAATAAAGCAAGCTGGACAGAAGCCAATTTGAGAGAGAAATGAGCTCGCGCGAGAGAAAAATAGTGAGAGGGAGAGAAGGAGGGAGAAAAACAAAACTTGAGCATGCAGCTCAAGTTGAAATTCTAGTACGTTGTTCGTGGTGATGTGTGCAACGTGTCGACTGGCGCCAATCGCTGGAAAGCCTCTTCCATCCGTTAATTTTCGACATTCTCGCTCTATGAGAACCGGTCGTACTTTTCTCTATATTACTGTAATCCATTTAGTCATGATAAGCTTATCGTTGTTATGATCTAAGATAGTTATCATGATGGTATGTCGTGTCACCTCTAGTGGAACTAGATATTTAGATAAGGCCTGTTGTAATCTCGCTCTGTACATTGGAGGGATTTGCGAGTTGAAATGTTGAAGTTTTGATTGTCTGATTGTCTATTACACTAGACTAGTGCTTATTGTGCTAATTAAGTTTTCGCCATGCACAGTTTAACGTGCTCACAGCCAGGTCTTTTGTCAACAAGGTAGTATCAAAGCGTTGGTAGTCAGAACAGGTGTTTTGCCTCGAAGATTCAATAATAAGTTACTCCGAGTTCTGCTCCTAAGGTTTGTTAAGAGCGTGCAATAGAAGCCAATACTTTCACTCCAGAAAATCGCCAAGAAAGCCCTGATCTGAGTTTGTTAACATATCCAATTGGATTTATCTTTACTAAAAAACTCAAGTTAATGTGTTATGGGTCAATTATAATTATTAATTGTTCCACACCATGTCAATCTTCTAATATTTTTTTAACACGACTCTCACACGTATCTCAACAATCTCTTCTCACATGTGAAGTCATCTGCTCTATTTAATTTAGGTATCTTTCTATATCAACATGTCTTTACTTGAATCTCCACTTTGTTGCGTGTGAGGACCACAACAACAATGCCTACATTCATTTTTGGTCTCTTTTGCCAAACTGAATGATGAAGGTTGTCATTGTGACGTAGAGGAAGATATGCTTGGAAAGGATTCCAAAAGATAGTGTTTATTTTGAATAATGAAGTGCATATTGCAATATCTTAGGTACCTATTTATAATGAGGTTGCCATCTAGGAAATAACCAAGTAACTAAAATCAAAAAACAAAATTAAGGAAAATATATTAATAAAAGGGAAAGTTATCAAACACAACTCAAAAATATGCAAATGTCTAAAATCTATGACATCTTGGAAATCAAGGGAAACATGTTAATCAAATATTGTAACCCATTTGTAATTTCGAAGATTACGCAATCCTCTTTGATTTATGGGATCGTCTGCTCTTATGGCGCTCCAATATTTTCATAAAAGCATTTGCATGTTGCTCTACATCAGTCTCCTCCACTTCAGAAGAACTTGACCAAGTTATGGTTAGGATAAAGAGGACTATATGGAGGATGATACTCAAATAGGTCAACTACATTGAATGTCGGGGACATGTCGAGGTCACTAGAAAGATCAACAACATAGGCATTATTATTGATTTTCTTCGCGATTCAACATGAGCCAACTTTTTTGTGCTTTAGCTTGTTATATGTACCAACAAGAAAGCATTCCTTATGGAAGTAGAACATCACTTCATCACCCTCAACAAATACTTTGAGGCGACAATGTTTATTTGCAACAGCTTTGTAAATAGTAATGGAAGCTTCCAGCTATTGTTTCACACTCTCTTATATCTCTTGTAATTTTGTTGCTAAGTTTTTAGCTGCAACACTATATCCTAGGACTTTGGGTAAAGGCGAGATCCGGTGTATGTTGTGGTGTTCGCTCGTACATGACCTTAAATGGAGACTTGCTTATGGAGCGGTTGACGGTGTCATTAAAAGTGACTTAGCGGGAGCAAGATACTGATCCCATTGCTTTGGCATGTCACTACAAAAACACCGAATAATATCCATAATAGTACGATTGATGACTTCAGTTTGACCATCAGTCTAAGGATGGAAGGAGCTATTATACTATAAATCTGTCCTAAATAAACACCATAGGGTCTTCCAAAAATGACTAAGGAATTTGATGTCACGATCGGAGGTGATAGTTTTGGGCACACCATGTAAATGAACTACTTCTTGAAAAAATAAACTCACTACATGGGAAGCATTAGAAGTCTTCTTGCAAGGGATAAAGTGTGCCGTCTTTGTAAACCTGTCCACTACCACAAAAACAGAATCCATACCTCATTGGGTTTGGGGAAGCCCCAACAAGATATCCATTGAAATATCTATCCAAGATTCAGAAGGAATAGGCAGTGGGGTACAAAGACCAGTGTTCTGAGAGTGGCCTTTGGCAGTTTGACAAATTTAGCACTTTTTCACAAATTGCCAAACATCCTATTTCAATTGAGGCCAATAATACCACTCTTCAACTAGGGCAACAATTTTGTCTCACCTAAAATGTCCTCCAAGGGAGCCACCATGTATCTCTCGAATAAGCTCAAAGAGCTGTGAGGAATGCACAACTTGTTGCAAAAGAATAAAAATTTGTCCCAAATGATCATGTTGTCATGAGAACTTGTTGCAGAACATTTCTCCCTAATGTCCTGAAAATCTTCATCATTGGCATAAAGAACATAGAGGTGGTCAAAGCCCACAATGTTAGTGCACATGATGACAAGTGTTGCAACACGACGATTAAGTGCATTAGTGACTTTGTTCAAGTGGCTTGCCTAGTGTCAAGCATGGAATTGAATTGCTCCAAAAAGGAGACTTAGTGTCCATGCATTCGATTTAGATGCTTTGGCTCTTTATATACTTGAGTGCTTGATGGTTAGTGTTAAGGAAAAACTTATGTTGATAAAGATAGAGTTGCCAATGCTTGATAGCTCATAATACAGCAAAATACTCCTGCTCATAGGTAGACCATTGCTTGCGAACATCATTAAGTTTCTTGCTAAAAAAAGCAATAGGTTTACCTTCCTGGGAGAGAATAGCACCAATGCCTATGCTAGAGGCATCACAGTCCAGTTCGAATACCTTTTCAAAATTTGGGAGCATCGGTATTAGTGCCATGGAAAGTTTTTCTTTGATGAGAGCAAAGTTGGCTTCTACTTCATCACCCTAGTGAAAATTTTCTTTCTTCAAGCATTAAGTGATTAGGGCCATAATAGAACTAAAATTTCGAATAAAGCGTTGGTAAAATGTCGCAAAGCTGCGCACCTCCTCAATGATCTAGGGAGTTGGCTAGTCGCGAATGGTAGCTACCTTCTCTAAATCAACTTGAAAGCCTTTTGTTTCTACAATATACCTTAAGAAACGGAGTCGATTGGTCATAAAGCTACGTTTCTTCAAGTTAATGTACAATTGGTTCGTCTACAAGGTCGATAAGGCATCCCTTAGATGCTCCATATGCTGTTGGTCATCTGGACAATATATGAGAATATCATTGAAATAGAACACCATAAACTTGCCAATGAAAGTTTTGAGGATTTGAGTCATCAAATGCATGAAAGTGCTAGGTGCGTTGGTGAGGCTAAATGGCATGACAAGCCACTTGTACAAACATTAACTTGTTTTAAAAACTATTTTCAATTCATCGCCAAGGCGAATGCATACCTTGTCGTATCCACTACGTAGATCGATCTTTATAAAGACTTTTGATCTCGCCCGGTCGAGCATGTCATTTAGGCAAGGGATTGGGAATCGGTACTTGAAATAATCCGATCAATTGCCCGGCTATCAATGCACATACACATGGTTTCGTCTTTCTTTGGAGTGAGGAGTGTGGGGATTGCACAAGAGCTCATGCTGTTGTGCAAGAAGCCTTTTCGAAGGAGTTCTCCTACTTGGTCTTGCAAAATCTGGTTGTCCTTCTAATTAATCTGGTAGTGTGGCAAATTAGCGAGGCTCGCTTCTGGAAGAAAGTCAATCTCATGTTGGATATCCCTCAAGGAGGGTAATCCAACAAGTAGAATCTCTAGGCTAATGTAGCTAAATGCTTTGAACAAGGGCTGAATAGTCTTAGGAATGTGAATAATAGCTTGTTGATCGCCTTTCTCCATAATCATGTACCTGCCCTCGCGTTTACGGATGTTTAGCACAATCCCTACACTTTGCTTCTTTGGGACTTGGGGACTGTTACTTATTGGCTTCAAAGTAATCTTCATCTTTTTCCATACAAAAGAGTAGGTACTCTCTCAAGCCCTATGGGTGATATCAATGTCGTAATGCCATGGTTGTCTCAATAGGACATGGCATGCATCTATCTCCACTACATCACAAATAATAGTGTCCTTATAGGACTATCCAATTGAAATAGGTAAACAACATACTTGCATCACCTTGAGTTCGACCCCTTTACGAATCCACCCAATTGTATAAGAGGAGGGATGCGACTCTATCTTTAGTTATAAATGGTCCATTAGGGCTTTGGATACTATGCTCTCACAACTTCCACTATCAATGATGACATCGTAGACTTTGCTGTTAATGGTACAACGGACAAGGAAAATATTATATCGTTGCATGCCCTCTCTTCGCGGGGCAAGCAATAATCGCCTAATGACGTAGTTGGCATGCTCGCCCTTTTCATCCTCCACTTCTTCCTTATTAACCTAGTCATCTTCGTATATATTGTCATCGTGCTCAACAACATTGGCCATCTTCCGCCATGGGCAGTCACTTGAATGATGTCCCAGTTTATTACACTTGTAGCATTTGACTAGTGGCGGCTTAGCATACAGGTTTTGTGCATTATGATTGGCGTTACGGTTGTTTGTAGTGATTGGTTCCTTGGGCACCCTAGTAGTACTCCTTGGAATTTGGTTCATAGTGCTAGTTTGTTGGTTGGAGGATTCTGGAACATTTAGTTGTCTTCCCCTTCCAAAAGATCCTCAAGCAGAATAATTGTTAGCTCAATTAATGGAGCTAGTTCTTTCTAATTGCATCTTGAACTTTCAAGCCATTCTTGAGCATCCTCAATGGAGAACAAACGATGTAGTGAAACATGGTCTTGAATATTAAGATGCAAATCATTAATGTACTTGGTAGTCTATTATGCCTTCGACTTAGGCAGGTTGTTATGGTCAGAAAGTTGGAGAAACTCCTCTGTGTAAGCTTGGAGTGATAGGTTTAGCTGCTTTAATTGTTCATAATCGATTGGGAGGAATCGAACCTTCAACATTTCCTTCATCTAATTCCATGTCGGATGGGAGCTTTTCCTTGTTGACGTTAGTTTAGTTGTGTTTGCTCCCACCACGTTGAGGCGCCGCCCTTCAATTTGTATGCCACAATTTTATTTGGCAATCCTTTCCAATCTCCAAGGCATCGAAGAATTTCTCAACTTCCTAAAGCCAATCCAAAAGTCTTCAATATTCAAATTGTCATTGAAAGTCGGAAGGTCAACCTTAAGTTGATGTTGCCCGGGGTCTTGTCGATATCCCTCGTTCTGGTGGCCTCCACAAATAGGCCCATCCAGGAACTCTTCTTCTCCTTTAGAGTCCTTGACATAGGCTTGTCGCCTCTGTTGGGGATTTGCCCTACGTTCCATAGTTTCTTTTGGATCTTGAGTGGGCTGAGCACATTCAACTGGAAGATTATTGGGTATGAGTTGGTAGACAAATGCTAGAGGCGACATGTAATCCTTGAACCTCCATTCGGTTTGCTCTGCAAAATTGGTTGAACTCATCTTGTGTAATAGGCTTGTTTCTATAGCCTTCAGCTAGGTGGAGATAGTCATTAACGTTATTAGCCATTGTCACAGAAGAGACCTACTTTGATACCGAATGACATAAAGGAAGATGTGCTTGGAAAGGATTCCAAAAGATAGTGTTTATTTTGAATAATGAAGTGCAGTTACAATATCTTAGGCGCCTATTTATAGGGAGGTTGCTATTTAGGAAATAACCAAATAATTGAAATCGAATAATAAAATTAAGGAAAATATATTAATAAAAGGGAAAGTTATCAAAATGCAATTAGAAAATATGCAAAACGCGTTAAAAATATATGACATCTCGAAAATCAAGTGAAACACGTGAATCAAATATCGTAATTCATTTGTAATTTCGAAAATCACGCAATCCTCTTTCATTTGTGAGATTGCCCGCTTTTATAACACTCCAATATTTTCATAAAAGCATTTGCATGTTGTTCTACATCACATTGGGACCATAGGTTCTTTCACTTTAGTCTCTTACTTTTGTCAAGAGATTTTTCCCTTGAGATATTTACTAAATATTAATACAAATTGAGAGTACATGGGCAGTTGCATCTGGTGGTGATGTAATTCTTCACTATGCTTATGGTTATGTTAAATCTTATAAAGCCAGGACGGTACATGGGTAGTTGATTCGGCTGCCTCGTTCTTGGTACTTTAAGCTCCCTCGATCGGGATGATAAAAATTTCTTTTCTACATAACCAACTAACGGGCACTAAGCATGATAGAAATTAAAAAAAAAAAAAATTAAGTGGAGTTATGTTTGATCGTTGGATCGCAGACAAGTACGTTATGCACATATTTTTTATATGTTTGATTGTTTGATTGGGATATATATTGTTCGGATACACGGGGTATAATCAATAAATGAAATATAATCAATATTGTAGTATAATTGATGCCAAAAGAAAACTTCGTTTTACAATTAGAAATATTCTAAAGTTACGGGTTCACCAAATTTAATGTAGTGGACGTTGATAGGACCGACAATCGAACTGTTTATAATTTTCTGGAAAGGGGTGGTCTAGACATTGTATAAGCAAAGTTTGGAAAATAGGATGCGAAACGTCCTTATTAATCCGTTGACCGAGCCAAAAATAAGTAAAAACCATCAACTTTTGCCCGAAGTTTCGCACGCGGGACGGTGAAGTTTTCCATGGATTTACGTCACAAAGGACAGAAAAGCACACTTTCCCGGAGATGAAGAGAAAATATGAATTGGACTTTTGGCCGATAGACGACCTTGATGTGACTGGTTTAGATCGATGCGAGTACTTAAGTTTCCTTCGTAAGGACTCATCAGTTCAGAGAATCTTCACGATTTATGACTTGGTCAAGTCGCTTAGACATTTTCCGACGAGCTTCAGAGGAAACAACCCAAACATCCTCCCTTCGACTCTTCTTAACAAGAAGTTGTTCTTACGAATAATGACTTCGTCAACTTTAGGCGACGCGACGGCCATAAATAGGGATTGAGAGAGAGCTCTGAACGGACTCGTGCTATTGTATCATCTTTCATTATAACCTGCGAAAGCCACTTCATATTCCAGTCATGGGCTGCTTTTGCTGTGGAGGTCGTAAGAAGACGAAAGCCAATCCACCCACCGCGACAGGCACCCGGCCACCCACTTATCAAGGCGGAGCTCCCAAGAAGAGGGGTGGCAGGGATGATGGGATGACGGTTATTGCTGGTGCGGGCGCCGCCGTAGCGGCCACAGCTGCTGCAGCCACTATTTATTCCATTACCAGTGGTGGTGGCGGCACTTGTGGTGGAGGCGGAGGAGGATGCGGTGGAGGCGGCGGAGGATGTGGTGGCGGCTGCGGTTGCTGACTATTCATAGCCTGTGTCATTTTTACTTGTCATAAGGAGTTCACTATTATGCTGAATATTTGCTGTTGAGAAATGTAAGTTTTATACTTTCACGCAAGATGAATATATAAATAATTTTTGTGATTGTACGTGAAAAAAAATTATGTGAGTGCAAATTTAATGATATTAGAGGTTACATCATTTTGATGCCAGTGGCATCATCAAGTGCAACAATTGCAGTGAGTAAATTATGAAACAAAAGAGATCCGGATGAGATTAGTTATTGAATTACTTAACTTCAAATCTTTATACTTGACACAATGGGATTGTATTTCAAGTAATTCTTCTACGGATTCTATCCTTGATGATTCTAATGAGGGAACGTGATAGCATTGCAACTTTAACTCTTTTGAATCTCATAAATTAATGAAAAGCAAAAACATCTTTTATATTTTTCAAGAAAATATGGCTTTGATGGGAATTTAGATACTTAATGCTGAAAAGGCCAAAAAGGTAACTAAAAGATAGCTTCTGCAAGGAGTCTATAGCCAGAGGATAGATTAAATGTGGGGTTTTATTGTTATTTCTCCTTCCTTCTTTTCACAGATAACTTTTAAATTGGGTTAACGGGACGCGAGTTGGTACCATTATGGCCTCGAGTGTCCCCAAAGTGAAAAGGAGAAAACAAGTAAGTAAAAACATTAACAAATGCACAAAAGTTACAATTGCTTCCAATTGAATGTTGTGCTCTGCAGCTTCTAATGATGTCTGATTTGTCTCTAACTTGGTGAATACTGGCACATCGAGCAAACTTTCAAGGACATACTGTTGACGAGATAAGCTTGCTAAGTTATGATAACATTGAGGATCGCTGCCCAATGTGTAACATCTGTATTTATCACAACAATTATAGGCCATATCTAGTCACTATGATGTATTGTTATCTTTAGAGTTTTCACTTACTTTGAATAAAAACTTGATCAACTCAAAGCCTTAATCACCTTCAAGGAAAAATAAACAAGAATAAAGATTAACAACTTTCAATTTTTTTAATTGACAAAACTAGTTTAATAAAACGAAAAGGAAACCCAGTAATTCACCTTGTAAACACTTGAAATAATGGAATCAAGAAATAATGGAACTAGAAGCTTTAGAAATACAAATGTGAGACCTTCATTTCTCTTCAAAAGAGTGCGAGGTGAAAGAGAAGGGAAAGAGACATGGGACTTTCTTTTTCTTTGCAAGAATGAGTTGAAGTTTTCTTGAAATGGCTCATTAGATCAAAGAAAGAAGATGCACTAGAGAACTTTACGAGAGTTAAAAAGTGATAAGATTTATTAGTCAAGGATAAAAGTAATGATGGCTTTGAGTTAAAAATACCTAGTGGAGAATGAGAGAGAGGTGTACAAATTGAAGGATGGCATTTGGCTAAACACTCTAGTTCCAAAGTAGATATTTTGTTAAATTGCCAAGATATCTTGTAAATCAGTTTGTATACAAGGAAAATGGTGTCTGCTCGAAATATTTTGAGTCCACTAAAACGTTCAACAAGAATTGCCGGATGCTAAGTGGGACTTACTCATATGATACATAAACTCAAAATGTATTAATCTTTGTTTAAAACCAATGTGAAGATACATGTTTCATCCTCACTCTAAATAACAATAGTTAATAATTCAACCCTAGTGAAATAAATTTTCGAAAACTACGGACAAAATATATATAATATATAAAAAAATACCATTTGAATCTCCTACGTACTGTAGTGTTACCAATCCAAGTCGAAATTTCTTGGTGACATTTATTACTTTATTTCCTACATATTAACTGATGTAAAATTTCCGGATGTCATATATATTGTAGGTTCTAAGTTTTAAAAACTAAGAATGTGTCTTGATAAGATAAGTTTTGAGTTTTAGGTTTGGAACCTATTCACCTAAAACTGCTCACCCCTACATTCTAGGTTTTCCTATAAAGTTGGCTACCTAGTTGAGTACATCAAAGGATGGACAAGGCTAGATGAAAACACCCTTGTGTTTTAGGGAATTTATACCAAGTACCAAAACACGTTCAAGCTTCTTTCCTCCCTATACTGCAACTCTACCACTGATCTAGGCATCCACCCAAGCTGAGAATATTATAAATGTCATAACTTTGACATTTGAATACATTTTTCTTCTTGCAAATTAGGTTTGGAACCTATTCACAACGTTTGGTGTGTTTGGCCACCAAGATGAATCAGCACACGAGTGGGCTAAACGCATCCTTTGGGCATATGTTTGCCCCAAATTAACGAATTAGGACAAAATTGCTATGTTCTTCTGCCCGGGAAGGGGGGGGTGGGAACCTTGACCCAAATCCTCTAATTAGGGCAAAGTCATATCCTGAAATTTGCAGAAGTTATTGTTTCCAGATTAGCTTCAAACTCTCATGCTTGTTTGATCAGCTGTCCGCCCAAGCTCTTGATGCAAAAGCGTGAAGTTCATCAGTAGTGGTTACAGACTCGATCAATTCTTCAGACTGCTTTTTGAGTATATTTTACAACCTCTAAATCATGTTTTCTAATTCGTGTGTATTTCGAAAAGGGAAGGACTCGCACTGTACTGTTATCCCGGTGTCGCCACCTTGCCTCAGTCGACACTGAATCCGGAGTGACCAGTGGGTGGTGAGCCCTCGATCTCACCTCCTTATCCTCAACGAATACAAAGGAGGGGTAGGGATCGCGACTCTTCCGTCGTCATCGCCTGAGGCCAACGGGATCGGGATCAGGCCGTCGCCAGTCCTGGGCTCGATGACGTCGGACCTGGCGATTAAACTAGCTCGACTTAACATCAATAGTTGCAAAGAGGGGGAAACAAAGGGGGAGATGGCGGCATTAGTTGCTTGAGGGTGGGCCCATTGGATGGCGTTGAGGGGGTCTAGCAGCATTAAAGGGTAGTGGAGGCACGGCTGTGGCTAGGGGTGATCGGTTCCGGATTCTTTATAGATTTCACCTGAAACCTACCCATCAGTATAGGTTTCTTATTTTCTAAAAGATGGAATTTGGAACCTACCATGTTATAAGTTTCAAGATCGATCCTAAGATCTGACAGGTTATTTATTTATTTTTTTTGTTTTAGTGTTAGTTAAGCGAAAAGAAAATGAACACAACAACAAAAATGAAGATTTCTCATTTGTCAATAGCAACAATCTAGAAAAAATAAATACATGCAATAAAATAAATAATAGGAGGTTGAAAACATGTAAATAAAACCTAAATTATAGAATTACATTCCTTAAATTGTTTCAAATTCTAATCACCTTAAATCAAAAGAAGCAATATTCATAGTTAATCACTTAATAATTGTTTTAAATTTTAAATTATTATTAACTAAACTAAAATAGTTATTAGAAAGGCTCACCACATATATTCATTTCGCTTCCATGGGTAAACTCTATTTACGGATGATATACTCCTTATTAAGATAATCCATATCTAGAAAAAGAATAAAAGATTAAATAAAGGAGGGTGCTTGCATGACGGCACCATTACTTTTGATTAGTAACGGTGCAGCCCGAGCCATCCTTTTTATCTTATCTGTAATGGGCAATCGCAAGAGCAAATCATGGTTTTGTATTTGTGTAAGAATCAAATCTAATGACATTATTCAAGAAAAGAAAATCCAAGAGGTAATTGACTGCAAATTTTAGATGGTGAATAATTGTCCAAAATAAAATAAATGACATTTAAGAATTCATAAATGAAGAATACTAAATACCCAATGTGCACATAACATAGATACATTGGATTTTTAAATTTTGTTTAAAGTTTATCTCTTTTACCAAACGATTAGCAGTGGACTTGATTTTTTCTTGTGTCACTTCATCATCTTGATATGGTTGTCATAATATATTTGTATTGTCATGAAAAAGGAAAATATTTTAGCTCGAAGACATGACTGCTTAATTTGAGCTTGCAACAACCATGAGTTTGAGTCGCAAAGCTCATAGCAATTGTGTCCTATAAATCTTTTAGAGTCATGAAGCTAGAGATCATGGTTACTCGATTTGAGCTCTTGATCATGATTACTCAATGATGATCGCATGAATAATTATGAATTATAAATCTTGTATTATTATAGGTATTTTATTGGTTTTATTCACGTTAGTCACTTTTCTCATTTTATTTTTATCATAAAAGGAATCTCACTATCATCCCATTAAGGGATATTTTCCTTCCTAATTTTCAAAGAAACCGGCTAAGTAATTTAACCGGTATCTTTGTGAAATTGATTGGCAGGAAAGGCACTGTCTCTTTCTTAAGGGGGATGGTGCCGTTGCCCAAGCATTCTTCTTAAATAAAATATTTACATATTAGATATATAAAAAAGATTACAATATATAAAAATATGAGCATCACTTTAGGTTCTGATTCAAGAAAAAAACTAAAGATTTTACTTTAGGTTTTTGGTCCAATTCCGATTCTCTGTCTCGATTCCCAGTTCTAGTTTGATTTGTAAGGGAAATGGGAACCAAACTGGGAACTAGTGGTTCCTATAAAAATGGAATTGAAAGTAGAACCACCTCTCCCTATAATTATAATCATGCTCATCCTTAATTATGGTTAATGGTCGAGATTGGCTCGTTGTCCTGTTCAATGGTTGAGGGGTTTGTGCTGTGCCTGCCTGGTGAGGATATGGAAACAAGGGCAAATAGGAAAAGATGAAAGAGGGAAAAAAGGGATAATGTACGCCCGATCTAAGTCATCAAATTCACTTAGTATCAATATATTCAGATTTTAAAGTGATAATGATACTTCAATTTAAAGAGAATTAACTTTAGAGGACCTCAATTCTTATGATAAATCACTTTTGCTCTTTATTGGACAACTTTTGAAAGGTTCAAGGACCACTTACATATATCTGTCTTAATCTGCTGATGTCTGGCTCCATATTCTACTTTGGGTTAATTATAGACATCCAAAATTCGCCACGTACGCGTACGTGATACGGCACAAGAACCGACCACCGTTCACCATGTGATGTGGTCGTAAACTCAAGTAGGAAATCACATCTTCGCAATTTTAGAACAGAAGAATATTCAAAATTCCATACGAATACGCAAGAGGAACCCGACGACTTCTATTGTTCTTTTGGGCGGTCAAAATGCAGTACTGGACAAACCATTATATGACATCTGAACCGAACTTGTTCCATACACGTCCGCGAATACTAGACCGAGCGTACACGCGAATAGTACGCTGAATTTATGACATTCCATGAACTTGCCAGTCTGACTATTCCGGATAAATTTGATTACTCCATCTTTTATAGCAGGCATCGCCGTGTATATAAATGCCATTAGAGAGAAAGCTTTGGAGAAACTCTTATCGAAAAACCAAGGCAAGAGTGGTTTTTTGGGCGACGGCCACAACTTGCAAGTTGAGACGTTTCGATATAACTTGATATATCATGGGGCGCTCTTGATTTGGAGGTGGGAAGAAGAAGGGAACCAAGCGTCCGACGTCGGGATCCTCTGGTGCAACAACGGCAAACATCATATCTGCTAATGTAGCCAGTGGAGGCAGAGGTTGTGGCGGCGGTGGTGGGGGAAGCGGAGACAGTGGGGGTGGCGGCGGTGACGGCGGTGGTTGTTAGAAGTTGTCATTAGTATGTTTATGTAGCTCATAAAATAATGTTGCTTTGTTAAATTAGTCTAGACCTATATATTTGTGTACTTCTTGTCGTATTTACTTATGATATATAATTGATGTCATTTCTGATTCTTTTGAAGATAATAATACAGATTGTAATACGCTATACCAGAGTATGTGCATGCAGATACACTGAAGTCCACCTTAATTTTTTCGAAAGCTGGATCAGATGAACGCAAATATATTTATACCCATTATTTATGTACCCTTCTGCTCTTTCATCAAATATTTACATGTGTCCAATTTACTTTGGACCTCAACATATCTTATTAGTTCTCCACCAAAAACTTTAAGATTGTACATTTAACTTTTTCTGACAACTCTCTCCATTGAGACCCCACCACCAGCCTGCTCCTGCCGCCGCCACCATGCTGGGCGTTGCGAAAATTGATCGCCGGAGCCCATGCGATCAAGTCACCATGCCATCGTCCACCAACCCTCCGATCAGTTCGATTAGCTAAACGTCTTGCATGTACGGTTCGGTTGGAATCCTCGTATTGGATCATAAGACAATCCAGCCAAAACCCAAGTCAATCGAATCGAATTGGAGTAAATTGAAGAATTGGGTTTTTACTTTTAGTAAGAATTTTAGAAAAGCAAAGTTTATGAGGATATAAAACTAACGAGTTCATTGAAATTTAGCCACCTTTTTCCAATGGTCTATGGAACTGCGGCGAGCTAAATCAGATCATCTCAACAATTGTTCATTTCAAGTTCTTTATATTCCAAACGCGGATGGGGATTGTTTTAAGTTTTTGCTAATTTCAAGTTCTCTTTGATTTTTCTTCTCCCCTCTTTCAAGTGGGGGCCCCGATTTCCCCTCCTCTGCTGGACACACCGAGATGCAGTCCCTTTCTTTCGTTCTTTTTGACTTCGACTCTTTCTTTTCTCTTTTCTCTTTTTATTTGATGTCAGCTGGGCCCCACAAGAAGCCAACGCATGCTCCCCGTCTTATCTTAATTCACATTTGCTTGGACGACGCCATTGGTTCGTTAGCTCTCAGCGACACGACGGCTAAAAATAAAACGACACGGATAGAATTATGACACGGGCGCATGCCACCGGGTTTTGTCTTTCTTGGTGATTGGAACGACGTGAAATCGAACTGAAGTCATGGGCTGCTTTTGCTGCAGAGGTCTTTGAGGAGACGACGAAGAGAACGAGCAACCCACTGCGACCCCCGCTCACCGACGCATTTATAGCTGGTTATCTGCCAAAAGGACCGGCGTCCAAAGAGACGGCGGCATGGCCGTTCTTGCTGGTGCAGGCGCTGCTGCTGCGGCCACGTTTATTTACTCTGCTGATGGCGGTGGTTGCTGCGGTTGCGGTGCAGGAGGTTGCTGGGGAGGGTGCGGGGGAGGTTGCGGTGGCTAAACTTTTCTGTTTGTTGCCGTAACCAGCGCATTCAATTTATATTTTTATTTAGGACAGATGTTTATGCAACAATTGGAGTTGGACATAAAAATAATATCAGAGCAAATATAATTCTATTTAAATCTCATTTTCCCCTTCTCTTATCCTCAAAAATGATAAAACTTTTATGTATGATGCTTCCGTCACGTTAGATCAAACTTATTCGAACCATCATTCGTATGGTTCCATTGTTTGCAGTCTATATGATTTAAATATCATGTAATTTAGTGGTGGCCTTAAGTCTTATGTCATTTAAACTAATTCCGATCAAGAAAAATATGATTGATCATCCAATAGATTAAGCATGAAATTTGGCTATATCATCACTGGTTTTGTCACCGATACTTTCTTTCGAGGTTTTATAATGTGCTGTTCGTGCTGACGGTATTGAGAGCTAGTCTTTAATAAAAGAAAATCTCTCCATACTTTCAATTTGGAATAATTCTATCGTCCTCTAAGAAACAGATTTTCGAGATATAATGGGTCGCAACTCCTTCTGACGGACTTCATGATCAAACAAACTGATTTCACGTTTATAATATCGTAATCAGGAGTTGAGAGAATATAGAGAAAGCTGGACAGAAACCAATTTGAGAGAAAAGTGAGCTCGTGCGAGAGAAAAATAGTGAGGGGAGAGAAGGGGGCAGAAAAACAAAACTTGAGCGTACAGCTATGTTTATCAAGAATCTGGTGGTGCTTTCAATGATGATATTCTATTATGTTCTTCGTGGCGATGTGTACAACGTGTCGACTGGCGCCAATTGGAAAGCCTCTTCCATCCGTGCATTTTCGACATTCTCACTCTATGAGAACTGGTCGTGCTTTTCTTTATACTATTGTAATCCGTCTAGTCATGATATACTTATCGTTGCTGTGATATAAGATAGTTATCATGATGGTATGCTGTGTCACCCCTAGTGGGGACTAGATAAGGCTTGTTGTAATCTCGCTCTGTGCATTGGAAGTTTTTGGCTAGCTTGTTTCGTGGTTTTTCCCCAATTGCAATCTGCGAGTTGAAATATTAAAGTTTGCATTGTCTGATCGTCTATTACATTCGACTAGTGGTTATTGTGCTCATTTAGTTTTCGCCATGCACAGTTCAACGTGCTTACAACAAAGTCATTCCTCGACAAAGTAATGTCAAAGCGCTGGTAATTGGAACAGATACTTGCCTCAAAGATTGAAATAATAAGTTATTCCTAAGGTTTGTTTGAAGCGCACAGTAAAAACCAACACTTTCACCCTAGAAAATTGTCAAGAAAGCTCTGATTCAAGCTCGTTAACATATTCAATTGGGTTTATTTTTACTTAAAGACTTAAACCAATGGGTTATAAGTCAACTAGGATTATTGCCAATGAGTTATAAATCAACTAGGATTATTAATTGTTCTACAACACATCAATGTTTCGACACTTTTTAACATGACTCACATGTATCCTAATAATTTCCCCTCGCGTGTGAAGTCATCTGCACTCTTTAATTTATGTATCTTTCTACATCAACATGTCTCCACTTTGTTGTGTGTGAGGACCACAACAAAAATACCCACATTCATTCTTGGTCTCTTTCACCAAACTGAATCATGAAGGCTACCATTGGGATCACGCCCACTTTCACTTTAGTCTCTTACATTCGTTAAGAGATTTCTTCCTTTAGATATTCGCTATAATATTGATACACATTGAGAGTATATGGGCAGTTGCATTTGGTGGTGATGTAATCGTTTCCTATGCTTCTGATTATGTTTAATCTTACAAGCTAGGACAATACATGGGCAGTTGAATCGGCTCCTTCGTTTTTGGTACTTTAAGTGAAAAAAATAAAATAAAACGGAGTTAAGTTTGATTGTTGGACTGTAGACAATTACTTTATCTACATATATATATATTTTTTATGTTTGATTGTTTGATTGAGGTATATATATTCTGTTCGGATACATGGGGTATATACCAATAATGAAATATAATCAATATTGTAGTATAATTGATGCCAAAAGAAAACTTCGTTTTACAATTAGAAATATTCTAAACTTACCGGTTCACCAAATTTCATGTAACTGAAGTTGATAGCACCAACAATCGAACTCTTTGTAATTTTCTAGAAAGGGTTGATCTAGACATTATATAAGCAAAGTTTGGAAAATAGGACACGAAACGTCCTTATTAGTCTGTTGCCGGAGCCAAAAATAAGTAAAAAATATCAACTTATGCCTGAAGTTTCGTGCGCGGGACGCTGAAATTTTCCATGGATTTACGTCACAAAGGACAGAAAGGGGTGTCTTGACTTTTAGCCGATAGACGATCTTGATGTGACGGTTTAGATCGATGCGAATATTTAAGTTTCCTTCGCAAGGACTCATCAATTCAGAGAATCTTCACGACTTTTGACTTGGTCAAATCGCGTAGACATTTTCCGACGAAGTTTCAGAGGAAACGACCCAAACATTCTCCCTCCGACTCTTCCTAATGAGAAGATGTTCGCGCGAATAATAACTTCGTCAACTTTGGGCGACGCGACGGCTATAAATTGGGGATTGAAAGAGAGCTATGAACAGACTCGTGCTATCGTATCCTCTTTCATTATAACCTGCGAAAACTACTTGAGATTCCAATCATGGGCTGCTTTTGCTGTGGAGGTCGTAAGAAGACGAAAGCCAATGCGCCCACCGCGACAGCCGCCCGGCCACCCACTTATAAAGGCAGACCTCCCAAGAAGAGTGGTGGCAGGGATAATGGGATGATGGTTATTGCTGGTGCGGGCGCTATTTATTCTAGTACCGGCAGCGGCGGCAGCGGCAGCAGCGCTTGTGGTGGAGGTGGAGGAGGATGTGGCGGCGGCGGTGGAGGTGGAGGTTGTGGCGGCGGCGGCGGTTGCTAACTATTTATAGCCCACATCATTTTTACTTGTCACAAGAAGTTCATTGTTGTATTGAATATTCGTCGTTAAGAAATGTAAAGTTTATACTTTCACGCAAGATGAATATATAATTAATTCTCGTGATTCTACATGGAAAGACAAAAAATAACGTGGGTGCAAGTTCAATAATTCGAGAGGTTACATCCTTTTAATGCTAGCGGCATCATCAAGTGCAAGAATTGCAGCAAGTAAATTTCGAAATAAGAGAGGGATTTGGGTGTGAGTAATCACTGAATTACTTAACTTCAAATCTTTATACTTGATGCAATGCGATTGTACTTCCAGTAATTCTTCAATGGATTCTATCCCAGAGGATTCTAACGAGGGAACGTGATTGAATTGCAACTTCAATTCATTTTTAATTTGATATATTAATGAAAAGCCAAAATATATTCTTCTTCTTTTGTTCAAGAAAATATTGCTCTGATGCGAATATCCTAGATACTTGATGCTGAAAAGGCCAAAAAGGTAACTGCGGCGAGCTATATCAGATCATCTCAACAATTGTTAATTTCAAGGTCCCTCTTATTTTTCTTCTCCCCTCTTTCGGGTAGGGGCCCGATTTCCTCTCTCCTCTATTGGGCACGCCGCGTGCAGCCCCTTTCATTTTCTTATTGACATCGACTCTTTCTTTTCTCTTCTCTTTTTATTTGATGTCATCTGCGCTCCACAAGAAGCCAACGCATGCTCCCCCGGTCTCATCTTAATTCCCATTTGCTTGGACGACGCCATTTAGTTCGTCAGCCCTCAGCGACCCGACGGCTATAAAACACGGATAGAATTAGGACAGAGGCGTGAAGATACTCGTGCCACCAGGTGTTCTGTTTCTTTGGCGACCGGAACGACGTGAAATCTAATTGAAGTCATGGGCTGCTTTTGCTGCAGAGGTCTTGAGGAGACGGCGAAGAGAACGAAGCAGCACACTGCGACCCCCGCTCACCGACGTATTTATAGCTGGTTATCTCCCAAAAGGACCGGCGTCCACAAAGACGGCGGCATGGCGGTTCTTGCTGGTGCAGGCGCTGTTGCTGCTGCGGCCACGTTTATTTACTCTGCTGATGGCGGCGGTTGCGGCGGTTGTGGTGCAGGAGGTTGTGGGGGAGGGTGCGGCGGCGGTTGTGCTGGCTGAACTTTTCTGTTTGTTGCCGTAACCGGCGCATGTAATTTATATTTTTATTTAGGACAGATGTTTATGTAACGATGGGAGTTGGACATAAAAATAATATCCTAGCAAGTGTAGTTACTATTTAAATCTCATTTTCCCTTCCCTTATCCTCAAAAGTGAGAAAACTATTATGTAAGATGCTTCCGCCACATTAGATCAAACTTATCTGAACAATGATTCATGTGGTTCCATTATTTGCAGTCTACATGATTTAAATATTATGTAATTTAGTGGTGGCCTTTAAGTCTTATGTCATTTCCACTAATTCTGATTAAGAAAAATACGATTGATCCTCCAATATATTAAGCATGACTTTGGCTATTTCGTCACTGATTTCGTCACTGATACCTTCTTTCGAGGTTTTATAATCTACCGTTCGTGCTGATGGTGTTGAGAGCTAATCTTTAATAAAACAAAATCTCTCTGTACTTCCAATTTGGGATAGTTCTATCGTCCTCCGAAAAACTGATTCTGGAGATATAATGGGTTGTAACTCCTTTTTACGGACTTCATGATCAAAGAAACTGATTTCACGTATATGATATCGTAATCAAGAGTTGAGAGAGAATGGAGCAAGCTGGACAGAAGCCAATTTGAGAGAAGAGTGAGCTCGTCCGAGGGAAAAATAGTGAGAGGGAGAGACGCGGGGAGGGACAAAACTTTGAGCGTGCTGCTATGTTTATCAAGAATCTGGTGGTGATTTCAATGATGAAATTCCATTTCGTTGTTCGTGGCGATGTCTGCAACGTGTCGACCGGCGCCAATTGTTGGGAAGCCTCTTCCATCAGTGCATCTTCGACATTCTCACTCTATGAGAACCGGTTGTACTTTTCTCTGTACTATTGTAATCCATCTAGGCGTGATAAGCTCATCGTTGCTGTGATCTAAGATAGTCATCATGATTATATGTCGTGTCACCGCGGGGGGACTAGATAAGGGTTGTTATAATCTCGCTCTCCACATTGAAAGTTTTTGACTAGCCTGTTCTGTGATTTTTCCCCAGTTGCGATCTACGAGCTAAAATATTAAGGTTTGCATTGTCTGATTGTCTATTACATTAGGCTAGTGCTTATTATGCTCATTTAGTTTTTGCCAAGCACAATTTAATATGCTCGTAACAAGGTAGTATCAAAGCAATGGTAATTGAAACAAATATTCGCCTCAAAGATCGAAATGATAAGTTATTTCAAGTTATGCTCCTAAAATTTGTTAGGAGCACGCAAGAGAAACCAATACTTTCACTCTAGAAAGTCACCAAGAAAGCCCAAATCTGAATCTGTTATTTTTATTCAAAAGTTTAGCTCAATGGGTCATAAATTAATTAAGATTATTAATTATTTTACTCCATATCAATTCTCTAGCACTTTTTTAATATGACTTGCACACGTATCGTAAGTAATACTAACACTGACACGCGACACGACATGACACGCCGACACGTTGTTTCTCAAAAAATAGAGAATTTCGACACGTTGGAATACTTTGTATATTAAATATATATTTTTACATATACATAATAAATTATCAATTATGATTATTTCAATCAAATTAATTTGAATTGAATTCATAAATAAATAAATAATTTAAAAGCCTATAATGAATTTACACTAATTAATCGGCCATTTATTAATATCATTCATTGTTTAAATTTGATAAATTCAACTCTATTTCAATAATTTATAAAACTTGGAGAAAAAATAAGTGATCCATATTCTGGACTAGCATGTTAGATATGTTGAAAGAGGAGAAAAAAAACTTAAGAGATGAATTGTATATCACGGGAAGTAGGAGTCGGAAGAAAATACTAAGGGCCTGTTTGGCAACGTGCCAAACAAACAGCGTGATTCTAGGATTCTGATTTTTTGTTCCCAGAATCAATTTGGGATGAGAATCGCGTTTGGTAAAATTTTTGCTCCCGGGAATAAATTTGTTCCCAAGAACAATTTTGGACAAGATTTGAGAATAAAAAAAAATTTTGATTCTCCGTCCGAGAATCAAAAAAAAAAGAATCAAAACAGTGAATCCCTCGCTCTTCCCTTTCGTTATCCCGGTTGCCGTCCGCCACCGCCCGCCATCGTCCGCCGCCGTCCGCCGCCACCCGTCGCCGCCGTCCGCCGCCACCGTCCGCTGTTGGTCGCCGGAGGCTCGCCAGGCCAGGGCGAGGTCCGACGACCTCGCCGGCAGCTAGGCGAGGCTCGGCCTCGCTAGATCGGGCGAGGTCGAGCCTCGCCCGGCCCGCGGGTGGCCAAGCTAGCCTTGCCGAGGCTGGGCGAGGCCAGCCTTGCCACCGGCGAGGCCGAGCCTCGGCAAGGTTGGGCGAGCCTCGCCCGGTTGCGGCGAGGCTTGGCCGACGAAGGCCGACCCGCCAGGGCTGGCGACACTCCGGTGAGCAGCGTGGCCGAGATGAAGAAGAAGAAGAATAGGAAAAAGGGAAAAAAAAAAAAAAAAAAAAAAAGGAAAAAAAAAGGAAAAATGAAAAGAAAAAAAGTAAAAAAAATTATTTAAAAATTAAAAGAAATTAATTTGGAACATAATCAATTAACACGGTATCAAACACAATTTTATTCCAGAATAAAAATTTTGAATAGTTACCAAACGCGCTTTTTTACTAATAATCGGTTCTCGAACGTAATCAAAATAATCATTTCTAGTCGAATCGCTCCCGAAAAACATAATCGTTACCAAACGCGCTCTAAGTTTTTATTCTTTCTCCATTTATTATTTTTATTATTATGTTTTATTTCTCTCACACACACACACACACACACACACACACACACACACACACACATATTGACCTCTCATTTTTTTTGAATTTTTAAAATTGACCTTGATATCAAAAACTTGTATGTCAGAATTCCGACTCAAGTGTCAGAGAGTGTTAGGAAAGTTGACCAGATGTTGGATTTTATGATACATGTTAATCGAGTATCGGAAAGTTTTGGACACGTATTAAAGTGTCCGACACAACACAAAGGCTCTTGGAGAGTGTTGATGTTTCATAGCACGTATCTCTACAATCTCCCCTCACGTGTGAAGTCATTTGCTTTTCTTAATTCAGGTATTTTGCTGCATTGACATGTCTCCACTTGAATCTCCATTGTGTTGCGTGTAAGGACCACAACAATAATGCCCACATTCATTTTTGGTCTATTTTACCAAATCGAATCATGAAGATGGCCATTGGGACCTCGGACGCTTTCACTTTAGTCACTTATGTTTGTCAAGAGATTTTTCCCTTGAGCTATTTACTAAATATTGATACGCATTGAGAGTACATGGACAGTTGCATCTGGTGGTGATGTAATCGTTCACTATGCTTATATGATTATATTAAATCTTACAAGCCAGGACGGAACATGGGCAGTTGATTCGGCTGCCTCATTCCTGGTACTCTTGAGTTCCCTCGATCGGGATGATAGAAATTTCTTTACTACATAACCAACTCCCGGGCACTAAGCATGGTAGAAATTGAAAAAGAATAAAATGGAGCTATATTTGTTGGATCGCGGGCATTTACGTTATCCACATAATTTTTTCTATGTTTGATGGTTTGAGTAGGTATATATATTTTGTTCGGATACATGGGGGTATATATCAATAAATGAAATATAATCAAATTGTAGTATAATTGATGCAAAAAGAAAACTTCGTTTTACAATTAGAAATATTCTAAACTTACGGGTTCGTCAAATTTAATGTAATTGACGTTGATAGAATGGACCCCCGAACTGTTTATAATTTTCTAGAAAGGGGTGGTCCAGACATTATATAAGTAAAGTTTGGAAAATAGGACACGAAAAGTCCTATTAATCCGTTGACCGAGCCAAAAATAAGTAAAAGATATCAACTTATGCGCGTACTTATGTGCGCGGGACGCTGAATTTTTCCATGGATGTACTTCACAAAGGACAGAAAAGCAGCCTTCTCCGGCGACGCAAAGAAAATATGAATTGGACTTTTAGCCGATGGACGATCTTTGATGTGATGGTTTAGATCGATGCAAGTATTCAAGTTTCCTTCGCAAGGACTCATCAATTCAGAGAATCTTCACGATTTATGACTTGGTCAAGTCGCTCAGACATTTTCCGACGAAGTTTCAGAGGAAACAACCCAAACATTCACCCTTCGACTCTTCCTAATGAGAAGTTGTTCATTTTAATAATAACTTCGTCAACTTTGGGCGAAGCGACGGCCATAAATTGGTGATTGAGAGAGAGCTATGAACAGACTCGTGCTATTGTATCGTCTTTCATTATAACCTGCGAAAACTACTTGAGATTTCAGTCATGGGCTGCTTTTCCTGTGGAAGCCGTAAGAAGACGAAAGCCAATCCACCCACTGCGACAGCCGCCCGGCCACCCACTTATCAAGGTGGAGCTCGCAAGAAGAGGGGTGGCAGGGATGATGCGATGACGGCCATTGCTGATGCGGGCGCTAACATAGTAGCCACAACTGCTGAGGCCATTATACATTCTAGTACAGACGGCGGCGGTGGCGGTGGCGGCGGAGGTTGTGGTGGCGGCGGCGGCGGTTGTTGATTGTTCATAGTCCGCATTGTTTTTACTCGTCACAGGAAGTTCCTATTATGCTGAATATTTGTGGTTGAGAAATGTAAGTTTTATACTTTCACACGGAGCGAGTATATAAATAATTTCCACAATTGTGCATGAAAGAAAATACGTGAGTACAAGTATAATAATATGAGAGGTTACATCCTTTTAATTCTAGTGGCATCCTCAAGCGTAAAAATTGCAGCTCATAAATTTCAAAGCGAGAGAGAGATTTACGTGAGACGAATCACCGAATTACTTAACTTCAAATCTTTATACTTGATGCAATGCGGTTGTACTCTAAGTAATTCTTCAACGGATTCTATCCCTGAGTTTTCTAATGAGGGAACGTGGTTGAATTGCAACTTTAATTCATTTTGAATTTCATATATTAATATAAAGCAAAAATATCTTTTTCTTCTTCTTTTTTCAAGAAAATGGCTTGAATGGGAATTTCGTAATTACATAATGCTGAAAAGGCCAAGAAGGTAACTGAAATATAGTTTCTAGCCATAGGATGGTTTAGTTCAAAGGTGAGGACTCATTTTTATAATCCAAAAATATGGGGAAAATTGAAAAGATAAAATAATGCGAGGTTTTGTTGTTATTTCTCCTTCCTTCTTTCTATAGATAACTTTTAAATTGGGTTAATGGGACGGTACTTGGTGCCATAATGGCCTCATGTGTCTCCAAAGTGAATAGGAAAAAACAAGTTAGTAAAAACATATACAAGAGCATTGGAAATTTCTAAGAAATAGAGGATTAAATCGAACATCACTAAATAAGAAAATTGCTAAGAAATAGAGGATTAAATCGAACAAGACAAGATTTCTCCAAATTACATGCTCTACACAATAGATGGAAATTAAGCATTGGAAATTTTAAAATATTTATTCCTTACCAAAAAAAAAATTAAGATATTTATTCATGTCAAATTGACTTTATTAATGGTTCCACTGAGCCTCTACATTTGCATCTATACATTAGGCTCTAGGCATTTAATATTCACAACACATACATTCTTATTGATAAGTATCCTATGTTGATCTCCGACTATTTGCGATCAGCAATTGTTCCATCACTTAAAAATGCCACCGAATTAACCTCAGGCGAAGGGGCCATGGCTTGATCACCGAAGGCCCTGGTGTCGGTGTTGTCGGCAATACTTTTAGGGGGGGGATGGAGTGTAGCCAGGACCTCCGCGAGAAGGCACTCTACCCCTTCGCAGGTTTTGAAGAACGATAACACTTGGCTTTCCTTTAGCCCACACTTCCTCCTTGCCCTTGATTAGAACCCAGCGTGCCTCATCCGGTTGCACTAATGTTCCCAACAGAAGTAGCAAAATTACACCAACTCTCGGGAACTTCATCATCTTATAGCTATTTTCCTGGCTTTTTTCTTTCTTCTGCTATTTACGGTCTTGGGACAATTCTTCACTAGCTTTAACAGAATGTACAATGAAGGAAGGATGACTCTTGTGAGAGAGATCTCCCAGCATTTATAGGCAAACGACGCCAGCTTAGAGTTTCCGTGTACGGTTTAGAACAATTCAGGAATCTTCACGATTTATGACTTGGTCAAGTTGCTTAGACATTTTCCGACGTTTCAGAGGAAACGACCCAAACATTCACCCTTCTCTTAATGAGAAGTTGTTCGCATTAATAATAACTTCATCAACTTTGGGCGAAGCGACGGCTATAAATTATTAAATTAGGGATTGAGAGAGAGCTATGAACAGAAGACTCGTGCTATTGTATCTTCTTTCATTATAATTGTTGGGATACAATACGCGGAAACGACAGATTTTTGTAATTTACGTCAACGCGAAATCACCAGAGAAATAAACGAGTAAAATAAAGACATCAAAAATTTACGGGATTCGGTCCAAGTATTGGTACCTACGTCGACGGGAAGAGCCAGGAGCAAATAATCAACTATAATCGGAAAATCAGAGTTTACAATTACTCAAATGCTCAAGTATTTTTTACACTTAAATTTAATCCCAAATCCAAAGCTCATGTGGATATAAACTCACGGCGCAAAATTACTGCACATTCAAGCTCGAAACAAAATGCTTTACATACGGCTTCGCATATCTCTTCAAAGCTTCTGGCGGCTTGCGGCTTCTTTTGTCCGTAGGGTTTTCGGCGATCCCTCCTCGAAAAAAGAAGGAAAACCCTCTGTTTTTTAATTTATTTATGTGTGTGCGCCCAAGGTCAGACTTTCGACCTTGGGCCACCACTTACGAATCTTCACGTGCAGAGAGGTTTACGTGCAGGAGCTTCTCACCTTTTATTTTTCTCCTTTGTTTCTATCAGCTAAAAGAAGAAAGCCCATGCCGTGGAAACCGTGTGCCCAAAGATCTTTTATCAATAAAATTCGGTTTAATAAATCGTTATTCAAATTCAAACTCCGAGACATTAATTTAACAATAACTCGAAAGCTACTTGAGATTCCAGTCATGGGATGCTTTTGCCGTGGAGGCCGTAAGAAGATGAAAGCCTATCCACCCACTGTGACAGCCGCCCGGCCACCCACTTATCAAGGTGGAGCTCCCAAGAAAAGGGGTGGCAGGGATGATGGCACGACGGTCATTGCTAGTGCGGGCGCTGCCATAGCAGCCACAACTGCTGCGGCCACTATTTATTCTAGTACAGGCGGCGGCGGCGGCGGCGGCGGTTGTTGATTGTTCATAGTCCGCATCGTTTCTACTCATCATAGGAAGTTCACTATTATGCTGAATATTTATTATTGAGAAATATAAGTTTTATATTTTTAAGCAGAGCGAGTATATAAATAATTTCCACGATTGTACATCAAAGAAAATACATGAGTACAAGTTTAGTAATATGAGAGGTTACATCATTTTAATGCCAGTGGCATCATCAAGCGTAAAATTGCAGCTCATAAATTTCAAAGCCAGAGAGAGATCCACATGAGATGAATCACTGAACTTCTTAACTTCAAATCTTTATACTTGATGCAATGCGGTTGTATTCTAAGTAATTCTTCAACGGATTCTATCCCTGAGGATTCTAAAGAGGGAATGTGGTTGAATTGCAACTTTAATTCATTTTGAATTTCATATACTAATATAAAGCAAAAACATCTTCTTCTTCTTCTTTCAAGAAAATGGCTTGAATGGGAATTTCGTAATTACATAATGCTGAAAAGGCCGAGAAGGTAACTAAAATATAGTTTCTGCAAGGAGTCTAGCCATAGGATGGTTTAGTTTAAAGGTGAGGACTCATTTTGATAATCCAAAAATATGGGGAAATTTTGAAAAGATAAAACAATGTGGGGTTTTATTATTATTTCTCCTTCCTTCTTTCTATAGATAACTTTTAAATTGGGTTAATGGGACGCTACTTGGTGCCATAATGGCTCGTGTGTCCCCAAAGTGAAAAGGAAAAAACAAGTTAGTAATAACATATACAAAAGCACAAAAGTCGCAGTCGCTTCCCAATTGAATGGCATGCTCCGCAGATTTTGATGATTTCCAATCCCTCTAACTTGATGAATGGCGGGACATTGGGCAAACTTTTAGGGACATACTGTTGACGAGATAAGCTTGACGAGTCATGATAAAATTGAAGATCAGAGATCAATATGTAACAATTATATTTATCATAACAATTATAGGTTATGTTTAGTCACTATGATGTATCTCTAGAGTTTTCACTTACTTTGAATAAAGACTTGATCAACTCAAAGCCTTTATCATCTTCAAGGCAAAATGAATAAGAGTAAAGATTAACAACTCTCAATCTTTTCAATCGACAAAATCAGTTTAATAAAACGAAAAGAAACCCAATAATTCACCTTGTAAACACTTAAAACAGTGGAACTAGAAGCATTAGAAATACAAATGTGAGACCTTCATTTTTTCTTTAAAAGAGTGAGGTTCTCACCTGTCCAATTCCTAATCGGGAACCGAATCATCTCTTCCTAAAACCTAAAACCAAACGATTTCCATTGGTCCACTTCTCTAGTTCCCGATTTTATTCTAGAATCATGCTCAGCCCTAGTTGTAGCTAATGGTCAAGATTGGCTCATTACCTTTTTTTTTTTTTTTTGTCAGAATATGCTGATATCATTACTAGCCCGTAAAGTGGGCACCATATATTGGTAAGTTTAGACATTATATTGAAAATAAAGCCGTAGGAGGAAAATAAACCCAATTTCTAGGGAGGGAATTGGTTCGATGGGCTTTTGCAACCCAATCCGCGGCCTTGTTGGACGCCCTGGGCTCATGTTGGATGGAGATACCACCGAATTGGGCTAGGAGTTGCTTACAGTCATCAATGATGGAGTGAGCCTGCCAAGGGGGCTCTTCGCGGCCCAGTAGACATTTAACAACAGATAAGTTATCCGAAGATAAGTGAATTGGCAAGATCAGATGCAGCAAGGACTTCGTGCGGGGCTTCTGTTCATGCGTTGCTAGCTTCTCAGGGGCTGCATGGTAATGTTCTTTTCTTTTGTTTATGAACACAAATTTTGTTTTTTTGTTCCCGAGAACAAAAAAAGAACAGAAACGCGTTTGTTTGCATTTTCATTCAAAAACTGTTTTTTTTTGTTCCCCGAACAAAATTGGAACAAAAAAAAAGAAACAAAAAAAGTTACTTTTTTGTTCCAGAAACACTTCTTGAAGAACAATTCTATCTCTTTCTTTTATTCTCTTTTTTTTTCTTCGTCTTTTCTTCTTCTTTTTTCTTTGGCCGGTCACCGGCCTTGGCCATGACCGGCAACCAGCCATCGAGGGTCGGCGAAGCTGTCGAGGGTCGGCGACCTCGCCGGAGCATCGTCGGCCCCGGCGAGGCTCGGCCTCGCCTTGGCCGGGCGAGCTCGAGCTCGCCTAGATCCGGCGAGGCCGAGCCTCGCTAAGGGCCAGCGACGAGCGAGCTCGAGCCTCGCCAGGGGCCGGCGACGCTCGGCCTCGCTGGATTTGGGCGAGGCCGCCTCACCCGGCCAAGGCGAGGCCAGGCCAAAAGGAGAAAAAAAGGAAAAAGAAAAATAAATAAAAATATTAAAAAATTAAAAGAAACAAAAAAAGAATATAAATTTACCAAACGTGTTTCTATTCATTTTTTTTTAATTTTCGGAACAAGTTTACCAAATGCGTCTTTCTGGTCAAAAATTGTTCCTCGGAACAGAAATAGTTTTTTCTATTTCTGTTCCCTGGAACAATTTTTGAGTAGAAACGTTACCAAACGAGCCCTCAGTTTTCCTTCACCCACATCAAAGCTGCTCTCACGACTAGGGTTTCTGCGATCGAAGCGGATGGAGTCGAGATTTGCTTTGTAAAGCAGGCGACAATGAGGCCAGCAACATTCCGGCAGACACCCGTAACCGATCCTTCCTGTGTCGAACTGCACCATGAAGCGTCAACATTTACCTTTAGTGAGTTTAGGTCAGGTGGCTTCCATTTTGTGCAGCTGTTCTGATCTTCTTGTTTTCGGTTTGGTTGAATTTTCCCCTTAGCTTTCCATTTCATGAATAGATTTGCTGCTATACAAGCTTCCTCTTGGGTGCGGATCAGGTCAGGCTTTGTTCCTTTGAAAACTGCAGAATTGTGGGTCTTCCAAATGTTCCACAGGAGAGCAGCAAAGAGGGCTTTCGATTTCGCTTCAACTCTTGAGGTTAGATTTTCAAAAATCCGCCTATCGATTCGAGTTATGTTTGCTGGGTCTGTATTGGCTTGATAATTAGGGCCTGACCATGCAATTTTCGTCCAGCCACAGAGGATGAAGATGTGCTCCATTGTCTCTGATGCTTGGCCACATATCTAGCAAGTTGGGTCAAGTAACATTTTTCTTCTGTGTAGGTTTTCTTTTGTTGGGAGTGAATTGCTGCATATGCTCCAGATTAAGAATTTGATTTTGGGGGATGTTGGTAGTTGCTAGATTTCATGCCAAAGTGATTTTGGTATCTGGTAGGATGTGGAGGGGTTTTGTCTGATGGGAAAGACAACTAAGTTTTGTATTCGATTATATCCACTCTTGACAGTGTATGAGCTTGATCTATTGGCTGTCCATACAAGTTTATCTGGTTAAGGATGCAGGCTTAGAGGTTGAGCTAGTATCTCTCTAGCTATATCTTCCTAAAACAAGTCATGAACTCTGTTTGTATCCCATTCTTTCATGTCGCTATCTATTAGTTCAGCCACAACTCTTAGGTCTTCCTTATTTGCTGGGCCAATGATTCCTCCGGAGGGCAACCATACATCTTCACGAATTCTTATTGTTTTCCCATCCCCAACCTCCCATCTTGTGGCTGGTTCGATTGCATCTCTCCCCATCAATATACTTTGCCATCCCCATGAAGGCCGGTTACCTCTATTTGCTGCCCAAAAGTCATATTACCTTGTTCAATGGTCGAGGGTTTGGTGTCGTGCCTGGTGAGGATATGGGAATAAGGGCAAAAAGGGAAAGATGAAAGAGGAAAAAAAGGGGAAATGTACGCCCGATCTAAGCCATCAAATTCGCTTAGGGTCCATATATTTAGATTTAAGAGTGATGATGATACTTCAATTTAGAGAGAATTAGCTTTAGAGGACCTCAATTTTATAATAAATCGCTTTTGCTCTTTCTTGCACAACTTTTGAAAGGTTCAACGACCACTTACATATACGTCTTAATCTGCTGATGTTTAGCTCCACATTCAACTTTGGTTTCATTATAGACAACCAGAATTCGCCACGTACGAGTACGAGATACGGCACAAGAATCCTCCAATGTTCACCATGGGATGTGGTCATAAGCTCGGTAGGAAACCCCATCTTCGCAATTTTAAAACAGACGAGTGTCCAAAATTTCATTTAAACACGCAAGAGGAATCCATCAACTTCTATTGATCTTTTGGGCGGCCAAAATGCAGTACTTGGACAAACCAAAATGTCACATCTGAACCAATCTTGCTTCATACGCTTCCGCGAAGACTAGACCGAGTCTATACGCGATATCAAGGTGAATTTTTAAGAGCTTGCCAGTCCGACTATTTCAGAAAAACTTGATTATTCTATCTCTTATAGCCGGCATCGCCATGTATATAAATGCCATCAGAGAGAAAACTTTGCAGAAACTCTCATTGAAACACCAAAATAGGCAAGAGTGGTTTTTGGGCGACAGTCGCAACTTGCAAGCTGAGACGTTTTGGTATAACTTGATAAATCATGGGGTGCTGTTGCTTTGGAGGTAGAAAGAAGAAGAGAACCGAGCGTCCGACGACAGTCATCGTACCTCCTGTTGTGGCTAGTGGAGGTGGAGGTTGCGGCAGTGGTGGCGGCGACGGCGGTGGCGGCGGCGGTGGCGGCGGCGGGGGTGCGGCGGCGGCGGTGGCGGGGAGGTGGCGGCGGCGGCGGTGGAGGGTGTGGAGGCGGTGGCGGCGGCGGCAGTTAGAAGTTATCACTAATATGTTTATGTTGCACATAAATAATGGTGCTTTGCTAAATTACTCTAGACCTATGTATTTGTGTACCACTTTGATTTAATGTATGATATAGGATTCATGTCATTTGTGATTCTTATGAAGATAATGGTATAGATTGCAATAGCCCTATACGCTATATTATAGCATGCTCATGCGATGCATTGAAGTCCACCTTAATTTTTTTGAAAGCTTAATAAGGTGAAGTCCACCAAAAACTTCAAGCTCGCACGTTTAACTTTTCTGACAACTCTCTCCATCGAGACCCCACCACCGGCCCGCTCCTGCCGTCACCAGCCATATCAGGTGTTGTGAAAATGATCGCCAAAGCCCGTGCGAACAAGTCACCACGCCATCATCCACCAACCTCTCGATTGGTTCGATTAGCTAAATATTTTGCACGTACGGTTCGGTTGGAACCCCATAATCATATTGGATCAAAAGACAATCCGGCCAAAAACCAAGTCAATCGAATTGAATTGGAGTAAATTGTACAAAAGGGTTTTTACTTTTAGTAAAAATTTTAGAAAAGCAAAGTATTTGAGGAAATAAAACTAATGAGTTTATTTAAATCTAGTCACATTTTTCTATTGGTTTATGGAACTATGGTGAGCTAAATCAAATCATCTCAACAATGGTTCATGTTAGGTTCTATATTTTTTTAAACGCCACTCAGGATTGTTTCAAATTTTTACTAATTTGAAGTTCTCTAGAACGTTTGTATAGTTTGGTTTGGATACATGTCTATTTCGGTTTGCTTTCAGTGGCTTCAAATTGGATGCATTGAATTTGAATCGGCGGTCAATACTTTTGAACTAATTTTGTATATACTGATGCTATATCTTACTTACAATTTGGGATTGCATGGTTTGCGCCATGTTGTGTTTAGGTTCATTTAGGATTCAAGTTTCTTCAATTTCTGATCGGCTTGGTTCAAATGGACGAAATTCCTGTATTCTTGAGTTATTACAGACACGAGTTGTGTCGATTATGAAATGGGTTGGGTCAATTTTTTATTGGGATTGGTCAGTTGTTGCCGTGTTTACAAATATTTCACATTTTCAGATTTTGATGATGTCCAGCTCCGGTAGACTCTTAAAATATTTCATGATTTGATGATATCCAAATACAAACTTTGCAGTTATCCATATGGTTGAAATCCATGTTGTCATTGTGATGATATCCAAGACGTAATTATCTTCGGCCATGATATTTGAACCACATACACTTTATTGGCTTGATTAAAGTAACCATTCCCAATCAGTATATTCATGATCGCATTGTAAGATTGGGCACGCAACTGTGGAAATCCATCCTCTCAAATACATTGACGGCTTCCCGAATCCTCCTCACCCAATTTAGATTTAGGTTCTGCATAACATCAAGATATAGACTCCTCTTCATGGTTGCGATATTCAAACAGCAATGGATATAATGGGAATAAACTTCTCTTCATGAGTTGTTCCCGTAAGAGGACACTTCTAAACAATATCAGATTCGAGATAAATCAAGTCAAAATTTATTGGGAGGTTTTCCCACAAAATATAGCTTGGCAATTTATTTTTGATTGATTGTCTTGCGTAGTTTTTTAAGCTTGGACTGCATTGTTGACGTTGACCGCTCGCAGGATCGATATGCAATTCAGGATCGTGTCTATTGTCTTCTTCCACTGATAGATTATGGTGCATGAGTGTCCCATAGGCATGAGGACAGTACTATGATTGACAGGCCAACATGTTGGATAAGCCCACGTAATCCCAGGAATGGTCAATTACTTCTGCGTTGTACTGGACAAAGGGTAGTTGCTTGTCCTAGACATCCACGTTTTAGTTTTCTGTTTGAGAGATGAGTTCAGAAAATTCAAATATCACGGTTGCCTGAATGACCCCCATTCTATATATAACATCACTCATCGGGCTGTGGCTCACTAGGAAACGCCACGAGTTCATTATCTGCACATTGGCCCAGCAGATTTCTCTAAAACCCAAGAGCTATCAAGAGTGCTTGAGCTAGTCGGAGAAAAATGAAAACGTGGGCAACCATAATAATAGTTTGGGCTGTCTTAGCCGTCGTCATTACCATCCTAGCTCTTTTATTCCGAGGTCGTTACCGTCTAAGAGTTGGCGGAGGTGGTGGTGACGGCGGCATACATCGTGCCCATCATACAACGTTTGGAGGAGGAGATGGAGGTTTAGCTGCCAGTTCTGCTTGTGGCGGAGGTGGCGGTACTGGAGGCACCAGCGGAGCCGGTGCAGTTTGATTACGTATACTTTGAGGAGAATGAAAGAAAGTGGTTGGATCTGTTGCATGTTCTACCTTCGATTTTGTTTCTGTTTCAGCTTCCTTCTAATACTTCTGCTATTGTTCAGGATGATTGTAAGAGTAGGGTACCTTTACACCTCGATTCATTCATCGACATGATAACCTCATGTCACTGCTATCAATAAAAGAATACATCGAGTTGCAAACCTTCTCCATGGAGTTGTTTCATGTGATTAGTAAAACCCATTATAATCAGCTTATGTAAAGCAAAATGAAAATCGACAACTGGACTTGGCAGGTACAGAATCCTTCTGTTTCTGGTTGTGTTCCTCACGCTAAGTTTTGGGTTCTTACAGTTAGGACACTCATTTTTCCCGATATTCCGTTTCCTTGTGATTAATTTATTAGATCTGGCAAAGACCGATCAAAGCTTTCCTAGAGAAGAGAACTCATAGAAGTATATATCCCTGCTCGGAATGTGAACTTCGTAATGGTATCGCTGCAAAGTATTAGAGAAGTAGCTCCTCCTCATTGCAACAGCTCTAGCCTGTTCTAGTATTCTGATTATAAATTTTAACGAACAAACTAAAAAACCAAACAAGAATACTCAGAAACCGGCACTCTCGACTCCGAAAGAGGCCTCCATTCGTAGTAGTCACTATTCAGGACTCTGATCTGGGCCCCTGCTATGGTGCCTCATGCGATCAATCACCCCTTTGTATGTCCAACTTTAAACATTACAGAGCATCACTCAAACTGGAAAGCTCCTCATAAATTTAATAAAGCCTTGACATCCTCTGATAAGTAAATACAGGAGAAGAATCACATGCGTCCTAAGGTTAGTCGCTGAATGAATTATCATATGGCGCTATACATGTTCCAAAAGGTTAAGAAAAAAGCAATAAATATCCCATCTTGCTATTTGGGTTTAATTGATTGCCTTGAGTAGTTTTCCAACCTTGGACTGCATTTTTTTAATTTGACCGCTCACATGATCATCGTGCAATTCAGGACCGCGTTTGTCATATTCTTCCACAGATAAATCATGCTGCATGAACGTCGCACAAGCATGAGGACATGCCTTGGTTGACAAGCCGACATGTTGAATGAGCCCTCGTGAGACCAGAAATGGTCGATTCTTCCTGTGTTATATTGGACAGAGTACGGTTGCTTGTCGTAGACATCTTTAGTTTTTCCTTGAAAGATAAGTGTAGAAAATTCAAAGGTCAAAGTCGCCTCATTGACCACCATAATATATATGGTATCAGCCATCAGGCTGTGGTTAAATAGAAAACGCCTCGCGTTTAGTTATCTGCACATTGGCCTGGCAGAACTCTCTCAAACAGGCGAGCCATCGAGAGTGTTGGCACGAGTTAGAGAAAAATGAAACCGTGGGTAATCATCATAATAGTATGGGCTGTCTTCGCCGTAATTGCTGTCATAAGTTATATCTTCCGAGGTCGTTACCGTTTAAGAGTTAGTGGAGGGGACAGCTGGGGCGGCGGGGGAGGCGGACATCATGCCCATCATCATCATACTGTATTTGGAGGAGGAGATGGAGGTTTAGCTGCCAGTTCTGCTTGTGGTGGAGACGGCGGTGCAGCTGCCAGTTCTGCTTGTGGCGGAGGCGGCGGTGCTGGAGGCGGTGGATCTAGTGCAGTTTGACGACATATTACGAGAAGATTCATGGAACGTAATTGGATATATTGAACGTTGTACCCTTAATTTCTTCTCTGTTTCAGCTTCTTTCTTATACTTGCCATTGTTTAGGATCATTGTTGAAGTAGAGTACCTTTAAACTTTCATTCATTCATTCGTTGACATGACAATCTCATGTCACTGTTGTTAATAAAAGAACATGTTGAGTGCAAACCTTCTTCCCATGAATTGTTTCATGTGATTGGTTAATCCCAGCATAATTAGCTTCTGTGAAACATAAGAAAACTGCCAACAGGACTTGGCAGCAGAACTCCCCTGTTTCTGGTTATGTTCCTTGTGCTACGGTTGGGGATCTTACAATTAGGACAGTCATGTTTGCCGACATTCTCTCTCTCTCTCTCTCTCTCTCTCTCTCTCTCTCTTGCGCGATTAATTTGCTAGATCTGGTGAAGAAAGATGCCAAAAAGCTTTCCTATAGAAAGAGCTCGTCAAAATATATCGTGAGAATGTGAGCTTCGTAATAGAATTACGGCAAAATTTTGGAAAAATAGCTCCTTGGGGGCAACAGCTTCAACCGTTTCTACTTTTCTGATGATTAATTTTAATGACATGAACAG
Source organism: Eucalyptus decipiens (assembly GCA_014182575.1). Taxonomy (NCBI): domain Eukaryota; kingdom Viridiplantae; phylum Streptophyta; class Magnoliopsida; order Myrtales; family Myrtaceae; genus Eucalyptus; species Eucalyptus decipiens. The sequence continues at coordinate 37,988,579 of CM024619.1, forward strand.
ACAAAAAAAGAACAGACAAACAAGAGTATTCAGAAACCAGCAATCTAAACTCCAAAAAAGGCCTCCATTCGTACTATTCACTATTCAAGAATCGAATCTAGGCCCCAGCTCTGGTCCCTCACCCAGCCAATCACCTTATCGAAGTAACCCACGTTCATTTTTGTCGTGATTCCTGTATGAAGTGTTGTAACACATTTCTAAGAGTTTATGCTGTACGAGACATTATGCAAGAGTTATCACAAAAATAAGCTTAGTTTATGATGGTTATATGGGGTTTGGTCCTTCGTGAGGGACTGTTGCCAGGCCCTTCTAATCCATATATGCATCACATTTAGAATATTGAAAGGGAGTTAGAACAATCTATACCATCGGTGAGCGTTATCTCCTATTTAATCAAGAAGCAACACGTGATCAGTCAAATTGTATATTAGGATTGACATATGCAACAGTAGATGGATCAGGACGACGGAAACAAGTCTGAGCAAATGTGAAGATTTTATGATTCAGCAATTGATTCCCCATGACAAGCCTAAGTTCACTGCTAGCAGAGCCAAATTGGAGGTAGCAAACCTAGATTGATGTTTATCCTGTTTAGAAGTTCCAAAAGAAAAGAAAACAATCTCTTTTCAAAATGCTAACAGTCGTCTGAAGGGCTGCATGCTTTTGAAAGAAGAAACAGAGCAATCATTTCCCTCTTCAGCGGTGTTGTACCAAGAAAAATCTAAATGCTCTCATATTTCGCCATCCCACAATTCATTCAGGCTTTTATAAGGACTACATGTTTCATGGACTGCAAAGTTCCCTTGGAGAAGCCTTTGCTGCATCACAAATGTGCAAGATCAAATGAAACATGCATCAAGAAACATTATGAAGATCCAACAAGTGTATGGAGAGGTGACATGTATGTACCTGGTGGAGTCCAGAGAATTTTGCGAAGAGCTCAGGCGGGATGTTCCAACTGAACAAATCAAAGTTCTCTCTAATCCTGGATGCGTTTACACTTTTAGGGAGGACGCTGTGACCCATCTGAATACCCCAACGCAGAGCTACTTGGGCAGGCGATTTATTAAGCTCCGTCGCAATTTCAACCAAAACTGGCTCCTTCAGGATCTCCCCCTTGACCCATGACCCTGGAGATCCCAAAGGGGAATAAGCCTGCAAAGAATCGAAATCAACAGTTGAAATTGAAGCTATTGAAGCTTCCATGCTGCACAATCAACAGTCCAAGATTCTGCCATGTGTTGTCGGATGCTAATAAAATGGTCAGGGGGCATGTTTTAGTCGCAGGAAAACATCTCGTTTTCCATACTCTACACTGAACTAAAGCAGAAGTGGCTCTTCTGTTGCAATGATGAACGATGCAGATCAAGTTTGGAAGAATGGCTTCTATGATGAAAAGACGTGTTGTAGAACTAGCTTGACTTTTATTTTGCTCCTCCCATGATCAACCAATGACCACACCATTGACTGTCGTCCGCCAGCATCTGCGACCATCAGTGGCAATGGTCACAGCCACATCAGTCATCATGAAGGCCACTAGCCTCCTCTGGCTAGCACCATTAACATCAGGTTCAAAGCACCATAGGCGAGACAAACCATTTTCAATTGCAAGCCATCGCACATTGTCCAACTACTACTTGATAACTCACATCCTCCAATATTCTAAACATAATTTTAATGAGAACTTGAAATAAAATGGGACAGTTTTGAGTATTGGAGATTACCGAGAGATGAACACCAGTGGATTTGCACAAGTTGTGGAGAGCCACTTGCTGCCAAACAGGGTGGCATTCGACCTGATTAACAGCCGGAGGCACTTTCGCATATTTGAGGAGATCCTGCAGCTTTTTAGTTGAGAAGTTGCTGACTCCAATTGCACGAGCCTGACCTGATGCATACAACCCTTCCATAGCCGTCCATGTCTCAGGAAGGCATAGGGGAACCATGTCTTCTGGGGCAAAGCCCGAGTACCGGATTTTGTCCGCACAGGCCAATGAATCTATTATACAGCAAAGAAAACACAAAAATGAGTTTATGTAAGACGCATCACCATTACAATAGGAAGCATCTGCACTATGTCAGCTTCACTCTTGGCAGTTGGCCTGGATCTTAGCCTCAGCCTCTACTAGAATTTTAGTGTTCCTTTTTGTACTTCAGAATTTACAAATGAGAATATTCTACTCTCCGGTCTCAATCCTGAACTGCACAGAAAAGGTCTGCAACATTCCACTTTGGCTATGATCAAGCTCCTCAGGAGCAGCCAAATTCCAGATCTATGATCAATCTAGACTAATTTAAAGTAAGTGCACAAACAAATATTGGAAATGCTTGTGCCAAAACAACATACAAGATATAGATCAACGTAGTCGAGTTGCAGGTCTTGTAAGCTCCTAGTTAGAGCCTTGGAAACATCTTCAGCCGCATGGTCACTGCACCTGCATTTGTAATCAAACTGAAACTTAAATGTAGTAGCGGTACATGAATAAACAAAATAGCAGTCCAAACCAGAGTCATAAGACCCAAAAAAACGATTCATTTTTAGAAAAAAACTTGGATTTGAAACCCACGATTGCCGTGGTTTGAAAAACCAAATTTGAAAATATAGACATGAAAAAATAGGCAGTTCTGCATCAGAAGAGGCTTTCTTTCATTTTTTTTTTTTTTTTAAAATCAATCTAAAGCTTAATCAATCAGAACCCACAAGAAAGAATGATGGCTCTCCTGTAAAACAAATGATAAAAACAAAATTTGGAACTTAAAACTCGCAATGGCCGTAGTCCATTGAAACCAACTCCAAACCATAGACATGAAAAACAATGTCAAGACATGGGCTGAATGAAGGCATACCACAACTTGGATGTAATAAACATCTCATTTCGATCCACGACTCCTGTGGAAAATAGCTCCTTCAATGCCACACCTATCTGTTATATAAATTATTTTCCAACTACATAAACATTTGCGTACTCGTGACTAATCAAAAGACAATGAGAAAGAAACCCAATCCACCTCTTTCTCGTTGTCGTAGACTCGGGCACAGTCGATATGCCTGTAACCAGCCTGCATTAGGAGGAACGTTAAAGCGCCATCGTTGCTGGACGAATCGATCTGGACTGCGATGAAGGTAGAGAGAGGAGAGAAGAGGAGAGAGAACCTGGACGGCCTCGATGACGGCTTGGCCGACGACGCCAGGAGGGGCCTTCCAAGTCCCGAGGCCTACCAATGGGATCTTAGCTCCCGTGTTGAGATCAAAGCACGGATACCCGCATTCGCTTTCTCTCGCCATGCTGTTTAGTTGATGCACAGTATGCAGCGGTCGTAGTTGCAGCTTCAATCAACACAATGATAAACTTGGAGGAGCAAAACTGCGGATCTGTTGCGCACGTTGCCAAGCAGAAGACGACGACGACGAAGACGAAAGAGAATAAGGTGGCGGCGAAAGCGACTCGATTAATGGTCGCTCCAAGTTTGGCATTTTGTGGCCGATGTCTGTCGGAGAGACGGTCAAAGTCAAAGAGGCCAAGGGTCTTGCCGGACTAGATGAATCACCCTCCGACTATTTCAGGCCAGAATTCCTCTATTATTTTTCTTTTATTAAGCAGGAACTTTTTCTATTTTTCTTTTTTGTTTCATGCACAAACCACTAACCACTAGCACAGTTTTGCACTTTCTAAAGACAAATTTTGAACATAATCTCCGTATAATTATATTCAAAAAGATATTTTATACATTAGCGATACTCTCCGCACATTATTCTTTCTTAGATTAACGTAGATGGTAGTGAACAGACCTTTGTGTTTGTCTTACATATTAACTGTAGAACGCTATTTGTATCCACTCCTATGAATTTTTTTTCCAGTTGAATAGGATCATCACCTATGTCAATGCAGAATGAATCTAGAAGCACAAGAAGAAATGAAGGAGAAGAAGAAAAGAAGAAGAAGAAGCCGTCGCCAAAAGGACACTTTGAACTATCAAAGGTAATAATGTAGATGATAAGAATTGAGAAATTTTAGCATATTTTGACGTGTTGATAGATAGTATATGAACCTGTTTATAAATTTTATTGAATAATTAATTAAAGTAATAAGACAAGCGTAATACCAAATATAATCAATCAAGATTATGCATATCTCTATTTATGTCAAAAAAAGATATGCATAATCTTGAGAGCTGTGTAGAATCAAATAAATATCTTAATATCGCTAACTATTCCCTCAAATATAAGGTGAGTTGAAACAAATCAACTTTCGTTTGAAAAATAATTCAAACAATGTCACAAAATCTTCGATTCTATCAGATAAGTAAGCTGGAAAAATGAGCTCAATGGATTTGAGGAGGGGCAACACGTGGTGGCGCGTGTGATGACTCCAAGCTTTCGTTGACGACGAGATTTCAGTATATTGCTCATTTGATGATGGCAAGTTTGGTGCTAATGTTAGCTTTTTGAAATGAGGAGTTAAAAGTTGAGAATCGGAGGTCAACAACATTCATTCTTTGCAGTCAACTTTGCTGTTGGAAACAATAACTAAACAAACGCAGCCGACAACAAGAGGAATAAGCCAAGCTTTGCTGAGCAAAAGTTACTATGCGAAGATGCGCATAGAAATATAACTCCGTGGTGGCACACGTCGATGTTGTAAGACAATTACCATGGTGCTTAGTCAAATGCAAATTAGGCAATTAGGTAAATACTGTCCGGCGGGATGGATTAATTTTGCTTTGGGGTGCATTGGTTTTTTCTAATACTAAGCTTGGACATATTAACAGGAAGACAAACAAGATTTAGAAAGATTTGCACTTGAGATATTCTGTCCTAGTGCAACCTGAGATTTGTGGGATCACTACAAATTGCGCTCCCTCTCTCCCTCCATCCAAAAGTAATTGGTGATTTACAATTTGTTTCAAGCGCTGGAATCCATAGAAAGTGGATTGGAGGATATCATAACTATTTAGCATATTTGAGTAACAGAGGATGACAGATTGCAACAGAGCAAAACCGACTATTTTGGGAAGCTGTTACTACAAAGCTGCAGAGTGACATTTTGCAACTGCAAATGGCAGAACCAATGTTTTCTCGTGGGATTTGAATTTCAAATGTCCTTTGAGGTCGCTGGCTATAAATTTGACCCGAAAAAGTAGTAGAGTTGGAGAGAAATGAATAAAAATTAGTTTATGTTTGTTTATCTCCTTGTTGTTCTTGTCCATAGAAGTTGTATAAATATGTTGTATTTCTCTGGAGAATCTAAGCATCTATAAAGAGAGAAGAAAGTGGAGTAGGTCATGATCCAAGTGCAACGTTTGAATTGGGAACTATAAAAATGGAGAAAACTCGGGCCATATTAAATAGAGCTAAGATGGGCAAAAATAAAATAATTTGACATTGTTGAGAGATTTTGAGTCCTTTTATTTTCTAAGCTTGTAATACCCTTTTTAGTATTATTCTTAAGAGTTAGCAATAGTGACAAACCCATTTGGAAACACACAAGAGAAGTATTATACTTAGAGTGAAGGCGTTTGTCTATGTAAGGGACAAAATGTGCGAGGGACTCTTTTTAAACATTTAGAGATATGTTTAATAATTTGCAGAGAGGATCGACTGTACTGTAAGACAAGCATGTGAGGACGAATATGGAGGGTCCAATAATTACTTAACCCATAGCAGGGTTGCTGCAGAAAAGTCAGGCTATGACATAAGCAAGTTTTAGACTTGTAACAAGGGGTTATTTAGACTTTGGCACATTTAGTGGAACTCGGCCTGTTTGGACTGCTAGAGTTAGAAGAGAGTACTAGGCATACTCATATTGGAGTAAGGTTCTCGACCTGTTTCTAAAGGAATTTTGACTAGACCTTTTTAAAGAGAATTAGATGGACACAACCGCTAAATGATCCATTTGCAACATTGGAATTTAGGGCTTTAAAATTGGAGGATGCTTGGTCAAAACTGATATAGTTGAGAACGGCAAAAATAAAAGAATTTGAGCAACATTGTGATGTTCTTGATTCCATGTCTTTTGTACAATTATACTACCCATTTGAGTGTCGTTCTTAAGAGTTAGCTAGAGTGACAGATCCATTTGTAAACATATGAGAGAAATGGTTGGAGTTAGAGTGAATGCATTTGTATAAGTCAAAGACAAAGTTTGCGAGCAACTCTTTCTAAACACTTAAGAGGTGTAATTAGAATACTGTGCTTTGCACACAAGAAGGGTCTAATAATTACTTAGTCTACAGCAGGGTAATTTAAAAAGGAGGTTGGGTTTTTACGTAGCAGTAGGTTCTGCACTTGTAAGAAGACAATATTTGTACTTCTGGAATTACTGGTGGAATTTGGCCTATTTAGGCTGCTAGAGGTGGAAGAGAGGAGTAGCACACTCAAGCCAAACCTCAATAAATCTTATATTGCTAGTCTCCTTTTTCTTTTTTTGGTCGAAATATTGTTAGTTCACTGGGTGCATAGAAGCAGAATTTTTATTGGGTGGGTTCTACAAAATTAGTTTGTGTTATCTTGAAGAACCAATTTGCTCCTCTATTGGTTGATTATTTGGGCTTGACATATGTAGCATTGGTCGAAAGAATTTGCCAAATAAAACATTAACTGCTCGATTCCAAATAAAACAAAAAAGGAGAAACCAGAGGGGCCACTCAGCCACTAAGGCCCTAAATCTAATCTTTCCTTAATCATCACAATCCATAATCTACGCAATCCCAACGCATATTCCTCTTATAACAGCTTCACATCTTGCATACTTAACACCAACGCATGGGCCCCTTTTGGTCCGCACAGGCTTATTGCGTACAAAATAAGTCCCAAAAAGCCAACAAAAAATTACCAAAAAAATAACAATAAGGCTACAAACCATACTAATTATACCATCACCTACCCCGTTTACTATTCAACACAAGTTCATCCATATGACGCTTTTGTTTCACGAAACCACGGGACGAGACTTGAGGCGGCGAACCGGAGAATGAACTCCGGACGAAACGATTATCTGTGCATTGTTGCTGGTCGAATTCGATGAAGATGAAGCCGTAGAGAAGTTGCCGTCGCAGTCCGGTTGGATCTTCTGGAGGTCAGCGATCTGGAACCGGCCCGACTCGTGGGGGAGCCTGGTGTACGAAGCCGAAGGCGACTCATTGAACAACCCCCTGAGCGGTCCTTGCTTCCCGCTCTTGTGTTCCACCACCACCCTATACACGAACGGAATGAGGCCCTCCATTATAATCTTCCCAAAAATGTTTTCCCAAGTGTGGAGAGCAGATGATGAAGAAGAAGAAGAAGAAGAAGAAGAAGAAAGAGAAGTTGAAGTTACTTTACACGAGAGCGGTGGCTCGATTGGTTTATAAGAGAGAAAAAGGTCAATGACGTGGCACTGGAGACTGGAATTGCGAAAATGAATTGTATTATTTTTCCTTTTGTTAGGATCAGAGCCGAGGTGACCACTGTTTTATGTATAATTGGCTTGGTCTATCATAATTAATTTAATTGTTTTCCCGGTTATTCCATTTGACCTCTTCCGGCGAAAGCCAAACATGTGTCGAACACAAAAACCCCACGAAAGCCTTGAAATCTACGTCTCATGAAAACTCTATCCAAACCACACCCTTCCCTTCATTACACAGCTCACCACATCATACTTAGCATTGCTTTTGTTCATCTTTTTGGACTTGTTTAGTGGTTCTTTGTAGGTGTTGGTTCGATGACTTTGCACTTTTTCGTTTTGATTGGTCGGCCCTTGCTTCTTTAATGTTTTCCATGGCCCCTTTTTGATTCGTGCCGGTTTCATCTTGCTAATTTTTTATGCGAGTTTGATCGAATTTGGTTTTCATCAGAGGTTGCTTCATTATCTGGTGGATAGGGGAAGATCGATTAGCATCTATGCCGCTTGTGTGGCTCGTGTTCTCAAATTGTGGGGTGTGTCTCGTTTATTGTATGGCTCACGCCAAAATAATTAGCACTATCCGATGCAGGTGGTGCGTGGGAATGGGGGTCTTACTCGGTTGATATCACGCGTTGCTTGTTATTTTTGGTTTTGTTCACCATTCTTGATACCAGCTAGCCTACATGTTTGTGACCTTTCACAGGGGTTTTCTTGAATGAACCAACATAACTCTCTTGTTTGTATTGCTACGTCAAAATTAAAAGAAAGTATTTAATGTGATGGTCATAGCACGTGGCGTGGCATGTCCAGCTAATCAGTAAGCATTATGTGTGTTTTGCTCTCATTTTTATTGACTTGTTCCATAACCTCTCACTACCTATGGGGTTTATTTTTATTGTTCCCTCATTGAGATATGATGAGTTATATCTATGAGCAATTCACTACAAAAAAACTCGTTCTGTCACAACACAAAAAATTTGATCCAAAAAGCTAGAAATTGGTTGCAAGAATATTTCACGACTAAAAATTAGGTCACAAATCATAATTTTTCATCTACACGAATCTCCAATTGCCTCACACTAGTCTAGAGATGATTTGTAACTGCTTTTGATTCTTCATGTACGATTATCCCTTAGTTTTTTTTTTTTTTTTTTTGGACAAGATTATCCCTTAGTTTGATGGCCCCTTCTTGACTCAATGTTCAACTTCTTTTTATGTTTCAAATCAATTGTGATCATGTGTCAAGTACTCTACTAAAAATTTGTATATTGAAAGCTTATGATCGATAAACTTATCAGACATTCTATCAGTGGATCTTATGGGTTGTGTTGTTATGGCTTTCATGAGCGATGAGATTATTTAGACATTTCATCCCTTCGCTCTGTGCATCTACTATTTATGACATTTATGACAAATAAGCTTATTGTGGCATTCAATTGATGGATTTTGTGGGTTGTGCTATTCATTTTAAACCATCTCACCAATCGGCTTTGTGGTTGGGGTCTTTGTCATAATCTGGCTTGGGCCATAAACTGCATTATATTTGGGCCCAGATTTGGGCCTACTGCCAACAACAGCCAGGGCGACCGAGGTTGCACGGCAAGGCTGCTTGCGGGCAATTAGTCAGAAAGGGGAAGGTAAAGAGAAGAGAGAGGGGGAACGATTACTACAGCAGATTTGATCAGAGATGTGGGTAAGCTTAAAATGGAATATTCACATATCATTGTTCAGCACACGGGATAGCATAATAGGTTTTATAGTATGTAGACGAAGACGTCTGTTTTCATATTAGTCATACCAAATAAAGATATGATTAAATAAGTTAAAGAGTCAGTCATATACTACTAACTTTTTTCCGATATAAATACGATGATCCAATCAAACTCAACCCCAACAGCTCAATCACATGTAGGATAAATGGGCCGCGTAGAAGATTGTGAGCTCGCTAGTCGTTGATAGACCCAGAGATCTCTCACCAGCAATTTCACATAGCAAAAAATGGAGTTTACGTGTTCTGACGAGAAAAGTGAAAACGATTATCATGCATACAAGCACATCCCTAACCTATGTCAATCATCTCTCATCATTTCTCTTAGCCGAGTGACATTAGAGGAACACAGAAAAGAAGATACAAAAAACTGGTGAACTGCACAGGGTCGTGCTTATGGGACATGTCGCTTTCACCTTCACTTTCATATCCGACTCAATGCAAGGCACGATTTACTACAAGCTGGGAAAAGAAGATCAGTTGAATTCGCACATAGACCTGGTGGAGTTACCTTTGACATTTGAATATAAGTGTCTCCTTGCTTCATGCGCCAACCCATTCTGTTGTCTTACTCTTCATAGTGGATGAAGCCGCCCTCAGAGACAGGTCATTATCATGTGTATAAAGAAAGTATTAGATGAAGACAGAAGCAGGTGGAGTGGATGGACTTTCTTCATTTCTGTGTGAAGAAATGGGCATTTGCCCCCTTGAGTATCCATATGTTGTTACAGTTTCTCATCCATGGAGAGCAAAAAGGGGGAAAACAGAGACGAGAATAGAAGTACTCAAATAATTAAATAGTTAACTTCTCACCAAAGCAGCCCTTTAGAAGCCATCCTATACAATAAAGTAAATGGGGGGACCCAGTAGAGAATTTATAATTAAAACCCTCCTAAGCTTCAAAAATATTTCTCCATACCGGTTAATTTTAATAAGCTTTGGTATTTGTAATTCTTTTTTTTTTTTTAAGTGTAGACTTTTCTTTAAGATGACTTGACCTTAACTTATTAAGGCTTTTGTGAAATTACAAACTCGTCTTTAATACTAACCATGGCCATCTAATACATTAGACACGTGTTAGTAATATTTTGAACTTTTTCGTTTTGATTGGTCGGTCCTTGCCTCTTTAATATTTTTCATTGCCATCTTTAGCTTCGTGCCGGTTTCATGTTACTCTTTTTTTTTTTTTTTGGCGATTTTATCAAGGTAGGTTAGGGTAAATCTCTCATTGGGTGGATGTGGAAGATTAACGAGCATATGCCACGTGTGATTCGTGTTCTCAATTAGGGGTGTTTCTACATATATGGTTCACGCCAAAATAATTAGCGTGATCCGATGCGGTGGTGCTAGGGAATCATAGTTTTACATGGTTGATATCGCGCGTTGCTAATGATTACTTTCGTACAAGATAATTAAAGCTACTAGCTAGCCTTCATCATTGAGGCTTATTACACGGGTTTTCTTCATCCGGATGAAGGAACAAAGATACCTCTCTTGCTAACATTGCTACATCGTTAATAAAGAGAGTATCTAATATGATGCTTACACCATGTTACAAAATAATGCGAGTCACCAACTAATCACCAAGTGCCATATATGTTTTGCTATAGCTTTTGATTGGCTTGTTATCGCACATGTTAGTGCCATCTAGGGTTGATTTATATTATGTCAAGTGTGACGTTATACAACTTTTGAGATATAAGGAGCTCTTGAGCAATTTGCTTCTGAAAATATTCTGTCGTGTACCAACTTTTTTATCTCAAAAATTTTAAAAATTTGGTCGGGAGAGATTGATTATTAAAGATTAGTTGGCACACTCTTTGGTGACCAAATGTTCAGTTTGGTCCCTGTTGGATGCAAGAGACCTTCTTTAGGGGCCAAAGCATTGGTGGCCAGAAGTGTAGCCAGGACTAACACTTCTAGCTGTTTAAACGGCTAATTAAGCTAGATTAGTATAAAAAGGACACTCTCTTGATTGGGGGATCAAGATCCACGAACACATCCAAGCAAAATACTCACTCTAGCTCCTTGTAAACATGTTGCAATATTCGAGTAAAGGTCATTGTGGTAGAGTGTGATATACTTGGGAGGGAGCCGTGTTGTAATTTTGAGAATGCACGGAGAGTTGGGCTCCAAAATTCTCCGGTCTTTATGATCAAGTTTTCGACCGGTGGATTGAGCGCAATTCCCGAAAGGATTTAGGGAGTGGAGTAGGCATTAATTTGGAGCTCGACCACTATAAATCTGCTGAGTATTTCCCGATCCCTTTTCCTTGTCTTCTGTTCATGCCATGCGTTATACGTTTAATTGTTGAAACATTTGGTTTAATCATTCGGTCACATAGACAAACGCGACTACGGCAAGATCCCTAGGAGGGATAGGTCTTAAAAGCTTTCCAGCTGTTCAATTTTGCCCAGCTAAGCAAAGCCCGGAGAGCCTACCAAATTCCTAGACTGCATTTGCTAATCAGAAATTTATCATATCCTATGTTTGGTACCTACTCAAGATAAGATAAAATTGGATATATGAGGAAAGTAACTTGAATAAAATTATCCCATGAGAAGTGGGATAAAAGTGAATATGATTTCTAATATCCATAAATAAATTTATTTTTCTCGAATAATAAACTTCTTAAATTAACAATATTAAAATTTTATTTAAATATAAATAGTATTTGAATTCTAATATAACAAATTCAAAATAACAAAAAAAAAAAAAAATAGTTTTTAAATTTAATTTTTTAAAATTTAATCTTATTATTTATATTCAAATTTAATTCTATCTTATTATATAAATTAAAAATATATAAAATATATATTTATGTCTATTACATATTTTAGGTATATTAGTATAGTTTATTGTTTAATAAAATATTATTAGAGAATGATGAAAGGGGAAAAAAGAAATAAAAATGAAATAACTAAAAAAAGAGAGGAAAAAAGGCAAATAAAAATGAAGTATGCAAAAGTTTCTTGAGAGATCTTTATCATTTCCATTTGTATAACTTTTGTGTTTATTTACACCGATATACCATTATTACCAAACAATGTACTTGACATAATATGAATATATTCAAATTTATTACTGTAATTTGTCAAATAATGGATATGATATAACTAAATTTCTAAATTTCATATCCCATCATTTCTACTCATATTTTGTTTAGAAATCCAAATGATCTAATGAAGCATTAATGCTTTGGGGGTTAAAGTACTCAAAATTATTTTCAAAAAATCTTGGGTACCAAGTCATGCCAATTCAACAAATTACTATTACACTTATCGCGTGACATGTGTCCATCGCAGGCCCACTATTAAATGTCCTTCTCCCTTTGTCTGTCTCATCTTGCACCTTTGTTTCTCTTCTTCAACATTTCTTCCTTTTTTTCATTTTTGTTTTTTTTTTTTGTTTCTTTATCTTTCTTTCCTTATGACCTGCGGTAGGCACATAGCCATGGCCGGCAATTGGCCATAGGCTAAGAAGCACCGACACTTTTCGGAAACCTTCGTATTATATTGGACACTCTGATACTCTCTGACACTCTCCAACACTCGATCAACACGTGTCGGAAAATCCAACACTCAAGTCGAAATTGCGATATGGGAGTTTCCAACACGTTTTTTCTACATGCAAAGTCAATTTGAAAAATTCTCAATAAATAAGATGTCAAAATGTATATATGTGAAAAAATAATAATAAAATTAATAAACGAGAAAATAAGAAAAATTCAATATTCTCTTTCTTTTAATTTTTACTTCCCATGATATACAATTCATCCCCTAATTTTTTTTTTCTTCTCTTCAGACGCGTTTGACACACAAGTCTAAAATATGAATTGCTTTTTTGATTTATTTATATATATATTTTATCTTTGAGTTTTATAGATTATTGGAATGGAGTTGCATTTGTCAAATTGAAACAATAATGATATTAATAGTGAATTAATATTTTTAGTATAAATTTATTCTAGGCTTTTATTATTATTTATTTATTTATTTATAAATTTGAATCAAATTAATTTGATTGAAATAATCATAAAAATGATAATTTATTATGTATATATAAAAATATATATTTAATATGCAACGTGTTCTAACATCTCTGAATTCTCTATTTTTTTTTTTAGAAACAACGTGGCAATGTGTCGTGTTGTGTGTTATATGTCGGTGTTGGTGTTACTTAGGCCACAGGTGAGGGTCACTTTCATTGGATTCATCAAGGGTCCACCCTCGCAGCCAAGGTGAGGGTTGCCCTCGTCGGATTTGGTGAGAGCTCAATTGTCGCTAGATCCGAAAGCTAAGTTGGGAGGCAATGACTTTGGAGCCATAAGGGACCTCGAGGATGCAAGGGCCGAGGGAGGACTCGGGGTTGTGAACGACGAGGGCTTGTATGTTCTTAGACTAGGGAGGGCAAGGAGCTGTAAGGGCAGCGGATGACTTGTGGAGGGAGATAGCGATATCGAAGCCGCAAGGGACCTCGAGGATGCATGGGTTGAAGGAGGGCTTAGGGTCGCAAGTGATGACAATAGGGGGCTTGGGCTTGTTCTTGGACCTAGGGGTAGTAAATGACCTCAAGGGTGGAGCCGTTGCCATAGGTGGATTGGTAGATGAGGCGATACATGAGATGGAGGTGAACAAGAGAGAGCAAAGATAGGTCGTCCGGAGAAAAAATGAGAAAGCAGTGCATGAGATTACGGGAGTGGGAGAGAGATCTGACAGTATGCCCGCGAGGGACACATCTTACGATGAGTGAACTAATAATTTGTTGAGTTGACACAACTTAGATACCCAATATTTTATCATTTATTTCCCATGTTGTGACTTTATAGAAGCTGGGAGATGTCTTAGGATGTCTTGGGGGTGGATCATATCGCTGAAGGGAGAGAATGCGTGAGAGAAGGTGAGAGAAGGGGCAACTTGGCAGGTGGTCCCTGGTGAAAGTATTAAAATGTAGTCCCATCCTGTGGTTCTTAGTGCTAAAATTTGTCAAAAATATCCGAAGGATCCAAACCTTATTGAGGAAATGCAGAAGGTGGCCAGCTTGATCGATACGGACTTTGGACTTGGGACCTTACTGAAATTAGTCATATGGTGGAAGAGAAGGTGGATGTTTGTGCATACCATCCCAATTGGAGCCAAAGGTGATTCAGATGGGCTGAATGGCTAGCCGAGGAGAGGGGCGGTGACATTCATGTATCAACATACCACTTTAAGAAGCTGAGGATAAAGGAGTTATAAGTTATGTGGGGCCTTTCAACTTCGCACGAAATAATTTTTTTTTTTTCTCTAGAAAATGCTTTCTAGATTGGATTGTGTCCAAAGATTAAACACTTGATTAGTACCACAGAAAAACCCACAATCGATACACTTGTGACAAATTTACTCTAAGTTAATTTTTTATTCCCCAAAAACCCAAAACTGGTACACTTATGATAAGTTTACCCTTCGTTAGTTTTCACTAAATTTTACCGTTAAATTGTTGAGTTGGATGACGCATGACAATTGATGGGTGTAGTAGTTTGAGACTTTATTCTCCATTTGTCACATGTGTTTTCATATTATTAATCCAATTTAACGGAAACTAATAGATGGTAAACTTGTTACAAATGTATTAGTTTATGATTGTAAATTTGTTATGCGGGTCCTAGTTTGGGGTTTCTTGTGGTAAAAAGAAGTAGTTCATGGTAAATTTATCACGAGAGTATCAATCTCAGGTTTTCGTGATATAAACCCTAAACACTTCCTGGGCACAGTGATTATAAATGCATTGCTACGGTCACTAATGCGTGGAGATGATAGACTAGGGATAGCAAACTATGCCCTTTTCATCATGAAGAAGAAACCGTCGAACATGATCTTCTTTTGTGTGACTGGTGCAGGGGTTTGTGGCTTCAAAATATGACGATTATAATTCGTAAAGAAGCCATCTCCGCTCTGGATGTCTCAATTACCAGAGTGTTAGAGTAGTTTCAAGTAGAAAGAATTGAAGTAGAAATTGCTAGCTAAACTTGCGTATACTTGTTGGTACATCTGGAAAGAAAGATGTGATGCCACTTTTGATATCATTAAACCTGATCTTGATGCTGCTGAGGAAGGCAGGTTGAGGAAGAGTTAGTAGGGGATACAGGAACCTGAAGGGTAGAAGGCTGCAAAATGTGGGTGATAAGCAAAAGACAGTGGGGCAAGGGTGGCATAAACGAGCATCAGGGTCTATACAGATAAATTTGTGATGGTGGTTTATCTGCAAAAGGAGAGAACGGCCATGGCATCACCATTCGAGATTGCGAGGATCATGTCCTGGATGGTTTAAGACTCTGTGCAAGTCGATGGTGCGGAGGCAGCTGAAGCGTCAGCCATGAGAGGAGGGATCATGTTAGGCCATAGGAAACAATGGAAGGTGTTACTTGAAATCGACCCTGAGCTGATCTTTAAAGGTCTTTCAAAGGACATGGCCAACTACAGCTGGAAGATTTCAATGGTTATTCCTCATAGCATGTTACTAAGCATTTTTCTTACTGATTTTGAGAGCTAAAAGTTTAATTTAGCGCGGCAGGAATGTAATGATTGTGCTAATTGGTAAGCATTGTAAGAAAAGAAGAAGATGTGCCTTGGTGACGGGGTGGCGATGCCTCCATTTTCTTTGGCTATATGGTATTTGTAGTAGCATTGTAAGGAAAGAAGAAAATGTGCCTTGGTGATGGGGTGGCAATGCTCCCATCTTCTTTAGCTATACGGTATTTGTAGTAGCGACCACTAAAAGGGCGATAGCCAGCGTGTTGACCAAAGGGCGGAAAAAGTATTGGCATCCTGCTGCGCCCCAACAAATCTTTACCGAAATGGAAATAGCTAAAGTATTGATCAAGAGACTTGATTTTTAAGGAATGTTTTTAAGCCGGAACGATCACATACATGGGGCAAGACATTTTTCACAAGGTTTCCACTGATACTTATCTGTCTCAAATTCGATGGCTAGATTGGGAGATCCTCAAGGCATGCGAATATGCTCAAAGCAGCGTGCCTATAGAAACTACGCATCGCGAGAAATTAAAAATCAAAGGAGAGCAAAACGGCCCATGATATTCATTTGACCAAGAAAAACAAAAAGTTTCATCATTCAAAGTTTGTGCAAGCCCACTAGCGTGCATTAGTGGGCTTTTGAATCGTTGGGTTCTACCACCTTGTGAATTTTTTAAGGAAAATAATGATTGAGGTGAACAGTGAGAATATTTGCCTTGTTATTTTTCTCCCTTAGCACGGGTCATTCAACCTTGCGACTTGACTAATTCCACCAATACACCTAATCGCTCTGTCCACATGCATTAGACAAAGCTCGACTTACATGATGGTCGGGCATAGCTCTCAAAGTTAATACAAGCAGGTTATACGGGGATTTAAATAAAGGATATGTTAAGTTCAAACCAAATGCTTAGGGCGTGTATAATAAAATTTCTAATTCTCTATTTCTTTGTTTCTCTATTCCCCAAATATGTTTGGAATAGAAATCTATTTTGTAACACAATTTGATTTTTCTATTTTTAGAACAGATTTCTATTGCAAAAATAGATTTGAAGAAGAAATCAAAAGCTAAAAATTTTAACTTCTCAATTTCTGAAATAGAAATTGAGAAATCAATTACTGGCTAGAAATCAATTTGTGTTTCAGAAATTTTGCCATGTGCACCCTTAGTCACTTGGGGGGTGCATGACAAACACCTGTTTCTGTTCCAGAAACAATTTTTCTATTCCAAACTTATTTCTGGAATAGAAATCCATTTGATAAAATTATTCAAATTTTCTATTTTTGAAATAGATTCTTATTCCAGAAATAGGTTTGGAATAGAAATCTGAAGTAAAAATGTGGCATCCCAAAATTTCATGGCAATTTCTAAAGACATTACGACCTATGGAAAAGTGAATGGTTGTGTTGTTAAAATATGTTGTGGCCAATACACCGAAAAATTATAATAGACTAAGGCCGAGCATTTTAATGGACAATTATTTGGTTGGAAATATATCCTATGTCCATGAGTGATTAAAGATTTGTATTAAAGGATAAATTGATAGAAAATTTTTATTCTTGGCCATGTACTTTATAAGTTGGATTTTTATTGATTTATATTACAAAATTTTATGGCCATGTGAGTATTTGAGATTATGAAATTAAGTGGGGATTAAAGTAAATTGTTAAGAGCAATTATGGGCTTATTTAGTATTGTTTTGGGCCATTTAAAAGTTGGACTTTAGACCCAAAAGTGTTGGACCCAAAGTGGGCCAAGAGGCCCGGCCCAAGGAGCCCATGAAGTAGTCAACCAAGGCTGGCCCAAGCCCAGCCAAATGAAGGCCCATCATGTGCATGGCAAAAATGCCAAGTGGCAAGAAAAGCTTGCCAAGTGTTGCCCTTTTGTAGCCAAGTGTAAGAAGCCATGCAAAATCAATGATTGCAAATCATTGAGGGGGCGGGGGTGGGGGGAGGAAAGAGAAGTGGGTGGTTTGAGAGAGAGAGGAGTGTCGTGCAAAGGAGAGGAAGAGAGAGAGCGGGCGTACAAGAGAGCAAGAGAGGAAGAGAGAAAGGAATAAGGAGGAGTTTCGTCGTCGCCGTCGAGCCGCCGTGTCCCGCCGTTGAGCCTGCCGTGTATTTGCTGTGTTTTGCTCGGATTAGAGGCAAGTAGAGTCCATTGATCTATCCCTTGCTTGCTATGCTTTGTGTGTGATGAATGGTGAATCTTGGATGTGGATGAAGTGTGAAATTTCGAAGTTATAGGAGTTGTGTTCTAGCCTAGTATTCTGTTTTTGGAAAAACAGTCCGACCTTTGATGATTTCGTGAGTTGCATGCGATGTTCTAGTTGGAATCTAACTTTGACTTCTTCATAAAAGTTGTAGAGGACTTCTTGAAGATTAACATACTAAAATTTGAGATGAAACGGACAATTATTGTTTGGTGAAATGATTTTCCTTTGAAGAAATTAGATCTGGAAACTATTATGTCAACCTTTGATGATTTCGTGAGTTGCATACGATGTTCTAGTTGGAATCTGACTTCACTTCTTGATAAAAGTTGTAAAAGACTTCTTGGAGAATAACATATCAAAATTTGAAAGGAAACGGACAAGTATAGGTTGATTAAACTATTTTTCTTTGATGAAGCTAGATTTGGAAACTGTTATGTTGATCTGTTGTGATTCCGTGAATTTTGTGAAATTATCTAGTCCGAATTTGATCTCATATTCTTGATGATAGTTGTAGAAGACATCTTGAGAAGCAACATATTAAAATTTGAGGATAAACGGACAAGTAATTATCGGGGAAAACGATTTTCTTTGAAAAGGATGAATCTAGACAGTGAACCGAGAGATAGGAAGAGTTATAAAAATGATAGATTTTAATCAAGAAGGAATTAAATTTCGATTTCTTCATGAGACTTTTACCTTTAGATCTCATCTATAACATATCAAAATCTCAGAATTTTTAGAGTTCATTTAAGGGCTTAATCGAAATTATTTCCGAAACTATGCAAAAGTGGTGCTGGAATTTCTTTTGCTGTGATGTATGGATCTATGTGATTGATGTGGAACTTTCTTGACATGGTGTTCTTCATGAAATATCTTCCTCTGGATCTTTTTTACATCATGTTAAATTCTTAGAATTTATTGAGATTTTTTACTAATTTTCCAAGAATTTTCACTAAAGAAGTGCATTCTGTTTTATCCGAAAATTGGTTTTAGTTTCAAAAACCAATGAACTTCTTTATGAAATGTGATATTATGGATGTTATGCGTACTGCATATATGGTGATGTTTGGCATATCATGTGACATCAAAAGATGGTTTAGATCTATGATATTGTTGCATCAAATGTCATGTTGAAAATGAGACATATATGTGAATATACATTGTGATAATAATGATACCATCAGAGGTGTGAGCCGACGATGCCCCGGGAGTCAGGATGCCCAAAGGTTCAAATAAGTCGATGCCCCTTGGATACCTAGTTGTATTATGAATACATGCCCAGAGGTTTTCCCCGGGAGTGTCGGGATGCCCGGTTGTATTATGATACATGCCCGGAGGGTGAGGGGTTGTATTATGATGCATGTCCGGAGGGTAGGGGTAACCATTTTCATGGCGAGCCCCGGAGATTCCTCATGACGCCAGGTGGGATGCGAGATGCCCGGAGGTGTGTGCTGAATGCCCTCACGATGCCAGGTTGGATGCGAGCGATAAATCATGGTGATATATGCACGATGGCATGGTGAGATATGCATGACTGCATTGTGGTATATGTATGATGGCATGACAAGATATGCATGATTGCATAGTAATATATGCACGACTGCATGGTGATGTATGCTTGATAGCATGGATGATATGAGTGCATGGTGGTATATGCACGTTACATGGTGATATATGCATGGCTATAAGGTGAGGTATGTTCGAATGCATGAATGATATGTGTTTTATTCATGATACCTTGATTGTTCTGTTTGACGCATTGTGTAGTTTTGTGGATCTTTATTGCTAAGTAGTTGTACTCACCTCGTTTGGGGAATAACATTTCAAACTATATAAGATACCTCTGCTGCCACTGCCACCAGTAGATGGATCAAGTGGTTGGATATGACCACGAGGAGGAGGATAGCAAAGGAAGGAACTTTTGGACGCTGACACTAATCAATGGACTTTAAGTATATGACTGTTGGAGAAGATGTCGGTCATATTTTGAAGTATAGCCGAGTATAGAAGACTATGGCATTTTGATGTATCGATGAATAATGTCCATCTGGTTTAAGTAAATAAAAGTATTCGGCTTTTACCTATAAATGTTTAGTTGGTGTGCATCGTTTTCTAAATCTAAGGAAATGAGTTGATGGATGTGCTTTCGCCATATAAATTGCGCAGGGACTGATCTAAAAGATGTAAACCCCCAAGATTGATAGACCTTCAGGTTAAGCAAGAGAATGGTAATCGAACTGTGGTGATCCTAACGGTTTGGGGGCTGTCGAGGGGTACCACAAAAATTTTTCTACTTCTCTATTTCCGAAACAGAAATGAGAAATAAAATTTTTCTCATCGTTTGTCAACCGATATTTCATCCGTCGCTGCCGACCACCGTCCGTCGGTCGTTCGCCACCGCCTCCGCCGCCCCCGGCCGCGGCCGCCGTTCATCGATTGCCGGCCACCACCGTTGCCGTCGATCGCCGGTCGCCGACCGCCGTCCGCCGCCACCACCATCCGAAAGGAATAAATTTTGTGTCATTATCAAACGAATTTTTATTTTTAGAGTAGAAATTTTGTATCGTTATCAAACAGTTATTTTTGCTTAGAAACTCTTCTAGAAATAAAAATAGAAAAATCTATTTCTCTTCAAGAAATCAATTTATGGCCAGAATGGTTATCGGTCACCCCATTGGCTTTTCATAACTCAAGCATTTGTAGAAAAAAATGCACATGAAAGATCGATAACATAGCATGAGCATCAATGAAAATATATGTTCTCCAATGTCACGCAATGCGCTTATCCAATGACAAATAGAACGATAAAGTTAACCAAAACTCCCGTTCAATGGTATCAAAGCCATCAGTCGATCTCCTTTAGATGGTGGTCTTCTGGACAAATTTTCAAGTATCAAAGTAAATCCATCTTTCTGTCCACCCAAAAGTATGTCATTCACGAGGAGACAAGGATCCAAAAAGAATTACTCCTTGTGACCTTAATTTTAGAAAGGATTATATTTTCCTCTATTCCCGATTGGAGAATAACATTGACCCCTTTTGAAGAAAAACTGCATAGCCTCAAGTGTGCTAGGGTCTTTTGAAGAAAAAAATGTAGTTCGATCTGAACTTGAAGTGAAAATAGATTCTCCCTAAAAAGGTAAAAAATAAAAATAAAAATGATTTGAGTCTATTTCAAGATATAGATCTCATTAATCACAAACTATGCTATCAAATATTGGTAGAGCTTCTAAAGAGTTGGGCTCTTCATCGTTTCTTTCTGCAGTAAATTTCCAAGTAATGCCGTTTGATTTCACATATTTCAGCCCAAATAAATTGATCTTGATAAAATCAACATCAGTTGAATGCTTAAGAGGTTGTGCATTTGATATACACAATGATTGTAATTAAGATTTATTTTTGTTAAAGCTTCGTATTATGCAGTAACTCATTAGCTTGCATGGTTTGAATTATCTAGTCAATTATGATTGTTTCGACTAAGTACTGAGCGATGCAATTGACCTGGGAAGTATCATATACGATACTACTTATACTCTTTCTCCTCCCTAGCTAGTAATTCATTGAACCATATAAGTCTTTTCGACATAAAGCACAATGACAAAGGTGTAATCGTGGGGAAAATTATCAAAAAAGTTCAAAACCAATTGCACTTGTGCAAATTCAATTTTAAACATTTATATTTTGTCAATTAAGTTCATTCGATCAATTTTAACTTGCAATCATTGATGTGGATGTCAGCTATCTTACGTGATCCAACCTGGCGCTAACATGAATAATTTTTTTGTAATTTTTAAAAATTTTAAATTTTAAATTTTTTTTTCTTTTTATCTTTTTTTTTTTTTCCTCCAAACTCAAAGAGGGTTGCTGACCAAACCTCATCCAATAGCCGGCAAGGTGACCCTTGCCGAACTTGGTATAAGGAAAGAAAACAAAAAACAGAAAAGGAAAAAAAAGAAAAAAAGTTATAAAAAATAATCTACGTCAGCATCAGTCATTTTATATGGCATTAAGGGTGTCGACATCAGCAATATCTGTTTAAAATTGACCATATAAACTCAGTTAAGAAAACGTAAAAATGTTTAATAATCAATTAATATAATTGAAAAGTTGTTGATTGAATTAGCACAAATGTAATAAATTTAAATTTTTTTTGGTAATTACCCCCTAATTGTACATACGGTTGACATTATCAAATTTAATTAAACAATATATTTAAGAGGTTGAATTGTTTCTGTTCATTTTTTTAATTTTTAATTTAGCGCAACTTTATCACGACTTTGCAAGGTTGTCCTTCAGAAGTGACTGATGAGAACCATTGACAAAAGAAAAGAAAATCTGACAGAGTGGAAGTAGTAATCATCCTAATCAACACTATCTCCATGAAGTTGACAACCATTGAAATTCATTTTATATGTAATAATGGATGTGTGCAATGTATCCAATCTTCTCCAGTCGCTTTCGATGTGAAAAATAATTATGTATATCGAGCGATGTGTCTGTATTGACTTTCATATTTTACGTATATATCTTGACCAATAAGGGCCCAAGTGTTTTGGCATCCTATGTCATTAGCCTCAGGTGGAACTTCCCAAATCAATTTACTAATGAATAAAAAAATCAAGCGCCTGCCAACGTGACCTACTCGTAAGAGTTTCGACATAACTTAGTCAAGCCTTGATGGCCGGACAAGAAAGAATCGCAAAAGTAAAAGAAGAAGAAAGAACACCTTTATCAGGAATATTCTTCCATCAAACTTAAAGACAAAAGGCACAAAGTTGATATCCTAGGGTTAACATGGCGCAAAATGCAATATCACATCATCGAAGAATAAGATTAGTTGGGTGTTTCAAGAGTTCTGGTTATGAATTTTCTCGTCTTTAAGAAAGAAAGAAAGAAGAAGAATCTAGAAAACAGCCACGTCCTCCATTTGAACGTGCGTGGAGTTACAAGAAACAATCAACATTAGCAGCAGGGATGAAGCATGGAGTTTGGACCCAGTGGGGTCTATAAAATAAACCAAACTTTCAAATATGTAATTAGAAGACTGGATTTGCAGGGAAAGAAAAAAAAGTCTGACGACGAAATTACAAAAGCTCCTCAAGTTAGGGGACTAATTATTAGACTCGTTCTCATTATAGAATAGAAATAAAATAAATTAATCATGGGTGGTTTTGTCAACAGATCTTATACGTATAATGGAAAACGACTATATAAAAGCTCCTACCCCAGGGGAAGGGCAGAAACATTAGATGGGCAGTCCTGGTTACAATATGATATCGACTATAATATTTTTATATGATATATTTATGAAGTGATTTAGCGAAAGAAAAACAAAAATAATATATCATAGAGGTGGTTGAGCGGGAAAGGTGCTAAACTTATTATATATTTTACGTAGCCATGAACCGATTCCTTGACAGAGAAGTATAACAACCGGTCTTCCGTGTGGTCCAAATATCTCGACAGCGTTATCAACCTTGACCACAAAACTGGATCAAAAACTAAGAACTGCTGATAGCAATCGACCAACAATTGCTGCTCTTCTCCGAAAATGTAACCTACTTATCATTTTTGTCCTACTGAATCTGTGCGCCGGCCGCTAATTTCCGTTCTAGGCAAGAAATACGTTCGTGCTTGCTTACGCCTGGCGTTTTTTGAAAATTTGGATCGCCCGATGACCAAGTTGGGTTGAATTTCGCTTCCATCACTCTGTAGATCATCATCGACAGTGACTTCGAACTGGCTAAGATTTAGTCAAGAAGATTTGTAAACCAATCCCGCTTTAATGGCGTGTCGATTCTTGATTCAAGTTTTCCGAAAGAGAAGGCCTAACTAAGGTTGGGGTTTGCATCATGAACGTAGTTAGTGAAAACATTGGGAAAAGTGTATAAAAATTAGTTAATTAAATTATTAACATTTCAATTGTCCGAATCGAGTGTAATCCATCTAGCTAATTTTAACTGAAAATCATTAATAGGGAAGTCGGTTGTCTTACGTGGCACGACCAGCACTAACGTTGACAAATTTTATAATTTTATAATATTTTTTATGAGTTTTTAAATATATATTTTTATCATTTTAGGCCTCCACGTTCATGGCCCTAGCCCTCATCTGTGGCCGGCGATGATCAGCCAACTATCTTGCTAGCCCACGATTGGAGAAAAAGAAGAAAGGAAAAGAGATGATCAGCCAACTATCTTGCTAGCCCACAATTGGAGAAAAGAAGAAAGGAAAAGAGAAGAATAAAGAAAAAAATAGAGTAATAAAAAATTCAGAAAATTTAAAAAAATTAGAAAAATTGTTTACATTAATGCCATCTAGTTGTTTCACATAGGACGACTAGCATTCATGTTAGTGATTTTGAGTCAAAATTGGCTAGATTGATGACATTAATAAAGCGTCAAAATATTTGAGACTCAATTGGTACAATTGAAAAGTTTATGATTGAAATGATACAAATGTAATAAGTCTATGAGTTTGTTTGTACTTTTCATTGAGCACATTTGTTAACACAAATAAGTTGGAGGCAAAACACCCTTGTGATTAGGATTAGAGTGCATGAACACGGTTGTTCCATATAAAAAGAACAGAAAATTAATTATGTTCACCATCAATCCACACCGCAAGGAAAATGCTAAACATATTTAATCGATTCTTCTTCGATCAGAATTGCTCTAGCAGTGACGAAGATGAACGTAGGAAATTTCCGCGAAGCCAGGGTCGCAATCAAGACACCCTGAGAATTTTATTTCTTCTCATTCAACTTCAAGATTGAAAATAACTTGCGACCCTGAAGTTACGATTACAGAAGAGGTTTATACGAAACAACATCTATTATTGGACCGTCCAAATGCTTTAAATTGATAAAATATATGTCCATGATGGAGGTTGAGTAGGTAACCGGTGGCGGGAGGAGACTATATAATAGCGTCACCAACAGATAAATCGGCAAAAAAGGCTGCTCTTGCCTCTCTTCATCGATAGCATTGAAGTTATAGCAGCAATCAATCTCTCCAAGAAGGAAAGTTTCATGGCGGCTAATGAAATAGAAGGAATCGAGTGGGTTTAGGTAATACGCAATCTGTACCGTTGTTACATCTCTGTTAGATTTTCTGTCAGCTCTCCGGCTTCTTTGAAACTGGAAAATGGAAAATGACTTCATTTGTTTCTGCGATGTCCTTGACCGCTTTCAATGCCTTCCATACTTAAAGCTGATCATGTTCTGTACCTGTTTTAGGCCTAGCAGTGACAGACATCGTGTCGACGTTTGTCAACCGCTTTTGTTTTGCTCATACTAGAATTATAAAGCAACGACCATCCTGTTTGTCTCAGCCTTCATTTGAGCACAAGGCTGCTTCTCTTCAGTGGATTGCCAATCTAGTCACTGCTTATTAAGGAGGATCATCAACTTGAGGAAGATTTTGCTGCTTCCTGATCTCAGCTCCAACAAAGTGAGTACTTGGACTTTTAGTTGAGTTGATTTAATCTCTTAAACTCATGGACGAGTTCAACTCTTTCCACCGAACTCAATACATCAAGCTCACCATTGCTTTGACCGGCTTCTAATAATCAAGTAAGAGATCAACTAAAGGCACGAGCACTTGATTTCTGAATTGGCTGTTTGAAAGATGAATTGTTTCCTATTCGGATCGAAGGGGCCACCGGTGAAGCGGAGAGATGGTTTGAGGATACAACAGGCTGGACGAATTTCATATAGAGGTAGTTAGGGAGGTAATTTTGGTGATTCCATTCCCCTCAGCGATAACTTTTTTTGTCCATCAAGAACACTGCGGTTTCCGTGAAAATCGCTACTGCATGGGGAACATCGCTTTAAGAGAATTTCTCAAGAGTCTATGCGATAGTTCTTCCTGGATATATGCAATCTTTTGGAAGCTTCAACAGGAAAATGAGATGTAAGTTTACTTCAACCTCTCTTCCATTTGCTGATGCTTTTTTTCGGCCTTGCAATAAAGGCATTTGGTGAAACCGAACTAGTTCTTGCTTTAATTAATGAATAAAGCATAGGCAATTCGGTTTTTGGAGAAATCAATCAAATAATTTGTAGTAACCCTTTTTAGTCTCATGGATAAAGGTCATGTATATGTATTTGATGCATTGTCCATTTATCCGCTGTATCAGTTAAGCAGACCTTTATAATTCTGTTAGCCATGAAAGGAAATGGGCTCCGATCACACTAATTCCTCTCGTCAAACATAGGACATTGAAGTATAAGAACAGCACCTGTAAAAATTTCCTCTTTTGTTCTTTTATATAGCTACGGCTTGAAACTATCACACAAATGCATTCCTTTCCCATCCCAGTGGACATATAGCAGATAGTCAAAAGGATTGCCTTTGGGGAATGAATACTGATATTGTGACTGGACACTCAGTCGATGTTCATAGTATGCTATTTCCATCATCAGAAAGGAGATGCTGAAGTGGGCTACTAGTTTCATGAGAAATGAAAATTTGCTTTGAATTCTCTCAGGTTCCTATCATGGGAAGATTGGCACTGTGATTATTCAAAAGTGAGAGCATTGACAGGAAATTCTCCCGCTGAACTGTCCGCCAGTGATGCGAATCAATCTCTATCCTTTGATGATGATGGTAGCATTATAGACAGGACTGCCAATCAGATCGCCTTTGCTGTGGTGAAAACATCAGGTCTTAAGTACAAACTGGGAGAAGGGTATGCTCCTGTTCTTGACATTGCAAACTCATTTCATCAAACACCAATCCTCAGGTGTTGAGCTTCTATGACAGAGCTAGTTCAATGCATCTCTCTCTAAATAAGCTCAGAATATTTCTTGATATGTTCCAAAGATAAATCACTTGCTTTTATTATAAAATGGTAGTTTGACTAAGATTTCATGTTTGCTAGGGTTATTGGTGAAGTGATCTTGACACAGAGCCATTGCTGGGTATCATTGGATGATGTGCTGGCCAGTAACTGCAAATCAGAGACACCTTTCAATGTGAGTATCCTTCCCAGACAACCAATGTTAAACTAGTAGAATGGCTGACTATGGTCATGAGTTCAGTAATAAGAATTGACAATATCTACTTCCTACCGAGCAGATTCCAGATGAATGGTTGCCCCAGATTTCAGCTGGTGTCAAGGTACAGATTCTTAACATGATCCGTTCATAGTAACCAGTGGGTCGAACCATGTGATGACTAGAATTCAATGTCATAATTGCACTATTACAGCATCTCTCTGTCAATATTAAGCCGGTTACCTTCAATCACACGTCAATATTGATATATTCATTGCTTATGCAGACTATTCTAGTATTACCTCTTCTTCCACATGGAGTTTTGCAGCTTGGTTCACATGAAAAGGTGCGCTTGTATGTGGTTTTGCATATCCAACCAAGTTTGCCTATTTGTTTGTTCGTTTTTTTTTTTTTTTGTTTAATGTATCCAGCAATTTAACCTGCAGGTTCCGGAAATTAAGGAGACAGTGAATCACATCAAAGCGATGTTTAGTTTGATTGGATACGAACAGGAACGATGTGCACCTTGGACTCCAAACAAGAATCCGACTCACTCATTGTCTTCGCCAATGCCTTTTTTCTTGGATACCATGGATGGTTCCTTGCTTATGGATAGTATCTATTTAAGTGGTATGCAGTCTGAAGGCCCAGAGAATGGTGCCGAAGCAAATCAAGACAGAGTGACTAATTGTCAAGTCATAGGTCAGCTAGAAAATCTCCAACAAGCTGATGATAGTGAGACTCTTGTTCTGCCAAAGGGAATTCCTGAAATATCTAACTTACCGAGTCAACCTGTTAATGCAAACCACACGGACATAGTGAATGATAACAATTTGTGGTTTTCTAGTATGGGTGAGGACTCAGTAGTCTTTAAATCTCACAACCTAGGAATGTCCACAGAATTTTCTCATGAATTATCGAATTCTTGCGCCATCGATGATACTTCCGAATGGCCACTCAAAAGCAGGGATATTGAGCATGCAGATCATAAGCCCACGAACAATATGTTAAACTTTCCCACAGATTGTGAGCTGCACAAAGCACTCGGATCATCTTTCCAGGGATGGGCGAGTGAGACATCCGTCTTATTTGAAAATGCATACAGCGACTTCAGGTTGAGTCATGAAATGGATTACTCTTATGATGTTGAGAGATCAGCCGAGTACCTCTCCAGAGATGATACTGAGTTTCTGTTGGAAGGTGTCATCCCAAATAGAAATGGTAGCTCACATTCTCCTTCACCTAGCGAGTCAAATGATACCAAATTAACAGTCTTGTCAAGGCAATCTGATACTTCCTCTAAGGCACTTAATCTTCTCGAAGGAACAACTTCAGGCGAAAATGTCTTTGCTGTGGTTACTCATTGTAAAGACAGGGTTAGTGTTCCGTCTTCTCCAGTTTCCATGAACAGGGTAAGATCATTAATTAAAAAGGAGCGCTGGGATGAAGATCATGCTCCAGCACTGGCCAGGAAGGGAGAGAAGCAATTATCTGGCTGCAAAAGGAGGAGCAGAACAGGTGACAACAAAAAGCCTAGACCAAGAGATAGACAGTTGATCCAGGAGCGACTCCGAGAACTTCGCATACTTGTCCCCAGCAGCATGAAGGTAAGTGCTCTGTCATGTACAGTCTTTACTTTCCAACAATTCCCATCAGCAACTGCCCTATGTAACTTTTCTCTCTGCATTTGATGACGATTTCCAGTGTAGCATAGACAGCCTCCTAGAACGGACAATAAAGCACATGCTCTTCCTGAGAAGGGTGACTCATCAGGCCGAGAAGCTGACAAAATTGGAAACCTTTGAGGTACAACCATATACTATGTTTTTCATCAAATAGCGCCAAAATAAACCAATGGAATTGTAGTCTGATGATAACCTCTTGATGCATAAGGCGGTTTTTGGTCAAAACTCAAAGCTCAAATATTCATCTTTAAATTTTGAAACTTGTACTGCTTCTGAAACTGAAACATTATTTGATCAGAATCAAATTCCCGGAACTTAAAGTTTCCATGATAAGCATCTCCTGGGGTTGTGATTAAGACCTTACCACATCCACTGCCACCATCATATGACTAACAGAGACATATGCTGCTGTTATTTTACAGCTTTGCCTGATTTATCATGTTGACGTGTAATGCAAGTCAAACATGTGAGGGAAGACAACTAGCTTGCAAGAATTCAAAAGAGTCCTACTGTTGCAGTATTATTTGTCTAGACATCATTACTCTAGTCAAGCCAGACTATAAAAATGAAGATCTGGACTAACCTAGTTGTTTTGGTTTATTTCTACATCCCTAAGTTTGTGGGTCACATTCTCATCAACCCTTTCCAGGCTGTAGTACTTTCCTGTGAGCCACAGGAGAAGATCAAGCACAGACTATACTATATTGTCATCGTCAGGAATATCTCATTTCATATTTGCTTAGCCTTAGGTGAAATTGCTTACTCACCAAATGAGATTCACTTTATCATGACATCTGCATAACCCACTGTCTGACAATCTTTTGAATCTTTGTTAACCCAAACAGCAAAAGGTCAGTCTACAAGACAACAAGAATAAGTGGGAATATATACCTTTTAGTGGCGGTTTCCATGGAAGAACTAACTTGACTGTTGAAAGTGGATGCGAGTTCCAAGCCTGCCCTGCACCTATAGCTGTTGAAGATCTTAATCAACCAGGGCACATGCTCATAAAGGTTTGATCTATCTCTCCAACTTTATGCTTCAACTTTTCTTCACATGCAACCTTCTGATTATTAAAATTTCCTGTCGCTTCTCATGTGAACCACTTGTGTTGTCCTATTTGTGTGCCTTCAATGGAGATCAAATTCCTGTTAGCGTCTGAGCTCATTGTCCAAAATGGTGATCGACAATCAAATTTCTTGTCTCACTCTGTTCATAAACATTAGAAGGTTTTCCCCTCCTAGATTTATTTGTTGAGATTTTATCTAAACACCATTATATTGAGCCTCTAGCTCTCACAAGCAGAGGATCTGTCAAGAGGAACAAAAATCTCCGCATGCTCATAATCTAATGTTTGGTGTCACTTGAGAACAAATTAACATGGTCTCAATTACTCAAGAACATATATCAGTATCTCATTTTTTACTTCTAGGATCATTGACTTGACTATTGCTAATTTCTGAATCTGCAGGTGATATGCAATGAACAAGGGCTATTCTTGGAGATTGCTCAGGTGATCACACGTCTAGAGTTGACCATTCTTAAAGGACTACTTGAGAATTACTCCAAAGATACCTGGGCCTGTTTTATTGTTGAGGTATCCGATCGTTCATTATTAGCAAAAGTGTCTGTTAGATCAAGATAAATGTCATCCATACTACAGGCCCACTAAACCCTTTTGTTTTATCTTGCCAATAGGCTTCCAAGGACTTTCAAAAGATGGATATCTTCTGGCCACTCATGCAACTTCTGCACTGCACAAGAGCTAAAGTTTCAAGCAAGAAATGATGCACTGCCGAAATGGACGATAACACACGAGACTTTTTCTGCTCATTGTCTGTAACCAGAGGGTCATAACATCCTTAATGTGAATGTATGTAACTTAAATGGATGAAATTGTTGAGAGACAAAAACTGAACTGAATGTTTTGTTAGGTCAATATGATCCCAAGCTATTTATTTATAACAAAGCCAAAATGTCAAAATTACAATATCACCATTATTGCCACCATACATAAAATAATAAAGGAAATAGACAAATATAACCCCCATCAACCAAATGCTCTTAGCACTCCTCTCAAGTTTGAGCATTGATATCACATAAGCCACTCTCCAACTTTCCTTGATAAAGTGCCTGTGAATCTCCAAATGTTCCGTACAATCATGTTGTACTAACGGTGGGCAATACTCCTAATAGCCTCATTATCACAATATATCATCATACAAATATGTAAAAATACATCAAGATCTTCAAGTAATCTTTTAAGCCATAACAACTCACAAACTGCGCTTGCTATCACACAAAACTCTACTCCAGCACTAAACTGAGAAATCACATTTTGCATTTTACTGTGCCAAGTCACAAAGTTTCCTCCTAAGAAAGTACAATACCCAAAAATAAACCTTCAATTAAGGGATCTAGCCTAATCAATATCTATATAGGTTCAACTTTCAAGCTATCATGAGGAGACAAGAGTCATTTTCCTAAGAGCAAACTTCAACCACTAAAGGAACCGAAGAACAACAGTATATGAATAGAGTATGGATCATGCATAATTGACTCACTAGGCTCAGTCAAAAGCAATATCAAGTTAGGTATGGTACAAATAAATCAACTTGTTCACTGACCACTAATAATGACCATTATCCACTGGATCACCATCCTTTTCTCGAAGATGAATATTGGCCTCAATAGGTGTATCATAGGGACAAAATCCCGATAACCCAACTTTTGTCAAAAGATCAAGGACATACTTCCCTTGGGATACAAAGATATCTTTTGAAGATTTGGTAACTTCAATCCCAACAAAGTATCAAGGAGCTTTCCAAGATCCTTTTCAACTGGTTGATCTCATCATTATCATTCCCTATGACAACAATTTGTCTACATAGACAACAAGAATAGTGATTTTAGCAACTAATCTCTTCACAAATAAAGTATCATTAGCATTATTTTGTTTATACCCATTGAAAACCATAGCTTTTTGAAACCTACCAAACCAAGCTTGAGGTGACTATTTTGAACCATAAAGTGCACATTTCAACTTACACACTTTACCTTGAGTTTTGTCACAAGAAAAATTTAGAGGAATCTACATATACACCTCTTATTCTAACTCTCCATGAAAAAATGCATTCTTCACATCCAATTGTTGAAGATCCCATCCTAGTTAACAACATACGAAAATAGAATTCAAACGGTATTCAACTTGGTAATAGGAGCAAATTTTTTTTTAATAGTCAATCTCATAAATCCTAGTAAATTCCTTTGCCACCACCCGTGCTTCATATTTATCCACGGTACCATCCATTTTTTATTTGACTACAAACAACCACTTACATCTTATCAGTTGTTTCCTAGGAAGAAGAAAATTAAGATCCCAAGTGCCATTTTTCTTCAAAGCATGCATCTCCTCCACCAT
This sequence comes from Eucalyptus decipiens, assembly GCA_014182575.1. NCBI lineage: Eukaryota > Viridiplantae > Streptophyta > Magnoliopsida > Myrtales > Myrtaceae > Eucalyptus > Eucalyptus decipiens. The sequence goes on from CM024619.1 coordinate 38,020,564, forward strand.
TGCTACCTTCCACTTCTCATATGCAAAAACTTCCTGCCAATTATGTGGAATAGAGATAAAAGATAAAGAAGACACAAACAAACAATAAAAGCTAGATAAAGAGTCATATGAGATAACATGAGATACAGGGTATTGAGTACAAGTTCTAGTATCCTTTTGAAGTGCAATAGGAAGATCGGGAAAAAAAAACCTCATGAAAAGGAGTAGTAGAATCTAATTTTGCAGACAATGACTAAATAGACAATGTATTAGTGGTTTTAGCTTGAGTGTTGGTGGTGGGATCCTTACAACGATACATTTTCAATGTCTCCTCCTGAAATAGTTATTCGGTTATCTACTCCTAAGGTATTATACTATGCTCTTCTTATGTTGCATTATTCTTCTCTTTAGGAGGTGGAAAACCATAAGAAACTATTAAAGGATAGTAAGTAATATCCTCAAGAACGTTTAGAATATGCAATACCTCTACACTAAAACACTCCCATTGAAGAAGTGGAGTATGCTAATATAAATTAGACTCGTGAAAAATCACATTCATAGATAAAATTGTGTGCCTAGATTGAGGATGATAACACATAACTTTTTTAAATAGTTGAACACCTAAGAAATTTGCAGCGGAGACCACATGGTTCCAACTTACCCTTAGATATGGTGTTATGAGCATAACAAATACAACCAATAATTTCAGGTGGAAGAATAAAAGTTGACAATCCTTGTAAAACATTAATAGGTGTACGGGAATTAAGAATTCTAGTAGGCATTCATCATTACTTCGATACTGAGCTAGGACATGATGGGCAAACACAAGAGACCTAGCGATCTCTAAATAATGTTGATTATTTCTTTTAGCAACACCATTTTGTGATTGGGTATCAACACAACTGGTTTGATGAATAATGCCATAATAAAAAATATACCGTTAAAACTAACTCTCATTATACTCAGTGCCATTATCACTATGAAAAATTTTCACAGTAGCATTGAACTAAGTTTGAACCATTTTATGAAAGATTTGAAAATAGCGAAAAACGTCACTTTTATGTTCAACAATAAACCCAAGTTGTACTAGAATGACAATTGATAAAAGTGACAGACCATCGATGATTAGAAATAGAAGTACCACAAGAAGGACCTCACACATCAGTTCAATCACATTGAAAAGGAAGTGACTTTTATTATTTGAAGATGAATATGTTGAACAAGTTAGTTTAGCCAAAATACAGGCTTCATAATAAAACACTTCTTTATTACAAGCTGAAACGAGACTAGGAAAACTTTTTCTAAAGTTCCTAAATGAGGATGACCTAATATGTAGTGCCAAAGATGGAGACCCATCAATGTCGAATTAACTTGATGAGGCATATAAGACTAGGTTGAAATAGAAACCCCACTACCCTTGAGGAGAGAAAGACCACCATCTAATCTATCATATTAAATCTTCTTCTCCGTTACTAGATCTCGGAGAACACAATAAGAAAGGAAAAAAAAAATGTGCTTTACAGTTTAATTCTCAAGTTAGACTACTAACACAAAGTAGATTAATAGAGAATGATAGGATAAGTAAAATGGAAGATAGGGGAAACGTAGGAAAATAATTGATAGATCATTTTCCAATAATGGAAGAGAGGGTTCCATTAGCTACACAAACTTTGTCTATGTCAAAAGTAGGGGTGTATATATAAAAAAGATTGGAAGACTCTGTTATGTGATCTATAACCCTTGTATTAATGATCCATGGGTTGGAAACAAATGATGCAATATACCCCTCCCCCATAAAAAAGAAGATGCCCGAAGTGGTTAGGTTTGAAGTAGAAGGAAAAATGCAAATTTGCAACCATTAAAGGAGGTGGCAGCAGTAGAAGCTTTTAATATATGTCAAAATGCTTAAGGTTCCTCTTGCAATAAATCGATATCGGTATTAGGTGCAGCAATAACAGTTTCAGTGTGGTTTGCGTTATTTTTTACTTTCTTTGTGCCATTTTTGCTTCAAAATTTGCAAGTTTTCCATGTAACTTCCATTAGGTAACTTTAGTATGTTATGGCTTATGACAATGCTCACACTTCAAAACCTCTTTAAAGGTATTGTTAGATCAAGCGCATGAATTAGATTTGACAATAGTGCCAACACTTGTTTGTAGAGTAGTTGGATCTACAATAAACAAATGGAGTATTGTTGTCCTATGGCCTTCAGAGTGAACTAGTGCATAGGATTGTTCCATAGTAAGAAATGGAGATCAACTAAGGACTTGAACACATCTCTGATCATATTCAACATTCCATCCTGCCAAGAAATCATAAATTCTACTTTTGTGCACATGCCTCTTGGATGCAGCAATATCCACAGCATTAGTTGGGTGATAATTGGCATAAAAATCTAGCTCTTGCCACCTAGGAAGCACCAACACTCTTTAGGAGTTTTCGTGTTGTATCGGACACTCCGACACATGTTCAACACTTTTCAACACTTAATCAATATGTGTTGGAAAATCCGACATCTAGTCAACTTTCCCGCACTCTCCAACTTGGAACTCCAACATGTGAGTTTCCGAAACATGATTCCGACACACAAAGTAAATTTTAAAATTTTTGAATAAATCTTGTAGCTTAGGCCCTACTTTCGCCAGTCGTTTCGCTGGAAAATTGGCAACGGAATGCAGACATCTCTATGGCATATAACTGGCTTCCGTGTGGTCCTTTGGACGCAATTGTTTCTTCCACTGTAATGGAGGACTCGGGTTTATCTAAAATGGCAGCTGTCTCTGAACTGTACACCTCTGCCCCGGCCTTTAAATCTCACCTGGAAAGTTGGGGCTTCTCCTTGCTGGTGCTTTCTAATGTTTGTGACCGGTTCCTTTGGTGCAGTGATTCTTCGGGCCTTTTTTCGGTTGCTTCGGCCTAGAATTTAATCAAAGTTAAAAAAGATCGAGTTCCTTGGGCGACTCTGGTTTGGGATAATGCCTTGGCACCGCGTTATCAATTTCTGTTATGGCTTATTGCCAAGAAGCGCCTACCGACTCAATCACTCCTACTTTCTTACGGTAGGATTGACTACTCGATCTGTGCCTTTTGCTCAACTCAACCGGACTCTATTGATCACCTTTTCTTTCACTGCCAAACCCCTGCTACCTTGGCTTATTTATGGGCTTCTAGGTGCAACCTACCTTTGAGAATCAGACCGTGGATCTAAATTTTTTATCAGGTAAGGATTTCTTCCACAAAATTGCTAGGTTCTCTTTTGGAGCTCTGTGTTATCTAATTTGGAAGAAGAGAAATTGCATCATCTTTCGGGGTGAAACTGTTTCCGTGTTGGCTCTCAAAAATCATTTGATCAAAGTTGTCAATGACAGAGTTCTCTCCTTCAAGAATGTGCCTCTTACCCCAAGAAATAGAAGACTTCAAAGGAATTGGGGCTTCGACCCCTCGGTCTTTTCTCGGTAGCTTTGCTTGTTGTTGTTGGTGCTTGTCTTTGTACCGTCCTAGTTCTCTCGTCCCGCTTTTAAGCGTGTAGTAGAGGTTTGCTAGGTTTGGATTTGCCTCGGCTCGGGTTGTGGGCGTTTTTCTTCTTTCTTTTGTTTTCCCTTCGACTCCCTTCCACTCTTCCTGCTGCGCGGTCAGAGTGTAAGTTGGCTTCGTTTCTTGTTTGTCCAAAGTTATCAATATATTTCTTACATTTCACCCAAAAAAAAAAAAAAACTATATATATGTGTGTGTGTGTGTGTGTGTGTGTGTGTGTGTGTGTGTGTGTGAAAAATAAAAACCAATCATAAATATAATAAATAAGGAAAGAAGAAAAATCCAATCTTCTCTTCTTTTCTAACTCTCACTCCCATGATAAGTAATTCACCCCCAAGTTTTTTCTATTCTCTTTCAACACATTTGACATGTGAGTTTAGAATGTGAATTACTTTTTTTTTTCTCTAAAAATCATTAGAATGAAGTTGAATTTGTCAAATTAAAACAATGAAAAATATTAATAAATGGTGAATCAATGTTTTTAGTATAAATTTATTCTAGGCTTTTTATTTATTTATGTATTTGTGAATTTCAATCAAATTAAAATGATATTTTATTATGTATATATTAAATTATACATTCAATATACAATATGTTCTAACGTGTTGGAATTTTCTATTTTTTTATAAACGATGTGTCGACATGTTGTGTTGTATCGATGTCGGTGTTACTTAGCTTGCCATAAGCTTTGAAGCTTAGCATAACATTGAGATGCAATTATCTCATTTTAAGTGGTGTCATGAACCCTTTTTTCGAAGTTCATAAACCTGTGCATTTTTACCAAGTTGACCATAAGTATCCCTTACAACCGATCAAATTTGTGCCACAATATCAAAAGGCAAATATCCTATTGCAATCTATAGCTGCATCAAATTATGCATAAATGACATTATCAAAGAATAATTCGAGATCCATTTGCCTTGAGCATTACCTAATGTATCCGAATTCACAAAATTGCTACTGATATGTTTAGTAAGCACATAGCCTGCAAGAATGCAATAGACACCATATCATAAAATTTGTGCCGTCAAGCTTCATAGAGATCGTAGCAAGCCGGATAGAATCATTACAACCATCTCTTGTAGGTGTAGAGAGCATAGCAGATTCTCAGACATTATTTCTCAAAAATCAACTCGAAAAGCATGAAATGAGCAACCGATCCACCAAAACTTGCTAGATAAGGCCAAAAAATTGGATCAAAATCCTCTTAGTAGGCTAAAGTCGTACTCCAAAAATTAGTTTAGATCATATCAAGAGAAAGCGAAAAATCGATTTTTTCAGGGTTTTGAAAACCTTCAAAAAAAACAATAATACCAAATTTTCCCCAAGAATCTAAAAAAGGAAATAAAGAAATGAAAAAGGAATATTGTGGTCCACAAATTATAGTACTATGGTCTTCTGGTCTTCACACACGAGATAATTCTAGACCGATGGCAAGGCCAAAAACAATCTCACACAAAAAGATCCAAAGAATTGCAACAAAGGTTGAATCACCTATTATAAACTGCAATAAAACTCTAATTTAGGTGAGATTTATGGCATATACCTGATTTAGAGAATCACCTCAAATCACCTCATTAATACTGCCCTATATTGTTAAAGATAGCAGAGGAGAAGGTGAGAATGAACTACTGAGAGAGAGAGGAGAGGGGGGTGTTGGACTGAAGAGATTGGGGTTATGGTTTGGTTTCAGTTCAGATTTGGTGAGAGACAAATTGAATTGGATACCTAGTAGGTCGACGTGACCCCAAAACCAAAATTACAATATCACCCTATTTATTGTCATAAATAAAGGGAAAAATCTAAAAAGGGACCTGAAGTGCTCTATTTCTCTCAAATAAGGACCTGAAATGGACCTTGTTTCAAATAAAGACCTAAAGTGACATTACTTTCTCAAATAAGGGCCTAAAGTGGACGTTGTTTCAAATGAGGACCTGGAGTAATTATGTTTATTTCAAATAAGGGCCTAAAGTGGTTATGTCCGTTGCAAATAAGGACCTAATTTTCCGATGATCAAAGGTATTTTCGTGATTTATCATTTTTTTCTCCTTTTTTCTTCTTTTTTTTTTTTTTCTAGTTCTTCTTCTTCCTCTTTGCTAGTGGCTAGCCAACCATCAGCAATGCCCATAGAGGGCTAGGTGATGGTCACCCTTGCTAGCGAGGGCCACCCATGCTGACCACAGGCGAGGGACGGCCTTGCCTAGGCAAGGCAACCCTCACCCAGGGGCCATCCGCAAGGTCAGCCCTCGCGACCCTAGGTGAGACCGATCTGGCAAGGGTGGCCTCGCCCACAGTCAGCAAGGGCTAGGTGACCAGCGAAGAGAAAGAAGAAGAATCAGAAGAAAAAAAAAAGGTAAGAAAAAAAGGAAGAAAAGGTTGGGGGGAAGGAATGCCAAATGATGAAAATACCCTTGATTGCTTGGAAAATTTAGCCAATGAGCGACCAGCGAGGTTGGGTCCTTATTTAAAACGACCAAAACCACTTCAGGCCTTTATTTGAAACAACTAAATCACTTCAGGTCCTTATTTGAAATAAAGTCCACTTCATGTCCTTATTTGAGAAAAATATGACACTTCAGTCCCTTTTTGGAATATTCCCTAGATAAAATAATAATACAAAAAAAGACAAAGTACTCCAATCAGCCAAATACTCTCAGTAGAAGTATTGAAACGTACATGGATGAAACTAGAAATCAATGAGAATTTGCATGTTATGTACAAAGAACTGCAATTTCTTCCTAATCCTTGTCAAAGTAGCTCCTGATATATGCTTCTTTGTTATGTAGATTTACCTAAGAAAACACAATATACATCCACATGCCACATGGACCAATTCAATGGAAACCCCTAATCCTAACAAAACTGTTATGCCTGGCCCTCACAAGGGACATGTCAGAGATCTACACGGAAACTTCAGCCAGCAACAATGTGTGCCACCACCCACACGCAACATTTCTTGGGAGACAGCCATCGATTGGTACGTGGGAAGGGATATTGCGATCAATTGAATCTCCAAGACCTAGCTGCACGATATATTAACAAAAGCATGAATAGACAGATCAATACTGGTCAGTCGTCAATCATTGGATCTTAGTAAAGTATTCATTTCACCCCACCTGTCCGTACTTGTTCCATCCCCAGCTAAAAACTTGTCCATCCTCTTGAAGAGAACCGTAAGAGACAGCAGCAATAACACATGAATGAAAAACTCATCCTCAAATAAAAATTAAAAAGAAGATTATTTGCAAGAGGTGCAGATTATGTTGACAATCTACAAGTAAAAATTGTGTTAGAAAGGAAGGATACAAAGCTTTGCATACCAAGTGACAAAGAACAGGATCAAAACACGAACTAAGTTCAAATGAAGCAGGAAGCTTGTTACTAACTAGCAATAGAAGGTTAAAGTAACCATTAAAAACCCACATGACAACCTTTGCTAGAAGCAACAACATCTCTCGACCCCCAAGCCTGCTCCTTTTTTGTCCTTTCATTCTAGCACAAAAAAGGACACTTCTTTTTTTAAAGATAGGTAGCTTCAATGGTCGATTCTGTCTACTGAACCAACTTGATCAGCTGTTGAGGGTGGCTTTTGGGAATACAGGCTTTCTAATTTCCTAAATGAACAGAAAGGTTCATGAGATGGAGGAAAGCGACAAGAAGGAAAAAGATGAGGAAAGCACCACCCACGTGCTGCTTCTTTGGTTGACATAACCAGCGATAAATTGGCTGGCTGAACAACAGTTATATCAGCCTCCATACTTAACATGCTGTTATATAATTGTCTCAAGGGAAAAATATACTGGGTACACCTCCTGCTTGTTAGGAGAGTTAAAGGCCAAGCATCTCTATATGAATTAGCATGCCACTCATTCAAGGCACTTCCTTTGGTGACATAATTTGATAGGGCTCAGCATTACTGATTGTAACTACAGAAAGCAGCACTTCTCTAGGGCAAGACTTAAAGACAAGATAAACCCCTCATTCACATATATTAATCGACACAAGCAAAGAAAGGCAGTGAACTGCCAAAGGTGGAAAAGTGCCCACAAGAGAATACTAGTGATAATAACATCCCTCAAATAACCCCATTTGCATGGAAGTGTTGTTATCTTACAGGAAAAACTCTCTTTTGAGAGATCAATCTCCCAATTACTTCCCAAACATTGAAGGGAAGAGACACATGTAAACAAATTAAGAAAAGCTAATGGCTCAAGTCAGGATAAATCGGATGTGGATGGCAAAAACATATCAAATTAGGAAATCCAGAATACAGAAAGAATCAATCATTTGACACATCAAGAAATAAGGTGAAAATGCAGAATCCATTATTTGTTTGTGCATACCTGTCAGTACTGCATTATGACGGGCTCCAGAAGATACCATCTTCACTTGCTTGCCCTTCCAATCTGGACATTCCAAAAGTCGGGGCAGAGTCTGAATTATCTGTCAAAGAAAGTATTCAAGTCAATAGCATCACAAGACAATAAGGAACCCATGGAAGACAGATCAAAAGAGACTACAGCAGAAATCTACTGGTATCTCATAAGTGTACACACCATCCTCATCAAGGAGCATTAAAGAGATTAAGCAGAAGAAATAAAGGTCCTCTAGTGAAGCAAATTGATGTACAAATGGTGTAGATGACACTAAACAATTCATTACTCCATCATAGATGCAATCTTGCACAAGATAAGTTAGGCCTGGTACATGCATCATAATTCTAAATTCTTGCATACACAAGCCCAAATATCCTAAGTACCTCAAACTTTCTAATTTATATAAAATAATAACACAAAATAAACCCAAACAATTTTTTAAAATAAATGCGCCCTCCAATTGTTTAATCAAGAACATCGTCAAACTGCTGATGCAATGGCCGAAGGGCCATTTTGCATTATAAAGAAAATAATAAGATCATAATAATTGCTGTGGTGGCTAATTGCTAAAAGTTGCTATGTCAGCTACCATGTCATGCATTTAGCGGTGCTCTTGACAGCCAACATAGCAAAAGCTATAATCAATTCAAAAGTTAAATTTGGCCGTCCACTGTATAATTTTCAAAGTTGACAGTATTTTTAGACAAAAGGTACAAAGCTCAGGATTTTTAAAATATATTTTGGCCAATATAAAAAATGTGTTTCCTGGCAGATGGATTTGAAAGAGCTGGGAAAGTAGCAGATAGCAAGGATATACCTCTGCACTTTCTCCACCAGTCCCTAATTGTCCAAACTGATTCCCACCAAAGGAATATACTTGACCTTCCGTAGAAACACAGATTGTATGCCAGAGACCAGCAGCAATTCCCCCGATAGCAGTTCCCAGTAAAGAAGATACACATGTTGGTCTGAGTTGATCATTTGTACTCCCTTGTCCACACTGAATCACAAAAGCAGAACTTAATCAATCGGAGAAGATACAAGACGTCCTGCAGTCCTATAGAGAGAGAGAGAGGAGCAAAAGGAAGAATTCAATAACAGTGTGCCTATCTCCTCCCATAAGCTATTTAACTCACTTTGTTTTGTTAAACCTTGGTAAATCTTCATCTCTTCTGCCTATATAGCATTAGGAACCATATAAGGAAGGGCCAGCATGATTTCGTGTAACATTACAAGAAGACATGGTAGCTCACCTGCCCATAGAGCCCCCATCCAAAAGTTAGCAATGCTCCAGCATCTACAAACAAACAAAAATGAAGACAGAGGCATATCTTAAAATAATTTGCTAATCCGAATAAAGCCAGTAATTTAAAGCACAATTAAATTACTATCAAACGCACCCATGCCAACGTTGGTAATTATATATAGTAGACAACAAAAATGTTGATGAGGTACATCAATTCAAAGAATTGCGGATGCATGTAATCATTTAAGTCACTTAATATGTTATTCTTGGTTGCTAGATGTCCCTCAATTCCTACCATCTTGTCACTGCTCCATAAGATAATCATTAAAACAAGCACTCAGGGGGGCTTAGATGAGCAAATCATGTCGGTCCCTATAAAGGTGTATCTATTATATTACGCTCTTCAGTTCTAAACAAACGAATGGATATAGAGACCACTGTCAACAACTACAAGTGAGCAGACCTGTAATTACCGCACTATGTCGACCTCCACAAGCAATTCCTTTCACATAATTTCCAGGCACTTTTGAAGTCTGTAATCCTGAACTGATGCTTCCTTGGCTACTGGTCAGAGCACCATCTTTACCCAGATTGGGTGTCTGAATGCAAGGTATTAGATGAGGAGAAGACACCATTTTTATCTTGGAACCCAAACCTAGCTGTCCTTCACCTCCATAGCCCCAACCCCAGACCTGTCCCACATCTGAAACTCCGGTAAAAATATGATGAATCAGGTGTCTTGCTTTACATCAAAAATCTTCCATAGCTTCATACTTCAAATAACCTACAAAACTAGATGGGTTAACTACGAAGAAAGAATGACAGGAAAAAAAGCTGGCACATTTGAAGAGGGTTTACCTGACAAGGCTAAAGAGTGGCGCCCACCAGCAGCAACGGTGCTAATTCTCACTCCAGGTCCCAAGGTGACAAGACAAGGTGATGGTGTGAATGTTTCCTCCCCTGGTGTTACACTCTCATTTTCTTGTTTAGCTGATAATACTTTTCTTCTCTTCACAGTTTCTTCAACAACCTTTCTGTCATTAAGTTGACTGACCGTCCCACTATTTGGGCTTGAGGCTTGAGATCTAGGGCTCACTATGGAAAAAAGTAAAATTCTAATTAAAATAGAAGCCCATAATTCCAATGGATCTATGGTTATCTACTACTCCATAAAACCACCTTGCTCACTCAATAAAGCACTTTGTCTTGTGAGAACTTCCTTTTGGAAGCTTCCTACAAAAGCCAGATCTGAGATGAGTTTGCTAGAAGGAACACACTCTTTCCAACCCCAAGTGTATGTTTCACCTGGCTCTGCAATATAAAACGTCCATATGTGAAGAGGAAATAGTTATGAGTCAATAGATAACCAAAAGAGCTCAAGTAATTCTCATGAAATTTCATTCAGATCATGCCTTTCTCTATCGTGTACACTGCAAACTGTGGCAGATAACTGAAGGGGCTAAATGACATTAATATTTAGATCACTGTTCGTTGTTGTCTCAATGACTAATGAAATGTTAACACATCATTTCAAAACCGCAGTTACTAGCATACACAGCGTTTCCACATAAAGAAAATTCACTAACAGGCAATCCGCATACCCTATGAATAATGGAGGGAAGATTGATATAAGCTCATACAACATAACATAACCACAGAATTGCTCAACATGCATACAAGAGAGGAGCAGCAAGAAGGGTGGTACCTGTTACTGTAACACAATGAGCCCAACCAGCAGCAGCCTTCAAAACCGACGCTTGAGTAGGGAGAGGAAAAGGCTCTGGAGTATCCTTAACAATTGCAATCAAGAAGTTGCGAATCAATACCAAATCAAGGCAGAAATAGAAACCTTGTGAGCTAGAGAATAGATATTATTTACCCCATGCTTTCCTGATGTCATGTAGCTTTGACCTTCATCATCTGCTGAACCCCAAGTAATTAGCTTTCCAGAATCTGATCCCTCATTTTTTTCAAATAAAATAGATTAGCAATATCAACATGTATGTGAGAGAGAGAGAGAGAGGGGACATAAGAAGGGGTTTACAACAGCCAGTTCCAATCCAATATTAGTTAAAGCAAATGTATGATAGACTCAAAAATCCAACTTGACTGTGACCATTAAGGGTGATCGGTTCTAAGTGCCTAGAACCTATCCTATTAGGACTGGTTCCCAGTTTTTGGAAACCTTCTTTGCCATTGTACCAACCTTAGAACCTACCCTATTTTTCTAGTCCGGTTCCATGGTCTTCCCGAAAACCTATTTTTCTGTTGTTCATATTTCTTGTTTCATTTTTTACAGCAAAATAATATGGGCAACAAAACGGTTCAAAGTAAGAGATGGACAAGTGCGAGCAAGCGAAGGCAAGTCAGGAACAAGCGAGGGTTACAAGGCTTGAATGAGAGAGAGAGAGAGAGAGTCGAAAAGTGCCTAAGTGAGGTTGCAAAGTACGAAGAAAAAAAAAGAGAAGAGAAAAAGATACCAAGAGAAAAGCTGGGGTTTTAAGCCTTTATGAAACCGGTTCAAAATTCGATCCTATCGGTCCAGTTCTCAAGTGGTTTCTCACTAGGAACCAGTCCGGTTCTCAATGAGAACCTAGAACTGGACCAGTTTTCAAGGCAGTCCAGTCCAATTCCCAGGTAGAACAGTCCGATTGTTCAACCTTTGACCATGTTGGTCCAGTGAATCTTAAATTCATGGTATCCAATGATTCTTGTTAATTTTTCTTACATTCCGGTAATGCTGCTTATCCAAATTGGTCCACTTTTGTCTTTTTTTTGGGGAAAACGAATTCATAAACCCAATGACAGTTTTGGATATTTGCTGCTACAGCTAGTGGTTGCTCTCATTATTTCTTTTCCGCTTCAACACAAGAGAGTATCAATTGCTAATTCAAACTCCGCCCTAGACTTTGATGCTAGAAATATGAATTCTACTAAATATCAGCTATGAGCCCTAGCTTCAAACAAGAGCTCTACTTATTCAATCAAATAGTGTTGCGCCAACAAATCACAGATCAAGTAAAAAAGTGGAACGAAGAAATTTTCACCAATCAACACTCACTACAAACGGACGAGAATCAATATTTCCGAAAGCACAAATTGATCAGCAACGGTCACACAAGATGACTCGACGAGCATCAATCAAAGCCCTCTTGAGGAAGCGATGAACGAGCTCTCCTCACCTGAGACCGCCATGGCGAACCCGCAGCCGCCGCCGAAGACGTCCTTCCACGAGTCTCCGCCGGGGTCCCGCGCCGGCGTCGGGGAGAGCATCGGCGACTTCTCCGGCGAGGCTCCGGGGAGATAACCGCACATGTACACCACATTCCGCCTCCTCTCCTCCTCCATCTTCACCCGGTCCTCCCTCTCTCCCTCCGCGCCGTTCACTGCCATCGAAACGCCGGCGACCCGAGGCAACAGGAAGCAACCGGAAATCGGCCGGCCAACCTCTCCGATCTCCAATCTGAGTGGGCTCCGGTAGAGAGAGAGAGAGAGAGAGAGAGATGGCAGAAAGGAGAGTTCTTGCTGAGGAAAAGAGAGGAAGAGGGGAGACGTATCATTTCCAGGGATGTAGAGGGCGCCACGTCGGACGCCACGTCGTCGGGACCACACGTGGCGCGATCTGGGCCGCCAGTGGGGATTGTTCCCCGTCCTCGTGGGCCCCACGGATCTCCCTGGGCGGATGTTTCTGGAAGAGGAAGGGGAAAGCTCGTTTTTTGTTTTTTTTGTTTTTCCTCGGTTTGGAAGGTGCCACGTGGTGGGGCCTCAATGGGCTGTTGTCGCTGGTTCAGCCCCGAGTGCGTTTAGTTTAATGCGCTCGAGGTGGGGTTTATCAATTGCACGCCGCGAGTCCCGTTCGACAGGGAAAGATTCGTCGTACCTGGTCGTGGCACGCCTCCAGCCGTCGATCCTTGATCGCGCGTGCGATCTGACGAGACGGACGGACAGGAAATTGACGCGACTGCCCCCAAGCCGTTCATCAATGCGGTTGTTCAGTCAGAATTTGCAGCCTTGACTATGATTTGTGTCCTGCCCCCCCGGCCGAATTCTTTATTTATGCACTTATAAAGTTGAGAGGTTGCTTGTGATTTTGCCGGTGATTGACGTGTTTGGCATGGGCACCATAAAAGTGTCGATTATTAAACCTTAAAAAAAAAAAAAAAAAAAAAAAAGAAGAGGAAAGAACCTCAAGAAATGCTAAATTATGGCAATTATGCATACTTAGCATGATTTTTTTTTTGTAACATAAAAGATTCAAATTTTTACCGTTGATGTATCCTTCTTTTGTCATTGCTCCGTCCAAAATTGAGGTTAGAAGTCCAATGTGGTGACTTAGTAAACGGAGATTTCTATATTTTCTTTTCCTCCTTGTTCTTCCTTGATTTCCAACTAGATGGTACCATTTGCCATCGCCCTCATCGTTGTCATCGGCAACGTCAATTTCTCTTCAGCGATGCTCAACTTTATCATTCTATCTATTTCTCTCTCGCTCGTCATTATGTGCTCCAAGACGGCACCACAGTGATGGACAAGACACCTCCCTCGAATCAAGGCTTGAGCTTTTGGCTTCCCACCTTTGCATCTTCACATTCCAACACGCCCAGGCCAACTCCATATTTATCATCCCCACCTTGCTCTTACATCTGGGTCCATTCGAAACTCTCTGTCCTCTTTCTCTGTCTTGAATTTGTCTCATAAGTTTGTGATGAAATTACTCTGATGATGGGATTATGCTTTTGTTGTTTCTTTGGTGTCACTTTGTGATTTGAAGGAATGAAGCAATTCAATGTAATTACTATCTTCTTCATTTTTTGTCTACTATTACTTGCCATCTCAGACCTCTGTCAATCTTAGGTATTTGATGATGTGAGGACTAAGCTCCATATCTCTAAGGTCATTCGGAGGCCGGCCTTGATCTCAAATTGAGACTAATCTGTCAAATCCAAGGTCTTGACCTCTTTGATGGCCCGCGAGGGTCGATGGCCCTCTTCAATGAAGCTTGAACGGCAATGGCATCACCAACTAAAAGCTGTCTTGTTAAAAAAAAAAAAAAAAATATTACAGTTTCTTCTTATCTTTTTCTAATATGGAGCTTGCGTGGCACTAGATTAGGGCCACTTGTCCTTAAAAAATATTAGTAATCCAATGACAAAGATTTTTAGCGGTAGTTTGTAAGGAAACCATGACAAAGGTTTTGTGTCTCACACAAACATAAATTTGAGATTTTTAGTGTTACAAAAAAAAAAAAAAAAAGATTAAATGTGTTATAGAAACTATTGTTTTGGGTGTTTTGATATTTTTTTCGAAAGAAAAATATTATAACCGACGAACAAAAATCTTCTGTTTTGGAAAGTGTCTTCTTTGGTATCTCAATGAATTTCAACCATTAACATATTAAACAATTTCCAAAATTAATAAATTTTACGGAAATCAATGTTAAGATTATTGAGGCACCAACATGAGCATAAATTGAATAGGGGATCTCTTTCCAAAATGTAAATAGGTAGAGTTTGAGAATGCTTCATACTAGCCTCCCGAAACTTTGGCTATATCAAGAATACAATTGAAAAATATTATCTTTGGCTTGCAAGATCTTATGGCAAGATAAAGGGTCAATGTGCTGTAATCACTTCAAATATATATCGAAGTCATTGTTGTGCATGCATTAGATGGATAGAAACCCACTTCTATTTTAGTCAGGCCATTGACTTGTGCCTAAGGTAGTTAGCCAATCAAGAAATCATGATTACTCAAGAAAAGCCAGGATCGATTCCCAAAATCACCAAACTTTATTGGAAAGATTCACTAGGCGAAGTCATGTTCGCCAGAGACCAACATGGTATTTGAACTTCTTCCATCGTAAACAACGTGTGAAATTCCAGATTACTTAAGCAATCAAAGAGACGGAAGTCTCCGACTTAAGACCTAAAAGAAAGTTAGGACAATGGTCTGTTCAACTGCATCTTCGCTGTCCATAGTGATCAGTTCACTGACTTGAAAATAGAGTTAGGGACTGAGAAGTTTGTGTGGCTTGGCTTAGAAGCCCACCGTGTAGCCACCATCCACACTAATGACCTGCCCTGTGACATATGAAGCCGCGGGAAGGCAAAGAAACGCGACCACGGATGAGATCTCGTTGGGCTCTCCCAACCGATGGAGAGGCATTCGCGCAAGCATCTTGAGAAACTTCTCTTTGATTTCCGGTTCCTGAACGATAAAGCTCAATGTAAGTCATGTTGCAGCACTACATAAACTTTTCTCCTGGAGAATTTTGTGATGAAACTTTTACTAAGTAGCATCGGTCCCTATTCCTATGATCCTCACTTTGGATTATTGAGTATCTAAAAACGAGTTCTATTGTATATGTCGCTTCTCATTTCAGTGCCCCTAGTTCAGTATTGATTAGTTTGCCATGTTTTGTCTTACTAGGCCAATGTGTCAAAGAGGATGAGTTATTTCTCAGCAGCTTAAGATAAACAGAAATTTTTGCAGGGTCAGTGTAAGCAAGACGTGAAATCCAGACAGAGATATCGGTAAGACTAATACAGGTTTCGCGATGGTGGTTTTCACGGGCCCAGGAGCCACGGTGTTGATCCGAATGTTGTCTTTCGCCCATTCATATGCCAAGTTCTTGGTAAGCTGATTGATAGCTCCTGGAAGAGCGACATGAGTTCATGAGTTCATGAGCCGTGTACAGTGTGCTGGAAATGACCCTTCAAGGAAGAGCCTGGACAAAACATCATCGTACCTTTGGAAGCAGAGTAAATCGAGAGTGCAGGTAGAGCTACTTCACCCGCAATTGAGGAAAGAAACACAATGTTGCCATCTCCTGAAGCTTTCAGGAGTGGATGCGCAAGTTGGCACAGATGGTAAGGGGACTCGAGGTTGGCTTTCAACACGTAAGAGCAGTCCTCTGGTGTGTGATCTAGCACGCCCTTAAGAACAATTGTCGCCGCATTGTTTACCTGCGTTAGCCGTACTAGCATCAGAACCGAGCTCAGTAACAAGACTACAAGAGAATTGAATGAGGGCAATAGTAGCGGAATAACGAATTAAATTTTATTGTGTCTGATCATAACAAGTGCAGCCAACTTGTCCATTATCTATTGATTCAGCACACCTAAAACAATGTCAATCTGGAGATTGGATTTTCAACAGCCAACACGTCCATTATCGACAACCGGAACCCTTTTCTGTTCGGTGGGTTCAGTGATTAAAATATTACAAATGAGACTGACCTTTCAAACTGAAACCGGGTTCTTAAATCAAATGTAAAATTAATTTAATAAGTAGCGTCTGACTAGTTATGTAATTTTTTATCTTTACGAATGATTTTCATGAGGTCACTGACGTTAGTTGAACAGGAACTCAGTTGCCAAGTACAGTACACTACCAAAGCAGCAGCAATTAAACCAGAAGTTGCCAAGTACAGAACACTATCAAAGCAGCAGATATTGAACAAGAAAAATTTGCAGAATTGTCCTTCTATGTGTAGTCAAAACCACAAACCATTGAACTAAAGACTTCTACTTCTTGCTAGACTCAAACAAGAGATCGATAGAAACAAGAATTGCTTCCATAGCATCTGCTAGACGATGATTATTGAGTGTTACTAACCAGAATGTTCAGCTTGCCATCAAAAACAGAGGAGACGGTCTTAATCAGCTCTTCCTTTTGGGTATTGCAAGTGAGGTCACAGACCGAACCACTCACTTGAAACCCTTTGCCCTGCCACTCTTCCACTCGCTCGTTGAGCTCTTTCTCGTTGCGAGAACAAGTGTGTACACTCGCGCCGAGGCCCGCTAGCTCTGCTACAATCGCATACCTTATCCACAGACGGATTGATCAATAATTGAATTGAAATCGCCACACAAGAACGAGAGAGTAAAAGAAAGTGCTGGAATTATGTGTAAATGGTCACAAAGAAAGTGAACTGAGACTGACCCAATCCCCCTGGTTCCACCAGTGACCAAAGCGGTCTTGCCTTTCAGCGACCACCTTCGGTCGTTGAAGCTCGTACCAGCACTTTCCATGACTTCTTCCTCCAAGTTTTCTTTTCCTTTCGCGATCTTAAATAAAGGGCCAAATGATTCTCGGGTTAAGAAATGGGAAGGGACAGCAACTTATTGTCCATTAGCAAAGCTAGGGAGAAACCAATAAATGTGTCCGGACACGAAATGACGGAATTGTGGGTCAAGGCATCAGTTTAGGTCATAATTGCTGAAGGACAACTGGCTTCAAAAGACAGATGCAAATGATAGTAACAAAGAAAGCACAAATTCAACCGCCTAAAATGAGACTTTGAGAGATTCCGACGAACAATAACGACAGGCGATGTTCCTTCTGTTTTCGGTGAAAATACGCAGGTGTGATTAGTGATTTGGGTTGGGATTAATTGGGATCGCCATCCGTCCCATATGAATCCGAATGGATTTATTATTGAAATATCCTTTTTTTTTAAAATAATAATAATAGAAGTTTTGCCTATCGTGACCTTCCCTCAAATGATTCACCTAAAGATTGGCCAATAGATTATATCAATTCTCAACTTTCGGATTAATTATGATACAATCAATTTATTCAAGAGCCTCCACTAATTGATAATCTAAGTAAAGTGTGGGAGAATACTTCCATGAAGTAAAGATTATGGATTTGAGAATGTGATTATGTTAAATTACTCTAATGCCATTTCAATAATATTTTCTCTTTTATTCATAAATATTGCAGGCAACTTATATTGATTTTCTAGAATTTTAAACGAGAAACATTTTTTTTTTTTTTTTTAGATTGAAATTTTCTGGGTGAGCGCTGCAGGACCCACCACCACAGATTTTAAACCCCGTGATCACTTTCCATAACAAACGAACTGGGGGTATGGAAAGGCTCAACCAAAAATGGGGCATGTTTTCATTGGTTTGTACCTAACAAATTATGGTTTTGAATTTGTAAAGTAGGTATGCAGTAGCTTTGGAAGCTTTGCGCAGCTATGATAAGTCTTGTCCCGTAAAATCATCGCTTTTTTTATAGCCACTCCTTGCGTTGACCAAACTTTTCCACAGTACATAATTCTTTACCTTATGGTAGAAAGTCAAATGAAACTTAATCGGTTGAATGAGTTGTGCTGTGAAATAATGCTGAAATAAATGGATTTTGCAACTCAAGTCTAATGCAAGATGAAAAATTATCAAAGAAATCAACGCGAAATAATAAGTATATAAGAAATTTACACGATTCGATCTAAATGTTGAACCTAGCCAACCACCTAGTAATCAATCATGAATCAAAGAAATGAAAATTTAATAATCGCTCAAGGTGTTTTTCAACCTTAAATTACACCTCAAGCAAAACTCACAACTATTATCTCACAACCTCTCATAATCCATAACAAAGGAAAAACCTTCATGCTTCTTTTGTCAGCTCTAATGCACAATGACCGAGTCAAATTCCATTTTTATATGTTTTCGTGTGACTTGCTGACTCAACTCAGGAATCCAACTTCAATGTGAAAAGCATTTCAATAAAGAATTGCTTTTTCGAACATGAAGTTACAAGTCATATGTGGGTCTTGAATTGGATTTCCTTCACTAATTCAAACTCAAAACATATACTAAGCAAGTTGAAATTGAATGTTAGGTAACATAACTAATAAAACAAAAGGGATAATGCCACAAAAATCACAAACTTATACATTTAGTGTTCGCAACCTTTTCTTTCTATCCAGAAAGGAATGGACTTATTGATTTAGAGGTAATGCCTTAAAAGTGGGCTTACATTTTGGATTAGGCATGAGCTCTCCCCCACTTATGACCTCGCCAACATTCATCAAATAATCACCACTGATGCATCGAACGAGATTGACAGGGGGAAAAGCATATAAAACCACGGTGAACAAAAAACCATATGTTCCTTACCAAAAAAAAAAAAACAAAAAACCACATGTTGGTCGAGGTTAGTGAAAGATCACCATTGACCGAACCCTATCAAGACATATTCGAAGCAACTCAAAATCGGAAGAAGCTGTGTACGGCCTTGGTTCAATTGTTTTGTCGAACAAATGGTGCGCAGTGGATTGAAGAGAGAATATTGAGCAATTCAAAACCCGACCGCACATCCAGACTTAGAAGAAATCGCCAAGACATACTTGAAATCAACAGCAGCGACTCCATAAAACCCAACACGCGTACGGACTAACAAAAAGAAAGAACGGGTCTCCGTTTCCCCGGCCTGACCAAAACAGGGCGAGCCGACAAAAGGTTTGCGGAGCGAGCGTTTGGCGGTGGGGGTCCCTACCCGGCTCGGAGACCGCGGCTAGAGGGCGAGCTCGAAACGAATAGAGCTATGGCCGACCGCCTTGCGATGTCTCCGAGCCGAGATCCTCGGGGAAAAAGGGTCGAACCGAAAAGGAACTCACCGGCGATGTGGGAATGGGGAGAGAGGAGACCACGAGGGTGGGTGAGGACGCCGGCTGGATGTCGTTGGACGGCGACAGTGGAGGCGGCTGGTCGTGCGTGGCCAAGGAGGCGAAGTGCATCCGGCTGAGAGCAAAGGGAAACGAGCTGCCGATTCTTCCCTTTCTCTCCCCCAACTCCCGGATCCCCCCTCCATATCTCCTCCCTCTCTCTACCGTGTGAGTCTTCCCGGCAGGCGCGCATGGATCATGCAGCTACCCTGCCGGCCTAGGTGAACAAACTGTAAAAAATGACACTCAATAATCAAAGCATGGAATAAATGAATTACAAGAAAGCAAAAATTCAAACACTAAACTAAATCTAGCCCAACCATGATTTAAAAAAAAAAAATATGCAATTCTAATTAACTTCTTTTGTGTTCTCTTTTGTAATGAAGACTAAAACTATATAATGCAAACTTAGATTTGAATGCAACTAATGAAAATTGCTATTATCATAATGACATGGGAAGATAAAATAAAATTAGGCGCGCTTTGCATCATTTGGCTTTAAACTTTTTATTTGGCCTAGGTGAACAAACTCTAAAAATGACACTCAATTTTTAATCAAAATTGTATCCTGGCTTAAATTGTATGGATATGTGTAATATAGTCCTTCCATAAGTATTCAAGATCAAGGACTACATTGAATATCTTCATAAGGTTTAGGGACTAGATTGAACATATACAAAAAATTTAGGGAATTTATTGAACAAAATTAAAAGTTCAGAGACCACGTTACACATTTGGTTAAAGTTTAGAAACCACATTAAATAAATTAAAAGTTTATTGACCAAATTGTACATTAGGCAAAAGTTTAGAGATTGTATGTGTCATTATCCCATAAAATTACTCTAATATGGCATGCAATTTTAATTAAATGAACTTGGACATGTAATCACTAAATGACATGGAATTGAGGACATGACATGGATGGTGACAAGGCAATGGCGTGGCATATATAATGTGGCATGGTGACATGGCAAGTTACAATGACGTGGCAAGATGACATAACATAACATGATGCAACCTAATCTATATGATGTTAACTTTGATTCTTTTAATTAAATTTGGAGTAAATAATTAATAGGGTTAATACCACGAAAAACTCCAAACTAATATAGATGTGACAAATTTATCCTAAGATAAGAGGACCTCATTTAGTACATCGTAACAAATTTGCGGCGAGGTCTTCATTAAATTACATTAATATCATGAAAAATCACAAAATTTGTACGCCTGTGATAAACATAGAGTGGCTAAACTAAAACATTCATCCAATGTTGCATGTCATATGATCTAGCAATTTGAAGGTAAAATTTAATGCCATCAGGTGACCATGCCGAGCAAATCGTAAGTGTACTAATTTGGGATTTTTGTGATATGAACCTTAATTAATAAAAAGAAATTACCTAATGTGAAGATTTATCTGAATTAAATTAGAAAATAATTTAAATTAAAGTTATTTTAATGGAGACTTATCTTAAACTATTGAATATAATCTAACATGCAATCTTATCCAAAAATAAAAATAAAAATAAATCCTAATATATCACGAGATGCAAATTTTTATATTTTCAAAATAGGAAAGCAAAGCAAATAGATAAGCTCCTAATCAAGCAAAATTATCCAACCAATTCAAATTTGCAAGCCAAATAAATCAACACCCCAATCTTAATGCTTAAAGATCAAGTGAGCGATTTTTGGTGCAATTTATAACCCTATCTAGGAAAGTTTGCAAATTTGGATATACCTAAAATCTCGAAGTACTTTAAATTAGATCACGATATATTCAAATTAGGAAACCAAATATTGAATTCAAATTCAGTTTAGGAAAGTAACCTAATTAAAGGACTAGCTTCCCAATTGGAACTAGTGGCGGCTGGCTACAACAAGCTTCACGGCAAAGCGATGCGGTAGCTTCGTTGGAGCGGGTTGGAATCGAAGCGGCGGCGTCACCAGGTGAGGGATCTGAGCAATGGCACCGTCATCTGAGACAGGCAACAGTGGAGTAGGGACGGTGTCGGTGATGACTTGGCCGTACGAGTCTCTCGTGCCCACTCTCTCTAATTGTGAGGATTAATAAGGTTTTCTTGTTTACTAATCCTACGGGTTAGAATATTTAATCCTTGTGGGCTTATTTTCAACCATATTGAAGTAATGGGTTCTACTAATATTAAGCTCAATGCCTTTTATCAGTTATTTCTGTCATGGGCTTAAACCAACTCAATTAAAGCTCAAAACCCCTCTTATTAGCCATGTGATTTTCAGCTAGTAAATCTCCATAGTCTTGGCCGAAACTTGCTTCTTTCGTCAATTTGATTGAATTAAGTCCATCCACCGTCGGTCAAATTAAATGCAATTTTATGAATTTATTGGTATGCTATAAAATGCAAAATACTCGTAAACTATATGCAGTTTAGCTAATATTTTTGTTGAGGGATCGAGGTTGATCTCTAATTTTCTTATACAATGAATGTTTAAATGAGTTGCCCAAATTTATGTGTCAATAATTTCGCTTATATAATAAAATTATCGAGATATAAAATATATTTTGTGACCATATTTTGAAAGTTTACGATTGTGGGGTAAATGATTACAAATATGCTTCAAGCTGGCATGGTCTTGAATACGAATAGAAAAACTTCATTTTCACTTGTTTATGGATTCCCCACTTTGGTCTCATTTATTTTGTGAAAAACATCGCATTTCTAAAAAATATTTCATTGGAAGATGACCATATTTTTTTATACATTGTTGAAATTTAAAAATTAATTAGAAAATATTTTTCGCTATTTAGTACGAAAAATTTGATTTGATTTTCCTCTGGTGAGGATGAGCTTACTTGGGTGAGCTTGTCCTCTCCTATGGTCGACGATTGGCCAAAGAAGAAGGAAATAAAATTTACAAATTTACAAATCAACTTTTTTGAAAAGATAAAAAAAATAATTAAAAGGAGCCCAAGACAAAGAACGTGTTTGGTCTGAGTGAAAGAAAGACAAGGGAAAATCATTTTCCCTACTTTTCAATGTGTTTTTCATTAACATAAAATATTTTCCTTAGCTAGTTTATTTTCTATGAATCAAACGATCAAAGGATTTGGAATACTTTTGTAAAAAATTATTTTTTTGAAACAAATAAAGTCTTTATGTGCCTTGAATTTCAACAATAATTCATTGTCAAATTCGTCTTAGCATGGGAAAGAGAGCTAATATATTAGGAAAAGAAAGGCTGACTAACCCACTAATGGGTACGCTTCATTCACTCTCACATGAGTACTCTCCCCATAAAGAGGTCGACACTTAGTCCACCCACCGGGTTTTATGAATTGAGATTACCACTTAGGCGGCTGATAATATTTTATGATCATAGGTGAAGCCGTGGAGAATAATTAGACATGGGTCTGGTTTAATTGTCACGCCCCAAACCTCGAGCTCGTGCCCATCCCTCTCTGGTCGATAAAAATTTGCGACTTCCCAGGATGAGTCGCCGACCCTTTCCATTTTATTGCACATGCGGAAACGAAAAGAAATCCCCTGACAGTAATCATCTCGGGATAGAAAAGCAGGATACGAATTCATAAACAAACATGCTTTTATATTCACACAATCACACAATCAATGAGACTCACCTCGTCTCAGATTCACCCTGCAGGTCAGTACAATTTATATCATAGACAACATGAGGACATGAGCAACAATAAGCTTCAATAACTGAAACGCTACACTCAATTAATCATGCGTTCCTAGTTTTGATCTCGGCATATAGCACGGCCTACTCTCAGTTCGGCGGTCTTCTGGCATTGCCAGGCTTCGTCTCACCCCATTGAGCACGGCACGTCTCTTTATCGACGGCTTTCCCGAAGGAGCATAGGGTCCATAATCAATCTGCGACCGGGCTTCCCGTTGTCCGGGGGTATCCAAATAGGGATAACGTCCACTCAACAACCCGGACGATTTCTCTTGACCATCACACGATCACTCAAATATGACCTAGGCACCGTGCATGCATTGCACTCAAATGCTTCAATTAAAATGGTGAGCCTGGCCTTTTTTTTTCGAATTCACATGAAATTACTCGTGTGTGGCACACGATCAACTTGATCCAGAAAAATTGATGTTCTTCCTTTTTGAAATCCCACTATTTAATATAGTACTAAAAACCGTTTTCGGCGTCAAAATCCGACACTTGGGATTTTCTGAATAAATATCGAAAATTTACAATTTTTGGAATTAAATACTAAAAATCAAATCAGCACTCAATTTGCATAATTTAACATTCAATTGCAAAAATTAACCACACCATTGCAATCAGCACGAAATTCCGGTCACCGGCTATCCCGGCCTAATTTCTGGAAAAATAATTAATAATTAAATAATTACTGAAATTAATTAAATAAATCAATTTAAATTCTAAAAATACTAACCTAGACCAGAATCATTAAATTAATAACCAATACGGACTTCTGAGCAATTCCCGAACCCTACTAGATAAATAAGACAATTTATTCAGGCCTTAGCTAAACTATGCTAACCACCTAACATGCTCAATTAAATAATTCAATTTCTAATTTAATCTAACTAACCACCTAATTCCTAATAAAATAAATCTAACACCCCTTAAACGTCATTAGCCTACTAAGTAGAGTTTAGAGCATAAACTCACCGGTTAATTGCGGAAACCGGTTCATCATGACGACGACGCGACGGCGGCCGAAATCTTAATTTTCGGCAGCGTCGGTGAACTTGGGCCGGGCCTAAACTTGGCCCAACAAATCTCAGCCCAAATCTGAGATTTGTTTCCAACTTGGGGTGGGCTTCACTTGATTCGCGGCTGAACTTCAATGGACTTGGGCTTCAATTGACTTGCTGGAATTGGGCCTTGATGAATTTGGGCTGAAGACCCAATTAATTGGACTGGAATTCTGCTGGGCTGATTTCTTTTGGGTCTGACTTGCGTGAAGGTTGGGCCAAACCAACTTGCTGGAGCGAATGGGCTGAAGAGCAGCTGGCTTGCGGCAGAATTCACGTGGGCTTGGACTTGAAGACACGATGGGCTGATACGGGCTGAAGAAATGAAGCTGGGCTTCGTGCGTTGCTGCTGATCCACGTGCGGGCTTCGCTGGCAGCTTCAGTTGGCGAGATGGAGATGCTGAATCAGTGGTAGAAGACAAACGACCATGGAGCGGCAGGGTTTTGTCGCTGGCTTCACGAGGACAAGACGAAGACGCTGTGAAGATGGGCTGCGGCTTACACGAAGATGGGCTCACGAAATTTGCTGGGGACGTGGCCGCTTCGGTTCGGTGAGATGAAGTGAGCTTGAGGAGCTTCGCTGATCTTTGGTGGCAACGAAAGGGGCAGGGAACTTCGGACTGCTGGACAGCTCATCAAAACCGAAAGAAGAAGAAGGCAGCTGGCTTCTTCGGAGGACGCTGCTTCAATCAACAAAACCGAAGGTCTTCGCAGGAGATGAAAGCAAGCAGATTCGGTGGGCTTGGCAGTCAACACTTGCTGAGGTGATCGCCGAGTTGACCGAGAGCTGGCGTCGAAGAACTCGGACGAAGCAGGAATTGCTCGGTGGAACTGGGCTGGCGTGAGGATGGGTCAACAAAATGGAAAGTGGAGAAGTATGGTTGACTAAGGGAGGCACGAAGAACTAGAGCAGGGACGTTGATGAGGCTGAGTGATTTTGGGTGGGACTTCGTTCGCGGAGAATGAATGAAGATGAAGATGCAGGGAAAACATGAAAATGAAATTGAGGTAGGAGCAGAAGCGTCGCACGAACGGGGAGAGAGACAGAGGCGGTGGAGTTTGTCCGAGAAGGCTTGAAGAGAGAGAGACTAAAAGTCTAAAATCTTAGCCAATGTCTTAAATGCTTGGTCCCCTTGTCTCCTCATACTTATCCCCTTTATCCAATAATACTTTCCAACAAATATAAGTCCAAAATAAATCCATTTTCATGCAAATAATGCACCCCCTATCCTAGGTTCCGAATTTTCAATTTTTGGACTTCGATATCTTCGACAAATTCCCCATATTTGATGTCCAATTTCCTCGGAGGAAAAGCCCATAGAATTTCTACAAGTGCCCCTCGACAATTAGCTCGGCTTGAAAGCCTAAATATCCTTCAAATGAGTCCATCCGAATTTCCGTTAATTTTCCGCAACGTCCGATTCGATTTTCCGCAAAAATCCCGGAATCTCTGAAAAGTCTTCGGAGAATGAGTCAACATTCCTAAAATAGGTCGTGACACCACAGAACTTTCAATTTCTGAAATCGGGTTCAAATTCACGATTAATTTCAATCTGGCGCGCTTTTAGCGTGACATAGTCTACCGGGTCATTTTTAGGAATTTTTGGTGCAATTGACCCGTGATCGATTTATCTCGAGTCACAAAGTACATCTTCGACACATTAGCAACTCTCAATTGTCATGAAAATCTCGATGAATCAAATACGGGCACCGGGTACCAAAACGATAGAAAAATCGGTTAGTGCCGATCGACGAGTATTTTGCAATCAGGTGGAATCACCCACACTCTGATCACATATCTCAGTCGAATCGACCTATCTCCGGTCTCTAATCGATTTCGACAGTGCCGTAATGATCACGGCAGATGGACACGGTCGAGTAGTCGATTCCTGGTCGAATTCTCAAGTCCATTGCATTTAGATTCCTTAATTGCTTTCCCAGATAGACCAGTTATCTCTTGAGTGGCCAACTCAGAAAATAGCACTATAGACGCGTCGACGAAAAGCCCGATTTATTTAATCGAAAACAAATATGAAAATTCAGGCTGTCACATTAATGGTGGAGTAAGAATAGCAAAAACCAAAGAGAAAGAAAGGTCTGGCCAAGATAATTTTTGTAAAGCATCTAATAAAAGTCACGTCCCCTAGGGTTGGAGAGAAAACTAGCCGTTTTTAGATAATTTTTCAGAATTTCATACGAAAAGGTCTTTTAAGAATTTTTTTTTTTTCTCTTTCCTTTGCTGGGAAAATGAGTGTCAAATGCCATGTTTTAATTTTTGCAAGTATTAAAACAAACGGGAGAGCTTGGGGAGAATGACTTTGCATTTAGACAAAGGATTTTGAATCAAAATGCAATGGGTGAAAGCAATTGAGTGTTTGGTATACTATAATTGAAAAGTGCAATTGATTTTTTTACTTTTTGATTATTGAAAATTGAAAAAAAAAACAATGATCGCAATTTTTAGAATTTGAATGTTAAAAATAATGTGAAAAAATGAATTAATAAATTTATAATTGTAAAGAATCACATATCTTTTTTGGTCAAAGACAATCAAATTTGACAAATATAACAATTTATTAAAATGTATAAATGTAGATAAATGGCAATAAAGCAGACTCTTTCTCAATTAAGAAGAGAGTAATTTTATTATTATAAATATGGTTACAAATGCCATTATACTTCAAAACTACAAGCAACCTTAATTATTCACTAAAGTCATAGCTATTGGATCACATTAATTTGTCATGTCATAAATGATATCTATCCATAAATGATATATTAATATGTTTTTGTCTAATGGGTATCATTCATGATGTTTATTTAAATATAACTGCACAAACTCATTGGCATTAGCACATCTTTCACTTGCTAGTGAATATCATTCACAATCATCCTAGTCTTGTTTCCTTGTGAAGCAATTGCTTCCATTTTTACCATTCTTCTTATAATTTTTCCACCAACTCTTCATTTAAGTTCTTAAAAAGATGAAATTGAAAATTTAACCTCGACTTGTCTTCACGGTGTGCAAACATGGCATGCTCGCTTCACTTCTTATGCTATTAAATGCCTTTCATTTTCCAAGAAGGAAATCAGATGATCATTCATCGAAAGACTTCCCATTCCATTATGCAGATAGTTCTTCATAGTATTCACACCAGAGAATGATCTTCTCTAACTTGATGTTGCAGCAAGCAACATCCATGCTAAGTTTATGAGCAAATAAACTAGAATATAAACGATATCCTCATTTTTTTGCGCACTAATTTTGTACTCATGTCAAGTGGATTTTCTTTAAAATATACGAGAAGTACAGCATTCAAAACTAAAATTTCAGTAGAGGTTAACTGACCCCACGAGTCAACCAGAGGCTCCCTCCATCTCTAGGAAGATGGAGATCCTTCCTCTTCGTGATCCTACTAATGCTCATGTCCCCTTCAATGGAGGTGAAAGTGGGAGAAACGAAGAAACTGGATTTAATGATTTTGGTGGAGATGGGGAAAGCTTAAGCCCTGACCTCACACCAGTTGAGTTCCCAGAAGCCTCCATTTTGTTTTCTCTCTCCTTTCCTTGAATTTGTGCAGAAAAATCCCCGGTATCAAAAACCAACGTCCCTGTCAACCACTGCCACGTAAAATACAGGCCAAAAATCCCGACGTGTGGCCCCTAGGAACTTAGCATGCTCGTCCACGGGATTTCTCCTCTCTCTCTCTCTCTCTCTCTCTCTCTATAAAGCTCCTCTCGCGCCTCTCTTTCTCCGTCGTCAAACGACAACACTCCAAAAACAGTACGCTCAACTTCCACGTCCTTAAAAAAACAAAAAAAAACCACGTCCTTTCGTCTTCTACCGCCTAAGCTTTGTGAACTTTTCCCTTTTGATCGGAGCCGTTGGGTTCGGCACAGATCTATGGCTGCCTCGGTCCCAGCTGCCGCTGCTGTTTACACCGCATCGGTGCTCTGTTTTTCCCGCCAACCCCTGTTTTCGTGCGTAGTTTTAAGGCTCCGAGTTCATGAAAAGCGTCAAACCCACTTCGTCCTTTCTTCTCTTTTTCATCGTCTCTGCTTGATCATAGCGGTCATTCAACTGTTTAAGCATATACGAAGTAGAAAGCACGCTCTGTTTTCATGAAAGGAGTTTGCTTCTTTTGTTCATCTTTGGGGAAGTTACGAGATCACACGTAACTGGTTAGGCTTCCATAGCTAGTGAATTCATACTGTATTCACAATATCTACGATGTCTGTGTTGGGGTCTCCTCCTATAGTGGGACTTAGTGTTAACAAGGGCCTGACCTTGATCCAGCTAAATGCGAGCCGTGCCAGCCCGAGAAATTCGGGTCCTACCTCTCCGTTCTTGGGGAGGAGCTTCAAGAAAACGAGCTGCAAGATCAACCACCCGAAAGTGTTGTCCAGAGCCCGGCGGTCGCGGAATACGATGAGGAGAAACAGACATCTAAGGACAGATGGGGAGGGCTTGTGACTGACACCTCGGATGACCAGCAAGACATAACCAGAGGAAAGGGGATGGTTGACACTCTATTTCAAGCGCCGATGGGGACCGGCACTCACTATGCCGTCATGAGTTCATACGACTACCTCAGCGCTGGTCTTCGACGGTGAGTAACTCACTTTGTCACATCGCCATGTCTTTTAATTAAGTTTTGGAAGTGAAGAAAAACACTTGATTCGAGTACTAAACTCGTTGTGGCAGGTTGGCATTTGATAACACCATGGATGGCTTCTACATTGCTCCCGCATTTATGGACAAAGTTGTGGTCCACATAACCAAGAACTTCTTGAATCTTCCAAACGTCAAGGTAAGTTTAACATATCGAAATTATTCGACTTTATTTTGAAACTTGAATTTGAAGAGGAAAGAAATTTTATCGATGATTAACTCTATTGATGACAGGTTCCTCTCATTTTGGGTATATGGGGTGGGAAAGGCCAGGGAAAATCATTCCAATGCGAGCTCGTGTTCGCCAAAATGGGAATCAAGTGAGTATCATGAATTTCTACTCCTTGGATAAAATTGAGAATCTTCACATAAAGAGGTACCTAAACATTTTTTACTATATGGAAATGGATTTTCAGCCCCATAATGATGAGTGCGGGAGAACTAGAAAGCGGGAATGCTGGTGAGCCCGCAAAGCTGATCAGACAGAGGTATCGGGAGGCGGTGGACATCATCAGGAAAGGGAAGATGTGCTGCCTCTTTATCAATGATCTTGACGCGGGAGCGGGAAGGCTCGGTGGGACCACACAGTACACAGTGAACAACCAGATGGTGAATGCGACCCTCATGAACATTGCCGACAATCCCACCAACGTGCAACTTCCTGGCATGTACAACAAGGAGGAGAACCCCCGAGTTCCCATCATAGTCACCGGGAATGACTTCTCCACGCTGTACGCCCCTCTCATTCGCGATGGCCGGATGGAGAAGTTTTATTGGTCGCCCACACGGGAAGACAGGATCGGCGTTTGCTCCGGGATTTTCAGGACCGACAATGTCCCGAAGGAAGATATAGTCAAGCTTGTCGACACATTCCCTGGTCAATCGATTGGTAGGCTTCTTTCTTAACAGGACATTCCTTAATCTTACTCTTTTTATCATTGTGCAACATAGCAAGCGAACTAACATTCCTAGCTGATTAACCCTATTCGGTTTGGCAATCTTTGTGATTGTTGGAAGAGAATTCTTACTTTTGAAAGTACATATGTGAAGAACGTGAATTAGAAAGATGGAAGTAATATCAGTGTCCACTGTGCAGATTTCTTCGGAGCAATCAGGGCAAGAGTGTATGACGATGAAGTAAGGAAATGGGTTGCCGAAACTGGAGTTGAAAATGTAGGGAAAAGACTCGTGAACTCCAAAGAGGGACCCCCGACCTTTGAGCAGCCGCGGATGACTCTGGACAAGCTACTTGAGTATGGGAACATGCTCGTCCAGGAGCAAGAGAATGTGAAGAGAGTCCAGCTGTCCGATAAGTACTTGAAAGAGGCCGCTCTTGGGGATGCGAACGAGGATGCTATTAAGAATGGAAGTTTCTATGGTTAGATCCTTTTATCCTAAAAGGACATGGTCGAAGATTTGGCTCTGGATTTAGGATGACAATACAAATGAAGATTTGGGAAGAACAATAACTTAAGCATTTCAATTGTCGATTTCAACGCAGGCAAAGCGGCACAACAGGTTAATCTTCTGGTTCCTGAAGGATGCACTGACCCATCTGCTATGAGTTATGATCCAACTGCTCGAAGCGATGATGGAAGCTGTGTGTACCGCTTTTAGATCCATTACAAGCCATTAAGGATAGTAAAATAGGGCTTAAACCCCTGAAGTATACTGTATATGAGTTAAAAACTGCCTGTTTAGACCGAATCAGTAGTAGCATTTGCTTTATTTTCCCTTTCTTTTGGCTAATCACACGGAAATTTGTCAAGATGTGGGCTGCTTGCTCATTTTCTAGCAATCTCTTGCAAGATGTTCTTCGTGATGACATATTGTTCGCTCAAAAGTTGCCAATAAAATAGCCAACAATGTGCAGAAGCTTGAAATGACCACCTTGAAATTTCTCCGCAGTCATTGAAATAGGGATCAGACAATTTCAGCCAAGAAAGGAATGATTACTTGGCTTATGGGGTTCAACTGCAGCTTGAAAATGGTTCGACCTCGATAGCACAATACCAACGAACAAGAGAACAAAATTTTTTGTCACGCAAACATGTAAATAATCGCAAAAGAATAGAAGTCTCAGATGGAAAAGACTAAAGAGTAAATGAAGCGAAGTCATGTTCTCAGATGTTTGTGCGCGCCTTCCTCTCTTTCAAAGGTCCATTTGTACCTGGTGGCTTCTCAGAACTCCCCTGATCCATGTTCTGATAGATGATCCCACTCCCCTGGTTAACTGTCTCAGCTTTTAAGTTGCCTTTTTCCCGCGATCTTAACAGTCCGTTTTCGTTTTAGTTGACGGTATTTACTGCAGGATTTACCACTCTCAACTTCTTCTCCTTCTTCATCGGCTTTACATTAACTGCCTTTCAGAATCCTGACATTTGCAACTTCAGCTTTTCGACCTCATACTGGGTTTTATCTACATTAGTGATTGCTTGGCTGCATAAAATTCTCAAGGTCGATCGCCACATCATCCAGCAACATTCCCTTTGGACATTTTGGGTGCCACAACAAACATATCATCATGTGTCTCTTGGTCTTGGAACTATTCTTAGGTCTGCCACTCTTGCTACTTGACTATTTCAAATCAATCTTGCCCTGAGTAATCATTTTCTCGGCTTGCCCATCTTCACTTTCCACACAGGTGAGTCAATTGCAGCCTTTACGGTAGCATCTTCCACTGAAATTCTCTCTACACTCTATACCATCTACCAGTTATCAACCAAATATTCATACAAGAAAAGCAGCGAACAGAACAGTGTGAGGGCTTGATCCTCATGATCAATCTTAATAATAGTAATAGTTAGATCAAATCAATTCCAAAATGCACTTGGAAAATAGTATTATGGTGCTGCAACTCACAATTCATCCCAAAATGCATTCAAATATATCAATCAAAGTACTAACAGTCATACAAAAATTCCAAACCTAGACTAAACTATCTATGAACTCATAGGTGACGTTTTCTTGTAGATACACAGTGTCTCAAGAGGAGGTTAAGTTCCACAACCAAATTGCTTAGACCAAAGTCCCTTACATTATCAATTGGAGGCGAACATAGAAATTCTTAGAGTTGGAATACAATAATCTTTCACAATAACTGAAGGAGAACAAAGAAACCCCATAAAGAAACTTGTGCTTGCAAGTCCAAGGAGTGACCTCACAACTGACTCATTAAAATCGTAGACTTAAGTGCGTCCACCTATTTTCTTACAGCAGAGGTTTCCGAATCTTTCTTCGATTTCAATGTGAAGATCGATGTATCATGCTAAGATTGTAGTGTGGCTATTGCTGCTTGATGTTGCTCTGCTCCTCCTTCTCCTTGAGTCGACGCGCTTCATTGTAGTTTCTACTTTGCTTGGAAATGTGGGGTATGGAAAATTGAGTTGGATAGACTAGCCTCTCACCTGCTATGCTTCCATTACTGTCATCTCCAAATATCTGATTCACTACTACTCTTCTTTCGATTGAAGTAGAATCTGAAGACTCCTTGCATTGAAGACGTTCCTGCACTAATACCTTTGCTACGTTCCCACACTTACGCTGTTGCTTTATCCTGTAGTTTGAGAAAACATTGAAGACTGCACCAAAAAAATAAAAAAAAAAAAAGAAAGAAAGAAACTAGGGAAAAATTATAATTCGGCAGGTACAAAATAGCAAGTATGTAAGGAAGACTTATAAAATGGACCAATCTGCATATCAGCAGCTTAGCAATCAATCATAGATCAGTCTGCAGACGGTGAATGGATCTGCAGATCAGTCTTGGACTATCCTCGCATGCCAACAGCAGACAAAAAAAAATGCTCCTAGACTAAACTTCTAACGGCAAGCAGCAAATCCCCTCCAAATGGACAATCTATACCAAGTCCATATATTTTGCAATCAGCACATCTCTGAAAGTTAACCATGCTCACGTCCAGTAGATGTTTCATTGACATATTTATCTCGAGGTTGTGTAGCTGTTGTTTGAGATACAAATGATCTGTTCCCGACTTGGTCACGTATGGGGATTCTAGTTTCTTCCATATGCCTCAAAAGCCAACTTCTCCTATTCAGCCTTCATCAAAGTCTCAATCTGGCGACGTCAACTCATAAGATCGTCCTTTTCATCCTTTTCCCAGAGTAGTAGGAAGGTGTCCATATCATTGCAGTGCCTTTTACAAAACTGCGAGTCTACCAGCAAAGCACGCACATTGATTATAACCCCACTTCAATACTACGTTGTTAGACAACGTTGAACAGATTCAAATTACGTGGTTCAGTCACCCAGATCAATTTCACTCTTCAAGAATTCGATGGTCTCTCGTGTCTCTCAGCTCAGAGAGGATCTTTCTGACAACTGACATGCATCACAACCCCTACACAATCCAGAAAACCAGCAAGAGTGGGAAACTATCAACAAGATACCCGCAGAGTTGATAAACTTGCTCTTTCCTAACCCTTCTTCAATAGAGTAAGATTGCACGAAGTCGCAAATTGAGCTTAAAACTCTGGACAGAATCAACATGTCTACTCTCATCTTTCGTCTTAAAACATCAACTAATTTGGAGGATTACCGGCATTTGCATGAGGTAGAGACAAGTATTCATACTAGTGATGAGTGATGACCAAGTGTGACATTGTTTCATTAGGATATTCCGCCTCTTCACATTTTATCCCAATAAAAAATACAAATTGAAATGGAAAAGTAAAATTTTGCATGTTATTTATTCGCTTCGTTCATTAGGAAAAAGAAAAACAGATGTACTCTTCCTGACTATAGAGATATTGCAATTTTTAATAATATTCATCAATTTTTTAAGTATAATATATAGTCTCCCAAATTATTGAGAAAAGATATGCTCTTCCATCTTGATTAATGAAGAAAGTAAGAATAACCAGGGAAAAGTGACATTATCCCAATCGTAGATTGATTAATATAGAATAATACAACTAGATAGCTAATATCTTAAATTAAATTAATAAGTGTACGTAATTCTGTAAGTTGAATTAATTTCATACTTCAGATTAAAAAATCATGAAGCTACCATTGAAATAAAATCTAATTATATTTCATAAAGTATTCTCTTTGCTAACTTAGGTACTTATTTTTCTTTCAAAAATACTTGGCTTTTTAGCGACTTTCCGACCGAGAGAAGTGTACTTATCAAGCGACAATATCGCAATAAAATAATTTCGTATAAGGACACTTGCATTAAAATTTTGATTTGTATTATCACCATTCACGAAAATCTATGACAGAACAATTGAGCCGATCGGAGCACCGGGTTGCCAGCTATTTGTGCAAGAAAATCCAAGCAAGAGGTAAGTAACACGTGGTGGGGAATCCTCCATAGCAAGGACCAACGTATAAATAATTCACAAATTTTCAACTTGATCAATAGAAATATCTAGAGAGCATTCAAAATACGTGAGCTAAGACAAAGTTGGCCAAAATCCCAAGAAAGTGCTCAGCGACTAGGCTTAATTAAATTAGTAATATTGGTAAGAGAATATTTAAATATTAAATCACACATTCTTCTATCAATTTAAATTTTTAGAATAATTCAAAATGAATAATTAATACTAATCCATAAAATCTCACAATCAGCATGAATCCGCCGCTGTTGGACATTTTCTTTAGGAAATATCGCTAAAGGTGGCTGCGTTCAAAACTTCTGTATATTCCAAAGATTGAGATGGTAGTGATAGAATGTGATGTCACTGAGCACTTGGGAAGCCAGCCGAGTTTGACCAATATACCGCATTATGGGTTTGTGCTAGGAGAGTTTACTAATTGATATTCTCGCCGTCCAGTTTGAAATTTCTCTTCATATAAGAAAAGATTATGTTCTAGCGACTTTGTCAAGCTAACGGAGACCGAACACAGGATGGTTCCTGCTATGTCTTACTTCAACTTGGATACTGGGGCCTAGACACTCCCTCGGGCTGTATCGGACACACTAGATTATTGTGAATGCGATTCGTAAAAAATTTGGATCACGTCAACCTTCTTTATAAGAGAAAAAGTATTTTGTGTGATAGATACATCACGTAACAGTGATGACATGATGTAAATAATCAATTAAATTGTATTTACTTAGCGCTACATGTATCCGTCAATGGACCTAGGGGTTGGTGGTGGCTTGACCCCTCTTTCCAAAAATTTACTATTATTTAGAAGAAACAATTATCAGAAAAGAAACTTAAATGTATTATTTTTATGAAAATTTGTGTCTCATTCAACTTATATCGAATTGTCAATTTGTTATTGTTTATATGCATCTTACTTTCAATTGATTGATTACACCACATGAAAACCAATCACACGAAATACATTTTCTTTATATGGGGGCCACTAAGGAACCGGCGCCTCTCTCCCTCCCTCCACTTATCTAGATTTATCTAGAACCAAATATCTACAATAGGTAGTTAGTATTTGTGGTGCTGAAGTTCCTTAAGTGTTAGTTGAGAGGAGTGATTAAAAATCATTTAAATCTTGTAATTGTGGATAGTCCACGTTGAACTCTTGTAAAGCACTACCTCTATAATATGTCGGTGGGAGTCTCTTTATAAGTAGGAAAGCTCCCCTTACCAACTGAAGTAGAGCGGAGGGTCTTGTGTAGCGAGGGGAAGAGGCATGGGTAGTGTGAGTATGGGAGTGCAGTCTTCATAGAGTGTTGAAGTGTGAGGCTTGAGTGTAGTGAGTGACAGAGAGTGATGTGTGTGTAGTGTGTGAGTGGTGTTGAGTATATGTTCTTGTAATAATATTAAGGGTATTTATTCTAGTCACGCTTTCGCAACTCCACAAGTCACACCATGCAATGGTTGTGATCAACCAATTGCACATACACACATCAACTTGTACACTTGTACAAATATAAAAATGAGTGCTTTGCAACTTTCAACTATTATTGAAACACGAGTTCTTAGTATCCATCATCACTTCTTTAATTTTATTGGTTTAATATCATGAAAAACTCTAAATTGGTATAATTATGATAAATTTATTCCAAACTAATTATGTGATTACAAAAAACTCGAAATTGGTACACATTTGACAAATTTTCCCTATACCAATTTTTTGACCACAAAAAAAAAAAAAAAAAACCTAAACTAGTACATTTGTAACAATTTACCTTTGTTAGTTTCCGTTAAATTGGATTAATATTACGAAAACCCAAAATAGGTACTCTTGTGACAAATGAATAATAAAACCTAAAGCTAGTACTCCTGTTAATTTGTACATGTCACACAATCCAGCAAATTAACGTAAAATTTAATGAAAATTAACGAATAGTAAAATTGTCACAAGTATACTAGTTTGGGCTTTTGTTGGTCAAAAAAATAATTTTGGGTAAATTTGTTATAAGTATATAAATTTAAGGTTTTTCGTGGTATAAGCCCTGAATTATTTCCATAGTTAACATGACAATTTGATTGTGCTAGATAATGAAATACTGTTTTACAAACAAAAGGTTTCTTATGGAGAAATTATCACAAACCTCCATTCAAGAAGAGTTAAATGATTTTTCTAAGTGATATAACCAATCATTCTTTTGAAAAATGTTTTTCAAATCTCGATTTTTTTATAAAACAAACACACCCTCGATAACGTTTAAAATATATACATATTTCTTTGCAAAAAGTAGGATTCTGAATATTCTTATTTATCTAGATCATTAGGTTTGAATCCATTAATTTTTCCATCAAACCCAATCATCTATTCCTATTATATACATAAGCAATGTACAAAATTAATTAATTCCTACTAATGTTGATTCCATTATGGTCCTTCATATACTTATTTATGTGCGTATACATATTTCTTTGCAGAAAGTAGTGTAGAGTGGTTCTTAAGAGCCCTTCTGCAGGTATACATTCTTATCTTTTCTAGATCATTAGGCTTGAATCCGTTCATTTTTCCATCAAACCTAAATAGCTATTCCTATTATATTCATAAGCACTGTTGACAGTACTAATTACCTCCCTCTAAAGTATATTCCATTGTTGTTCTAGATAGATACCCATCCTTACCAGGTAACAACACTTGTCGCTTTTGCCACTTAAACAAATGATAGGGCTTTCTTAGCAACTTCATTTCCTGATCGATTTCTTCTTCCTATGTTTCTCTGCATAGAAATGACAAGTTGACGAGGAAAGAAGTGAATTTCTAGGGGTAGACCCCTATAATCTTTTCTTGTTTTTGTGGGCAGAGTTGTGGACTCCCCAGTTAGTTTCGTTTTGCTGGTTCAATTTTTCATTAGTTAATAAGCCAAAGACGAATTTGTTCCACAAGCTATTTAATGTTCGATTCACTAAAGGTATACTTTTTCATAATTAACATTTGCAAAAAGTCTTTTAACTTCATTGCTATTCATGATGCACATAAATCATCATATTTACTCATATTGGGTACAACAAATATCATTTAGAGCCATCATCTTGTTTTGTCATATCATGTAAATTAAATATAGATTGCATCACGAAATCAAGGAGACCAAAAGTAAGCACTTCATATGACATCATTATTTCATGTTCAAAACAAGCAAGTATTGTTGTCCAAAGATTATATGAATCATCTATATTAGATTATTAAATAAAGTTAGAGCAACATAAAGTCGATAGCTGACAGCGCAAGAGAGTCAATAAGTTTGATGGCGGCTGTTTTGTATAGAATGAATTATAGAGTTCTTATTTTCTTTTTCTATTCTGGGGATAATGGTGCCGCTAACCCTCGTTTTCTTTAGCTTATTAAATTTCTTTCATTTACTTTTTTTTTTGTCAACGTGGTCCTCACCTACTTTTATTATGTTTAAATTAGTCTTTATTCTAGAAATGCACATGAATTGTTGACATGGACTGCCATAGTAGCACTGTAGGCACAGACATTAGAAAATAAAATAAAAGTCCTTAAACCCTCAGAGAGAGAGAGAGAGAGGAGAGGGAGGGAGGGAGGAATAATGGCATGGCCAGTGCTGCCTCCAATCGAAGCACCCATGCACACAAAGATAAAGGGGAGATTGTGAAAGAGAGTTAAAGGGAGATGGTGGTCCATGCCCACCACCTAGGCCGGCTGAAGTGGGGTTGAGCAACCTCAAGCCAATCATGACCGGGGTGGTGCGACCGGGGTGGTGCGACACTAGCCCAACCACCCATCACCCAGGTCATCGTTCACACTAGCCACCATCAGACTCTAGAAGATCAACGATGTAACAAAAGAGAATATATATGAACAAAGATAATCAACAGTGCTTGAGATTTTGGAACCTAACGTCAGCTTTCAGTCATCTAAAGTTAGCGGACCCAAGTAACGCATTTCCCGCAAAGTCAACTGAAGAATAATGCTTAGACCAAAAAAAAAAAAAAAACTGACGAATAATGCTAAGCAACTTCCTGTTCACATTCTAGAGAGCTGAGACGTATGCTCCCATCTCGAAGAAATTATTATTTAAGACTCGTCTAGTTAAACTAACGCAGATTTGTATCTATATCTATCTAGGATTACTATCAACTGCAAAATCTATGTAATTTTTTTTTTTTACATGCCGTGTATCAATTACTATTACTAAAATAACCCACATCAACGTGGATTGACATATGATGTGTAAACAGCATGTGTCATGCATAGAGTGTCCAAATGAACCGTCGGATCTATTCCGACACCATGCTTTTTAGAAGAGATTCGGAGGGAAGAAAAAGGGTTCTAAAAACGTAACCGTGTTTGGATGGAAAAGAAAAGATGGAAGGTAATGATTAGGAGGAGGGATCATGAGATATTATGAGGGATTGATATAATGATTTCATGTATATTCTAAAACCATGTGAAAGGATTTGTAGGTATTTGAACGGATTTGTGCATTACTCAATAAATTCATTATTTTTCTCACTTGCAAGACTATTCTTTTCTATTTATGAATATATAAAAGGCTATTCACATCACAATGCACCTTTTTCTCCTACCTTTTTAATCGCTTGCATCTTAACAACCATATAACTCAATCCCTTCAAATCCTTTCTTTCTCTCTTTTTTTTTTCTTCTAATTATCTAAATCCCATTTTTTTCTTTCTTTCTAATCATCTCATCCCAACAAATGTGAATTTAAAAAATAAAGAAAACTTCTCTCTTCATACACCGGCACAAAAAAATTTGTGGGGGGCGTATCAAGAAGACCAGGAACGGGGCAGCGATTCATGTTGGACCACTAAAACACCAGAGATGTTTGAACAGAACTTCGTCTTCCTCGAACTTTCATGGACATGCGGTAGACCAGTCTAGAAATGGCGACCGATACTGTGGACTTTGGTCGTTCTTTCATCCTTCCACCATGGGTTAGTCCTCCCTCAAATATTCCCACGGAGCCCACGTCTTACAAGTGGTACTATCACATGTTTGTTTTATTATGGGAAGAAAATTACGGGGATTTCGATTCCATCACACCCACCTTCTTTCAATCTCTCTCCCCCAGATCTAATTTTGACAAAAAGTCGTCATCTATTTTGGATGCTACGACTTCTTGCAACGTCCATAGCAGTCAGATTGCACAGTAGCATCCGTCGGATTTGTTTATTTAGAGTCATCGTGACCGCAAATGCAGGATCAAGTCGCAATTCTCTCTTTCTCACCTTGAAATCCTCTTTGCCTTATGACAAGGAGGATCCTATTAATTCGTCCATTGAAAGTCCAAGACATTCATCAATCATAGGACTCGCGTGGAGCAGAAATTTTGAAATCTGCACCATTCGTTTGACGTTGTAAGATAAAGATTCTTCTGGTTTTTTATAGCCCTTGTAGCTGCATCCTTCTTCAGCTAATTGCCAGGCAGACGTTGAGTTTGAGCCATGTTCTTCAAGATTCTTGCCTGTGCTCTCTCTGCTCCCAGTTTTGGCTTACGCTCAAGAAACCAATTTTGTGTACAACGGTTTCCGATCGGCCAGTCTAAGCCTTGATGGGATCTCGGGGGTCACCTCCAATGGCCTCCTGAAGCTGACCAACGACACCAGACAGCAGAAGGGCCACGCCTTCCATCCAGACCCTGTCCAGCTCAAGAACTCGCCAAACGGTTCTGTCTACTCCTTCTCCACTGCGTTCGTCTTCGCGATTCAACCTCAGTATGCCACTCTAAGTGGCCATGGGATCGTCTTCGTGATCGCGCCCCAGAGAGGCCTCCCCGGGTCCCTGCCGAGCCAATACCTCGGTATGTTCAGCGAAACTGACAACGGCAACTCCACCAATCATGTGTTTGGGGTGGAACTCGACACGATCCAGAGCAGCGAGTTTAATGACATTAACGATAATCATGTCGGAATCGACTTGAACGGGTTGACATCAGCAATATCAACTCCAGCGGGGTATTATGCAGATGGTGGGGAGATCAATAACTTGACTCTAATCAGTGGTAAAGAAATGCAAGTTTGGGTGGACTACAACGGAACTGAAAAGCGGATCGATGTCACATTGGCTCCAATCAATGTGCAAAAACCGCAGACTCCCCTTTTGTCTCTTAGGCAGGATCTCTCGTCAATCGTCAACCAGAGCATGTATGTCGGCTTCTCGTCATCGACCGGTTCGGTCCTAACATCTCACTATGTTCTGGGTTGGAGCTTCAGGGTAAATGGAGAGGCTCAGGCACTTGCCCTGTCCCAACTTCCTAAGCTTCCTCGGATCGGTAAGAAGGAGACGTCGAAAGTACTGACTATAGGGCTCCCGCTGATGGTTCTTTTTGTTGTATCGATGCTGATCTTGAGCATGGTTTACGTGATAAGAAGGAAAAGGAAATTCGCTGAGGTCCTCGAAGATTGGGAGAGGGACTACGGCCCGCATCGGTTCAAGTTCAAAGACCTTTACATTGCGACAAAAGGATTCCGGGAGCAAGAGCTATTAGGGACTGGAGGGTTTGGTCGGGTCTATAGAGGAATCTTACCCAAATCGAAGATAGAGATCGCGGTGAAGAGGATCTCACATGAATCGAGACAAGGCATGAGAGAGTTCGTAGCGGAGATCATCAGCATCGGTCGGCTCCGTCACCGCAACATAGTGTCGCTCCTTGGTTACTGCCGCAGGAAAGGGGAGTTGCTCTTGGTTTACGACTACATGCCCAATGGGAGCCTCGACAAATACCTCCATAACCAGCCAAACGTGACCCTCAATTGGAGGCAAAGATTCAGGGTGATCAAAGGAGTGGCATCTGGGCTGCTTTATCTGCACGAAGGGTGGGAGCAAGTGGTGATCCATAGGGATATAAAGGCGAGTAACATCTTGCTAGATGCCGACTTAAATGGAAGACTTGGAGATTTTGGGCTTGCGAGACTATACGACCATGGAACCGACCCTCAAACGACTCACGTGGTAGGAACGCTCGGTTATCTCGCCCCTGAGCACACGCGAACCGGCAAAGCGACTAGGAACACCGACGTGTATGCCTTCGGAGCATTTTTGCTTGAGGTTGCCTGCGGGAGAAGGCCGATAGAGCTTCGAGACGCGGAGGACGTGATATTAGTGGACTGGGTATTTTCTTGCTGGGACAGAGGTGCAATTCTCGTGGCAAGAGATCCGAGGTTGGGGGCGGAATTTGTAGAAGAAGAGATGGAGTTGGTGCTGAAACTCGGGTTGATCTGTTCCCACTCCGACCCGTTGATGAGGCCGAGCATGCGTCAAGTTTTGCAGTACTTGGAGGGCGATCTTCCGATTCCGGAACTGTCGTCCATCGGCCTTTCCTCAGGCGGGTTAACGTTCGCTCATCGCGAAGGTTTTGACGATTTGGCCATGTCTTATCCGTCCTCCATATACAAGGCATTTACGCACTCGTCTTCTGTCGCAGAATCGCAACTCTCGGGTGGACGATGAGCCTCATGGTTTAGTTTCTAATTTAGTTCCATCTGTATTTGGGGAAACATCCATATGTCCAGTGGCATCTTTCTTCTCTTGTAGAAATCGATAGGTTGTAAGATAAGATCGTGTTTAGATCTAGAATACGTAGGCTCTATGAGTCATTCTGGTCCAAGTCCGTGAAAGTATCCATACAATACACGCTCTTATTTTTTCTAAGGCTCAAATTAGCTACCGGCGTGGCAGCCGCCATTGGCTGCTGCTGACCGAGGAGAGAGAGAGAGAGAGAGAGAGGTGGTGGCCATGTTCTCAAGTTGCAGATCAAGAAGAGAGAGGGAGAGGGAGAGGTAGAAGACAAAAGCGACCGAACATAGGGTTTTTTTAAGTGCACGTGGTACCCATGCATTGAGTAAAATACTTCTGTCTTCCTCTAACCAGCGATGTCGTAAACTTTAGCTCAGCGATCGCATGATGTCTGTTCTTTCACGTATCCTCTTGGCGAGCCGTTGAGGCAACGGACTTCGTGGCCCTCCGGCTTTGACTGGCTTTTAAGCAAGTGAACATTATTAACCTTCTCATGGCACATTCTTGTCCTTTCCTGAAAGCTGAATAAGATAGATTAACATAACCTCGGAGTCTAAGAGAATGTCTTGTAGCAGAAGTTTGCGCAAGTTCAAAAACTGAAAAATGAACTCGTGGTATAAACTACTAGGTTTTTTTTATAAGACGAACGAAGCTCTTGATTTGGTGATAAAGAGAAGATGGGTTAGTGAATTTTATCTTGATAAAATATAATAATGGGCACCGCACGAGGTGTTTTGCCTTTGCAGGGCAACATGACTGGCACCGGAACATCCCTGAATTAATATTATTATTTTTTTGGAAAAACAATTAATACCACGATTGTTGACAATGTTTATTGTTTTTCTTAAATATAGAGTAGCCTTATGGGTTAATTTTATGGAGACAAACAAGCTCCAACCTTCACAAATTAGTCGATGAGGAACAATATGGAGATGAAAAATGTGGAAAATAATTGTCCCACGTTGCTTGCCTAGAAGTGGAAATCTCTCAAAGCTTGCATCTTCTATAAAAAGCAAAACTTGTGGGGAGAAGGGTCGGGGGTTTTATAATTATGCAATAAGTATAATGGAAGTCTTAAAATTTGTCAACAAAGTGTAATTAAGTCAAATTTTTCAAAAAGTAAAATTAAGTCATAAAACTTATCAAAAAGTGTAAACATGTCATAAAATTTATCAAATTGGTTCAATTAAATTCTTCCATTGATTACAATTTTTGAAAGTTTTAGGACTTAATTGCACTTTCATGACAAGTTTTAAGATTTCTAATACACTTAATTATATAATTATTGTTGCTACTACTATTATTGTTACATATATTGATACCAAAAATTACAAAAATAAAATAGACTAAACCAAATAAAAATATATTTCTTTCTAAAAGTGGCACGCGGTTAATCAGTAGGGCGAGCAGGGCTGACCCCCTCTGCTCATTTCATGTGGAACCGGTAAGGTGGATGATTGATGCCTCACTTATGTTACTTTAGGAATGAGAATCTATCGTTAGAATTTCCACGTTTGCAAGATCCAGTTTCAAGATAAATGTTCTATTCTAATACGAGAGGTGCAGCATTGACCTCGAGTAATCCAATTTCGAGCTTCACAAAACGAATTGTTAATGCCCTACTTTTAAGGTGTCATCTTACGTTGCTTTGTTACGGACTTCTTGAGATACATAAACGTTAATAGTATAATCGCATAAATTGACAAACTTTGAATGTCACATTCAATGATACGAGTTTCCATGAATACCATGTGGATAAAAATTGATTGGGCCTCATATTTTATTCGAGGCCCGAAACTTCACATATAAGCCCAATTCATGCATTATTATATTTCGTTTTTCTCTTTCATTTCGGTTTATGTCTAACTCAATAATCGGATGGTCCTCCTGAGGGAAAACGCACGAGGGCATTCTCTCTTTGTGGTGCGTAGATCCGACCATCGGAGGCTTTCGTCATCATCGAACATTGGCCGAAAACAATTAGCGCCATCCATCGAAAACTAACATGACTAAACTCATTGTGCTTAATGAGGTATTGTTCCACATAACTTGACAATGAGTCATATATATCCTTTATATTTTTGTGGTCTTTCTCCACATATTAGTTTAAGCTTTTAAATTAGACATTCTAATATGGTATTAAAGTTAGTACTATCACTTTCAAACATGCGTCTATCTTGGACCAAATTCTACCATGTCCTTGTGAGTTGAAGAGGGAAGCTTTGTGGTATCAAGGGGAAGAGTGAGTGACACAAAGATATTATACAACTAGTTTGTAGGAGTTGCTTTGGATTACTTGGGGCGTGTTTAGTAACGTTTCTGTTCCGGGGAACAATTTTTGAATAGAAATATTTTTTTTTCTCTGTTTTAGAGAATAATTTCTGAGTATAAGAACGTGTTTGGTAATAATTTTTTTGTTTCTTTTAATTTATTAATATATTTTCCTTTATTTATTTTTTTTTTTTTGCTTTCTTCCTTTTGGCTGGTCACTGGACCTCGGTGAGGTTGAGCTCGCCTAGCCATTGGTGAGGCTCGACCTCGCCGAGCCATCGCCAACTCAGCGTCGCCCAGTCGTGGCCCAGCAAGACCAAGCCTTGCTAGTGGCTAGGCAAGCTTGACATTGCCAAATCTAGGTGAGCTCGAGCTTGCTTAGCCAAGGCGAGGCTGACCTTGTGCCTCTTGGGCAAGGTGGAGCCTTGCCGGTGACCTCGCCCAGGTGGCATGAGGTTGGCCTCCTCGGGGGTTAGTGATGCTCCGATGAGGTCATCGGCCCTCAACGGTCGGTTGCCGGCAATGGCCGAGGCCGGTTGGCTAAAAGGAAGAAGAAGGAAAGCCAAAAAAAAAAAGAATAAAAAAGAAGTGTTTCTTGGAAATGTTTCGAGAATAAGAAACAATTGTTCCAAATTTGTTCCCGATAAAAAAGAAGAAGATTTTTTGTTCCCGAGAATAAAAGTGTAAACAAACGCGTTTCTATTCTTTTTTAGTTCCTTAGAACAAAATAGAAAAAAAAATTGTTCCAGGGAACAAAAACAAAAATAAATAAGCAGGCCCTTGTATTATAAGTCGTGGAGTGGAATAAATACCTTATTAG
Organism: Eucalyptus decipiens; assembly: GCA_014182575.1. Classification (NCBI taxonomy): domain Eukaryota; kingdom Viridiplantae; phylum Streptophyta; class Magnoliopsida; order Myrtales; family Myrtaceae; genus Eucalyptus; species Eucalyptus decipiens. The sequence goes on from CM024619.1 coordinate 38,065,552, forward strand.
AGGATCTCTGAAGGCAGGGTTAGTCTTTCGCGTATAAATTGGCCAGTAATTAGTACCACTCTTTCGATAAAGTCATGTCAAGCAAAAGCTAATTATTGAACTAAAGTGTTCAATATGATTAAAAAAACGTCAGATGTAATGGAAGTTTTGAAATACATGTCCTAAAAGCACGCGAAAGTGGCTAGTATGATTTGGGAATGAAGTGCCGGGAGTTTTAGGTCTATCACTGATATTATCCAATTATTTTTGGTGTTACTAGGGTCTTTGACCCTAATTTGCATTGGATTCGAGGCACCATGCATGCAAGTGAGCTACATTTGGCCAGTCTATATCACTAATACCTCGTCAGTTTGTTTAATTTTTTTTTCCAAAGAACGTCAATTTGTTTAATTTAAGTGCAACGATTGTGGCTTGGATTATTGTGCAATTCTTATTTTACTTTGATTTGCATATTGCATATGTGGCAACAATTACATATATGACTTGTGAAATTTTTCGAGTTTATTTACACGGACAGATAAATATATTTGAAAGCTCAATCAAGAGCAATTAACTTTTTTTTTTTTTTTTATCTATGTACGATGCAAACAAGGATTAAGGACCAAAATCATATTTAAGTTTATAGACTGCAATATCTTCACTTAGAATTTCAAAAAAGGTGGCACTAATTCCACACCTCAAATGACTAATTGAATCATCTCAAGAGGAAAAAGAAAATTCACGTCAGTACAAATACTTTCAAGTTGAGCTAGGAACAAAAATGACCAGGTATTGCAAAGCATTGGTTCAACAACATAATGTTCAACATCCGTCAGGTTTCAAGTTTAGAGGTGGCAGACTTTAATCAGGAAGCGAGTGGTACATTGTTTTGCACTCTATCAAAAGAGTGCAAAATTAAAGAGAAGAGTACGATGCTTCATTAGAAACCTTATCACATGGCTTTGAAGTCCATGGCAAGTGTATACTGAGGTAGCTATAGCGTTTCCCTTTCTCCAAGCTCAAACCAGGGGGAAGCCTTTCTCCATGAGGCTTTCGATGTTGTCTCGTACACTGACTTCCAAAGGAGTAAACGTCGCGCCCAAGCCTTCCACTTTTTCCCTTGATACCCTATAAGCCGACACAAGAGGTCCGTTGTCTTCACACCTGCATACATTCCAAATGATTCGGGCAAGTCGGTTAAGTCAATAAGGATGAAATATGACCTATTGGAGTGTTGCTCATAGGATAGAATGGACTTTTCTTGTGAAGTTGAAGAAAAAATTAGGGACTAACCTTTCGGGGAGGTGCAGTGTAGGATAAAGCTTGCGCAAGAGCTTCAAGACATCGTGATGGTGAATGGTTTCTCCTACTAGACAGTATCTTCCACTAGCTGACGGGTTTTCAAGAGCTAGGATATGCACGAGTGCAACGTCCCTGACATCAACAAAAGCGAAATACTTCAAGGGAAGTTGAACTCCTGCATTATATAAACTTCAATTACTCTGTGAAATTAGAATAAGTGATGCGCTCTTCATTAGGAGAATCAGTAATCAGATGCGGATTGTCTTTCTATCACATACATAAAATGGGATTATGATTAATTGGTTGTAGATTATTCATCATCTTATTGACATGTGCTGCAAGCAATATTTCACTTCATGGCAAAAGACACAATTGATATACTCTCATCAACATCAAAATAAATACCATTGATGAGGTTCGGTATAATCTCTGCTGAGAGATTGACAGTAGGCTGCAAGAGAGGGCCAATCACATGTCCTGGATTTATCACGACCAGGTCGATCCCCTTCTCATTAGTGAAATCCCAAGCTGCCTTCTCCGCCAGGGTTTTGGAAAGCTGATACCAGAGCTGAAAAAGAGCAAAACAACATCACTGCTATGAAAGAACTCTTGCGCCACTCATGGACTTAATTGACTCCAACCTGACACCAATTTGTTCTGCCTCATCTGCCATTCCACAAAACCAACTTCTAAGGACTAGAGAATGTACTTATTCATGACAGATTACTTAAAATCTCATCCATGGGAAGCTTTCAAGTGATGCTCCTATGTTGGAAAAATTGGGCGCAAACACATGCGAGAAAGCTCAAGGACTTAATCAAATAGGCAAAGAATAATCCAGTAAGGCGAGGGAGACAGACAGCTCACTTACAGACCTTTGATTCCTCACAGATTGCCGGATTAGAGAACCATGTCTCATCGAGCACCACACCAGAGGTCAGGGGTCGTCCGGTGTACACAACTGCAGCCATGGAGGATGTTATGACCACTCTCTTGATAGAAGGGAACTTTGCACATGCTCTGAGGACATTTAGTGTCCCTCTGACTGCGGGATCAACTAATTCACCCTACAATATGTAAGGAACGGAGTCCCATAAGAACGATCTTTTGTCAAGTCACCCAAGAATTACTAGATCAATCTAATCTTTCGATTATTACCTGAAAGGGACAAAGGGAAACAAACTACAATTTCGAAAAAATATAGTAACATTCCATCAACTGAAATGCATAGAAGAACGACAGACGACCGCGGTACACAAGAACCTGTGGATCAGAAGCTGAGAGGAGGACAGGTGATGCTGTATGAAAAACAGCTTCGCACCCATTGACAGCTGAGGCAAAGGACCCTTCTTCCAGCAAATCTGCTTTGAATAAATGTAGTCTCTCCTTAGCACCTTCAAGGGCTCGCAAGTGTCGCGTCTTCTTCAGATTATCTGTTTATGCACGTCAGCAAAAGAAAATAGATTTGGTGCACAAAAAATGGTGAGAATTCTCAATCGATTTTAAAATACAATGACATCCGTGGATGAGAAGAGTGTGATTATCAAGTTATGATGCTGGCGTTGCACTTAATCTAGGTTGAGAGGCAAAGCATGACCAAAACTTAACCTTAAGCCAGTTGGTTTAGGTTCTGCGAGAGATTTAGACATCTGTAGGGAATGGACAATGGATGATATCAGGTCAGAGGCTCCTGAAGCATCACTAGCCACCAGGTACTCGATTGTGCGTGCACACGAGCCCTTACACATACCCAGACGCGTAGATGCATGTGTGAGTTAATCCAAACGGTGAGAGATGATTACAAAAAGGCATATCTTGAGTGATTCAAGTAAGAAATCGATGTTTCATTCCATTTCACTCCTAAAATGAGCAGAGCGATATATAATTCAAAAGTCTAAGGGCGTCGGCAGAGTAAAGCATGAAAACGAAGTTCTAAAAACTTACCAGGATTGCGTACAGTCGCTTTGACTGTGTAGCCACGCTGAAGCAACAACTTCACAAGCCAGGATGCGATGTAACCGGACCCTCCGGTCACGCACACCACCTTGTCCCCAGTACTCATCTCTCCTCTCCTCTGCTCTCCTGGGAATTGAAATCTTGAATTGGGTCTTTGGATGGATGATAGTAAGTGCAACGCATACATAAGGAAAAGGAACTCTCTTTCAATAGTACAAAAAAAAAAAAAAACTAATATTAGGACTCACGGGTGGGGAAACTTTCAATGACCACCTAATCTTTTAGTCTAAACTTTAAGGGGTTATATTGAGGTCTATTGCTATGTTTATTCAATATATTCTAATGAAGTATTTAAAGCTAGGATCTTCCCGAGGTGTACTAGACAATGTCTTGCTACATTGGCCTTTTTTCGTTTTGTTTAGTCATTACGGATGGGATTTTTCTCATATCCATGTGTTAGCAGTAAGAAAGGTATACCGAATTAAAGAGTGGTGTTCATCGAATAGAAAAAAGCTCAACCGAGAATGGGAGATAACATAGACTCATAAGCCAATTCTCTCCTTTTGCAAGACTCGACGTATCTTGGGAAATGGATTGGGTGGTTTCTTTCCAAAACATTAGATCTGTGCTTGGCAAACTCAGTTTTTGAAACCGTGTCGAATCCAAAATAGGGTCTTCATGGGCAATTGGACATCACGAGGTATGCAATTGCTATGCCTGCTAGAAATCGTTAAGGATATATGTTATATAGAAATGTCTGTGTTTCCAGAAAAGTGACTCATAAATCGCAATGTGTTACATAGAAATGTCTATGTGTTTCAAGAAAATGACTACTGATAAATCGCAACACTAGTTGATGCATTGTTGTCAGTTTTTTTTTTTTTTTTTTTTGGTCATAGATACTTTGTTGTCAGTTTCCCAATTAAACAATTTACCCTAAACTTCAGATATAAGCTCCATGAATTATTATAATTTGTGAATATTGTTGACTTTGTGAGGGCCTGCAGGGTGCAAGGCCCAAAGGTGGATGGTCCACACTAGGAAAGCTAGTTCTTTTGCCCACACACTATCACGCCCTGATCTTCGAGCGCGCGCTCATCCCTCACTGGTCGATTAAAAATGTGACGTCCCAGGACGTATCGCCGACCCATTTATTTTAATACGCATGCGAAAGCAGATAAACAATCCCTAGACAATAACACAATGTGATAAGGAAGTAATGTCATGCCCCGATCCTTAGGCATGCACCCATCCCTCACTTGGTCAATTAATAGCAACATCCTAGGATGAATCGCCGACCCTTTCTTTTAATATACGCATGCGGAAGCATATAAAATAATCCCCAGACAATAAAACAATGTAATAGACAAGTATGGCCAATTTTTTCATAAAATACATTTTTATAAGCACACAGGTTTATACACAGAAGCCTACAAAAAGGGATCGGCTTTCAACTAAAGGGGAATGTCCTAGGACTAGCTAGTCAGACATGCTTGCCAATTCTCTGGGTTTCACCTTTTGAACTTTGGGCCTCGGGTTCCCCACCGCTTTCAACTAAGGACCTGAAAAATGGTTATACAATAACCAGTAAGACAACTTATCAGCAAATTCTACCTCCTAAGACTCGATTAGGAAGCCAATACACTCTAGAGGCTACCTAAGCACAATATGAGACATAGAACTTACCTTGGCCTCAGTTCCATCCTACAAATCAACTTTATTTACAGATATCTTATATCACATCAATCAATCAATTCATAACATTAGATTAAATCATTGATCAATCGACCTAGTCGATTACATGTCATCTCGACCCTTTCTTGGTCGGCTCATCTCAATTACTCAAATTCAATGTTGAATTACGGCTCAGCGAGCATGGCCTAAACAGTCATCTTAAATACTCAAATTCAATGTTGAATTATAGCTCAGAGAGCACAGCCTACTAAAACTTTGTTGGTAATGTTGAATTATGACTTAGCAGGCACGGCTTACTAATTCTTCGGCGGTAATGTTGAATTACGGCTCAGCGAGAATGGATTACTAATTCTTTGGTAGTTAATGCTGAATTGCGGCTCAGTGGGCATAGCCGATTCCAAATTCGATGGTAATGCTGAATTACGGCTCAGCGTGCACAACCGATTCCAAGTTCGGTGGTGGTGCTGAATTACGGCTCAACAAGCACAACCTAGATTAGGTGGTAACCTATGGTCCAATGGACATAACTGTATTTCAATAGTTTTCTTGATCTAACCCACAATGTCACACGATTATTCACCTACGGCCAACAATATTACACTTCTCAAATAAATTTCTCAATTAACACATTATCTTGGCCTATTTTCCTCGGGTTAATAGTACCCGTTAAAAATGATTGTGTGTGGGTACACGGTCGGCCTTAGCCAAAATATAATAATTTCATTTTTTTAAACATCTCACTAGTTTCAACAGCCCATAACATATTTTTGACGCTGTAAACTGACGCCCAGTAATTTTCCCACTAATTACCAAAATTAATTAATTTAGAAATAAAATTCTAAAATCATAATTAATTCAATTAAGCACAATTCAACGCTCAAATAAATAAATAGATCATGCCATCATACTTAGTATAAAATTCCGGTCGTCGGCTATCATAGCCTAATTTCCAGAAAATAAATAAATAAATAAATAATAATGGAAAATATTAAATAAATGCAATAAATCCAATTTAGGCCCGTAATGCCTAATTGGAAGCCGAAACGGACCTAGAAAATTTTCGAGACTCGTTTAATAAATAATAACACGAGTCTACTTTCTAATATCACTAACCATTTGTCTAACATGCATTAATAATGTACTAATTTAATTACTCTACTCTAATTCATCCACCTAATCACATTTAATTAAATCTAAATAACCCCTAAGCATCATTAGCCTACTAAGTAGATATTAGTGAGTAAAACTCACTTATTTAACGGGCGGGTCGGAGCAAAACGATGGGAACGTCGCGAGGCTCGACTTTCCTCAAGGTGGGCATAGCTTTCGAGGCTCGGAACCACCTCAAAATGGGTCTTGAAGCTGCTGGATACCAACTGCACTTTGCCTTTATTTTGGGCTGCAAAAGAGAGAAATAAAGCTGGTTCGGCTTTTGCTTCGTTTGCTGGATAGAGGAGAACCAACGGCTGAACGGCGAGGAAACGAGCTGATAAGAGCTTCGACGAGCGGGTGATCGGCAACCGATGGCTCTTGGGGGTTTAGGGGGTTTTGTTGGAGGTTGGAATGGGTAAAGAAAGGGCTGGAATGAGAGAAAAATGAAGAAAAATGCGAAATAGCTGGACTAGCGGGCAGACTGACTAATCGACGACCGGTAGCTTGCGATAGCTGTATAGGACGGCTGGCGGCTCCGTTTGGGGCAAGGTCATGCTCTTTGGAATGGTCTGGATGTGCTGGTCATGGTGATAGGTGGATCGTTGGCTAATTCGTCCGAGAAGACCACTTTCAACTCAGATCTTTGGCGAAAGTTCAGCTGGAGTGGAAATCGGCAGAAGAGAAAATAGAGGGGGAAAATGGTCCGGTGAGTGTGCGATGATGGAGGGGAAGTTGCTGGCTACTTCCTGCGACTTCCTTTGACCCCTAGGGGTTTGAACAGCAAGGATGGAGGAGAAGGAAGGCTAGCCGATTGGCTTGGAGAGGAAGAGAGAGAGATGGAGGGGGCCACAAGCCATTTTTTTCAACAAGCTTGTCTCCTTGAACTTGTCCACCAAGCTTGGCTTCCTTGACCCTCAATGAGCCACCAATGCTCCCTCTTGCAACCTTGAAACAATCTAAAGACCATAGGGAATGGGGGGCATACGAATTTGACACAATCTCTCTCAACTGGACACCCGTTCGTGCTTAATTCAATCCAATTCAGCCTCAACAAATCCAATTAGTACCTCGCCGATCCATTTGGCATTTTTCCCCACCCATACAATCCACTTGCTTCCCAAATTTGCAATAAAAAATGATCCCTATTTTTTTTTTCTGAACAAAAAAGGTTATATGCCGACTTTTTCTCAAAAAGTCTTGGGTTGTAGAAAAATCTTCTGAAACTGAGTCGATGCTCCTAGAATTTATTATGACATGACATAATCTTCAATTTCTGAAATCGGATTCAAATCCGTGGTTAATTTCACTCAGGCGCGTTTTTATTGTGAGTTAGGCTACCGGGTAACTTTCATAAATTTTTAGTGTAAATGACTTGTGGTTGATTTTCTTCGAGCCACAATGAACCCACTCGACACATTGATGACTCTTGGTGGTCATGAAAATCTCAAGATTTCAATTACGGGTACAGGGTACCTAAAACGACAAAAAATCGGTCTAGTGCCAATCGACGAGAATTTTGCAATCAGGTGGAATAACCCACACTTTGATCACACATTTTAGTCGAATCAACCTATCCCTAATTTCTGATCGATTTTGACATTGCCGTAATGACCCTTGCAGACTAGTACGGTCGAGCAGTCGAATTCTCAAGTCCATTATATTAAAATCTCTTAATGACTTCCCTAGATAATTTAGTTATCTCACGAGTGATCGGCTTTGAGAATAGCACTATAGACGCATCGATGAAAGGCCCAATTTATTCAATTAAAAATAGTACTGGAAATTCAGGATGTCACAACTCTTCTCCTTTTATAAAAATTTCGTCTTTGAAATTTAAACCTTTACCAATCCTTAAACAAAAAGGTGGGGGTATCGTCGTCTCATTTAGTCTCACTTTCCTCGGTTGCTTCTTCAGTCTCGTGGCATTGTCAGACTACTTTGACCAAGGGGACCTTCTTGATACTCAGAATCTATTCCGAACCACAATCTGAATCGGGCTTTTCACGTACGACACTTTGTCGTCCACGTCTAATTCTTCAAGATTTAGCACGTGAGTCGGGTCAGGTTCATATGTCCTCAACCTTGACACGTGAAAGACATCATGCACTTGTGCCTACCTTAGCGACAATGCAAGATGATACATTAGGATCCTGATTCTTTCTCTAGAATCTTAAATGGACTTACGTACCTCGGTTTCAGTTTTTCCCTCCTTGCCAAGGCACAAGGTATCCCTCATTGGTGACACCTTCAGAAAGATGTAATCACCAATTTGGAACTCTAAGGGTCTTCAATGCTCAACGATACAACAATTTTGGCAACTCTTAAAGGTCTTGAATCTATCTTTGATCACGGCAACTGCAATCACTAACTGCTAAACAAACTTTGGGCTGCGATCTTTCATTCTCTGACCTCATCTCAACAAACTGAAGTTCTGTACATTCTACCCTGTCCTGTTTCAAAAGGAACCATCTGACTGTTCTGTTGAAATTGGGAATCCTCAGGTCTAGATCTAATATAATTGTCACTAGCACTTCACATAGATGAACTATTTATTGCACAAACACTTCTGTATGTCTATTCAAATCAAGATCCTTCCATATGGTGATAAAGTGAGCTGACTTCATTAGTCTGTCGACCACTACCCAAATTGAATTATTACCGCTCTGACTTCTTAGTGAGTCCGTCACAAAGTCCATCGTGATGGACACTCATTTCCACTTTGGGGTCTCGAGAGGTTACAAGAGTCCTCTCGGCTTACAAAGCTGTGCTTTGATTCTAATTTGAGCATTCGGCTCAATTTTGAGAGCGGCTATAAGATTTGGGAGATAGCTCATCTCAAATTTGAAAACCGAATCTCGAACTTTCTCAAATAAGGTCCGTTCCTTAAACAGCATATGTGCAACTGAAGACTCATAAGTCAGCACATCTGTGACTTAATTCACCTTCCCAAGGTGATACAAAATATCACAACCCTAGTCCTTCAGAATTTCTAACTCGCAACGCTGTCTCATATTCAACTTATTTTGAGAGAATAGATACTTGAGACTCTGATGGTCCGTGAAGATCTGAAATTTTTTTTCTGCGCACAAATAATGTCTCCAAATCTTCAACGTGAAAATGATTGCTGCAAGTTCCAAGTCATGCGTCCGGTAGTTTAGTTCATGAGGTCTCAATTGGTGGGAGGTGTATGCAACAACCTTACTATGTTGCATCAACACATAATCCAGTCCTCTAAACGACGCATCATTATAGATCTCGTACCCTTCAGGATCAGATAGAATCGTCAGCACAAGTGCGTTAGTTAGCTTTTGCGTCAGGTCTTGAAAAATACACTCGCACTTGTCTGACCACATGAACTTCTCTTTTCTTCAGGAGTCTTGTCAATGGCAATGCTAAAGCTAAAAATCCATCCACAAATCGATTGTAATAGCCTACCAAACCCAGAAAAACTTCGGATCTCTATCACTATCGTCGGTCTTGGCCAGTTAATCATGGCTTCAATCTTGCTCGGGTTCACAGAGATTCATTCCCCTAAAATCACATGACCTAAGAAAGCAACACGAGTCAACCAAAACTCGCACTTGCTGAACTTAACATACAACTAATGAACTCTCATGCTTTTCATCACTTCTCGAATACACTGGAGTATCATCGATGAACACGATCACAAACTGATCCAAATATTTCTTGAATATTCAGTTCATCAAATCCATGAAGGTAGTAAGAGCATTCGTCAACCCGAATGGTATCGCCGTGAACTCATAGTGACCATAATGAGTATGAAATGCTGACTTATGAACGTCTTCTTTCCTGATCCTTAGCTGATGATATCATGTCCTTAAGTCGATTTTTGAAAATATCGACTCTCCTTGTAACTGATCAAACAAGTCATCGATCCTCGGGAATGGATACTTGTTTTCGATCGTCACCTGATTTAGTTGGCGATGGTCGATGCACAGGTGTAATGAACCATCTTTCTTCTTTATGAACAAAACTGGTGCTCCTCAAGGTGATGTACTAGGACATATAAATCCCTTATTCAACAATTTCTGCATCTACACCTTCAGTTCTTTTAATTCAAATGACATATGGTAAGAAGCCTTAGAGAGTGGCTCTGTCCCGGGTGCTAACTCGATCACAAATTCTATCTTTTTCTCTAACAATAGGCCTGCCAAATCCTGTGAAAACACATCTAGAAATTCTTGGACTATTGAGATGTCCTTAACCTTTAGTTCTTTAACTATCGTATCCACGACAGTCGCCAGGTAATCTTGACAACCCTCGTCTAGCAAATAGGTTGTCTCTTGCGACAAGATTAAGGAAATCGAGAGTCCTCCTCGACTTCTGATAAATTCGAAATTTTCCTTCGTCGACGAATTAAACTGTATCACATTGCAACAACAATTCATTACAACAAAAGCTCCTCGAGCCAAACCTTTTTATATATGGTATCAAAGTTATACATAGGCAGAATATTCAAGTACAACCATAACTAGTTATTCTCCATTCTATGACTTCATTACAACAATTGAGGTTCTATAAACTTAACCAAAATTCTGCTGTGCCACTCTGATAAAATTGTTTTGGGGACACTGCCCTTCCTGCTCAGTGCATACTCGATTCATCTCTGAGTTGGCGGCCCATTCAATCTACCATACTGTGCATTTTGCTTCGCAATTCCTTGGTTCTGACCCATTTGTGGCGGTGGTGGTAACTAATACGGTCTCCCCTGCCTTCTAGGACAGTCCCTAGCTATGTGACCTGGCTGGCCACACCTAAAACAAGTACCTGGTCTAGAGTGGCATGGAGCGGATCCGTGTCGCCTTCCACACAGGCGACACACGCCATTCTGGATAGACCCTGCCTTTCCAATTCCACCCTCCTTGTTGGGCGGAACTTGAAATCTTCCTCTAGTCATTGGCCTCTTCCCATGTTGGATTCCTTCTCGGTGTGAAGTAAACCTTGATCCAGATGAGGTGGTTGCTTGTTTAGGCTTTTCTCGAGCAGCTGTACTCGATGGTAAATCTTTCGGTAATCAATCAAATCAAATGGCACCGGCGACTTTTTCAACTCTTGTCGAAGGCCATTCTTGAACCTTCGAGCTTTCTCCTCAAGGTCTTTAATCAGTCTTGGAGCATGTTGAGATAGCTCCGCAAATTTGACCCTATATTGGACAATAGTCATCGACCCTTGATGGAGTTGCAGAAACTCTTCTATTTTCTACTGCCTTGCGTTCCTTAAAAGTATTGCTCATTGAACACTTTGAGGAATGCATCCCACAACGAGACCACTCATTCAGGAAACACTATCTCTCTGGCGGCTCTCCACCGGGTGTTGGCATTGCCCTACAACTGATATACTGTCAGGGTTACCTTTTCTACCTCAGTGCACATCAGAAGTGCAAAGGCTTTTTCCAAATCCTGGATCCACAGTGAAGTGGCCTCAGGGTCTCCAGTACCTGAAAATCTTGGCGGGCTTAGCTTCAAAAACTGTTCCACCAGCTTGTGGATTGGTATTTTTCTCTACACCTCTATGTTCTCAGTTGGAACATTGCCAGGTGCGATGGCAGGTGTGGCAACGGCTGCGACCTTAGCAACGGCGATAACAACAGTAGTAGTAGCGGCTTGAACTGCAACTGCAACAGCGGTAATAAATGTGGCAGCTTGATCCCAAGCCTGTTGCCCCATCAACTCTCGCATGGTATCTAAGGCCTAGTCAATCCTAATGGTTCCCTGATCACTTGGGGCTGCTACCCTAGCATCAACTGGAGGTGGTGCTACACCGCTGGCACTAGCCTGTGCTGGTGCCCTAGCTTTGCCTCCTTAGATACCAAACCTGGTCGATGATCTAACCCGAGCTGTAAGCCTAAAAGTTCTCTTACTCGGAATTCTCTGCTCTTGCTCACTCTTGGTTCAGCCTTTACACTAAAACCTGTCTTCCAAATCCACACTGGATTAGAAGATGAACGATCCACACACGACAAACAATATTACTGATCATCTATCATAGACATGCACTAGCAGGAATTTAAATGTCATTCCTGATATTGCTAGTGCTAGTACCTAGAGGGGGGTGAATAGGTATATAAACGATTTTTCTTGATAGACGCACAATACTTAGACAGTTAAGGAATTGCAACAAATAACAATCAATCGTAAAACTCGGTGAATGAAAGAGAGAAATAAACACGCGGTTTATAGTGGTTCGGCTTGATTCAAGCCTACGTCCACTCTTCGCACCGATGAACCAATTTTGGATTCCACTATGAACAAAGAGATGTTATAGCATTGATCTTCCTTGATTTCTCGGGTGTAGATGAACTACCACACTCACTCAAGGTATCACCAAGTATAGACACTCTCTGTGTATACAATTTTGCTCGATCGTATCGACTAATAATCAAGGTGCTTCGAGACTCACGGAATTTCTCTATCGATCACTCTACTAAAACAACTAGAACGACTTCCTTTTATACTCCTTTATGCCATCATACCCGTTGGCACTTACCAAAGGAATTCCTCCAATCTACCCGTTGGACGTAATCAATCAAGAAGATCATTCGAGCTATTAAAGGAATCGACGATAGCCCATCAATCTGTTCGCCCATACAATCGGGATCTAGGTTTCCATGAATAGAACCTTCCAAGAATACTTCGTCGATCATCGGATCTTCAATTGATCTAGATACGAATCAAAGAATCCGTTATATTTATCCAGCTAAAAGATCTTCTCCGGAGGATGAAATCCTTAATCATATTCTTGATTTGGATTTCCTTCGACACCGAATCGATAAACTTGTCAATGAGAATAATTTTGAGTCTTAAGTCTTGAGTCTTGATTCTTGAGTCTTGAGTTCGAGTCTTGAGTGCGAGTCCGGAGTACCGAGTCGGGTGATCGAAAGACTTCGGACAATCCGCAAATATCCGACTAGGCATCGATGGAAACGTTTTGTCGGCTTCAAAATCTTCTAGAACAATTTCTCCAACAATCTCCCCCTTTTTGATGATGACAAAACTTTCTGTAGATTTGAACAACCTTGACCTACAAAAATATTCCTCAAGCAATATGGCTATCTCATAAAGATTAATAAAACAACCAGACTCTGCATCCATAGAAAATTGGTTAGACTTTCATGAGTAATACCATATAATAACACTCGATATAAATGCCAACAGTCAAGCATCACAATCCACAGCCAAATTCAGTCCATACTCAAGTTCACACATGTCATACTCAAAACATACTTAAAAACTTAAAAACTCACAACCACAAAAACAAATTTAAAATCAAGGTTTGAAAAAGATGGTTGGTTCAAATTTCTTCTCCCCCTTTTTGTCATCGGTAAAAAGGTGAGAAAAGAGTCGTCCGCTTGGGAATGCGCACGATCGGAAATCTCCCATGGATGTACTATGCCTTCGAGCCTCTTCAAGTCTTCCCTTAATTGAGCTACCTCCTCTCCTTTGGCATTTACCTCGAATCAGAGCGAGGTCTTTCATTCTGTCTTCCGGGGTAAGCGAAGATGCTTGTCCAGCATTCTTGATGTTTTGAATCTCATAGTCCGAGCATAGATTTGGCCCTCGCATTTCCGAAGAACATCAAGAATACGTTGAAAATCTGCTGAATTGTCGTCTCGCATACTAGCATTTACTTTCTCAAATGGAGTGAATGCAGACGATAGCGCTTCTGTATGACCTTGCAGATTTGATGAAGTATCATGTTCTTCTTCTTCAGGCAATTGAGAAGCCTGAAACTCTTCGGGAGCAGCATGAGGTGAGGATTTTTCTTGCTCCCCAACTCCCCCTGTCTCTAAGACATCAAGATGGGAGGAGTGATGATCATGCTCTTCCGCTTCCTTCTCTCCAGATTCAGCGCAGACTTTTCTTTTCGTCTTCTCCTTCTTCTTGACTTCTTTTTCTTTCTCTCTATGCTCTTCTTCTTCTTCAGCTTCTATCTCTTTCTCTCTTTGCTCTTCTTCTTCATCTTCTTTTTCCTTTTCTTTTGCTCTTCTTCTTCTCTTTGCTTCGATCGAAGTTCCGTTGATCGAGATACGTAACGTCTAGTCCTTACCGGTGCGGGAATAGAAAGATCTTCCTCTTCTTCTTCATCCTCCAAGATGAGGGATCTTCTCTTTTGGATGGAGCACCAATGGGCTCCTTTCCTTTTCTCTTTGATGCAGAAGAGAGTGGAGTTTTCACCTTGAACTTTGCCATTTCCTTGCTAAGTTCTTTCGACGCATCTTCGTCAACATATTCAAACCTACCACCATTTTATCGCACGATCGAACACAGAGAGTGTGTGGTGGTTCAATATTCATGTGTCTCGAAGATCTTTGTCACAAGATTTGGGTAAGGCAATTGTCCCTTGTTCTTCGACATTGCTCTGTACATATGGAAGAGAATAGTATGAGGCGAGAGAGCACTTCTTTCCGAGTTGATTGCATACATCAATTTTGCTTCCGAATTAGATACATCAGTCTTTGATGTAGACTTTGGCACGATGCAATTGATCACAATTTTGTGCAGCACAATATTGATGGCACTCATCTTCGAGTAGGTAATCTTCGCCTCTGTATCTCGTTTTTGACAAGATCCCGAGTAGCACGAGCAATCGAGACTTTGATTGGTTGATAACGTCCTCGTTCAACACCAATTATGTCCGATGGCATGTCCACATCAATCACATAGTCCCGATCTCGAACAACTGAATGATATTCTATTCGCATCTAGAAAACTGAGATTCGAATAGAAATATGCAGTCAAGTGTGCATAACCATCTGTGGTATCGGTGCAAAACTGCTCAAGTTGAAGCAGTTGGAACTTTTCCCTTAAGTTCACATTAACAGCATCCAGGAAATCAAAATCAACACTCCTGGGGTTTATCACCCCTCGTTTTAACAGACTGAAGAACAGCTTCTCCTGTTCCTTCGATCTAAACAACTCCATCTTCTTTCCCTTCACCTTTGCAAAGCAATGCCCATTCTCGGTTGAAAATCACTAAACATTTTATCATCTTCGTTCCCCTCATTGGGAATCGGTCTGAAACACGAGGGTCACTTGGAATGTTCGCAAGTGCCTCTTCGGCCTTTCCTTTGGGAGCTATTCCCAATTCCTCCATTCGCTTCAAAAATCTGTACTCATTTCCATAGTTCTTATCTCTAAGGAAACTATCTATATAATTCGAGAGGAGAACCGAAGCTTTCAACGCACGATAGAGCATGTAAATAAATGAGGGTTTTTGCGCTCTCACAGGTTCAACGTCCTCTAGAATGACTTCCTCCTGATGATGACCCGCATCTTGTGGGGTAGATGGTGAGTGATGAGGTGGAGAAGGAACAAGACTCTGTTGCTGTCTCGACAAATCTTCTTCCTCGGTGAGATCGAAGTGCGTAGGTCCCTCCTTCATTCTCTGTGGACCCCTTGCGATCCTTGACAACTTTCTCGAAGAAGAAATCTTTTCTTGTCAATGAAAGATTCCTTCACTCGCTTTCCCAAGGAAAAATGACAACTTTCTCGAGTATGAATACGAAGTAGAAAACAAGATTGAGAGAAGAATGCCTTTTAGGGTTTTGAGAATCGAGTAAAAAGAGAAAACTATGTATATATTACTCAGTTTTGAAAAGGAAATAGCAATCGATACGAAGAAAAGTGAAATGTCGTCTTTCTTTTAAAGATAATAACTGCCATTTTAAAAGAGATTATCCCTTTTTGAAAAGGCATGTTTCCAATTTTTACGGAAATTAAAGATTGTATCAATCAATTATAACTGAATGAATGATCGTACCTTTTTGAGATAAAGAAACAACTTACAGTCTATACAATGAAGGTTCGAGTCGAGGGTTAGAGTCGATTGATGTAGATTCTTCGGACTTTAACCTCTTCAAGCTTCAAAATGTTGAGTCGGTACGGATAAAATCGAATTGATTTTTCTCCAAAGGCTTTGTGAATATATCCGCTAGTTGACTTTTCGAATCAACAAATTGAATTGAGATTTCTCCATTTTGAATATGATCTCTAATGAAATGATGTCGAATCTCTATATGCTTTGCTCTTGAACGAAGGATTGGATTTTTGGTGAGATTGATTGCGCCGGTGCTTTGTCACATCGATTTACGTGCATGAGTCTTCAATCCCAAAGTCTTGTAGCTGTTGTTTTATCCATAGAATTTGCGAACAGCAGCTTCCAAGAGCTACATACTCGCTTCGTTGTAGAGAGCTACGGTGTTTCTGTTTCCTTGAAAACCAAGACACTGTCCCTTCCAAGCAATGGCGGGTTCTGAAGTACTCTTTCTATCGACTCTACAACCGGCCAGATCAGCGTCTGAATATCCCAGAAGATTGAAGTCTCCCTCCTTAGGATACCATAGACCGATGCTTGAAGACGAGGCAACGTATTTAATAACACGTTTTGCAGCCTTCGATGTGATTCTCTAGGATCGATTGAAACCTAGCACGGATGCAAACACTCAACAAAATATCGGGTCTAGAGGCGGTAAGATAAAGAAGTGAACCGATGATGCTTCGTACAGCTTTTGATCAACTTTCTTCCTTCTTCATCTTTGTCTATTTTCAACAAACTTGACATTGGTATTTCAGTCTTTTTGCAATTTTCCAATCCAAACCTTTTGACAAGATCATTAGCATATTTTTCTTGACAAATGAACGTTCCTTCCTTCAATTGCTTTACTTGAAGACCAAGAAAGAATGTTAATTCTCCCATCATACTCATTTCAAATTCATCCTGCATAGACTTTGAAAATTTCTTACAGACTTTCATTAGGGGATCCAAATATGATATCATCCACATATATTTGAACAAGTAAAAAACTTTTGTTTTCCTTTTTAATAAATAAAGTAGTATCAACTTTACCTTTGGCAAAACCATTCTTTAATAAGAACTTACTTAGTCCGTCGTACCAAGCTCGAGGTGCCGCTTTAAACCATACAGAGCCTTTTTCCCCGAAGACCGAGTCCGGCTTCTTTGGGTCTTCAAACCACGGAGGTTGTTCCACGTAAACTTCCTCATGGATAAATCCATTTAGGAAAGCGCTTTTGACGTCCATTTGGAATAACCTGAAATTTTTATAACAAGCAAACGCAAGTAATAGACGAATAGCTTCTAACCTTGCCACGGGAGCGTAAGTCTCATCATAGTCTAATCCTTCTTCTTGCGTATATCCTTTTGCCACGAGTCTTGCTTTGTTTCGTACGACTTTTCCTTTTTCATTCATCTTGTTTCGAACACCCATCTGGTTCCGATAACGAGTTTTACCTTTTGGTTTAGATGTCGATCCCACGTCATTAATGTTGAACTGTCTCGAGCTCTTCTTGCATGGCTTCAATCCAGCTTTCATCGATAGAGCTTCTTCTATGCTTTTTGGTTGAATTTCAGAAATAAGAGCTACAGCACTAGACTCTTCACGCCTTTTGGATCTCGGTGCGAATTCCTTCATTAATTTCTCCGATAATGAGATCTTTAGGATGACTGGATTTATGCTTCCAAGCATTCTTGGTTGATTTGACTGGTTGAAGATCTCTTTCTTTATTTGAGTCTTCACGAGTAGCTTGATGCTGATCTTCCAGAGTCTGAGGAGCTTCTTGATTTGTAATCTTTTGAGGGTCTGGAGCAGGTTCAGACTCTTCATGCTGAGTCTAACTGGATTCATCTTGCGTAGAGTCTTGGAATTTGACATTCATTGACTCCTCCACAGACTGGCTCTTCTTATTATAGACTCTGTAGGCTTTGCTTGATGTAGAATATCCAAGGAAGATGCCTTCATCCGATCTTTCTTCAAACTTACCAACTTGATCTTTTGCATTTTTCAATATAAAACATTTGCATCCGAATACATGAAAGTATGAAACAATAGGCTTCTTTCCTTTGAATAATTCATAGGGGTTTTCTCCGAATAGGTCTTAGAAAGATTCTATTGATTATATAGCATGCTGTTGAAACGAGCCTTCGGCCCAAAATCGTGAAGAAATTTTACTTTCAATTAACAGAGTTCTAGCCATTTCTTGAAGAGATCGATTCTTCCTTTCCACAACTCCATTTTGCTGAGGAGTATATGGGGAGGAGAATACATGTTTAAATCCAGAATCATCACAGAATTTTGTAAAACTTTGATTTTCAAATTCACCTCCATGATCTGTTCTTATACTTGATATAATACATCCAATTTCATTTTGAATCTTTTTAGCAAATTTTTCAAAATATGAAAATGTTTCTGACTTATTTGCTAGAAAATATACCCAAGTAAAACGGGAGTAATTATCTACAATTACTAGGCAAAATTTCTTACCTCCAATACTCTGGGTTCTGGTTAGTCCGAATAGATCCATATGCAGCAGCTGTAGTACATGATTAGTAGAGACATGATTTATTGGTTTGAATGAATTTCTTACCTGTTTTCCCAGAATGCATGGTGTACATTGATTGGTCTTTTGATATGATAATTTTGGTAGTCCTCGAACAAGCTGTTTTGATGAGATTTTGGCCAATTGCTTCATGTTGACATGGCCGAGCTTTCTATGCCATAAGCTTGCTTCGTCTTGAATAGAGATTAAGCAATGCGATTCATTTGGTTTTACGTCTAGGAGGTAGATATTTCCATGTCTTCGACCTTTGAAAGATCGAGTAGAGTCTTTACCGATTCCTTAACATGTTCCTTCTTGGAAGAAAATCTTGAATCCAGTATCACATAGTTGACTAATCTTTGAGAAGATTGTAATTGAGTCCTTCTACTAGAGAAACATTGTTGATTGTGAGATTTCCAATTTTGACGAGTTCCAAATCCCACAATATTTCCTTTGCTGTTTCCTCCAAATGAAACTTTTCCTCCATTCACTTGAATAAGCTTTAAGAAGCAATTTGAGTCTCCCGTCATGTGTCTTGAACATCATTTGTCAAGATACTATTTTATTTTTTCTTGACGGAGACCTCGCATTCAAAAGAGAGTCTCAAACTTTCTTTGGTACCCAAATTTTCTTGGGTCCTTTGGTGTTAGTAGAATAAACATTATAAGGCCATGCTTTCTTAACAGGCTTCCAAATCATAGGACACTCTTTTTCAAAGTGATCCTTATTGTTACACTTTGAACATCTTAGAGCATTTCGACCTACAGATTTTACAAAAACTTTCTTGAAATGATTTTTGTAAGCCTCTTTAGATGGTCTTTTCTTAATTCTTTCTTTTACTTTAGGAAAATCAATCAAGGGAATTGTTTTCATTGTCATGCCTAGACCAGACTTATTGAAGTAAGGTCTTTGAACTGAAAGAACTTTTTCAAGTTTTTCAGATCCTATTGAAAATTTCCTTGAAATATTTGATAAGTCAGTTTTTAGAAAAGTATTTTCTTTTAAGAGATTATCTTCTTTTTCTTTAAGAGTCGAAACATTCAAGTCTAAACTTTTGATTCTTTCTTCTAAAAAGTTTTCCTTTTGTTTTAAAGCTAAGTTTTCCTTTTTAGTTCGGAAACTCTTTTGAGAGAAGTCTTAAGACTAAAACACGGTTCATCAATATATTTAGAAACTTTGACAGAATTTTAAAATCACTTACCTCAAATTCACTGCTCCGAGTCCGATCAGATCCGAGTCTGAGTCCGATTGTGCCATCGACACTGATTGGCATATTCATCATCACTTTCTTCACACTCGTATCACTCCAAGTTTCGGCTTTGAGTGCTTTTCGAAACTTTTCAGCTTTTCCTTTCTTCTTCTTGAAGAGGACGGTTGGGTCTTATGTGTCCATTTTTCTTGCATTCGAAACAAACTACATCTTTGTTCGGTTCCTCATCATCAACGAGACTTGGATTGCTGTCTTTGAAAACTTTGTTTCTTGGAGTTAAACCTTCTTCCTTTCCTATTCAGTTTTCGAATCTTCTTATCATAAGAGCAAGCTCCTCATCGTCCGATCATCTTCGAATCTGCATCATCGAATCATCATTTGATTTTAATGCAATGGATTTCTTACCTCTTGGATCTTCGTCTTCATTAATTCGTTCCACTTCATAAGATCGAAGAGTTCCAATCAGCTCATCGACGAGATAGTGGCATAATTCTTTGCGTCTCTCTTATTGAAGTCTTTATATGATTCCAATCCTTAGAGAGTCCACGCAGTAGCTTGTTCACTTTCATGGGATCAGAGATTTTTTGTCCTTGGTTCTCAAGACCATTGACAATATCTGTAAAACGACTAAACATGTCAGTTATAAGTTCTCCTGGTTTCATCTTGAAGGATTCATATTGACCGAGGAGAATGTTGATTCTGGTCTCCTTCACTCGATTTGTTCCTTCATAGGTGATGTGTAATCTATCCCATACTTCTTTTGCTGTAACACAAGAAGATATTCTGTTATATTCAGTTGGTGACAAAGCACAATATAAAGAGTAAATTGCTTTTGCATCGAGTGCTTGTCTCTTATTTATTTCTTCCCGAGTCATTCCACCTTTGGTCTCAATTGTTTCTTTTCCTCTTTCGGCGATGCAGCAAAGAGGTGTGATCCCTTTTTCCACAACGTCCCATTCTAGAGGATCCTTTGATCGTAGAAAGGCTTTCATCTTGTTCTTCCAGATGTTGTAATCCTTTCCATCAAAGTAGGGAGGTCAGTATTGCTTTGCCCTTCCATTAGCCCTGGTGCCAGCATACTAGCCATGGATCTTTTACTCTGAAGTAAAACACTTCAAATAAAGTAAGAACACGGGCTCTGATACCAATTGATATTGCTAGTGCTAGTACCTAGAGGGGGTGAATAGGTATATAAACGATTTTTCTTGATAGACGCACAATACTTAGACAGTTAAGGAATTGCAACAAATAATAATCAATCGTAAAACTCAGTGAATGAAAGAGAGAAATAAACACGCGGTTTATAGTGGTTCGGCTTGATTCAAGCCTACGTCCACTCTTCCGCACCGACGGCCAATCGACCGGATTCCACTATGAACAAAAAGATGTTACGGCGTTGATCTTCCTTGATTTACGGGTGTAGATGAACTACCACACTCACTCAAGGTATCACCAAGTATAGACACTCTCTGTGTATACAATTTTGCTCAGACTGTATCGACTAATAATCAAGGTACTTCAGACTCTGGAATTTCTCTATCGATCACTCTACTAAAACAACTAGAACGACTTCCTTTTATACTCCTTTATGCCATCATACCCGTTGGCACTTACCAAAGGAATTCCTCCAATCTACCCGTTGGACGGAATCAATCAAGAAGATCATTCGAGCTATTAAAGGAATCGACGATAGCCCATCAATCCTGTTCGCCCATACAATCGGGATCTAGGTTTCCATGAATAGAACCTTCCAAGAATATTTCGTCGATCATCGGATCTTCAATTGATCTAGATACGAATCAAAGAATCCGTTATATTTATCCAGCTAAAAGATCTTCTCCAGAGGATGAAATCCTTAATCATATTCTTCAGATTTGGATTTCCTTCGACACTGAATCAGATAAACTGTCAATGAGAATAATTTTGAGTCTTAAGTCTTGAGTCTTGATTCTTGAGTCTTGAGTTCTGAGTCTTGAGTACTGAGTCTGGAGTATTGAGTCTGGTGATCAGAAAGACTTCAGACAATCTGCAAATATCCAGACTAGACTGATGGAAACGTTTTGTCAGCTTCAAAATCTTCTAGAACAATTTCTCCAACAATTCCTACTACTATCTCATGGTCCATCGCACCTTATCACTCCAATCTCCAACCATTGCTCTGATACCACTTAAACGGGGATGTCACACCTCGATCCTCGGGCACGCTGTGGCATCCCAAAATTCATGGCAATCTCATGATACATTAAGGCCTATGAATAGGTGATGGAAGTACCATCAAGTTGTATTGTAGCCAATTGATCCATGATTTGCAATAAGATTTGTGGCCAAGCTTTTAATGGATAATTATTTGATAGGAAAGAAAATTCTATTATTGGCCATGTGTTTTATAAGTTGGAATTTATTGATTTATGATTTCAAGTTTTATGGCCAAGTGAATAAGGGAAATTAAGTATTTATATGAACGGGAAATTAGGTGATGATTAAATGGGAAAAATTAGAAAAGAGTGGGCCAAAACTCTTAGGCCAAGACTAGCCCACAAGACCCCACCATTCGGCCATTTGAGCCTGGCCCGCGAAGCCCAAAGGGGGGAGGAGCTGCTGTCAACCAAGGCTGGCCCAAGCCCAGCCGGATAAAGCCCATCTTGCATGAAAATTGCCAAGTGGCGCCGGCATGCAAGATCAATGATTGTTAATCATTGAAAGGAAGAAAATTAGAGAGGAAGAGGGGGGCGGATTAAGTGAGGAAAGGGAGAGAGAGAGAGGGGTGTCGCACGAAGACAAAGGGGGAAAGAGAGAGAGAGAGAGAGAGAGAGAGAGAGAGAGAGAGAGTTACTGTCCGAGAGAGGGAGAGCGAGTGTGTGAGAGAAGAAGAGGAAGAAGGAGGAGTTCGTTTGCCGCCTAGTCGCCGCCGTTCGTTCGCCGCCTTGCCCGCCGTTTGTTGCTGTGTTTGTGCTTGGATTTGAGGCAAGTAGAGTCCAAAATCCTACCTTTTGCTTGCTGTGATATGTGTTGTAAGGGATGGATAACTTTGGTTGTGGTAGAAGTGGAGAAATTCGAAGCTCTAGGGAGAAATATTGTAGTCTTGCACTCTGTTTTCTAGGAGGGCGGTCCAACCTTTGATGAAATTTTGAGCTGCATGTGACTTTTTAGTTGGAATCTTATTTCGACTCCTTGATGAAAGTTGTAGAGAACTTCTTGGAGAGTAAATATCAAAATTTCAGAATAAATGAACAAGTATAGACCAGTGAAACTATTTTTCTTTGAAGAAGTCAGATCTGGAAATCGTAATGTTGACTTAGTGTGATTTTGTGAATTTTATAAAATTTTCCGGTTCAAATTTGATCTTGTGTTCTGAATGAAAGTTGAAGATGACATGTTAAGGAGTAACATATTAAAATTTTAGAGGAAATGGATGAGTTTAGTAGGTGAAATGATTTTATTTGAAATGGTCAGATCTGGAAATTTTTGCCGAGGGTTAGAGACGGCTACGGTGATTATAGTTTTTAATCTATCACAAATGTGATTTCGAGTTCTACATAAAATAGTTACTTCTGAACCTTTTCTATAACATATAAAAATTTCATAATTTTTGGAGCTTATTTAGGATTTTTACCGAATTTGTGAATGAAACTGTGTATGGCAATATTCCGAAATTTTAAGGATTGTGATACGTGGATTGTATTGATTTGTGTGATGTTCTTTTGATATGGTGTTCTTCACGGAATACTTTTCTCTAGATCTTGTATATAACATGCCAAATTTTTAGAATTTAATAAGGCTGTTTACTAATTTTTCAAGAATTATGACCAAAGGAGTACAATCTGTTTTCATCCGAAATTTGCTATATTTTCAAAAATAAATGAAATTGTTCCATGTGATAGAATGTCTTGAGTGGTTTATTATGCTGCATATGTAGTGACATATGGCATGTTATATGACATCAAATGCTGGTTGAGACCTTTGATAATTGTTGCATCAAATACCATGTTGAAATTGAGATAAATGTGAATATAAATTGAGATAATAACAAGACCGTCGGAGGTGTGAGCCTATGATGCCTTGAGAGTATTGGGATGCCCGGAGTGTGTGTGCCGGATGTCCTCGGGAGTTTTGGAATGCCCGGAGGTGTGTGCTGGGGGGATATCTCGTGATGCTAGTTGGGGTACGAGATGCCCAGAATGTGTGTGCCAGATGCTCGGAGGTGTGTGCCGGAGGTTGCTCGCGATGCCAAGTTGGATGCCAGTGATAAATTGAGGGATGCAAACATTGGTCCCTGGAAAGAAAAAAAAATGATGTGATCTAATTGAAAGATAAAGATCTAGAATTGAATCATGTGCATGGGATGAACCTCATGGGAATGCAAGCCTGGAGTGCATGATGATATGTGCATGTTGCATGATGATATTGGGTTTAGTGTGAAATAAAGCCTCCCAAGATGAAATATTATCAATGACTGGTGATGGCATGCGGTTAATCAAGTAAACCGCAGTTCCAAAAACAAACTCCCAAAATATTGGTGGAACAAAACCTTGATGAAGAAGAGTCAATCCGGTTTTGACCATGTCAATTTTTTTTGTTCTAAAGCCCCGTTTTGATAGGGTGCATAAGGACAAGAAAACCGTTGGTAAATGCCATGCTCTCTAATGTATTGGACAAATTCAGTGGGTGTGACAAATTCAGGTGCTCCATCGCATTATATAGACTTAATTTTGCAGTTAAGTTGATTTTCAAAGGCTTTAAAAAAGGAACAAAATTGACTAAGAGATGATATTGAATATAACCA
This sequence comes from Eucalyptus decipiens, assembly GCA_014182575.1. Taxonomy (NCBI): domain Eukaryota; kingdom Viridiplantae; phylum Streptophyta; class Magnoliopsida; order Myrtales; family Myrtaceae; genus Eucalyptus; species Eucalyptus decipiens. The sequence goes on from CM024619.1 coordinate 38,089,982, forward strand.
AGTAAAACGCGAGCAATCATCAATAAAACAAATATAGTATTTATTGCCGTTGATTGAAATAACAGGAGAAGGACCCAAACATCAAAATGAATTAATTCCAAAGGATGTTTTGACCTAGACAAAGTAGGATGATGACTATGGTGGTGATTTTTATTCATAGCACACGCCATAGAGACTAAAGATAAAGAATCACTATAACTAATGTTGGAAGAATTGAGAAGATGCACAAGCTGATCGATGTGGCATGTCCCAAGTGGTTATGCCACAAAGTGATAGAAGCAACTGACGCATGGAGACACGGAAAGTAAGATTTTAGTGATTCCTCTTGCGACTAAAATTTGACAAAGTATAGAGGATAGAGAAGAAGACAGAGTGTACCTATGTGGGTAATCGGTAAAGAGATGCCGTCACCCACAACAAGCTAATTTTGACCTAAATATGAAGTGACACTTGTAAGACTTGCAGAGTTGTCCATAACATGATGTGTGGCAGCTGAATCAACAAAACACATCGAAGATGTGAGAGCAAAGGGTAGACTTGATGGCGGCAAATACTGTGGTAGTGAGTCTGAACCCGTCAAGTGGGCTTGTGCAGGCTGGATTGATCCAACAGCGGTAACATGTATTGGCCCTATGGCCTTGCTTGCCACAAAGCTAACAAAATGGGCCTCCTATTGCGGTGTCTCTTGGGATTTCCAATTCCATAATGTGAGCCACGGCCGTGAGATATTCCAGAAAAATTCCTAGATTGATTAAAATTCGCATGGAAGTTATTGATTAAAATCCACCAATGGGGGCTAATTATTTGTTACCAACGCTAGCTCTAGCCTTCCTCATGATTAAAAATTAAGACATGAAGTTGGTCCTTTGTCAAAGACCAGGTTTGAGTTAAAACGAAATTGCGGTATTGAGACCTTGAAATTCAGCACCCAAACCACGAAACACTTGAGTATGATATTCATTAATATATAAAGGCTCATCAATAGCAGCTAACTGGTCCGTGAGGCTGGTGGCTTCTTGTAGGAATTTTGTGAAAGATCGATGACCTTTTAAGAGTGATTGAAGCTGGAGTTGTAAAGCGGATGAGCGAGCAATTGAATGAGCCACATACGAGTCTGCAATATTTTCCCAACATTCACCACAGATGTGTGACTCGTCAATTGTGCAACTATTGGAGCGGTCGATGAATTGAGGATCCATGCCAAGGCAATGGACTCTCAAAATTTCCAATTTTCAAATGTTGGATTGGTCATATGCGTAATAGCCTTTCCCATTGTAATCTCCTCAATAGCCTCCTTTGGCTGAGGTTTGATGCCATCTAGAATGGACATCGAGCGAGCAGCTCATAAATACAGTGAGATCTATGCCTTCCAGATTGGAAAGTTCGTCTTGGTTAGCTTTTCCCTAATACTTGGTGGTGACATGAGAGTAAGGGTTACCCGAGAGTGTTGATGATGGCATTAATGCGGCGTTGGTGCAAATGAAGAAGATGATGTTTCTTTAGACATGGATCGGAGAGGCTTTCGCCAAAGACACTGTGATACCAAATTAAAAAAGTTTATTCATTTTTTTTCTATACATAATTGTGTTGCAAATACAATATATATAAAATACCTAATAGATAAGATACAAAACTTTAAGATCCCTAAATAATTGCTGACTTTAGAAGATAAGATACAAAATGTAACAGAATAACAAATATTCCCTATATATTTGTTGAGTATTTTCTTCTCTTAATAGGGTGTGGTTGGAGCTTGGATAAGACTGAGAGTATTTGAGTGACTTGACTATATAATTTTCGTTGTATTGCCTCATTTATAGTGGAATTCATTATTACTCGTCCTGTAAATATAAGTCACTACGACTGAACCACGTAAATCTGGACTTCAATTTATTTTCTTGTTTTGTCTAATTTATTGATCGATCGCTTGCTTGCCACAACACAACTCACATTGGGGAGTCTAGGAAACTAAGACTAATGAAGACTTTGAGCTTGTCCATTTACAATGAAGCTCCTTCCAAGGATGTAATGAGAAGTCACTAACGACCTGGTTGAGGACGAGAACCCCACGTACATCGTCTCCTTGATGATCGGCGAGAGATCAGTGGACAGAGATAAAAGGGGAATCTTCAGTTTCTCAACATTGCTAGGAGCTAATATGATATTGATTTGCTTTTGCGCCTTCAAAATCAACCAGAACTTGCGTCGTTTCACTGGTCATCAGGCTCTAGTTTGTGAAGACCCCAGCGGGACAACTAGTATATCCTGCAGGGGCAGACTTTACGGAGGTTGGCCGGCCCAGTGACGTCGATCTCAATGTGGTTATCATTGACATCATGGTTTTGGATTATGTCAAATAATACTGTGACAATGTGGTTCGTGGCATTACCAATGTTGGTTTCGTTGAAGAGGCCAACATAATTACTAGGAAGAGCTCCAGGAAATACTCTATCAGGAGCTAACATGAAAGCGAACCTATAACACACACAGGTGGATAGTCGTAAATCACATTGAAGATGAAAGTTGCGGAGAAAGAGTAGACAGATCCACTGGATGTGCTCTTGACCTTAAATTGGGTCAGCATAGAAGGCATAACTGTGCTTCTTTTGGTTGCATCGGTTACTTTTAGGAGGCCATTGCCAATGAAAGCGGCTAAACCAGAGAGGCTAAGATTGGTCGACTGGAAACGTGAAACTGCCGGTATCGTGAGCTAGTATAAAGTTTGCTGGGGGAGAAACTGCCGGATCAATCACGGAGAACAGGTCCAGAAGCTGGATAAATTCGCTGAATACACTACTCAGAAGATATCGTTGGACTCTTCCATTATCAAATTGAATCTAATGCAATTTCAACTATCAGTACCTTGACTTGTGTCGTTATATTTCCTATGAATAAAAAATTCACGTGTCAATGGTGCATATATATTAGGGACTCGATTGTTAAATCATGCAAGGATTGAAATAAACTAGTAATAATTCTTATAAAAGGTGGACTTGCTCTTATACTCTGGAGGCTGACCAAAAGGTTAAACCAAAGAAGGAGGCAATTTAAGCTAATGCATCCATTCCCAAGAACACGTAAGAATATGCTGCAGAAATTGGTTCGATCCATAGAATCTTAAATTACAGTTTACATATACTTACAGAGTCACAAACTACGAATACTTGATGCACAAGAACATTAGTTCGACTTTTACTTTGATTTATGAAATGTGCTTTCACTTTGATATACCTAGCTTAAGACTCATCTTCCACCAGAGAGGACAGAGTTTGCAACAGAAGATGTCTTAGAAAACGCCTTGTCTGTGGAAGACGGACAAGACGACCTAGACGTACTAAAACCTTCATGATATGCAAATTGCAATTTACTTTTTGAAATACCAAGAGATGATAACTCCTCTAATGTGAGGTCCCCGTCCAAGTACTGCACCACTTGCCGCATGCTTGGTCTCGCAGTTGGCTGAGACTTGGAGCACATCAATCCTAGTTGCAGCACTAGCTCCACCTCCTTCGCCACAAAGTCCGTCCCTAAGTTCGGGTCTTTTGCCTCCAGAATGTCACCTTTATCCCAGCAAGAAAACACCCAGTCCACCAATATCAGGGGCTCCTCCTCCCGAGTCTCAATCGGCCTTCTTCCACAGGCAACTTCAAGCAAAAATGCCCCAAACGCGAAAACATCTGTGCTTGTAGTGGCCCTGGCAGTTCGAGTGTTCTCTGGGGCTAGATATCCAAAAGTTCCCACCAAATGTGTGGTTCGAGGATCTGTACCGTGATCATATAGTCTTGCAAGCCCAAAATCTCCTAACCTTCCATTTAGTTCTGAATCAAGCAAGACGTTGCTAGCTTTGATATCCCTGTGAATCACTACTTGTTCCCATCCTTCATGGAGATAAGAGAGGCCATATGCAACACCTTTGATCACTCCAAATCTTTGACTCCAACTGAGGGTCACCCTTGGTTGGTTATAGAGGTACTTGTCTAGGCTTCCATTTGGCATGTAGTCATAAACCAACAGCAGTTCACCCTTTCGACGGCAGTATCCGAGAAGCGTCACAATGTTCCGATGACGAAGCCGACCAAGAGTAATAATCTCGGCAATGAACTGTCTCATCCCTTGCCTCGATTCATGAGAAACCCTCTTCACTGCAATCTCAGTTTTCGAGGTGGGTAATACCCCTTTATAAACCCTACCAAAACCACCAGCTCCTAGTAGCTCCTGATCTCTGAACCCCTTTGTGGCAACATAGAGATCTTTGTACTTGAACCGATGTGAACTATAGTCGCGCTCCCAATCTTCGAGAACCTCTGTGAATTTTCTTCTTTTTCTAATCGCACAAGCCATCGCAAAGACTACTATTGACAGAAAGAACAAGCATATGAAAGGCAGTCCAGTAGTGAGAAGAATGGATTTCTGCTTCTTTTTCATATCGGGTAATCTAGGAAGTTGAGACAAATCAAGCCTATGAGCTTGTCCATTTACCTTAAAGCTCCATCCAAGGATATAATGAGTAGTTAAGAACGCACCGGCTGAGGAAGAGAACCCAACGTACATGTGCTCCTTGAAGATAGGCGAGAGATTGAAGGACAGAGACAAAAGGGGAGTGTTTGGTTTGTCGACATTGACTGGAGCTAATTTGACCCAGATTTGTTTCTGCACACCATCATAATCCACCCAAACTTGCATTGCTTTACCACTAATCAGACTCAAGTTTCTGAAGCCTGGAATGTTGTTTTCAGTGTATCCAGCAGGGGAAGAATTTAGAGAGTGCAGCCCATTGACATCAATCCCGACATGGTTGTCATTGATATCTTGGACTTCGGTGTTTTGAATAGTGTCAAATTCCACCGCGAAAATGTGGTTCATGGCATTGCCATCGTTTGTTTCGTTGAAGAGACCAAAGAAATGATCAGGCCGATTTCCAGGAAATTCTCTACGAGGAGCTACAACAAAGGTGAAACCGGGACTGCCCACAGCTGCATATTCAGGAATTATAGCGAAGACGAATGTGGTGGAGAATGAGGGGACAGCGCCATCGGGTGAGTTCTTAAACACGATAGGGTCAGGGTAGAAGGCATGACTGACCTTCTGTTTGGTCAAGTTGGTTAACCTCAGGAGGCCATTGCCAGTGAGTGCAGCTAAACCATCGAGGCTCAGTGTCGCAGACCGGAAACCATTGTACGTGAAATCGCCGGTTTCTTGAGTCGGTGCTGTGTTTGCCAGGAGAGAAACCGCCAGAGCAATCGCAAATAACATGGCTAGAGGCTGAAGAAATTAGCTGAATACTCTGATGAGATAATTCGAAGTCGTAATAATGATCCAACTGATTTACACAGCATTGACTCGAATGTCGTGCAATTTCAATTGTAAGTGTCCCATCCTGCGCATCCCCAACAAACCTTCAACTGATTGTTCCAAGCCTTATGATTCCACTATCGTGTGATCAACTGATTGCTCCGAGTCTTATCACCAACTTAAGGTTCTGAATTTGCCCGTTTTTGTACGCCATTTGCGACATTTGATTAAATGGCCGAAGTAGACCGATATGTCCGTCAACGTGAGTTGATGATGTTTTGTCGTCTTCGGCATCCGATGCGAAACTATGGGCGTCACAACTAGGCAAGGATGAAGGGAAGGACAATGCCCCCCACAAATTGCAGCAGTGTGTTTAATATCACGTATAACTCTTCAATGGTACTGAGAATGTTAGTACAACTAGGAAAGCTTAATAATTCTATCTCAGAGAACCAAATTCGGTGTTTTAAGTTACACGTGTGAAAGATCTCATATCAGAGATTCAGTGTGCTCTACAAGAAATTATGTAACTTAATTGATCCATAACTCATTATAACTTTTGAGTAAAAGTAAATCCAACTTGATATATTAATATATAATGATACTTAGATTGAGGGAGAGCACATCTAACAAGTTTGTGCACGTGTATATATGAGTTGTGTTAGAGATCTCTCATATTGGGAATGGAGTGTGATGTGAGCAGTTACTATTATTCAAGTTGACTAATAATTCATTGATAAGACATTTAAGTAAAGGCAGATTCAACTTGAAGGCCAAAACGCACTCAATTTGGCCTATCTGAGATTCAGTCAAATTTCACCAAATCTTGATTTTTTGCCAAAAATTTGGGTTTACCAAAAAATTCTTCAGAAGATGAATTGATGTTCCTAAAATAAATCATGACATGAAAGAACTTAATTGGGTTTAATTTCATGGTTAATTTCAAATGTACGCGATTTTAACGTGACCTAATATACTAGATGGCTTTTAGGAATTTTTAGCGCATTTGACAAATGGTTGATTATTTTCAATCCATATTGTGCATCTTTGACTCATAGGCGACTCTTGATTGTCGTGAAAATTTTGAGGTTTTAAATACGAGCACAGGGTATAGAAACGACGGAAAAATTGATTTAGTGTCGTTCGACATAAATTTTGCAATCAGGTGGAATCATCAACACTTTAATTACATGCCTCTGTCGAATTGACCTATCTTCGGTCTCTAGTCGATTTTAACGGTGTCATATTGACCCTTGTAGATTATTACAGTTGAGCAATCAGTTTCTAGTCGAATTCTTAAGTTTGTTGTGTTTAGATTCCTTAATGGCTTCACGATCGATAGACTAGTTATCTCGTGAGAGTCCAACTCAGAGAAAATGCCATAAGCACGTCGATGAAAGGCCCATTTCATTTAGTCGAAAGCAAGGTCAAAAATCAGAATGTCACAACTAATCTATTAGGTGAAGTTGTTAAGGGATATAAATGCGAGAGTCTTGAGAATTCGATTAGAAATCGACTGCTCGATCATGCTAATCTACAAGGGTCAATACGACACTGTTAAAATTGACAAAATACCGGAGATAGGTCGATTCGACATACACGTAACTAATTATCTTAATTGCAAAATTCGCGTCGAATGGCACTAAATTAATTTTTCTGTTGATGATGTATCTGTTACTCGTAATTGAAATCTTGAGATTTTTACGACAATTGAGAGTCACTGATGGATTGAAGATGCACAATGTGAACCGAAAATAATCGACCACGAGTCAAACGTGCTAAAAATTTCTAAAAGCTACCTAGTATATTAGGTTACACTAAAATTGCATTCGATTGAAATTAACCACGAAATTGAACTCGGTTTCGGGAATCGAAAGTTCTAGCGTATCACGATTTATTTTTGGGACGTTGACTCCTGCTTTGAAGAATTTTCGGCGAACTTGGATTTTTGGCAAAAATTCAAAATTGGGCAATTTAAATTCAAGAAATTTGGAGGGGCATTTTCAAGTGAAAATTTGGCCTTCAAGATGGATCAAGTAGTGAAGGGAATTCAAGAAATTTGTGTGGGCTGCTACCATGGCACTTGGCCACCAAATTGGAGTAACTTGGTGTGAAATTGAAGATAAAAATTGGTGAAATTCGTAGGGCTGTGGGGGCTGCAACATTTGGACTTCAAATTTGACTTGTTTAGGAAGTTTTGGAAGAGAAAATGGCTGTTAGATAAGGTTGAAGCTTGTGGGGCTTCCACTCAAGTGTATTGGATATTTAAGGTGGACTTTTCAAGCCTCTTGTCCCCTCCTTGATCCCCTTCTCCTTCTTCTTCTCCCCTTGATTTTCGACCAGCCCAGCAGAAGCCCCATTGCTACTACCTTTGCCTTCTTCTTATCCTTCTTTGCTTCAACCTCCATTTCTAGCCACCATTAGCCCTTGTTGAATTAGCAAACAACTGCTTGCATCGCCCGAGCCAGCCACTACACCGACCTCGTGCAAGCCCATGAACCGCCCATCGTCAACTAGCTAGCCTCGCGTTCGTCACGTCCCGTCTAGCTCGTGGCTAGGCTGCTCGTCGTAGCTGCAGCCGTGCCCAAGGCAGCCATCCGCCGTCTCTCCTCACGCCAGACACCTTTGCTAGTTCGTCTTATCGTCCCAGCCAGCCTATCACTCCTCGATCTTCGAGCGCATGCCCATCCCTCAGTGGTCGATTAAATAGCGACGTCGTAGGATGCGTCGCCGATCCATTCATTTTAATGCGCATACGGAAACGAATAATTAAATCCCCAAACAACACAAGTGTGAAATAGAAAAGTAGGGCCACAATTTTTGAAAACCATAACACACATTTATACACATCAAACTAAGTCATACACAATATTAGCCGATATATACAAGGTCTACAAAAAGGGGTAGAGGGCTACAGATCCTCTAAGCATTCGAGTCTTCAACAAAATACTCCGGGGTCTCCAGCTCCAGGGAGCTTGAGTCTACTACTGAACCACCAGGAGGGTCATTCGTACCCTTGCCAAAATCGATCTCCAGCATCGACCTAGGTATCTCAAACTTTAGAAGAGGGCCTTCTTTGGGTCCATCTCGCCCGTAGCGATACCACGATTTGAATTGATGGGGTACCTTCCCGGATAGACCCGTATCAACCTAGATAGTGGATCTCACGAGTTCTTACACCCAGGCTCCTTGGCTTCTAGGGAGAGGAATTTGAGAGTGCTGTTCAGTAACCTTCCTCAGTTGGCCAAAACACTCGGGAGGTATAGCCATCTAAGGACTTGTAAATATTAGCCTACGATGGGGTGAGACAATGTCTCAGCAAGTCCACCCTCTAAACTCCGACTAGGAAGGAAATACGCCTAAAGGCTACCTAGGCACACACAAGACAGAGGACTTACCCTCAGTTCCTTCTTGCAAGTAGTACGATTCAACACTTAATCAATCACTTCATATCAATCGAAACATTGATCAATTGATCCATTCGATTCTATACCATAAATACCATCCATAAAATTTGATCGATTCAAGCATTGCTTACTATAAGCTGATAATAGATGGTATAGCTCACAAAAGCTAATAGATATATAATAATACTACTCACCAAATCTGCTATATATATATATTGCTTACCAAAGCTGTGCGATACTTAATATGTTTACCAAAGCTATGCGATACTTAATATGCTCACCAAAGCTGTTAGAGTATACTACTCACCCTAAGTTGATATATTAAGGTCCGCAAGCTGATATAGTATATTGTTCCCATCAATTGACAATTCATTATTTTTATGATACACGGTGAAAATAATTGTGTGTTGGTACACGGTCGGCTTTAGCCAAAATACTATATTTTTCCTTTTCTAAAAATCCCACTGTTTAATATAGTCCACAAAGATATTTTTGGTGTTATAAACTGAGGCCTGGTGTTTCCTAATTAAATATTTAGATTACTCAATTTTGGAATTAATTCCCAAAATTATAAATATCACTCAAATAACACAAATTAGTTTCCAATTAAATAAACTAATCACACCATTGCAATTAGCATGAAATTCCAGTCTATGGCTATTCTGGTATAATTTTTGGAAAATAATAAATGAATAAATAAATAAATAAAATAATTAAATAAATACAAATAAATGCCATAAATGCAAACTTAGACCGGAAAAGCTTAATTAAATATCGAAACGGGTCCGGAAAATTTTCGAACCTATCTAGGTAAATAATACAACATATCTAGTCATTAATTACACTACTCTAAATTAAATCACTAATCTATTCTAACTAACCACATAAACCATACTTAGCCTAAACTAATCAACCGTTAGACATAATTAACTATCTGAGCGAAGATTAGTGAGTAAACTCACTGGTTTTGAAATTCGATGAGTTCATGGCGACGGCAAGGTGGAGACGGGCAACAAACTCCAAAGCGGCAACACCCTATGAGGCTTGCAAGCGGTCCAAAGCGGGCCTTGAAGTCCACGGCTTCTTGCTAGGTTTCTACTTCTATGGTTGGGCCGAAGAGGCTGCTTGGACAGCTAGCTTGGGCTAAAAATAGCGAGAACGGGTCAGTGAGGCTGCTTCGGGGTTGGGCGACCAACAACGACTTGAACGACGACCATAACGGCAGGACGAACTCAAGATGGCAGGGGGCGACGGTTGAGGTGTGACAAGGATGCGGAACGGTGGGACGATCGTGCTGGACGAGCGGCTAGTGTGTGGGGCGCGATGGTGACGCGACGAAGCTTTGGCTACTTGGCGAAGCTTGTAGTAGGCAAGGCAAGATGGTTGCTCGATTTTTCTGCATATTTAGAGCTCTGAAAGGCTGGAAATGGAGAAAGCAATCTGAAGGAAGAAGAAGAAAGGGACAGCTACTCCTTAGAGGGTCCCTCCAAGCTCCTTCCTATCCTTTTGTCCCCCTAGAAGAGGTCTCACTTGGCTTCAGCTCAATCCTCAGCCATTTGTAGACCATTAACTTCCTTAGAAAGTCATTGAAGTGGTCCAAAAGTTGAGGGACCATGGGACTACGAATTTTGATGTAATTTCCCTTAATTCTACTTAAATTCCCTCTTGAATAGACTCAATTCGGCTCCCAAAAATTCAATCAAGGTACTCACGATCAAATTGACATTTTTTTTCTCGCCAATATAACCAACTTGCATCCAAAAAACGTGATAAAAAACGGTCCCCTGAATTTTTCGGACAAAAATGGCCCTATTTTAACTTTTCACCAAAAATCTCGATTTGTTAGAAAAATCTTCGGAGGATGAGTCGACGTTCCTAAAATGACTTGTGACATGATAGAACTTTCAATTTTTGAAATCGGATTCAAGTTCGTGATTAATTTCAATCTACCGCGATTTTAGCGTGATCTAACCTACTGAGTAGCTTTTAAAAATTTTTGGTGCAATTGGCCCGTGATCGATTTATTTCGAGTCATAATGTACATCTTTGACACATTAGCGACCCTCGGTTGTCGTGAAAATCTCGAAGGTTCAAATACAGACACAAGGTACCAATACGACAGAAAAATCGGTCTAGTGCCGATTGACGAGAATTTTACAATAACCTGGAGTCCTTTTCACTCTTCCTATAACCCGGTGGGCTTTCTGTAACCCGGAGTCCTTCTCCCCCTTCTTATGACCCGGTGGGCTTTCCATAGCCCGGAGTCCTTCTTCTTCTTCCTATGACCCGGTAGGCTTTCCGTAGCCTTGAGTCCCTTTCTCCCTTCTTATGACCTGGTGGGTTTTCCGTAGCCCGGAGTCCCTCTCCTTCTTCTTATGACCCTATGGGCTTCTATAACCTGGAGTCTTTCTTCCTCTTATTGACAAGACGCGCTTTCATAGTTATGAGTTGTTTGTAAAATTCTAAACGCAAGTGCACGTATCGAACAAGTAATATAATGATGAGAAAAAGTATCATCCCACGGAATAAAATACTAAAATAGACTAATTCTAAAATTTATCTAACAGATCAAAATATAATTAAGAATAAATTAAAAACGAAATTTGTAGACTAAATGCAGTAAATCGATAAGATAAATATGTTAAAGTATCTGATTTTACCATAACCACTAGATATGAATTTCAGATTATTGTGAATACAAGAACGATATCAAACATGTGATAGAGGAATTTCCTAATCTATTTATTATCCTATCTCTAGGTATATCAAACTTACTTAGTTTATTAATTCACTATATCTCTATGTGAATTAAAATAAACATAAGTATATTAAAAACTATGAATATTCCCGGCTTACAATGAGTCTTTTGGATTATCTTATCACCGAAAGTTACACAAATAACGCGGTATATCTCTATCCACATTTAATTCATGGTTATATATTATAATGAGCAATTGCATATTATCACTTCTCAGTCTCAAATATGCACATTAAATCATTCAAGCGGTGGCCAGTCACTCAAAAGCATTAAACATAATAATATATAACTCACATGAATGAAATCAATTGTAAAATATAAAAATCATGAAATTCATATCATCATGGTTAGGCTACATCGTAGCCCTAACAAAAGAAAATTAGAACATAGTAGAAGAATAAATAAAAATATAAATCAAACCTAGCATCTTGAATCAAAGAACAAGAATTTTGTCACTACTTTTGTCTTCTCTTTAAAATACTTGAAAAACTCTTAGAAGAATGAAAAACGATCTAATCCAAAACCTAGCTAAAAACCTAGCTGCTCTTAATGGCTCTCCTATTTATAGAATATATCCAAGATATCTATCTCCTAACTCTTGCAGATAACATTAGGGAACAAAATCAATAATTTCTTGATTTGATATCCATCTTTCATTGCTACTTTTATTTGAATTCCTAATAGTTGCCATTCTTTTCCTTATCCTCACCATATCTCATTATTTTGCATAAATAAGGAAAATTCGAATAATTAGAAAGAAATCAAAATATTTTCTCATAAATAATGCATTAATTGTTGCCTAAAATAAGTAAAATAACTCTATTTTTATAGAGTTATCAAACCCCCAAATTTAACATTTTGCTAGTCCTCGAGCAAAAGTAAGACATAACATATACTCAACCTAACAACCTTCTCCATGACATCTTTCCATAATTGCTCAAATTCACAATTCAAAGAAAAATACAAATTTCATCCAAACATTGAAATCGATTTATAAGTTAAGACCAATTCTAAATATATGATCCAAGTATGTGTGTGAGAGTTCTCATTTTTTTCGAATTATATGCAATCCAGATAAATTCACATTAACATGCAACCTCTAAAAAATTCTCAATAATTATGACCAAATCTCATAGGTTTGCTTTTCATTCCTCTCTCCACTAATGTAAGCTAATTATCCAACCAAAAATCAATAGGACTTTTCTCGGATTGTAATGTAAGGTTGGGCTAAATGTGAGATCTCAGTAATTTTAAGCTAAAATCACCCATCAACATGTTGATTTCTAGGATCTAATTAGAGCCAATGTCATTTTCCAATTTCACTCCTTCAAGATAATTTTTCTGCCACCATATATATTCATTCCTTCTTCTTTTCTTCTCCTTTTTTCTTTTCTTCTTCTTTTTTTTTTTTTACTTTCTCTTTTTTTTTTTTTGAATTGCTTTACGGTGGAGTTTTTCCCAAAGTCCTCCAAAATTTCCAACCCATTGAGTATCTAAAAGGCTCACTCAATTGAAAGTAGGATAGGGAACCATAAAAGCAATTTTTTTTCTTTTTTCTTTTTGATAATACACGCCAAACAACCATAGCAATCGCTTTTTTTTTTTTTTTTTTTTTTTCATACTCCATCCTTCCTCCCAAATTTCTATCAGGCTCAAATAATTTTTTATCCCAAATGAAAATCAATGTGTTCATAGGGCATGAGATAATGATATAATTTGATAACGGCTAGGCTAAACATATATGGGTGCCAATGAAAAATTGAGTAATAATTAAGGCTCAACGGGGTGACTAGGGATAATAAATAAACAGGGTTAGCTTGAAAGGCTCAATCGATCCAAAAATTGCCTAAATCATTTTCTTATTTAGATTTAGCTTAGGATTTCGCCTCAAGATAAAATCAAACAAATTTTAAGATTTGGGTGAAATTTAAGAAAATCACATACTTCACATGAATGTTCTCTAGATTTACACATAATTAAAAAATTAAGGACTTTTGGTGCTCAGTAAGTGGATCAACATAATTAGAATTAAGATTAACTCTTACATCAATTGCAAGTTTAAATAAAATTTAAATTTTCCTAAGAATCGCAAAAATTCACAACCAAGAATGCAATCATGATAAAAAAAAATTTAGCAAAAAATTTGTCTCCCCCCCAAACTTGAATGAAGCAGTGTCCTTAATGCGAAAAATAGAATATGAAGAAGAAAACTTCCCTAGTTGTAGGATAAGTCCATAGATGATCTTGATGATTAAACTCTTGAAAGGTGCTCCCTAAAAATTAACCTGGATAAAATAGAGAAAAGTCAATCTTTTTTTTTTTTTTTCAAAACATAAACTTAAAAATAAATAAAAACATAATTAAAAAGCTTGGGTTGCCTCCTAAGAAGCACTTGCTTTATAGTTTTTAGCCAAACTATCTCAGATGTCGCTAGTCTGGAGGATGAAGTTCAATGGTGGTCTTCTGCTTGTTATAACCACCTTCAAAGTAGGACTTCAAACACCTCTGAGGTTGGATAGTTGGCTTTTATTGCTCCTCCATCAAAATTTTTTGCATGCAAATTGAAGGACTAATTCCCTTGATATCAGCTATTTTCCATCCAATTGCACCCTTATGCTCTCTTAATACTCTGAGCAATTTCTCCTCCATCAAATCTGTCAAAGAAGAAGATATAATTACCGGTAAAGGAGAAATTCCATCTAAATAAGCATATTTCAAATGAGAAGGTAAGGGTTTGAGTTCAAGAATTGGAGGTTCTTCAATTGATGATTTAGGCTTTGTAATGTGTTGTCCCAACTCCTCAAATTTAATTGTCTTTTGCCTTGAATACGGTGGAATTGCCTCCATGAAATTCGCGTACTCCTTTATCTTCTCATTCTGAATATCTTTGTCCATTGGTTGAATCAGACATGCTTCAAGTGGATCTTCAAAAATATTTTCCTGAAAAACCTTATTTACCAACTTATCAACTGTTTCAACTTTAAAACAAGAATTATCATCATATGGATATTTCATTGCTTAAAACATTAAAAGAAACAAGATCATCTTGAACTCGAGGATCAACTTCCCTCATTCTGAATATCTTTGTCCATTAGTTGAATCAGACATGCTTCAAGTGGATCTTCAAAAATATTTTCCTGAAAAACCTTATTTACCAACTTATCAACTGTCTCAACTTTAAAACAAGAAGTATCATCATATGGATATTTCATTGCTTTAAAAACATTAAAAGAAACAAGATCATCTTGAACTCTAAGGATCAACTTCCCTTGTTGTACATCAATAAGAGTTCTTCCTGTTGCTAGAAAAGGTTGACCTAAGATAATTAGTACCTCAAAATCTTTCTCCATGTAAAGAAATATGAAATCTGTAGGAAAGATAAATTTGTTAACTTTTACCGAAATATCTTCCACAATACCTTTAGGATATTTAATTGATTGATCAGCCAATTGAAGTGACACTGTAGTTGCTTTTACCTCGCCCAATCCTAATTTCTGGAAAACTGAATAAGGTATCAGATTAATACTTGCACCTAAATCACATAATGCTTTTTCAAAGTAAGAATCTCCAATAGTGCAAGGAATGGTAAAACTCCTTGGATCTTTTAATTTCGGAGGCAATTTGTTTTGTAGGATGGCTGAACACTTCTCATTTAACTTCACAGTTTCATAATCCTCAAATTTCCTTTTGTTTGCCAAAATCTCATTCAAAAATTTTGCATAACTAGGCATTTGCGCTAAAGTATCTGCAAAATGAATGTTAATGTGTAATTTTTTAGATACATCAAGAAATTTAGAAAATTGCTTATCTATTTTGTGCTTTCTTTGGAGTCGCCGAGAGAATGGAATTGGTGGCACATATGGCTTGGGATTATCTGGAAAAAGTTTATTCTTGCTTGTCTCATTTGATTGTTTGTTGACCAACTCTTCCTTGTCTCTGATAATCTCTTCTTCTCCCACTTGTTTACCACTTCTCAGGGTAATAGCCTTTATGTTTTCAATTGGATTTTTCTCTGTGTTGCTCGGCAAAGAACCTTGTTGTCTTCCTGACATCATGCTTGCTAACTGACCCACCTGCATCTCCAGATTTTTGGTTGAAGCCTCTTGGTTTTGAAATCTCACATCCGTGCTTTTGATGAAGTCATGAGTTGTTTTAGCAAGTTTGGTAACTATATCTTCCAAATTTAACTGTCTCTTTTGATTGTTTGATTCCAAGTAGTCTCGTTACATTCTGATTATTCCATGAAAAATTTGGATGATTGCGCCATCCCGGATTGTACGTGATGGAGTAGGGATTATTCTGTGACCTGTTAAAATTCCCAACAAAGTTAGAATTTTCACTAGATTGTTTGAAAGTATTACCTACCTGACACTTTGTGCTAACATGTCCTCCACCACAAAAATCACATGTCAAATTCTGAATTTTCATGGCTGAAACGCTCATATTATCTAACTTTTTGTTGAGTACTTCAAATTGTGCAGCAATTGTAGCAAAAGCATCCACTTCGTGAACTCCGCTAACTTTTTGCATTGGTAGTCTCTCAGTAGGCCACTGATAACTATTGGACGCCATCTTCTCTAATAAATTGTAGGCTTCTTCTAGTGTTTTATTATTTAGAGTTCCTCCTGCAGCTGCATCAATCATAGAACGGGGATTTGTACTAGAGCCATTGTAAAAAGTTTGTACCTGCATCCATACGGGTAGTCCATGATGTGGGCATATTCTAAGAAATTCTTTGAATCTTTCCCATGCTTCATATAATGATTCATTATTCATCTGCATAAAATTAGTAATATCGTTACGCATCTTCGCAGACTTTGCAGGTGGAAAGAACTTACCAAGAAATTTCTGAGCCATATTATTCCATGTAGTAATTGATCCCGTAGGAAGAGAAGAAAGCCAACTCTTAGCTTTGTCTCTAAGAGAGAATGAAAATAATCTCAATCTAATAGCATCATTTGTAACTCCATTATATTTAATGGTGTCACAGATTTCAAGAAAAGCATTGATGTGAGCGTTTGGATCATCACTTGGTAGCCCACTGAATTGCACTGATTGTTGAAGCATCTGAATGAGTGATGGCTTGATCTCAAAGTTGTTTGCTTGAATTGCAGGTCTTCTGATACTTGATGTGGTGCCTTGAACTATTGGCGCAGCATAATCTCTTAAGAGTCTACGTGGATTTTCATTCTCACCGTCTGCCATCTTAGCGTGATTTCTCTGTTCTCTCAGTCACCTTTTGAATGTACGCTCGATTTCTGGATCAAGTTCAACAAGTTCCCCTTGTTGGCTACATGTCATAAACCGATGTACATCCTGATAAATAAAACAAAACGAAAGCTAGATTAAACTTAGAATTATCTGGTATCAATATTAATTAGTATTAAACAAACGATCCCCGGCAATGGCACCAAAAACTTGTTCATAAAATTTTAAATGCAAGTGCACGTATCGAACAAGTAATATAATGATGAGAAAAAAATATTTTCCCACGGAGATCGATGATTAATAAACCAATTAAATACTAAACTAGACTAATTCTAAAATTTATCTAACAGATCTAAATATAATTAAGAATAAATTAAAAACGAAATTTGTAGACTAAATGCAGTAAATCGATAAGATAAATATGTTAGAGCATCCGATTTCACCATAACCACTAGATATGAATTTCATATTATTGTGAATACAAGAACAATATCAAACATGTGATAGCAGAATTTCCTAATCTATTTACTATCCTATCTCTAGGTATAGCAAACCTACTCAGTTTATTAATCCATTATATTTCTATGTGAATTAAAATAAACATAAGTGCATTAAAAACTATGAATATTCCTGGCTTACAATGAGTTTTTTTGGATCATCTTATCACCCAAAGCTACACAAATAACGCGGTATATCTCTATCCACGTTTAATTCATGGTTATATATTATAATGAGCAATTGCATATTATCACTTCTCAGTCTCAAACATGCACATCAGATCATTCAAGTGGTGGCCAGTCATTCAAAAGCATTAAACACAAGAATTTTGTCACCACTTTTATCTTCTTTTCAAAATACTTGAAAAACTCTTAGAAGAATGAAAAACAATCTAATCCAAAACCTAGCTAAAAACCTAGCTGCTCTCTATGGCTCTCCTATTTATAGGATATATTCAAGATATCTATCTCCCAACTCTTGCAGATAACATTAGGGAACAAAATCAAGAATTTCCTGATTTGATATCCATCTTCCACTGCTGCTTTTATTTGAATTCCTGATAGTTGCCATTCTTTTTCTTATCCTCTTCATATCTCCTTATTCTGCATAAACAAGGAAAATTCAAATAATCAGAAAGAAATCAAAATATATTCTCATAGATAATGCATTAATTGTTGCCTAAAATAGATAAAATAACTCTATTTTTATAGAGTTATCATGAGTCCTTTCTATCGACCTAATACGTGCATATGCACCTAGACTCCCCCTATCGTCAAAATAATTTAGGTATTTTCTGTCTTTGATCGCAACCTTTTTGAGGTTACATTCAAAGAGGGGCAGTTGTTGACACCTAAATTTCACCTAAATTAATTAATTTAAAGTAGCGTTAAATGTTAGGAATTAGTCACAAAAAAATTATTATTAAAAAAAAAGAGTTAATTTTTTTAATTAAAAATATGAAAATGGTTGAGTCGAGCCATATTGAACCTATGCCCAACCCGGCCTCTTTTTTCTTCCCCTTGTGCTAGGCCTGGCTTAATCTCCCTTCTCCTTCCTTCTTCCCTTATCCTGGTCTTTGCTCGAAGACTTGCAGAAGGCAGAGTAGCAGGAGGGAGTAGCAAAAACAGGGGTAGGAGAGGATCGGTGGTAAGCGAGCAGCGTGATCCGTGGGTCGGGGGTGCAGTCCGGCTGGCAAACTGGTAGCTACAGAGGCCATGCCCACTTGCTGGCCGAGCTTAAAACTGGAGGAGAGGACAGAGAAAAAGGGAATCGGCACAAAAAAAAAAAAACACGAAGTCGAGAGCGAGCAAGAGGGAACACACCGAGCACAAGGAGAAACACGGAGGGAAGGAGAGGAGGAGAAGACCCCCTTTGGGCCATTGATTGTTGTGGACGATCGCCACTGGAGGTGCCGACTGCCTCTAATTCCACTGGAACCTCAGGAGGCAAAACAAACAGAACAGGTGAAAATCAGAGAGAGAGAGAGAGAGAGAGAGGCAGGGAGAGAATTCGAAGGGGAGAGACCGAAGTAGAGGCAGGGAATTTGAGGTAGTAGCTAGTCGTCACCAAGGGACCATCTGCTTGCTGTTGTCCGCCATAGCCATTCCCCGACAAGGTAGGTCCCCTGAACCTCGTGGTCCTGTTTTTGGCAAACGTTGGGTCGGAGCTCGTGGCCGACCTGTTCGCGTGAGCTCCAGCCCACATCGCCTTTGCGCTTCGCTCCCATGTTCCTCTTATGTTATGTTCCAAGACCCTTGAAGCGTGTTCAGTGCTTGATTGAGCTCATCCTTCGAGTTCGGTAGTGCAGACCTTGTGTTCGACAAAATTCCTCAAAGAAAACCAAAGAGTAGCTTGCGTTTTAACGCCGGACCCACTCATTTTTGCCCTCGTGCTTCCTGAATCCTTGTTGCTTTGCCTGTAGTCGTTGTGTTTTCGAATGGCTTGCGCGATATATTGGCATGTATTTGAATCGACGACTTGTTCCGTCGGAAATAGGTTTGTGGTTGCCGCAATAGGTAGCCGACGGGGGCTGGCGCCAGTTGAGAGGGATGACCAGTGGGCAGCAGTGGTTCGAAAACTTTCCTTGGGGCGGTCGATACTTACGGAGTAGTCAACGTTGGTCCGGCGAGGGAGTGGCAAGAGCCACGATGTGTTTGAAAAGGGGCACTAAGAGTTTTGGGGCAGAAGAAAAAAAAAAAAAACGAGAAAAGAAAGCACAAAAAGATTTTTAAAAAATAGGAAAAGAGAAATGGGCTTCGTTTTGGGCTGGTTTTTATTCCATGGGCTGTTTAGGTTGAGCTTGAAAGAGAAGTTAAAAATTGACCCTTAAATGGGCTAGAAAATTGAAAATGGGCTTTGGGCTAAGAATTATCCTTTAAAAAAAAAAAAAATTCATGTGGGCCTAGCTCAACAGGGTTGAGCTTGATCCGGTCGAGCCTAAACAAGCTTGATCTGGTCGAACTGGGCCAGGCTAGATCGGACCCGATCCGGTTCGGCCCCAAAAATAATATTAAAATAAATTTTTAAAAAAAATTAAAAATTTTGAAAATCCAAAAATAATGGTGTTGGATTAGGAATTTCTATATATTGCTTTTGTAATGTAATTAGACCTTTATTTGCTCGTATTTTGATTATATCGTATGTTTAATTTGCATATTTGATTATATTTAATTGCACGTGTTTAATTCTACTGCAGTTAGGATCTTAGTAGCTATGGTTGTTACTTTAATGACTGCGTATCCATATGATCACCTCACATGTTAGTGGATATGTATAAAATCAATCTAGACTGTCTGATAAAGATATTTTCTTTTAAAATGAACAAGATTAGATATCGAAAGGGCACTAATTGACCAATTAGTGTAATTAAGTCCCCAACCTTAGATTCTCTGGTTGCGTAGGAAGTGAGGTACACTCCCATGCCTCACTTGGTTTCTAGCCGACCCCAATAAGCTAGTGGCGACTCATTTTGTGCAAAATTCCTAAAAAATATCCTAATGTCACGTGGGGTATGGGCTTGGGAGAGCCTGCACTTGATCGTGGGCCTTATATCCGACCTTTAGGCAATACCCCTAAACCTATTCCCTCCCTCCGAGGGTAAGTCGCAACAATCCTTGAGCGCGAGCCTAGGTTTTACCAACTCGATTCAACCTGCTTATCTGCCACCTGAGTATCGCGTCCTCATTGTCCGCAATGCCCCGTCCCCCACCTTGCAGCTCTAACAAGGCGAGCCTGCTGCTCCTTATCGTGATGTCTTTATTGCTCGAGGCCGCGCGCAACTCGTGATCCCTTGCCATGAAGCCCAGCAATCCCTTTGACGTGCTGTCGTGTTCTTCATTCTAGACTCAACAAAATTCCCTCCGCTACAGTACTGAATCAAAGCTGCATCATCGCTACAGCAACTTCTCCATGCAAGCCCAGTCTTCTTCGCTACCGTGGCTAGTGTTATTGTGATTCGATGATCCTCATCTGGCGGTGAATCAGCTTTTGGTCGAGTTTTTTTTTTTTTTTTTAAACTTCTTTTGCGGTGAATCAGCCTTTGGTTGAGTTTTTTTTTTTTAAACTTCTTTTGCAGGTCTTCTCAGAGTACCCAACAGAGACGTCCACAAGACAAACCCGAAAGGAGAGGACGCATGTCTCCACTTCTAATAAAATCCACGGAAGAAAAATCGTGGGAAAATATTCCTAGTAAAAGAGGGTAGTCAACTTTGAGAGGGGATTGGCTGTCTTTTACAAAAAATTGAAGACTAACTGAAGCATCCCCCTGCACGATGATCTTACTACACCTGTCCCGCTTCAAATCGCGAAGTTCCACCCTGGTCGAATATTTGATGCGGCACTTCCCTTCTGTTTCGCAGGTTTTCGAAGCGGTCCCGAAGCTTCCTTGTTGATCATCAAGACGTGAGTAGCCACGTCTCGGTCTTATTGACAAAGTCAAACCACCGAGTATCACCCACGCCACCTCCCGTTGCGGCACCAAAGCTGCTGTCCAGACGTGCCACAAGCTCGATGCTCTAAGTCCCAACAATTCCAAGCGAGGCTTCTGTCCAGCATGCAATCCTTAGTAAAGTCCAATCACTGCTCGACGAGGTCAAGACTTTGTGCCACCAACTGCTGTCCCGAGCCGAGTCCCTACGTGATCTTGCTGATCATCCATGATCTCACCGATCCTCCGTGAACCATCACCGTTGACGCCATCAAGCACCGCCTCACATCGCCGGTCACCCGTTGAGTGGATTCCATTCGTTTCAAATTTTGTAATATTATTTGCGGAATTAGGCAATTATCTTATCTAAATTTGATTTGGATATTTTATTGCCTAATATATGCTTTTCAATATCTTATGTGCATATCCGAATGATAAGCGTATTTCTAGTTAGGATTTACTGTCTAATTCGCAACCGCACACCGATTTTTTACTCAATCTATAAGGCTTTAGATGGAATAATTAATCACGCGGGAATAAAATTGATATCTTGATCTTTAAGGTTTAAGATCAATTTATCGATTTTATTAGCGAAATAATCAAGTTTGATTTAGATATTATTTCTTGATTTGAAAGATATATGGTATCTTTGATGATTCCGAATGGCTTGGTGCTTGTCTTGTCTCGACTGCTTTATTTATTGTGAATTAGGTTTGGGTTAGAATATTGCATACTTTATGGTTATTTGCATATTTAGATTAAGCATTTTATTTATCATGGATTGTCGAAAATAAAAAATAAAAATAAAATCATAAATTTAGGATGTTAGATTTTTGACATTTTTTAATTTCGAAATTAATAAAAAAAACAGCAAAAATCATCATGCATATGTTATGTAAAATTAGGGCATCCTTTGTACGTCATTGCACATTAGGATAAAAATTGCATATTTCATTTTAAGTTTAGATTGATTTAAATAGACTGCATCTTAGATTAGAGATTGTTAAGATAATATCTTGGTTTAAATTAGGGTTTAGCCTAACCTAATCCTTAATATAAGTTGGATAGAACCTTAATTTAGCTAGATAATTTTCACATTTTTCTAATTTCGAATTTCATAAAAAAATACAAAAAATGTCTTAGGATAAGTTAATTCCATTTTCTAGGATAGATTTCACATTTATTAAGAAAACGCACAAAATATTATATGCATGTCATCTAGAATTAGATTCATGAAATGCATGCCATTTAGTAATTATTGCTAGGTCCATTTTATTAGAAATTGCATGTCATTAGAATTAGGTCATTTAGTTATATTGCATTGCATAAGACATGATTCTCATTAATTAAATGAAAACAAAAAGAAATTGCATGTTAATTAGAAATCATATTTAGGATTGATGATGTGAATTTTGATCTAACGACGCAGATGCTTTCGTTGCCACGAGGTAAAACTTGCATTTTTTTATTTGCTTTCTTGGGTGTTAAATTGATGGATTGCGCATACGCATAATCACCTCACATGTTAGGTAAATAGATTTAAAATCAATCCAAGCTGCCTGCAATATATTTTTTTTTTTTGCAAATAAAAGAAATGATACCAAAAGGGCATTAAAGAAATTTTGTGTAACCAAGTCCCCATATCCTTAGTCTCTAATTTGTAGGAGTAAAATAATTATCCCATTATTTTACTTAGGTTTCTAATTGACCTACTGTAAACTGATTAGTAGTGACTGCTAGATAAAATCCATTTGCATATTAAGAAATTTGAACTTAAGTTGCGAATTGGTATGGTTTGGAAGAGCTCGAGTTAAGTCTATGCTTAACAATCCGTTAGCCAAACCCTGGGTGGTTCAAACCCAAAATTTTGTTCACGACAGTTCGGCGACTCCACTGAGGACTTGAGTTGAAACTCTTAGCGGACTTAGGCCAATTTTCTTTTTCGAAAAATGCTTTTGTTTGACAATGAGGATCCTAGGTACGTCCCTAACATTTAAGTTGTTAAATGTTCGTGCAGATAGGGAGATATAAGGAGAGTAGTCTTTGCTAACCCTTGTCTTGTAGGTTGGAGTTGAGGATGAATGTTTTAAATTCAAGTTATTGAAGTGTTGTTTGATTTAAACTGTTGTGCATGCCTTGCATTTAGCACTACACTTTTGCACACACAACTTGCCACCAGACCTGGGCCGCACTAGGACACTTAGGATGATATTGAGTTGGATACGACTTCAACGTCGAGACCACGTAGTAGAGGTTGCCCAACTCAATCCCGAAAGTTTTTTCTTTGTGTCAATAATGTTTCCCTCTGCCCGCGAAACTGCGTCGCATTGTGGTATCATGTTTTACTAAGCCGAAGTTAGGAGGACTTGACTTAATATATGAGGCTGCAACTAGTCATCCCACCCTGCTAGCTTCACTTTGCTAAGCTTGTCTAGAGTAGAAATCAAACCTCACATTTCATGTGCTTGTCTATGTGGTTGCTATCGATTTTTCTTGGTGAAGTAAGTCTTCTATCTCTATACTATGCAATTTACTTCCTAGTCCATTTTTTAGAAAATGCCTTTCTTGTACAAACTTTTCATCAATAAATAAAAAAAATGGAAAAATCGATTAGATCATTGTTATGGATTGACTTTTGACTTACACCTCATGCTTACATGTTCCCGTTCATTGAATTAGGTGATTATGGAGCAATCCTGCTCACTCATTCATTCACGATCGAGAGCTAAAATGATGGAAGAGCCTATCTCGTCAAGCAAAAGTGCTGCGATGACATAATTGCTCTATCTTCAGTGAAAAATTGCAACTCCAAGAAGAGAGCCAAGAAGACTTTTTGAACTGTCTCATTTTCCTGAGATAGTCAAATCTGATGGCACCATGAAGAGACTAGTGACCTATCAAGAGGAAAGAATATCTGACCTGAAGGGTTTGCATCACAAGATCAAAGAGAGTGAAGAATTCAAGTACACATGATTCATGGTCCTAAGTAGTTCGATTTCCTCATTTAATTAGGGGCATGCACCTTCCCATGTGTGGGAATTTTTATCGCTTTTTAAGGGATTGGTTTCAATTTCTTTTGTTCTTGAACATCACATTTTTCATTCAAATAAATGTAATTCGATTGATGAGTATTAATAAAATTACAAATTTTGTTTTGAAGACATGATAGGGTACACCAAACCAGCCCGGTGACGATATCCAATAATGAAAAGAAAATATTATCCATGGAGAAATTTTGAGGACTGGACTTCTTCATGCTTCCTCATAAATAAAAAAATCTTTTTTGAAGCAATTTCCAAAAGCATGAATTAGGTTACCCTTGTTTGTTTTTCTAACTCATTTATTTTATGTCTTAGAGCATAATAAAGAGGTGTTTGAAAATAACGTGTCAATTTCCAGTGATAATGGGCTCATTGATTTGGGAACATACATCCGAAGGAAAAATGGATGTGGGGCGACTCTCATTACTGCTTGTGTGAGATATTAATTCCAAAGAAGCAAAAGGAGCACTCAACCCTTCTCAACTCCATGCTTGATGCCGAAAAAATGTGTATCTCATTTTTTAATTTAATCAATTCTGGAAATGACATTCTCTCCCTTTTTCCTTGCAGATGACGAACTTAGGAATATGTCAAATTCCGATGGTGATAGCAGACTAACAAAGCCAGTTCTTTGGTGTATAACGGAAATTAATCAAGTTTCATTTCTCATTGCATAGAATCCTATCCATGCACGTTCTTTTATGCAAGGGCAAAATGGAGTGTTTTTCAAATCAAACATCGAAGTTTCAATATCAATTGATAAGAGGCAATTCATGGACAACCATCTGCACTTGATATCCTAACACATCTTGAATGACTTCTTGATAAGTTCATAAAATGCTTGTAACTTTCAAAAGAATAATTTTTGCATGATAGATTTACCTATCTAATTCACCAATTCTCTTGAAGATTGTCATCACGTACCAATTTAATGAATGATGTAGAATGGATTAAGCATGCTAAATGAGACTTCTTAGGATGATGAAAGGCAAGTCTTATCCTATACACAGTCCTCTACCTATATACTTGTGAGATGAGTATAAAAAAATTCCATATCTGTAAGGTAAAGTGTTCTCTCGCAAAAGGTACGACAACCAAAATGATGAGGGGCAGTTTATTTCTCTATCCTAAACACTACAGGTGATCCATTGCTCTTACTTGCATCAATCTTCAAGTCGTGCTATTACATTGAATTCATGTGGTAATTTAAGTGCCTTAGGATGACGAAGAGCATTTCTTTCTCTATCCTATACACTTATATCCTTTGCATAGCCCACTTGAGCCTACAATTTTATTTCTTCAAACCTAGTTGGTGATCATCCCACATATTAGGGCAAGGCAAAAGACAAATGAAGAACCTTGTGTCATTCGAAGTATAATGGCATGACATATGCATTATGCGTAAGAATTAAAATCAAAATAGAACCAAGGGGCATGAAAAAACAGTATGCCTGGTAAAAGCAAAGCCAATGCCCATGAAAAAAAAAGTAAAGAAAAAATGAATAAGAACTAGGGGCATGAAAAAGCAGTGTGCCTGGTAAAAGCAAGGCTAATGCCCATAGATGAAAAAATAGAGTCAAGATAGGTGACTGTCAATTGCAAGAATTGAATCCCAATGGAGCAATACTCAAAGAACTCAAATGCTGAGTTTTCACAATCAGTAGGGCACTTTATGAAGATAATGTCCGATGGTGAAAAAGAAAACTGGTGGCAATGCCAAGATGATCACCAACTCTTATCCTTCACACATATTTTGAGCATAATGATCCTTTTGTTTCTCAACCCATGAACCCAGCCTATGTTACGTCCTTAGAAAGTCTCTTTAGATTAGGGCACTTGAATTAACGTAGGGGTTCACATGTTATAAGCATCTTTCGAAGAAGTGCGAGCAATATTATTTCTTTCTCATTTTGCAGGGTTCTTGACTTGCAAATCTGGAGATGATTATAGAATTATTCTTTCAATAACCTTGACTCAAAGAGTCCCTTTGTTAAGCCATTGACCAAGCCCACATTACGGTCCTTATTAAAGACCTCTTAGATTGATAAGGTCATACTGCTTGAGAGAATATTCGGACCCTTGTCGAAATGATGATGGTGAGATGAAGTGATTCTTCTAAAATAGCCCTTCCGAATGAGAGTGAGTGAAGGTCCTTTCTAACTGGAAGTCTCTCATTTAGTATTCTTAAGAAATCCATGTCATTGTTTTAAACGACAATTCCCTCCAGTGGAAATTTTGGTGATGCAAATATGGTAAAGTCATTATGCATAAACCTTGAATTTTGAAATGTGCATTTTAGAGTAGCTCAAATTGTCTATGCCTTTAAAGAATGCATATCAGTTTTACTATAATCATGTTTGATAGGTAATATTTCCTTGAAGATCGGGTAATACTTGATGTTCAAGTTGCTCCTTAAAATTTGGTGTGCTTCCGTAACCCAAAGTCCTTTCATCAACTCAGCGTGCTTCTATAGCCCAATGTCCCTCTTTATTGACCCGGCGTAGCCCGAAGTTCATTTATCTTGACCTAGCTTGCTTTCGTAACTCAGAATCCATTTCATTGACACGGCGTGTTTTCGTAACCCGTTGTCCCTTTTTATCGACCCGGTGTGCTTCCGTAGCCCGGATTTCTTTTATTGACCTAGCGTGCGTTTGTAGCTTGGAGTCCTTCTTTATTGACCTGGCGTGCTTTCGTAGCCCGGTGTACGTTTATATTGACCTAGCGTACTTTTGTAGCCCATAGTCATTCTTTGTCGATCCGGCGTGCTTTTGTAGCCTGGTGTCCGTTTATATTGACCTAGCATGCTTTCGTAGCCCAGAGTCCCTTTCATCAAACCAGCGTGCTTCCATAGCCCGGATTTCTTTTATCAACCTGGCGTGCTTTTGTAGCCCAAAGTCCTTTCCATCAACACTCGATTGAGCTGTCCCCCAAAGAATTTTCTCCAGATTTAGTCTGATTAAGGCGATCAAATAATGGTTCAGGTCTAGGTCAGATGATCCATGCTACAACACTAGGCGACCGAAGAAAGGTTCGGGTCCTAGCCAAGCAAATAGGCGACCGTAGAATGGTATGGGTCCTAGACAACATTTATTTTCCAATTCTGGTGACCATAGAATGGTACGGGTTCTGGAAGGCGAATCCCCGTTTAGGCGACAGTAGAATGGTACAGACCCTAGACAACATCTATTTCCCAATTTAGGCGACAGTAGAATAGTATGAGTAATGAAAAATCATTTTTGTTGAGGCGATTGTAGAAAGGTACGGGCCCTAGACATAACCAAACACTGTCATATTGGGCAACCATAGAAAGGTATGGGTCCTAGGAAAGCAGTCTCTTTACTAAGCCATGTTTCTATTCTGGACGACCATAGAACGGTACGAGTCCAAGACATATAACACCAACTATCTTGAATTACTCTACATTCCTCGAAGGTAAGTTATTCCAGGTAGGTTCCTTTACTATTTGCATTAGTATTTCCATGCATCATATAAATTGCATTTTAAAATGGGATTTATTTTTCGATAAAAAAAAAATTATTCATTGCATGTTCAAAATTTAGGTCTCAATTTATCTTTGAAGGCAACCTCTACGAGTTCACCTTCAAAGAGGGGTAGCTGTTGATACCTCAATTTTGGTGACCTATTTAATCATTTATCGCATTAAAAATCAGAGATTGATTTTAATCCCTAAAAAAAAAGTTAATTAAATTGCATAGTATATAATTCTAGGTGCATTTATTTTGCATTTAGCATTGGACTAATGACTGGGTTAGATTTGGTGGTTCTGAGCTTTAAATTGACAGGTTGGACTAAGCCCACGACAAGAGAAAATTGAACCAAGCCCATATTATGGACTCATCTTTGTGAGATTTCAAATTTGAAAAGTCCTATTGCAATTTTGAAAAAATCAGTAAGGAATATTCATTTTTTACAAAGGAAATCTAAAGGAGATGTGGAAAATAAAAAGTAATATTGCATGCGGAAAAGAAATCTTCACGGATGTGGATTTAAAGAGGAAATTGAAACCCTAATTCTTGGCCTATAAAAACGTTGTTTGCATAGGGCTTTAGGAGAGGCCACGCACAATAGAATACACGACCATTGACAAAGACACACAATTGAGAGCATAGAGAGAGAAGAAACTATGGGGGAAACAGATGATAGCAGGGGCCACCATTCTAAAAAGAAGCCATTACATGAGAGAGAGAGAGAGGGGGGAGGGCTTAAGGGAATATTTAGCCAAAATTCGGTCAAAAAGAGAGCAAGGGAGTTGCGGGTTTTCATCCTTGAGCACGAGCCTGGGTTTTACCAACTCGACTCAGCCTGCTTCTCCGCCGCCCGAGTAATGCATCCTCATTGTCCGCGATGCCCCCTGTAAGAGTTTTCCTAATATTGACTAAATTAATTGATATTGTAATTTACTGTTTTTACGGTTACCGTAAAATATGGTTAGTCTAAGGTGAGATAGAAGGTTTCTTAATTAGTCTAATATAGGGTTGGTTAGTGTGGGTCGAGTTGAGCCTGGCCCGTGATGAGGGGGCTTGGTTGGAAACTCTATAAATAGTGCTAAAGTCTCTCATCTAACCCTAATTCTCACCTGTATTCTCACCTAAGGGGCATTTACCTAACGCTACACGTGAGGGGGTCGCCTCATTGAGCCGGTGATACGGAGGGCAATAGAGGAGAAGGACTTGATGCGTGGATCCCCTTGATATGTGGGTAATCCATTTTCTGCTTCTGCTTTATGTTCAATGGATCCCAAAACAGGTGCGTTCATCTTTCTACCAAATTATGCATGTTCTTGTTCTGGTTATGGAGATCTTGGGGTTGCGCAATTTGCATCCAACATGTGGTATCAAAGCAACCATAGCTCTAGAACTTGAACGCATAAAGTTTTTGTTCTAATTTGTGATTTTTGAGATTTTTTGTTTAATAAAAATAAAATTAAATCACAAATTAGAACTAGGCTCGACGAGATGAGCAAGACGGTTGGCGGCACGTCACTGGGGGATGTCTCACGTGCCCCCACACGCGGCCAGGGCGTCAGAGACGCGTCCACACATGGTCACATGCCCTCACGCGCTCCCACGCGCGGGGCGCGGCTCGCGCATGCACTCCACACGCCGTGCACTCAGGCGGCGCGTGGGGGCGCATGGAGCCTCCATTCGGCGCTTGGCTAGCGGTGTTGGATTCGTATGGCCGTCCTCTATCTCGTGGTGTATTTATTTTACATGTTTGATAATTTTATGGATGTGAGTAATACATACGGAACCCTAAATACGTGTATTTTTAGTGTTTTTCTACGTATTTTTCTTGTATTTTCTGTGATTTTGGAAATACAGGTGATGGGTTACTAGTATGTTATCACATAAATATTATGAATGTGTGATTCATTAATAAAATCAATCTTTATTATAAATTGAAACTGGCTTAATGAGATACAATTAGTGTGTGATAGTATTTGAGTTATGTATTGAGGTGATGAGAAACTATAAAGGTTATGAAACTTTTGTTGCTCAAGCATACTCCTTAACACGCTGGTAATCTTTGAATGATGGACATCTTAAGAACTCATGACCAAACTAATTATACTGATTAACACATCTGCTGAATGTGGGTAATGCATGTCGGTTAAGTTATTGCATATTGTAT
This sequence comes from Eucalyptus decipiens, assembly GCA_014182575.1. Lineage (NCBI taxonomy): Eukaryota > Viridiplantae > Streptophyta > Magnoliopsida > Myrtales > Myrtaceae > Eucalyptus > Eucalyptus decipiens. The sequence continues at coordinate 38,119,763 of CM024619.1, forward strand.
CTAAACTCACCTGATCGCTAGTTAATGTCTATCAAGTTGAATATTTTTATGGTTAAGGAGTATGACAATATTTACACAAAGCAATAGTATCTACTGTTAAATTTTAGATATTTGGTTTTCTGGTTTAACTCAATTAATAGGCCACTGGTTGATTACAATGATAATTTGTTACTTAAAAATTGGTTAATAAATCAGTTGTTGGTCTTGGAGTTATTTTTTGCCTTATGAACTCATGAGTAATAATGGATCAGTTGTCAAGCTTGTTGATTTGGTGTACCATATATTACTATTGATGTTAATTTGTGAAAGATATTCTAAATCAGCATTCTTTTAATGTTGTTCTAGTAATCAGTAATCGGGGTGCACAAGAGATGATTGCTTCTATGTTATGAGAAGTTTCTTGTGTTGCTGTGATCGTTGATCTCATTGGAATCTGTCTTTCAGGTTCGCTATATATATGTGTGTGTGTGTGTGTGTGTGTGTAATAAAGATTTTATTAATGAACAAAGTAATGTAATTAGCATAATATGTGATTTTGGTGATATGCTGCCCCTATCACTAATGTTAAAATCACATGTATATGATGTATGTGAGTAGTAAAGTTTATATCCCTAGTATGAGAGAGTTTCAATAATTCAATTGAGTAGTGACTGCCAAAGTGGCACGCTTGATTGGATTTGAGAAATTTCGGTCTCGTATGCTGATTGGGATGTCTCTTGGTCTAATGCGTGGTCATACTCCCAAAGGAGGTGATTGTGTATTAGTTCATGGAGGTATACATGATGGTGTGGTAGAGGATTGACTGATCCCAGTGGTTCATCTGCCTAAAGGTGATGAATTCACAAAAATTAGAATATATTCTCATAACCGTTATTATATGGGGAGTGTACAACTGCATGTCATGTATTCTAACCAAAAGTGATTATATGATTATGCGTGTAACTCTCTAGATGTGTACTTGTACGTCAAGTTACACGGTGCTCACATGATCCTAATTATATATATTGCTTGTTTTTCAGTCACTTTTTTTGTATTTAATAACTTCATTATTATTGAGGTTTTTACTGCTTCAAATTTTAAGTTGTGGACATATGAGTTGTTTCTTGAGAAAAGAGCAATTGAATTTGCTTACAGTCCATGAAGTGTTCCATTTTGGAACACTTGAAAAGAGGTTTGCCTGCGGACTGCACTGCTATAAGATGATGGAATCCTTAATTACTTGAAATTATATCTTGTCTGATATTGAAATTAGGACACATTTGCAAATATTGTATTTAAGTCCTAATGACATATACATCTCGTATATGGTTAAAAAGTTATTTCCGAAAGTTTTCTATTTAAAGAAAATGACCGAGATAAAGAATAAAACAATTACAATTAGTCTTAAAAAGTTATCAGGCTTAACAGTGGTCGTGAGTATTTTGGCAAGTATGACAATGCGAAATAGCTCAAAGGGTCATTTGTCAAATACTTGGTAAATTCCGGGGTGGTAACTTAATTACCATACCTGAAAATCCTAACAAAAAGATTTAGCCGAAAAGCATAAATGCACCATACTAAACATGGTGATGAGTATGATTAGTATGACTAATTTATCTAGTCTTTTGTGGGCTGATATTTTGAAAGTAACATTTTCACATACAAAATGTGTTTCTTATCAAAGTTATTTCATAAACTTCTTTTGAGTTATAGACTGGACATAAATTACTTGAATTATATTAAATTTAAAGGTGTAATGCAGAAGTGGGGTTATCTAATTCAATATTAAGTATGTTGGAATTTAGATCCACTTGGAATTATTTTGTATCTTACTCTAATTGTTCGAAGGAGTATTAATTTTATGACCCTAAAGAATGTACAAGTATTATAGAATCACATACTGTAAAATTTCTACAGTTCAACGTAATTGTAAAGGATAGCTACTCTCAAACTATTAAAGATAATAGTATGATGGAGATTACTGTGTTTTTTTTTTTTGGTTAAGAGAGATTACTGTGTTTTTGTCTTTACTTATACAAATAATTATGGAATCTCTTGTACCATAGACTAAACTTGTTGAGGTTCAAGGTACTATTCTTGATGTAGTTTATAATGAAACTTCTTAAACCTCTCAAGTGTAGAATGAAGTGGTTGCAGCTTTATTAAGGAGATTTGTTAGGGAAAGACGATCAGTTATACCATCAGACTATATAGTCTATTTGTGAGAGCATGATTACAATATCCAATATATGGTTGATGTAATGGCATATTTATAAATGTCGTTTCTTATTCTCAATCAAGTATGTGATTATATGCCATAAAAGGCAACCTACTATCTATGAAACATCATAGTGTTTGGAAACTAACTTGCCTAAAGATCATAAGTTCATTAATTACAAATTGGCGTACAAAACTAAAAGAATTTCAAAGAAATATTGTGGAATTTAAAGCCAAATTTTTTTTTTGACAAGGAATTTAAAGCCAAATTGATAGCTAAAGTTTTTACTCTGAAAGATGGGTGGATAGTTAATAGTGAAGAAATAATTATTTCTTTCTACTATTTTTAAAGATTCTTTCAGAGTGAATGTGGCATTAATAGCTCTTTTTGATATGGAGTTACGCTAAATAGATACAAAATCTATATTGTGCAATTGGAGGATTTTGCAACAGATGTTTCAAGTAAACTTGTATGTAGACTAAAAAGTCTTATTCATAGTTTTAAGCAAGTTTCCAGATAATATTATTAAAGTTTCATAGTATTATTATTTTGTTCAGTTGGGAACAAAGTAATTCAATTTATATATACTACAAGGTCAGTAGGAGAATATTTTTTTTTTCATACTCTATGTATATGATATTTTGTTTACAAGTTGTGACCTTGAGACATCTTATATAATTTGTACCGAGGTCTGTAAGGATTGTTTTTGCCATATTATATTAGATTTTCTCGGAGGACATTTGCTGATTGTATATTGAAAATATTCAATATACATCATTGCAAGCTAGGAATTGCTCCTGTTGTTAAGGGCGATGGACTGAATCTATTACATTGTCATTATTTAGATATTGAGAAAATCTAATTATATGGTGTACCTTGTGTCAATGCACTTAAAAGTATAATGTATGCTCGAATTTGCACTAGACTAAATATCATCTTTGTGACGGGACTTTTAGGAAAATATCAGTCAAATCCAGGACATGATCACTGGGTTGCTGTCAAGAAGGTTTTAAGGTACTTAAAGAGGACATGAGATTATATGCTAATTTACAGACATATTCAATTATTGCAGTTAGTAGGGTATTTAGATGTAAACTTTGATGGTTATTCTGATAACATGCAATCAATAACGGAATACATATTTATGTTAGGAGGAAGTGCAGTAAATAAAGTTCTATGTTATCTTCTACTATGTAAGCAGTGTTAGTAACATTTTTTTTTTTAAGCTGTTACTTGGGCCATTAAGCTCCGGAATCTCATGAAGGAGTTGACTGTTTTTAACTTTATGGATAGACCCATACGGTTGTATTTAGATAACAAATTTGTAATATTATTTATTTACTACAGAGGTCTCAAGGGGTTTAAATATATGGTGGTCAAAATTTTTGATCATAAAGAAACGGTACAGAAAGATGACGTTATAATATAACATATTTCCACATATGATATGGTTGCAGATCCATTAATTAAAGGCTTACGCTCATGTGTATTTGAGTGATATGTCATTAACATGGACCTAGGAGCATCATGAGATGCTGTTGTTTAGTGGGAGTTATTTTAGCTTTACTCTGATAAAGGTTTCATCTGTGTCCGTTACATTTAGTAACGGTTTGATATGTAACTTTTACATTCAATAAAATGTTTTTGAATGTGTTGTTATTATGTTGAATACATATTAATAAAGTCTCAAGGTATTGTATAAACCTTGAGTGAAGGCTAGGGGCATTCGGGCATCCGGTTATTAGCCTTGTGCATATGTCTTGTGATACATAAAGAAATGTTAACCATAAGGACAATATATATGTGAGTTCATTGGAACCATAAAGCATTCTCTAGTGGCATAAGTTTTTTCTATGTCGCCTGAGGTAAGAGAATAGTGACTGACAAATGGGATCTCTCTATGAGAAATGTTATTAATTTACCACACTACTATATTGAATCCATATCAATAAAGTTGAGAGCACTCGTGACCATGGAAGGCTCCGTGTGTATACATGCAGTTACCGCCATGATTTGGTGTTTAAGACTTTATGGGATATGATTGACTATTAAGAATTATCTTTAGACCAAATGTGCATACATACAGTACGATTTCAATTAATATAGTTCAAGTGGGAGAATGTAAGAGTTTTCCTAATATGGACTAAATTAATTGATATTGTAATTTACTGTTTTTACGGTTAACAGGGTTGGTCTAAGGTGAGATAGAATGTTTCTTAATTAGTTTAATATGGGGCTGGCTAGTGTGGGCTGAGTTGAGCCTGACCCGTAATGAGGGGGCCTGGTTGAAAACTCTACAAATAGTGCTCAAGTCTCTCCTCTAACCATAATTCTCACATGTATCATCACATAAGGGGCATTTACCTAATGCTACACGTTAGGGGGCAATAGAGGAGAATGATTTGATACGTGGATCCCTTTGATATGTGGGTAATCCCTTTTCTGCTTCCGCTTTATGTTCGATGGATCCCAAAACAGGTGAGTTAATCTTTTTACTAAATTATGCATGTTTTTGTTCTGGTTATATAGATCTTGGGGTTGCGCAATTTGCGTCCAACAACCCCGTCCCCTGCCTTGCAGCTCTAACAAGGCAAGCTTGCTGCTCCTTGTCGCGATGTCTTTATTGCTCGAGGCCATGCACAACTCGTGATCCCTCATCATGAAGCCCAGCAATCCCTTTGGCGTGCTGTAGTGTTCTTCATTCTAGACTCAACAAAATTCCTTCCACTACAGTACTGAATCAAAGCTGCATCGTCGCTACAGCAACTTCTCCATGCAAGCCCAGTCTTCTTCGCTGCCATGGCTGGTGTTCTTGTGATTTGATGATCCTCAACTAGAGGTAAATCAGCCTTTGGTCGAGTTTTTTTTTTTTTTTTTTACTTCTTTTGTAGGTCTTCTCAGAGTACCCAACAGAGACATCAACAAGACAAACCCGAAAGGAGAGGACGCATGCCTCCACTTCTAATAAAATCCACGGAAGAAAAATCGTGGGAAAATATTCCTAGTAAAAGAGGTAGTCAACTTTGAGAGGGGATTGGCTGTCTTTTACAAAAAATTGAAGATTAACTGAAGCATCCCCTGCATGACGATCTTACTACACCTGCCTCGCTTCAAATCGCGAAGTTCCACCCCGGTCGAATATTTGATGTGGCACTTCCTTTCTATTTCGCAAGTTTTGGAAGCGGTCCCGAAGCTTCCTTGTTGATCATCAAGACGTGAGCAGCCACGTCTCGGTCTTATTGACAAAGTTAAACCACCGAGCATCACCCACGCCGCCTCCCGTTGCGGCACCAAAGCTGCTGTCCAGACGTGCCACAAGCTCGATGCTCTAAGTCCAATCACTGCGCGACGAGGTCAAGACTTTGTGCCACCAACTGCTGTCCCGAGCCGAGTCCCTATGTGATCTCGCTGATCATCCGTGATCTCATTGATCCTCCATGAACCATCACTGTTGACACCGTCAAGCACCACCTCACATCACCGGTCACCCGTTGAGTGGATTCCGTTCGTTTCAAATTTGGTAATATTATTTGCAGAATTAGGCAATTATCTTATCTAAATTTGATTTGGATATTTTTTTGCCTAATATATGCTTTTCCATATCTTACGTGCATATCCGAATGATAAGCGTATTTCCAGTTAGGATTTACCGTCTAATTCACAACTGCTCACCGATTTTTTACTCCATCTATAAGGCTTTAGATGGCATAATTAATCACGCGGAAATAAAATTGATATCTTGATCTTTAAGGTTTAAGATCAATTTACCGATTTTATTAGCGAAATAATCAAGTTTGATTTAGATATTATTCCTTGATTTGAAAGATATATGGTATCTTTGATGATTTTGAATGGCCCGGTGCTTGTCTTGTCTCGACCGCTTTATTTATCGTGAATTATGTTTGGGTCAGAATATTGCATGCTTTATGGTTATTTGCATATTTAGATTAAGCATTTTATTTATCATGGATTGTTGAAAATATAAAATAAGAATAAAAACATAAATTTCGGATGTCAGATTTTTGACATTTTTTAATTTCGAAATTAATAAAAAAAACATCAAAAATCATCATGCATATGTCATGCAAAATTAGGGCATCCTTTGTACGTTATTGCACATTAGGATAAAAATTGCATATTTCATTTTAAGTTTAGATTGATTAAAATAGACTGCATCTTAGTTTAGAGATTGCTAAGTTAAGATAATATCTTGGTTTAAATTAGGATTTAGCGTGACCTAATCCTTAATATAAGTTGGATAGAACCTTAATTTAGCTAGATAATTTTCACATTTTTCTAATTTCGAATTTCATAAAAAAATACAAAAAGTGTCTTAGGATAAGTTAATTCCATTTTCTAAGATAGATTGCACATTTATTAAGAAAACACAAAAACATTTAGTGATTATTGCTAGGTCCATTTAATTAGAAATTGCATGTCACTAGAATTAGGTCATTTAGTTATATTGCATTGCATAAAGCATGATTCTCATTAATTAAATGAAAACAAAAAGAAATTACATATTAATTAGAAATCATATTTAGGATTGATGATATGAATTATGATCTAACGATGTAGATGCTTTCGTTTCCATGAGGTAAGTCTTATATTTTTTTTATTTGCATTCTTTGGTTTTAAATTGGTGGATTGTGCACTTGCATGATTATCTCACATGTTAGGTAAATAGATTTAAAATCAATCCAAGTTAGGGGTGTGCAAAAGAATCGGGATCCACTCGGATCGCCTGGAATCGGACCGAAACCGGTGGTTCTTGAGGGAACCGGTTCGATTCCCGGTGCCAATTTATGGGAACCGGTGGATACCGGTCCGATTCTCGGTTCCATGGGCGGGTCCGTCCACCCGCCCACCCGGACCGGACTGATTAATTTATATTAAAAAATTAAACAAACCCAGCAAATGGAGACGTCCGGTTCCCGGTTCCTGATGAGGCACTGATGCTTAGCTTAAAAGTAGCTAGGTTATTGGTAACTCACATCTTTCTTTTGCTCACCACGGTCCACGGCCACCCCATTCAATTTGAACTTCCTAACCTTTCTTGTCATCTCAACCGATTTTCAAGTGATGGTTGTAGAAAAGCAGAGTTTAGTTTCCCAGGGTCTTAGTTTAGGTGCATGAAGGATTTACAAAATCGCCACACCCTTGACAATGTCCGTCCAATTATTGTGAGACCGGTTCCATGGATCCACCCGGGAACCGGACCGGACCGGTGGTCTGGTTCCCGGGTGGATCCATGCAACAAACGGGTGGATCCCGATTCCAATTTTTTGGAATCGGTCCTTGGCGGGCAGTTCCTGATTCTAGGTTGGGAACTGCTCGCTCGAACCATGCACACCTCTAATCCAAGCTGCCTGCAAAAAGAACTTTGAAAATAAAAGAAATGGTACCGAAAGGGCATTAAAGAAATCTAGTATAACAAAGTCCTTGTATCCTTAGTCTCTGGTTTATAGGAGTAAAATAATCCTCCAATTATTTTACCTAGGTTTCTAATCGACCTACCGTAAACTGATTAGTGATGACTCATAGATAAAATCCATTTGTATGTTAAGATATTTAAACTTAAGTCGCGAATTGATATGGGTTTAGGAGAGCTCGAGTTAAGCCTATGCTTAACAATCCATTAGCCAAACCCTAAGTGATTCAAACCCGAAATTTTGGTCGCGACAATGATGTCAGGGAGAGAACAGGGTTCTTTGCCGAGCAACACAGAGAAAAATCCAATTGAAAACATAAAGGCTATGACCCTAAAAAGTGGTGAACAAGTGGGAGAATAAGAGATTTTCAAAGACAAGGAAGATGTGATTAATAAACAATCAAACGAGACAAGTAAGAGTAAACTTTTCTAGATAATCCTAACTCCTTTATGTATTCTTATTCTCTTGCCTGGACTCCTTTATTTTGTTTGTAGTTTTGTTTAACTGCTAAAGTTTGAACTCACTCAAAGTCTGTTGTTTTTCAGATTCAATTTTTAAAAACGAAATATTTATATTGTTCCTTGCGAAAAATTGTCTTCACACCTATTCACCCCCCTCTAGGTGTTTATACTAGCACTTACAGAATTGAGGATGTTATGGGGTTGGCCATGATCACCCCTATACTCTATAAAAGTGGCCAAATCCAGTAACTCATCATAGCTCCTGGTTCTAAATCCTTTAGTGGCTACATAGAAATATTTGTTCTTGAACCCAAAAGGATCATAGTCATGCTCCCAGTCCTGTCACGCTAACATACTCCGAGCGCGTGCCCATCCCTCAGTGGTCGATTAAATTGCGTTATCTTAGGACACGTTGCTGACTCATTAAATTTTGATACGCATGCAGAAGCGAAACAAATCCCCTAACAACCAAAAGCTTGGGGTAAGAAAGCAGGAAACCATTCACATAAAAAAAAAAAAAACAAGCCTTTTATAAACATAAAAAAAGGTTTATATACAATACTGGGCTATCTACAAAAGATCGGCTCAACAAAAAAGAAACTGTCATATGATCAATTAGTCAAACATGTTCGCCGATCCTTTGATCTCCACCTCCCCAGACTTTGGGGTTTCGAGTCCTCCACAACAGCCATATAAGGACTTGAAAATGGTTATATAATAACCATGAGACAATGTCTCAACAAGTTCACCCCTTAAACTTTGACTAGGAAGAAAATATGCCCCAAGGGCTACCTAAGTACAAGCATAAGTCAGAGGACTTACCTTTGCCTAAGATCCTTCTTGTAAGTCAATTCAATTCATAAAATCACCCAAACATTTCAATCAAAATCAACCAATAATCGATCAGTCGACTCATTTGACTCCATACCATTGATGCCATCTATAAACTCAATCGATTCGAATACTGTTCACCTAAGCTGAAATAAATATATCCATATATCATTGCTCCACAAAGCTGATGTCTAAATTGCTCACCAAGCTGCTATATCAATTATAGCTCACTGAAGCTGCTAAATAATATTTGCTCACCAAAGCTGCTAGATAACTATAATGCTCACCGAGCTGTTATAAATCTATATTCCTCACCTAAACTGATCAATGCTCACCTAAGCTAAAATGGTACTTAAAAACCACTTTCGGTGGCAACACCCAACACCCGGTATTTTCTAATTAAAATGCCCATATATCACAATCATCATTCAATTCAATAATACATCATTCAATTACATAAACTAAACACATCACCGTGATCAGCTCGAAATTCTATCAAGCGGCTCCCGATATAATTTTCGGAAAATATTAATTAATTAATAATTAAATAAATTCCGAAAATTAATTTAATTTAAATATAAAATAATATAATTAAATAATATTTAATTTAATTAATTTAATTTAATTAATCTAATTAATTAAATGCAATAATTAATTAAAAGTCTAATTAAGATTACACTAATCTAATTACATAATTAGACTAATTAATCTATCAACTAATCTAATTATGCACATAATCTAATCAACATTTAATTAAACTAATCTAATCACATAAATCATCATTAGCATAATCTAAACACTCCTAAGCATGATTAACTCTCTAAGCAAAGTTTAGTAAGTAAACTCACTGGATTTGCAGGTCGGTGAGTCCATGGTGACGGCAATGCGGAGATAAGCAATAAACTCCGAAATGGCGACGCTAAACGGAGACTGGACCAGACCGAAATCGGCCACAAGGCTCACAGTTGAGCTGACTTCACTGGTGGGTGCCTTCGGCTCAGTGGGCTGACTGAAAACGTGCGCTACTAACTGAGTTCGAATGGGCCCGCGAAGTTGAATCAATGGGACGAGCTGGCGGTCAACTCCTGGTTCGTTGATTGACTCGTGGAGAGGGACGGCACGCGGCAAAGATCTGGGGAAATGGAGCAACAAATGAGAGAGATGGACGTGGCAGCAAGCATACGAAGGGGGGCGGTCAACAACAGCTTCAATTGGTTGACTTGGGGGGGGGGGAGAACAAACGGTGGTGGAGAGGGCAGACGTCGATGGAAATGAACGGAAAGAGAGAGAGCGAAGGAGAGGGGTAGAGAGCGTCAGGCGATGAGACAGACGGGCAGAAGAAAAAACGGAAATGATGAGGCTGCAGGGGAGTAAGGTTACGTTTGGTTCAGCATTTGCAAGGGGCTTTGAGCTCAATGCAAATGCTGAAAGCCTAAAGCTACTTGGAGAAATGCGATTGTGTTTGGTAAAAAATTTTTGCAAATAAACTTTGAGTTGAATATGCATTTGGTAAAAAAAAATTGTCACAATGAGCTTTGATGAGTATAATATACATATATATATATATATATATCTTTTTTTTTTAATTCAACAAAACCGTTCCCCGATCCGGCGAAGGGCTATGGCCGTTGGAAGAGGTCACTCTTTTAGAGAAAACTTCCTTGAGTGTTTTGAAGTTGACAAAACGTTTCTATCAGTCTAGTCTGAAGACTTGCAGACTCTACTATTAAAGTCTGAAGACCTCCGGACTGCCAGACTCAAGACTCAAAGTCTATCCACATTGACAGTTTATAGATCATCGAAGAAGGCTTATTTGAAACGAAGTATTTCGTTAAGGATTTGATTCTGTCGACTAAAGAAGATCTCTTGGCTGGATATAGCATGTTAGAATCCATTATTCAAATCAAGATTGATTCAAGGATTTTGGATCCGTTGATTGGCGAAGTATACTTGGAAGGTTCTACTTATGGAAACCTAGATCCTGATTGTATGGGTGAGCAGGATTGATGGGCTATCGTCATATTCCTTTAATAGCTCGAAAATCTTCCTAATTGATTCTATCCAACGGGTAGATTGGAAGAATTCCTTTGGTAAGTGCCAACGAGTGTGATGGCATAAAGGAGTATATAAGGAAGACATTCCAGTTGTTTGAGTGTGTGTGCGATAAAAGAATTTAAAAGTCTGAAGCTCCTTGTTCTTAGTCAATTAAACTGTTGAGCGAAATCTTGTACACAAAAGAGAGTCTACATCTTTGAGAGACCTTGAGAAAGTGTAGCTGAGTCTCTACACTGTGGAATCAAGGAAGAGCCTTACTATAACAACTCTTTTGTTTCATAGTGAAATCCAGCCGGTGAGCTGTCAGTGCGGAAGAGTGGACGTAGGCTTAGATTAAGCCGAATCACTATAAACTTTGTCTTCTTATTCTCTTTCCTACACTCTTTTACTTTGATCGTAACACATTTTATTTACAGGAGACAAATTTCCTTTTCATAATCTATTGTTGATTAAGTGCTGCACAATTATCTCTGAAATTTGTTTCTACACCTATTCACGCCCCTCTAGGTGCTCATACTAGCTTTCATGATTGGTATTAGAGCCTGTGTACTCACTTAAATTGAACTATTTTACTTCAGTGTTAAAGATCCATGGCTAGTATGTTGGCTCTTGGACTGGTTGAAGGGCAAAGCAATACTAGACCGCCTTATTTTGATGGAAATGAATACAACATTTGGAAAAACAAGATGAAGGCATTCCTAAGATCAAAGGATCCTGTGAAATGAGATGTGGTAGACAAAGGAATCATTCCTAAAGCTGCACTTGTCTCAGAAAGAGGAAAAGAAGCCGTTGAGTCTAGTGAAATGACTTAAGAAGAGATAACTAAGAGACAAGCTCTTGATGTAAAAGCAATTTATTCTTTATATTGTGCATTATCACATATTGAATATAACAGAATATCTTCTTGTGATACAGTTAAAGAAGTCTGGGATAGATTACACATCACCTATGAAGGAACTGATCGAGTGAAAGAAACCAGAATCAACATTCTGCTCGGTCAATACGAAGCATTCAAAATGAAATCAGGAGAATCTATCACTGACATGTTTAGTCATTTTACAGAAATTGTGAATGGTCTTGAAAATCAAGGTCAACCAATTTCTGATCCCATGAAAGTAAACAAGCTACTACGTAGACTTTCCAAGGATTGGAATCATATAAAGACATCAATAAGAGAGACACAAAGAATTATGCCACTTTCTGTTGATGAATTGGTTGGGACTCTGCAGTCTTATGAAGTGGAGCAAATCAATGAAGATGAAGATCCTAAAGGTAAGAAATTTATTGCATTAAAATCTAATGATGATTCTGATGTCATAGATTCTGAAGACGATATGGATGATGAAGAGCTTGCTCTCATGATAAGAAGATTCAGAAAGCTAAACAAAAAGGGGAGAAAATTCAATCCAAAGAAACAAAGTTTTCAAAATCAACAGTCTAAGTCAGTTGAGGATGATGAATCCAATAAAGATGTAGTCTATTTTGAATGTAAGAAAAATGGACACATCTGACCCAACTGTCCCCTTCTGAGGAAAAAGAAAGGAAAAGTTGAGAAATATCGATAAAGCAGAAACTTGGAGTGATACAGAATGTGAAGAAAGCGATGATGATTATGCCAATATTTGTCTCATGGCACAATCAGATTTAGATTCAAACTCCGAGATAGACTCAGATTCAGATAGTGAATTCGAGAAGTAATTTGAATATTCCTACTAGAGTTTCTAAATACATTAATGAATTGTGTCTTAGTCTCAAAACTTCTCTCAAAAGGATTTCTGAACTTAAAAGAGATAATTCTGCACTAAAACAACATGAAATTGTTTTGAAAGAAATTGTCAAAAGCTTAGACAAAAATGTTACTACTTTGAAAGAAAATGCAGACAATCTTTCAAAAGAAAATGCATTATTGAAAAATGATATCTCAAGTATTTCTAAAAGATTTTCTATAGGATCTGAGAAATTGGAAAAAATTCTTTCAGCTCAAAGACCTTACTTCAACAAATCAGGTTTAGGAATGACTGCTGAAACCATTCCTCTAATTGATTTTCCGAAAGTAAAGGAAATAATTAAGCAAAGACCTACTAGAGATGCTTACAAAAGTTATTTCCAAAAAGTTTTTGTAAAACTAGTAGGTTGCAGTGCTCTTAAATGTTCTAAGTGCAATAGTTTAGATCATTTTGAGAAAGTATGTCCTATGGTTTGGAAACCTGTTAAGAAGATATGGGCAAAGACCGTATATTACACTTACACCAATGGACCCAAGAAAATATGGGTACCAAAGAAAACTTGAGTCTCTTTTCTAAATGCAGGTCACTATTAAGAAAAATGTTAAGTGGTATCTGGATAGTGGATGCTCAAGGCATATGACAGGAGATTCAAATTGCTTCATAAAACTTGTTCAAGTTAATGGTGGAAAAGTTTCGTTTGGAGGAAACAGCAAAGGAAGAATTGTGAGATACGGAACTGTAAAGATTGGAAACCTCATGATCAATAATGTTTCCTTAGTTGAAGGACTCAACTACAATTTGTTAAGTATCAGTCAGCTGTGTGACACTGGTTTCAAAATCAACTTCTAAGAATGAATATGTTCAGGAACCAGTAAAGACTCTTCCCAGTCTTTCACGGGTCGAAGACATGGGAATATCTACCTCTTGGATATCAAACCAGATGAAACCAAATGTCTAATCTCAATTCAATAAGAAGTAAACTTATGGCACAGAAAACTTGGCACATTAACATGAAGCAAATAGCCAAAATCTCAGCAAAAAAACTTGTTTGTGGACTACCCAATCTATCATACCAAAAATCTTATCTATGTACACCATGCGTATTGGGAAAACAGGTAAGAAACTCGTTCAAACCAATAAATCAAGTCTCCATTAATCGTGTACTGCAGCTCTTGCATATGGATCTCTTTGAACCAACCAGAACTTAAAGCATTGGAGGTAAAAAATACTGTTTAGTGATTGTGGATGATTTTTCACGATTCACTTGGGCATAATTACTAGCAAGTAAGTTTGAAACCTTCTCTTATTTTACAAAGTTTGCTAAAAAGGTCCAAAGTGAGAAAATGGTATGTTATTTCAAGTATACGGACAGACCATAGAGGTGAATTTGAAAATCAAGACTTCACAAAATTCTGTGATGAATCTAGTCTTCAGCATATGTTTTCTTCACCATATACTCCAGAGCAAAATGGAGTCGTGGAAAGAAAGAACAGGTCGCTTAAAGAAATGCCTAGAACTCTTTTAATTGAAAGTAACATCTCTTCTCGCTTTTGGGCTGAAGCAGTTTCTACAGCATGTTATATTATTAATAGAGTCTTTCTAAGGCATATTCTGGAGAAAACTCCCTATGAGTTATTCAAAGGGAAAAAGCCTATTGTTTCATATTTTCATGTATTTGGATGCAAATGTTTTATATTGAAAAATTCAAATGATCGTGTTAATAAGTTTGAAGAAAAGTCAGATGAAGGTATTTTCCTCGGATACTCTATCACAAGCAAAGCTTACAGAGTTTACAATAAAAAGACTCAATCTGTAGAGGAATCGATGAATGTCAAATTCCAAGACTTTATGTAGAATCAATCGATTCATACTCATCTTGAAGAATCTGAACCTGCTTCAGACTCTACAAAGTCTAAATCTCCAGAAATAGTTCAACCTTCAATAGATGAGCGACAAATGATCAACGAAGATTCAAATGAAGAAAAAGATCAACAGTCTGACAAATCAACTAACAACTGGAAGCATAAGTCTAGTCATCCCAAAGATCTCATTATTGGCGATATTAATGAAGGAATTCGCATAAGATCCAAAAGGCGCGAAGAGTCTAATGCTATGGTTCTTATTTCTGAAATAGAACTCAAGAGCATATAAGAAGCTTTAATTGATGAAAGTTGGATTGAAGCTATGCAAGAAGAACTCAGGCAATTCAGCATCAATGATGTTTGGGAATTGACTCCTAAACCGAAAGGCAAATCCATCATTGGAGCTAAATGGGTTTTTAGGAACAAGATGAATGAGAAATGAAAAGTTGTAAGGAACAAAGCAAGACTCGTGGCCAAGGGATATACGCAAGAAAAATGGATAGACTATGATGAGACTTACGCACCGGTAGCAAGGTTAGAAGTAATTAGATTGTTACTTGCTTTTGCTTGTTATAAGAATTTCAGGTTATTCTAAATGGACGTCAAAAGTGCTTTTCTAAATGGATTTATCCAAGAGGAAGTCTATGTGGAACAACCACCCGATTTTGAAGACCCAAGGAAACCGGACTCGTATTCGGACCGAAAAAAAAAAGGCTTTATATGGTTTAAAGCTAGCACCTCGAGCTTGGTACGACAGACTAAGTAAGTTTTTAATTCAAAATGGTTTTGTCAAAGGTAAAGTAGATACTACATTATTTATCAAAAGAGAAAGCAAAAGTTTTCTACTGTTCAAATTTATGTTGATGATATTATTTTTGGATCTTTTAATGAAAGTCTGTATATGAAATTCTTTAAGTCTATGCAGGACGAGTTTGAAATGAGCATGATGGGTGAACTCACATTCTTTCTTGGGCTTTAAGTGAAACAACTAAAGGAGGGAATCTTTATTCATCAAGAAAAATATGCTAAAGAACTTGTTAAAAAGTTTCGACTAGAAAATTGCAAAAAGATTGATATACCAATGTCAAGTTCTTTGAAGTTGGACAAGGATGAAGAAGGAAAGAGAGTTGACAAGAAGCTATACAAGAGTATCATTAGTTCACTTCTTTATCTAACTGCTTCTAGACCTGACATTTTATTTAGTGTTTGTATTTGTGCCAGATTTCAATCAGACCCTAAAGAATCTCATTTAAGTGCTGCAAAGCGTGTTATCAAATACATTGCCTCAAATTCAAATTTGGGTCTCTGGTATCCTAAAGAAGGAGATTTTACTCTTCTTGGATACTCAAACGCAGACCTAGCCGGATGTAGAGTTGATAGAAAGAGCACCTCGAGCACCTGTTAACTACTTGGAAGCAGGACAATATCGTAGTTTTCAAGGAAGCAAAGTACATTAGCTCTTTCTACAGCAGAAGCAGAGTATGTAGCTCTTGAAAGTTGTTCACAAATTCTATAGATAAAACAACAGCTGTGAGACTTTGGAATTGAAGACTCATGCACCAAGATCAAATGTGACAACACCAACGCAATCAATCTCACCAAAAATCCGATTCTTCACTCAAGAGCAAAACATATAGAGATTCGACATTATTTCATTAAAGATCATGTTCAAAATGGAGAAGTTTCGATTTCGTTTATTGATTCAAAGAATCAACTGGCGGATATATTTACAAAGCCTTTAGAGAAAAATCAATTTGAAGTTATTCGTTCCAGACTCAATATCTTAAAGTCTGAAGAAGTTCAGACTTAGGACTGAAAGTTTAAAGGCACTCAGACTCAGACAATCAAAATATACGACTGTAAGTTCTTTCTATTTTAGAAACTTATCTCTCGGATCAAAACTTGAAAATGTACGATTATCCGTCCGAAATTGATTGGTGCTATTTTCGTGATTGTTGCAATCTTTCCTTTTCGAAAAGAAGTTATTCTTAAAATAACAGTTATCTAATTTTGAAAAATGCAGTTATTTTTTTAAAATGCATTTTTATATTTCCTTTTTTACGGCGTTTCATATGCCTCGCTTCGACTGCCTTATATACTGTTGGTTCCTCTTTGTTTTACTCACAAAAACCCTAAGAGATCATAGATTGTCCAATTCTGTCTTCTTCTCTTGTTTAATCCTCGAAAAGTTTCATCTTTCTTGGGAACCAAGCTTGGAATCTCTCAAAGACTGTGAAAAATGTCGTCTCATAGAAAGTCTTCGAGGATCGCGAACAGGGGACCACAGCAAATGCGTGAGGGGCCTACGCACTTTGATCTCACAGAGGAAGAAGAATCTTCTAGACAGCAGCAAAGCCCACAACATTCTCAGCAGCGTCCATCTCCTCCTTCTAGCCCTCAGAATGTTGCACATCAAGAAGATGAAAAAATCATCGAAGATGCAGAACCCGTAAGTACTCATAAGCCCTCTTTTATCTACAAGCTTTACTGTGCTTTGAAGAGGAGTGGCACTCCGTTGAACTACATAGATGGATTTCTTAAGAACAAAGGATATAAAAATGAGACTTTCTTCTTACACACAATGGAACAATTGGGAATTGTCCCTGCGGGGTCAGTAGAAGAAGCTATGGCGAATATCCCAAACGATCCACTTATTGGAGGATTGAGTCAACCAGATGGGAATGACGATGATAGGATGTACAATCAGTTTAAACCTAAAATGGGTGTTGCGGCAAGAATTCGTAACAAAAGGACAGACTTGTTTCGTTCGGAGGAGGACAATAAATTGTACTCCAAGTTGCTAAAGCGTGGGGTGATAAACCCTAGAAGTGTGGATTTTGATTTTCTTGACTCTGTGAATGTCAATCCGCGGGAAAAATTCAATCTTCTTCAACTCGAACAGTTTTGTTCTGAACTGACAGAAGCTCATGTTGAACTTACTGCTTATTTCTATTCTAATCTTAGCTTTTTGGATGCGAATAGATTCTCTTTCAGTGTTTGAGATCAGGACTATGTAGTTGACACGAATACATTGGCTGATGTGATTGGGGTTGAAAGAGGGAGATATCAACCTATCAGTGTGTCTGTTGCTCGTGCAACGATTGAGCTTGTTTAGGATAGAGAAGCGAAAGGAAAGATTTCCTATTCAAGAATGAATGCATCCAACATTTTGCTTCACAAGATAGTGATTAACCGCCTCAAACCAAAATCTACTTTAGAGACCGATGTTTCAAACTCGGGGGCAAAGCTGATGTATGCCATCAATGCTAGGAAAAAGTTCTCTCTTCCACACACTATAATGTTTCACATGTACAGAACAACGGTGGAGGACAAGGGTCAAATTTCGTACGCAGCTCTTGTGACCAAGTTATTCAGACATTTGAATGTTCAGCCTCCCCAAATTCTTTGTGTTCAAACATGAGATCAAATGGTGGTGGGACTGAAAATGGTCTCTAAAATACGTCTGAAGAAACTTAACAAGGCGTTGGAGCAGTTCAAGGAGAAAACCCCTGTCAAGATTCATTCGGTCTCTTCGGCGGCAAAGTGAAAAGGGAAGGAGCCTATGGTTGCTTCATCCAAGAAAAGAAGAGCTCTCATTATTGAGGATGAAAAGGATGAGGATGATGTCACCATTTCTGCAATGGCATTGAGAAACTTGCGTCGTTCTGTTCCAAAAACAACGGTGAGACAGGAAAAAGACAAGGATGAGATAGAACAAAGGACTGAAGAAAGAGAAGATTTGGAGAAAGAAGCAGAGGAGAGAGAAGTAGAGGAAGAAAATATTGAGGAAGAAGAAGAGGAGAGAGGAGATCAAGCAGAAGCAGAGCATGAGAAACACTTTTCTCCACCTGAAGGCATGGAAAAAGAGGGAGATCCTGAGAAAAGAGGAACATCCTCATTCCCTGCCACCAGTAAAGGAGTAAGTCATTCTCCAGCAGATCCAGAGGACATCTTTGCCTCTCAATTTCTTGAGAAGGGACATGAGGTTTCATTGCCCAATCTGCATGATCGCGCTGAACTGCCATCATCTGCCAATACTTCGTCTGATCGTGCAGAAGTTAGTACTCAGACAAACAATTCGGCAGACTTCCGCAGAATAGTTGATGTTCTTTTGAAAATGCGAGGTCAAATTTATGCTATGGGATATGAAATTCAGAACTTGCAGAGCGCAGGACAAGCCTCTTCAGTGTCTTTGCATGATCAGATCAATACCCTTGCTCTTCAAGTTCAAGTAAATGCTAAGGGTGAAGATGTAGCGCAACTGAAGGAGGATCTGAAAAAGCTGGAAGGGATTGTCCAGTCAATGAGAGATTTCCAGCTTGTTCGTGTTCCCAAGCAATCTTAAAGCCATTCTCTTTTCATCTCTAACTTTTTAATGATGACAAAAAGGGGGAGAGATGTGCAGATTTGTTTTGAACTTTGAACTCTTAACTTTTTGAACTTTTGTGACGATTATGTTTGTTTGACTTGACTCTTGTGTTTGGCTATTTGGATTTGGACTAGATTTGGACTTGACTATATAATTATTGTCTATCTTAAGCACTATTGATATTTCATGGCTTTGCTCATTTATAGAATTAACATATCTTTTGTGGATGCAGATTCTAATGTTAAGCTATTTATCTTTTGTGAGATATCCTTATTTGCTTGAGCAATGTTTTGCAGGTCAAAGTTATCCAAATCTGCAGGAAAGTTTTGTCACCATCAAAAAGGGGGAGATTGTTGGAGAAAACTTCCTTGGGTGTTTTGAAGTTGACAAAACGTTTCCATCGGTCTAGTCTGAAGACTTGCAGACTCTACTATCAAAGTTTGAAGACCTCCAGATTGCCAGACTCAAGACTCAAAGTCTATCCACATTGACAGTTTCTAGATCGTCAAAGAAGGCTTATCTGAAACGAAGTATTTCGTTAAGGATTTGATTATGTCGACTAAAGAAGATCTCTTTGCTGGATATAGCATGTCAGAATCCATTATTCAAATCAAGATTAATTCAAGGATTTTGGATCCATTGATTGGTGAAGTATACTTGGAATGTTCTACTTATGGAAACCTAGATCCTGATTGTATGGGCGAGCAGGATTGATGGGCTATCGTCATGTTCCTTTAATAGCTCGAAAATCTTCATAATTAATTCTGTCCAACGGATAGATTGGAAGAATTCATTTGGTAAGTGCTAACGGGTGTGATGGCATAAATGAGTATATAAGGAAGACGTTCCAGTTGTTTGAGTGTGTGCGCGATAGAAGAATTCCAAAGTCTGAAGCTCATTGTTTTTAGTCAATTAAACTATTAAGCGAAATCTTGTACACAAAATAGAGTTTACATCTTTGAGAGACCTTGAGGAAGCGTAGCTGAGTCTCTACACCGTGGAATCAAGGAAGAGCCTTATTGTAACAACTCTTTTGTTTCATAGTGAAATCCGGCCCGGTGGGTGGGCTGTCAATGCGAAAGAGTGGACGTAGGCTTGGATTAAGCCGAACCACTATAAACTCTGTGTTCTTATTCTCTTCCTTACGCTCTTTTACTTTGATCGTAACACGTTTTATTTACAGGAGACAAATTTCCTTTTCATAATCTAGTGTTGATTAAGTGCTGCACAATTATCTCTAAAATTTGTTTCTACACCTATTCACCCCTCTCTAGGTGCTCGTACTAGCTTTCACACACCCGAGGTCGGGCGACCTAGCCGAGGGCCGCCGGAGGTCGCTTGACCCAAGGGCTGCGCGACCCAATCGACCGCCGCCTGGGTCTCGCGAGTGTCGCGTGATGGTGGTCGAAGTCACGAGACCTGCAAGGGCCACCTCCGGCCGTGAGACCTAGGCGGCAGTCCCCTAGGTTGTGTGGCCCCTGGGTCGAGCGACCCTCGCCGAGGGTCCCCCGAGGTCGGGCGACCTCCGGCGGCCCTCGGCTGGGTTGCGCGACCTCGGACGACCTCCTTCGACGACCATAGCCCTTCCCCGGTCCGGCGAAGGGTTGCCCCTTTTTCAATTAAAAATAAAAAATAAACAAGGGCAAAATTGAAAATATGAAAAATTAGTGAAAGTAGTTTTGGAAGAGAAAAAATAATTTTAGCATTTCGCTAAATGCTGAAAGCCCAAAGCTAGTCCCTACTAGCTTTGGGCTTTCAGCATTTTGAAGGCAAGTTGAAAGCTGAAAGCCAGGAAAAAATTGAATCAAATGCACCCTAACTCGAGTGAAGAAGGAGATGGGGAGGGGGCGGGAGGGGGGAAGAGGGTGTATGAGAGAAGCCAAGTGAGAGGAGAATAATAGGCAACAACCTTAGCCAATTAATTAAATGTTTTGGTCCCACAAAAGCCACTAGGTTATCCCTTGGTCGCCCCTATTATTTTCTAGCACATTAATTCCACCAATAATCCAAATTGAAGCAAAAAATGCAGCCCCCATATTAGCATCCGAATTTCATCAACCTTAGGCTTCAATTCTTTATCAAATTCCTCAATTTGATGTTTAATTTTGTCGAAGAAAAAGCCCATACCATTTTTGCAAGTCCCTAATGCCAAATAGCTTAGCTTGGAAGTCAAAACTCCCCTCAATTCGGCAAATTCGAATTTATGTTCGTTTTTCGAATCGTCCGTATCGATTTTCCGTAAAAATCCCAAACTCACCAAACTTCTTCGAAGGATGAGTAGACATTCCTAAAATAAATCGTGAATGGCAAAACTTTCAATTTCTGAAATCGGATTCAAATTCGCAGTTAATTTCAATCTGACGCAATTTTAGCGTGACCTAACCTACCGGGTAGATTTCATGAATTTTTGGTGCAATTGTCCCGTGATCGATTTATCTCTAGTCACAATGTACATCTTCAACCTATTGGCGGCTTTTGGATGTCGTGAAAATTTCAAGGTTTCAATTCTATAGACACAGGGTACTAAAACGACAGAAAAATTGGTCTAATGTCGATCGATGAGAATTTTGCAATCTGGTGGAATCACCCACACTTTGATCACCTATCTGAGTCGAATCAACCTATTTCCAGTCTCTGATAGATTTTCAACTGTGCCGTAATAAACCTTGCAGATTAACACAGTCGAGCAGTCGATTCTTGGTCAAATTCTTAAGTTTGTTATGTTAAAATCCCTTAGTGACTTCTTCAGATAATCTAGTTATCTCATGAGTGATCGGCTTAAAGAATAGCAATATAGGCGTGTTGATGAAAGGCCCGATTCATTCAGTTGAAAATAGAATTGAATTTTAGGATGTCATAAGTCCTCTAGGACCTTTGCAAATTTTCTCTTTCATTATATCATATAAAACCGCATTTAATGTTGGCATTGACAGAAAGGACAACAACATGAAAGCCACACCAGCGGCCAGTAGATAGGATTTCTCCTCCCCACTTTGGGTAGTCTAGGAAACTGAGACAAAACCAGACTCTGACCTTGTCCATTTACAATAAAGCTCCTTCCAAGGATGTAAATGAGAAGTTACTAACGAGCTATTTGAGGACAAGGACCCCACGTACATGGTCTCCTTGATGATCGGGGAGAGATCATTGGACAAAGATAAAAGCGGAGTCTTCAGTTAAAATTGCTAGGAGCTCATGTGACATTGATTTGCTTTTTTGCACCTTCATAATCCACCGGAACTTGCATAGCTTCAGCAATAATCAGGCTCTTGTTTGTAAAGACCCTACCGGCACATCTAGTATATCCTGTAGGGGCAAATTTTACCGAGTTCGGTTGTCATGGACATCATGGAATTCATGGTTTTAGATTGTGTCAAATTATGGTTTGTGGCAAGAGGCCAGGGTAATTACTGGGAAAAGCTCCGGGAAATTCTCCATCGGGAGCTAACGTAAAAGCGAACCTGTAAACGCTCAGAAGTGGATACTCGTAAATCACATTGAAAATGAAAGTTGCGGGGAAAGAGTACACAGATCCACTGGATGAGTGGTTGAATTGATTAGGTCAAGGTAGAAGGCATGACTGCTTTTGTTTGATTGCATTAGTTACTTTTAGGAGGCCATTGCCAGTGAATGCGGCTAAACCACATACGCTAATATTGGCTTACCAGAAACGTGAAACTGCTGGTATCGTGAGCTAGTACGAAGTTTGTCGGGGGAGAAACTGCCAGATCAATCACGAAGAACATGTCCAGAAAGTGGAGAAATTCGCTGAACACACTAATGAGAAAATATTGTTTGAATCTCCTAGGATCAAATCAAAACTAATGCAATTTCAACTGTCGGCACCCTGACTTGTGTTACTATATTCCATATGAATAAAAATTCACGTGTTATATCACGCAAGCATTAAAATAAACAAGTAATAATCCTTATAAAAGGTGGACTTGCTCTTATACTCTGGAGGCTGACCAAAAGGGGAAACCAAAAGAAGGCAATTTAAGATAATGCATACATTCCCAATAACATGTAAGTATGTACTGCAGAAATCGGCTCAATCCATAGAATCTTAAATTACAGTTTACAAATACTCACAAGTTGCAAACTACGAGTACTTGATGCATAAGAACACTAGTTTGATAATTACTTCGATCTATGAAATGTGCTTTTAATTTATATAACAAGCTCAAGATTCATCTTCCACTAGAGAGGAGAGAATCTGGGACAGAAGACATATGTGAAAATGTCTTGTCCGATGAAGACGGATCAGACATGATAGACTTACTAAAACCTTCGTGATACGCAAATGTCAATCCACTTTTTGAAATACCAAGAGATGATAACTCCTGCATCGCAAGATCCCCTTCCAAGTACTGCACTATTTGATGCATGCTTGGTCTCACAGTTGGCTCAGACTGGGAGCACAACAATCCGAGTTGCAATACTAGCTCCACCTCCTTCGCCACAAAGTCCACCCTTAAATTCGGATCTCTTGCCTCTAGAATGTTGCCCTTATCCCAACAAGAAAACACCCAGTCCACCAATATCACGTCCTCCTCCTCCCGAGCTTCAATCGGCCTTCTTCCACAAGCAACTTCAAGCAAAAACGCCCCGAACGCAAAAACATCTGTTCTCGTGGTGGCCCTGCCAGTTCGAGTGTTCTCCGGGGCAAGATATCCAAGAGTTCCCACCAAATGGGTGGTTTGAGGATCTGTACCGTGATCATATAGTCTTGCAAGCCCGAAATCTCCTAACCTCCCATTTAGTTCTGAATCAAGCAAGATGTTACTAGCTTTGATATCCCTGTGGATCACCACTTGTTCCCATCCTTCATGGAGATAAGAGAGGCCATATGCGACACCTTTGATCACCCTAAATCTTTGGCTCCAATTGAGGGTCACGTTTGGTTGGTTATAGAGGTACTTGTCTAGGCTTCCGTTTGGCATGTAGTCATAAACCAACAGTAGTTCACCCTTCCGGCGGCAATATCCGAGAAGTGTCACAATGTTCCGATGACTAAGCCGACCAATACTAACAATCTCAGCAATGAACTGTCTCATCCCTTGCCTTGATTCATGAGAAATTCTCTTCACTGCAACCTCAGTTTTCGACGTGGGTAATACCCCTCTATAAACCCTACCAAATCCACCAGCTCCTAATAGTTCCTGATCCCTAAACCCCTTTGTGGCAACATAGAGATCTTTGTACTTGAACCGATGCGGACCGTACTCGTGCTCCCAATCTTCAAGAACCTCTGCGAATTTTCTTCTTTTTCGAATTGCATAAGCCATAGCAAATACTAGAATTGACAGAAAGAACAAGCATATGAAAGGTAGTCCAGTAGTGAGAAGAACGGATTTCTGCTTCTTTTTCTCATGGGGTAATCTAGGAAGTTGAGACAAATCAAGCCTATGAGCTTGTCCATTTACCTTAAAGCTCCATCCGAGGATATAATGATAAGTTACGAGCGCACCGGTTGAGGAACAGAACCCAACGTACATGGTCTCCTTGAAGATCGGCGAGAGACTGAAGGACAGAGACAAAAGGGGAGTGTTCGGTTTGTCGACATTGACTGGAGCTAATGTGACCCTGATTTGTTTCTGCACACCATCATAATCCACCCAAACTTGCATAGCTTCACCACTAATCAGAGTCAAGTTTCTGAAGCCTTGGATGTTGTTTTCAGTGTATCCAGCAGGGAAAGATTTTATGGAGACTAGCCCATTGACATCGATCCCGACATGATTGTCGTTGATATCCCGTATTTCAGCGTTTAGAATCGTGTCAAATTCCACCGCCAAAATGTGGTTCGTGGCATTGCCGTTGTTTGTTTCGTTGAAGAGACCAAAGTAAAAATTAGGCTGAGCTCCAGGAAATTCTCTACGAGGAGCTATCACGAAGGTGAACCCAGGACCGCCCAAAGTTGGATATTCAGGAATTATAGCGAAGATGAATGTGGTGGAGAACGAGTGAACAGCGCCATTGGATGAGTTCTTGAACGTGATGGGGTCTGGGTAGAAGGCATGACTTACCTTCTGTTTGGTCACGTTGGTTAACTTCAGGAGGCCATTGCGAGTGAGCACAGCTGAACCATCTAGGCTCAGATTCGCTGACTGGAAACCACTGTACGTGAAATCGCCAGTTCCATGAGTCGGTGCTGTGTTTGCCAGGAGGGAAACGGCCACAGCAATCACGAATAACATGGCTAGAGGCTGAAGAAATTAGCTGCATACACTACTCTGATGAGATCATTCGAAGTTCAAATAATGATCCAACCGATTTGCACAGCTTTGAATCGAATCTCGTTGCAATTTCAATTGTCAATGTCCCAACTTGTGCAGTCCCAACAAACCCTCAATTGATTGGTCCGAGTCTTATCATTCCTCAGTTGTGTGATTAGCTAATTGCTCCAAGTCCTGTCAGTAACGTAAAGTTTTGTAATTTGCCAGTCTTTGTACGCCATTTGCGCCATTTCAGCGAATGGCTGAAGTAGACCAAGACGTCCACTCACACGAATTAATGATGTTTCGCCGTCTCGGGTAGGTCATGGACGAGTCAATTACCGATGGAATCCGATAAGAAACTGTGGCCGAGGAAGCATCACAACAAGATGAGGATGGAGGGAAGGACATGCCCCCACAATTTTCAGCCGAGTGTTTAATATCATGAATGACTCTTCCATGGTACTAAGAATATTAGGATCTACACGGCAACATTGCAATTTTTCTATTATTTTATTCTTTTGTTCCCTAAAAATAGAGATCTATTTAATATCTTCAATTATTTTTTCCATTCTCTGAAGTAAAAAAGTGGCCAGAAGATAGATTTGAAATAAAAATAAGAAGTAGAAAAAAAATAACTTTTTTTCTTGCTTCTGGAAATAATTTCTAGAAATAAATCATTTTATTTCTTTTCTTTATTTTTCTTTTCTTCTTCTTCCTCTTATAATCAGTCAGTAGAGACTCGCCGCCTACCGTCACCATTGGTTGCCACCCCCTATCACCACCGTTAATCACCGTTTGCCGGTCACCGCTCGGCAACCGGCTAGAGGAGAAAGAAGAAGAAAAAATAAATAAAGAAAAAAATCTCAAAAAATTACCAAAAACATTTAGAGAGATTTTACATCATAAAAAAATTTGTGGGTCGTACCAAAGACATTCTTTTTCTTTTTCTATTCTAGGAATATTTGTACAATTACTAAACATGTTGTTTTACTCAAAAACTGTTCCAAGGAATAAAAATCCAGGGAATAGAAATAGGAAAAAACTATTTATAATCCTAGAAAAAAAAATGTTACCAAACACACCCTTAGTATATGGAGGAGTAAAGCCTAATAATTCTATCTTAGAGAACGAATTTGGTGTGTGAAGTTGCACGTGTGAAAGATCTCATATTAGATATTTGATGTGCTGTAAACTTGACTCAGAACTTATTGTAATGCAAATCCAAATTGATATATTAATATAGAATGATACTTAGATTGAGAAAGAACGCATCTAACAAATTCGTGCATGTACACATATGAGTTGTATAAGAGATCTCTCATATTGGAGATTTGAGTGTGATGTGAATAGTTAATATTATTCAAGTTGACCCATAATTCATTGATTTAGACATTTAAGTAAAGTTAGGTCTAATTGCCTTTGAACCCAATGGTCTTTGCAAAATTTTAATACCAATTGAATATGCGCGATTACTAAGAAAAGCCTCTATGGAATGGATTATCCTCATGTTTGTGTACTTAAAGGTGACAAGCGGGGAAATAGTAACTTTTAATTTGCCGTATGCCAGCAAAATTTGATGATATGTTTATGATGAAAAATAACTTTTTATTTCTGTATGTTTTGATGGTCTCTGTTGTTTTGATGGTCTCATATGCCCAGGGTGGACTAAATAGTTTGTATTAACCCCAAGTCCCAAATTTTAGCCCAAACGTAGAGAAGCTAACGGCCGAAACCAAGCTATGATAATATAATTGACCCACAAGGCCCATTGATGGAATGTCTAATTACTAGGAGTTCACCGATCATGAGTATCCAAGTGAGCAGAATTCAAGTAAAGTACGAGACATCTTGAAGTATGTGCCAAAGTTAAATATTGAGTTAAGGTAGATCCTCAACCAAGGATAACCGTCACTAGGGAATCTAGAGCAGGTCTAAATCATGTCTTGAGTAGCGTGCTAGTCAAGATAGTTAGAGATCCATGTGGATGAAGATCAGAAGTATAAAGGAACGGTTCATTTAATAACATAAGAAGATCAGTGATAGATGATATAAATCATCGCAACACATCAGAAAATATAACAATGAACAATAGACGAGTCATCTTTGGTCATCTTTGAAGATGGAACCTTTTCACGCTGAAGATTTGAAGATGAAAAAGTCATACATAGCAGACCAAATTTAATTGATTCTACCTAAGTATGAATTTGAATTTGAATTAAACTAGATTTTTCATTCCAATATTCATCTTTTCTCTTTTATAAAAGTATTCTAGTGATATTTCCTATGTTTTTTTTTTTTTAATCTTCTCACGCACTCTAGTCACCTCCATTAAAACCCGATATATAGTTTCAGTTAGCTAGTAAGCATGGCTTCAAGAAACTGAGCTAGTTGTTCTGATTCAATAAAGTTTTATACAATTTCCTTGTTATTTCCAATCTATTGTTTGTGCAACATTAGTAATTCGAATTAAAAAAAATGAAAATTCCTTGAGGTTTCAAAGCAAATTAGAATTCATTTGCTTTCGATTTGAAGCCGAATTTAATAATTTAATTGGTCATTGGTCACCCTCTATTTGAACTTTAATTACTATTTGGAACCAATGATTTTTTGCTACCGTGAATTGAGCTTGTTACTTGATCAAGCACTTTGGTCGGCCTCAAATCGAGGTGGCCAGGCACGTCATTGATGTAGGAGGCAAGGAGGATCCACAGTCGAGGCAAAAGGGAGGCAATGAAAACTGAGATGAGGAAAAAGCCGAAGATAGAAAGATGGAGATTGCTTACTTAGATCAGACCTAAGTGAGGGTAAGAGACGTGACGGAGGTGGACGATGGACGTGGACGACTGCGAAGTGACAACACGTGTACCGGCCGCTTGCAAAGGCCAGGATCGGTGGTGGTGCACCTTTGTACATGCATAAATAATGGAGAGGCTGTGGCCCATTTTCAAGCACTCTAATTCAACTTCAAAACTTTTTGACTTTCAGTGAGCCCTTATAAAGTTTTCTGTAACAGATTAACCCTCATGGTGATGCCAAAGTTAATAATGGTCGCCCTCCCCACTCATATTCTACATGACAAAAAAACAAAGCCCGCAGCTTTAAAGTTTGTTTTAATAAGTACATGGAGTTCTCTATATCATAAAGGTATTTTTTTCTTTCGTACATCTCCATGATTGATTTCAATATCAAATTATCGCTAAGATATACATAAAATGGCATGTGGATTGTTAAGATGTACTATGATAATATGGTATTGTAGAATAGATAAAATATCTTATTTCCCTAGAATGACTTTGAATTTGTTATATGTCTACCATTTATTTTTTTCCCAAATTAATTTTCACTTTTAGCACTCTCTACACGCAAATATAATTTGTGATCTTCCTTCTTTTAATACACATGCGCGCAATTTCACTAGTTATTGGAGAAAAGAAATTAAAGAATTTACTTCTTCCAAATTGTTCCTCAAACGTATTAAATCTTTTAGCTTCCAAATCTCAGCACCAATAGCTTTTGATAACAGGCAACGATGGTAGAGAAGAGAAATTCATGTCATGCCCCCATCCTCGAACATGTGCCCATCCCTCACCTGATCGATTAAATAGCGACGTCTCATGACGCATCGCTTACCATTTCTTTTTAATACACATGCGAAAGCATATAAAATAATCACCAGACAGTAAAACAATTGGAATAGAAAATTATGGCTATATTTTTCACAACTGAAAAACCACAGCCACACTTTTATACAAAGCAAACCTCATAGTATATAATACGATACTATTCACTAAAGGCCGAACTATCACACATAAGTTCTCAACCTAGGTTTGCAAATAGGATGAGATCTCAGTCCTCATCCGGGTCGTACTTTGAATCCTCATCTTCTTCAGAATCTTCTTCATCTGCCTCATTAGAATCCTCCTCTTCGGGTTCTTCCTCCTCAGGTTCCTCCTGAAATGTTGTCCCACAACCGAGATGAGAGTACGTCTCAACAAGTTCTACTCCTTAAAACCCGATTAGGAAATCAATACACTTTAGAGGCTGCCTAAGCATGACACGAGTTAAAGGACTTACTTTGGCCTCAGTTCCTTCCTGCAAGTCAATATATATTAGATATACAGAAACCACATCAATTCACCGCATAAGATCAAATCATTGATCAATCAACCTAGTCAATTACATGTTAACAATGACTATTCCTGGCCATTTCAATCAATACTACCTATAAGTCCAATCATACTTAGGACTGCTTAATATATGTAGTATAGCTCGTCAGAAGTTACCTCAAATACTAAGATAATATACTATATATATATGCTCACCAAGAGCTACCTCAATTTCTGATATAGTATATTATATATGCTCACCAGAAACTGCCAGACATACTTTCATAGTATGCTGAGAATTATATATGCTCACCAGAAGCTGCCAGATCTATTGATCCGCTAATCTAATATATATGCACACCAGAAGCTGTCAAATCCATTGATCCATTATTATATATGCTCGCCAGAAGCTGCTAACCATACTTTCATAGTATGCTAATAAATGTATAAATGCTCACCAGAAGTTGCCAGCCATACTTTCATAGTATGCTGATAATTGATCATTTAATCAATTCACAATTTTTATCCTTCTTGATAAAAATACCCATGCGTGGATACATGGTCGGCCTTAGCTAAAATATAAGATTTTCACTTTTGAACCTCCCACTATTTTTAGCAAAGTCCTAAAATAGATTTTTGGCGCTGTAGGCCGACGCCCGATAATTCTCCAATTAATTACTAAACAATCCAATTTTTGGAATAAAATACTCATCCACACAATTTTCACTCAATTTGCACCATCAAGTACTTAGATAAATAAATAGACTGCACCACAACAATCAACATAAAATTTCGATGGTCAACTATCCCAGCCTAATTTCCAGAAAATAAATAATTCATTAATTAATTTTGAAAATTATTAAATAATTACAATAAATCCAATTTAGGCCCGTAATGCCTAATTGGAAGCCGAGACGAACCGGGAAAAAATCCCAAGGTTCGTTCAATAATTATTAGAAGCTTTCTACTTGCTAATAACTAAGTCTAATCACCTAACATGCATCATTAAGTCACTAATTTAATTATTCTAATCTATTCTATCCACCTAATTGCACTTAATTAAATCTAATCAACCCCTAAGTATCATTAGCATACTAATAAGGAATGAATGAGCAAAACTCACTAGTTTAGCGTTCTAGTGAGTCCACGGCGAAGGCGACGCCAAGGCAGTCAATAAACCTTGAAGTGGCGACACCAAGCGAGGCCGGGAAGACACCTAAAACGGGCCTGCCTCAAAGACCAAGCACCCTTGCTGTCCTTGGTTTCTGTTCTTGAGCCGAGCAGTTGGAATTGGCGGTAGTTTGTCGCGGAAACGGTAAGCGACGAAGGTCTTGTGGCTTGGGGGCGGTGTACAACTGATGGACAGTGGCAAGGAGGCTTGGGAACCTCAACCATAGTGATTTAAGGCAGTCCTAAGGCTGAAACGAGAGCCACAAATGCAGACTCCCTCTACAACTTGGAAAAACTGGTCACTGGAGGAGAAACAGAACTGATCGTGCTTGGCTGAACCTCTGGGGAGGGATTGGCCTGCAATCGGCGGCACTCGGGTTGAGGGGGACCTGCTGGTGGTTGGTATTGGTCGAGGAAGGGTATGGGAGAAAACACAAAGAAAATGCGAAACAGGCGAAACCGTACAGGCTGCCAGGCAGACCGACGAATTGGCGACCGGCAGCTTGCAACGGCTGTACAGGACGGTCGGCGGCTCCATTTGGGGCGAGGTTGGGTTTGATGGAACGGTCTGGATGTCCTCTTCACGGCAATGGGTGGCTCATTTGCTGATTCATCCGAGAAAGTCAACTTTTTACTTGGATATTTGGCAAAAGGTTGGCTGGAGAAGAAACCGGCAGAAGTGAAAACAAAGGAGGAAAACGGTCCGGTAGTGGTGTGGCTGCTCCGACAACTTCCTTGGCTACTAATGGGGTTCGAACAAGGTGGGAGGAGGGAGATGGAGGTGGTTTTGGCCGGTTGAAAAAGAGAGAGAGAGAGAGAGAGAGAGAGAGAGAGAGAGAGAGAGAGAGAGAGAGAGAGAGATGAGGTTGGAGGGGACGACCTTGGCCTTGATTTTCCACACTTGCTCTCCTAGTCTCCTCCTTGGCCAAGTATCGTTCCTTGGCTGACAATAAGACACACATGCACTCTTCTAGAAAGCTGAAATGGTCCAAAGGTTGTTGGTTGGCGGGGGCACACGAATTTGGAAGCATTTCCTCTCAATTGGACACCAATCCATTCTCGATTCAATCTCATTTGGCATCAATAAATTCAATTAACCCTCCATCGATCAAATCGATATTTTTCCTTGTCAGTTGATCCATCTTGCATCCCAAATTTCACGATAAAAAACGATCCTCGGCTTTTTCTAAACAAAAACGGTCATATGCCGACTTTTTCCCAAAAAGTCTCGAGTCGCGGAAAAATCTTCTTAGACTGAGTCGACGTTCCTAGAATTTATTGTGACATGAAAGAAGCTTCAATTTCTAAAATCGGACTTGAATTCGCGATTAATTTCCATTCAACGCGTTTTTAGCATAAACTAGGCTACCGAGTAGTTTTCAAAGATTTTTAGTGCAAATAACCTGTGGTCGATTTTCTTCGAGCCACAATGAACCCACTCGCCATATTGGCTACTCTCAATGGTCGTGAAAATCTCAAGGTTTCAATTACGGGCATAGGGTACCCAAAACGATAGAAAATCGATCTAGTGCCGATCAATGAGAATTTTGCAATGAGGTGGAATTACCCACACTTTGATCACACATCTCAGTCGAATCGACCTATCTCTAATCTCTGATCGATTTTGACATTGCCGTAATGACCCTTGCAGACTAACATGGTCGAGCAGTCGACTTCTGGTCAAATTATCAAGTCAATTACATTAAAATCTCTTAATGACTTCCCTAAATAGTTTAGTTATCTCACGAGTGATCGACTCAGAGAATAGCACTATAGACGTGTCGATGAAATGCCCGATTATTCAATTGAAAATAGTACTAGAAATTCATGATTCATTGCATGGCAATTTCCTCATTTCATTTCTAATTGACAAATGAATTAGATCAAATGACTAACCTAGATCATCATGGATGGACCAAAAGTAAATTACATAGTATAGGGACAGAAGACTTACTTCGCTAAGGAAAATCAATGGCAATCACATAGACATGCGCATGATAAGTGGCTTGATTTCTACTCTATAAGGCTTATCAAGGTGGAGCCACAAGGGTGATCGGACTAGCCACAGGCTTGTGGACTATGTCGGGTCCTCATGACTCCGGCTTGGTCAAAGAGCCGACCCGGGTTGCGAGCATATGGACTGAGGTGGGTACTCTTGACACCATGAAAGAAACTTCGGGTTTGAGATGGACGACTCGTACCGCGAGCATGCGGTCGGAGTGGTATCCATTTCAATACCATCCTAAATGATCCTATGCGGCCCAGGTCGGGCGGCGGGTTGTGTGTGCAATAGTGTAGTGCTAGATGCAAGGTATGCACGACAGTTTATATCAAGCAACACTTCGTTCATGAAAATAAACCATACATTCCTACACTCCCTGCAAAACAAATGTTAACAAACACTTCCCCTTATACCTCCCATCTTGCAAAAACATCTAACACCTTAAATGTTAGGGACGTACCTGGAATCCTCGCTGCCAAACAAAAATATTTTTCAAAAGAAAAGAAAAATTGGCCTAAGTCCACTAAGAGTTTTAACTCAAGATCCCCAGTGAAGTCGCCAAGCTGTCGCGACCAAATTTTCGGGTGTAAACCACCTAAGGTTTGGCTAATAGATTGTTAAGCCTAAACTTAACTCGGGCTCTCCCAAGCCCATACCAATTCGCGACTTTAGGTTCAAGTTTTTTAACATGCAATTGATTTTTAATTAGGAGTCGCCACTAATCTATTTTTTTGGTGGGTCGATTAGAAACCCAAATAAAGTAACCGGAGATTTACTTTATTCCTACAAACCAGAGATTTGTGAGTTCGAGGACTTGGTTACGTTAGATTTCTCTAACGCCCTTTTGGTACCTTTCTCTTTTATTTTGAAAAATGTTTGGCAAGCAGTTTGAATCATTTTTAAATCTAATTCCCTAACATGTGAGGCGATCATGCGGGTGCGCAAACCACCAATTTAACACCCAAGTAAAGCAGTAAATAATTTGCAAGACTTACCTCATAGCAACGAAAGCATCTGCGTTGTTAGATTAGAATTCACATCAGCAATCCTAGATATGATTTTTAATTAACAAGCAATTACTCAATTTTTGTTTTCACTTTTTTAATGAGAATATAATCCATATGCAATGCAATGTTTCTAATCTAATATGAAATAATATGGCATGGCAATATGTTCTAAACTATATGAATGAGTAGAAAAAAAAACTAATGATTTTTTAATGAACATGCAATAATTAAATATGCAATCTAAATTAACAAAAATGACCTAATTCTAATGACGGGAAATTTCTAAATAAATGAACCTAATAACAATCACTAAAATGACGTGCATTTCATGGGCCTAATTCTATATGACGTGCACATGATTTTTCTATTCTAAAAAAAATGCAATCTATCCTAGAAATTGCAACTGGTTTATCCTAAGAGAAAGTTGATCTAGATTAAGATTCTATCTAGCTTATATTAAGGATCAGGTCAGACTAAATCCTAATTTAAACTAAGATATTATCTTAACCTAGCAAGCTCTAACCTAAGATGCAAAAATCAATCTAAACTTAAAATAAAACATGCAATTTATTCTAATATGCCATGACATGCAAAGAATGCCTTAATTCTAAATTTTTCTTTTTGATTTTTTCCTTTTACGAAAACAAAACCGACTAAGCACACAACGGCAAATCAGAGCAATATAAGATTGATATCCAAAAATCGACAAACCATATCTCGCGCATGAGATCGGGTTGGTCAATTTTAAATAAAACCGCGAATCGAATCTCGAGCATGAGATTGGATTGGCGATTTTCAGTGCAATTGCGAGTCCGATTTCGAGCGTGAAAATCGGACTGTCAATCATATGCACGTTATGAAATTAGGGATTAATCCCCGAATTCATGAGAATTCAAAATATTTTTGGATATGGCAATAACGAACAAATATTCAAAATAAATCGCGATCCCATGGATCGGACAATAAAATATAAGAAAATCGAATCAATCAAAAATCTTACCTAGCTCTCGATATCACACCGATAACTTTTCCAAATTGGGATGTCGACTTGAAACCGTGGACCAGCAGCAAGGGGCTCACGAATGGCGGAGGCTACACGGCTCGCGGTGTGGGCGAGCTCGCGGAGATAGAGCTTGCGGCTAGTGATCTCAAAGGAACAGGGAGGGTGCTTTTTATTTGGCCTCATCCACAGCCGATCCCACCGAACTTTGTCCACATACCTCTCTTCTTTTTTCGTACGTTGCCTAAATTCTCTTCATCGTTCAATTAATGCGGTTTGAACCGCTTAACTATATGCTCATCTTCACGTGAAAGCTCAACCTATTTGATTATTGATTTTGCAAACCTGGACCGACGGACAGTTCGGCTCGGACAGCTGGATGGCAGTGCTTGGCTCGACTAGGAAACCTGCAAAGAAAGACCAGTATTCGTCGTTGCTGGGGATTCCAGAGATGGCCTAATAGGCCACACGGATGCGGCTTGCGTCGGGGATGCCTGTAGAGATCTTGAACATTAACTCGTTTCTGAAGCAAAACAACAACAAAATATATGCGATCAAGGACTTGTGCGTCAATTCCTTGATAGAGAAAGGAGATGAAAGTGAGATATTGATCGAGAATGGGCGTGAATCTCCACGGTAGCAAAAAGAATTTGATTTTGAAGACTTAGTGGGCAACAGGATCTTCAATTGGCCAGGGGCGGGTCTCATTCTTCACGATTTCTCCTTCATGTGTAGAATGTCCGCTCTCTCTCCATTCTCTGCTCGTCTCAGAATTGTGGCCGTCTCTTCAGTATTTTTTTTTTTGTCGCCTTGAAATAGAGTAGCCCCTTTTTGCGAATGTTCTCCTAGCGTCCGCGAGTGAGGTGGAGCTGTGTATCCATTGATGAGGGGATGAGATCATGAACAAATATTGGAGAGAGAGAGAGAGAGCTCTCCCTCGCGAACGTGTTCTCTTTTCCTTCGAGTGGCGGCCGTTTGTATCGATTGTGTGGCCTCGTATTCAATTTGTGGCTCCCTTTGCTCCCCACCGTACACGACTCCTTTTATACACCGAAAAATTGTATCTCCGTGGTATATTTCATTGCCAACTTTGCTCGTGCAAAATACTATTGAATATATCATCCCACCAAGTGCAATATTTTTTGTGCTTTTTTTTTCCAATATTTCATTCGAGAATTTCCTTTCCATCAAAAATACATCACTCAGTGTATATTGCCTAAATATATGAAAATTCCAACGGAATATGTGAAAAATTTAGCACTCGCCATCGGTCCAATAAAATAAACAAAGATGTTCCTAAACTATATGCCATGTGATTTTATTTTTTCAGGGATAAAATTAACTCATAATTTTTTAATACGATAAATGTCTAAATGGGTCGCCAAAATTTAGGTGTCAACACATGACAAAACCGTCAATTTCTGAAATCGGACTTGAATTCGCGATTAATTTCCATTCAGCGCGTTTTTAGCGTGACCTAGGCTACTGGGTAGTTTTTAAAGATTTTTAGTGCAAATAACCTGCAGTCGATTTTCTTCGAACCACAATGAACCCACTCGACACATTGGCGACTCTCAATGGTCGTAAAAATCTCAAGGTTTCAATTACGGGCATAGGGTACCTAAAACGATAGAAAATCGGTCTAGTGCCGATCGACGAGAATTTTGCAATCAGGTGGAATCACCCAAACTTTGATCACACATCTCAGTCGAATCGACCTATCCCTAATCTCTAATCGATTTTGACAATGCTATAATGACCCTTGCAGACTAGCACGGTTGAGCAGTCGACTTCTGATCAAATTCTCAAGTCAATTACATTAAAATCTCTTAATGACTTCCCCAGATAGTCTAGTTATTTCAGGAGTGATCGGCTCTGAAAATAGCACTATAGACGCGTCGATGAAATGTCCGATTATTCAATTGAAAGTAGTACTGGAGATTCATGATGTCACAATTCAAGTCATTCAAAACATAGACAACAAAATTAATTTTGACCCAATTCTTATATCTAGGGTTAGGTTTTGAAGAATAGTTTGGATTTAGGCCCAATTCTTTAATTTGAGACAAACGAAAGGTCGAAATGACGACATTTTGCATTATTTCTGCTAGTGAGCCACACTGAATGGTTTATATCAAAATGTTGCTGGATTTTCCGGTCACAAATCATGTGACAATACTAAAAGTGAATGATTTTTTTTTTTTTTTTTATCAAAATGCCACTCAAGTTATCAACCAAAAATTTTTGGCACTGAAGTAACTTCCGTACGAAAGTAATGGCATTTGTGGTGGCCTAAGTCTAGCATCATGTTTATATTCAATATACTCTAATAAGTTATTTAAACCTAGGATAATCTAGAGGTCTAATAGACAATTTATGCTACATTGGCTACTATTTTAAGGGATAAGTGCACTAGAAGTCCTAAAACTTGTCACGAAAATGCATTTGAGTTCTAAAACTTGCAAAAAATGCAAATAAGTCCTAAAACTTGTCAAAATGTTTCATTTGAATCCTAAAATCAATGCCGTTAGCCTTTTCCGTTAAAAATGCTGACGTGGCATTTAAACTTAATTTGTACTTTCCACGTGGCTTTTTTAATGATTTATTATTATTATTTTAAAAAATTAGATTTAAAAACTAAAAATTTAGATTTATTGATTTTATCTTATTTTCAACAAAAAAAAAGAAAAATAAAATTTATTTAAAAAAGAAAAAAGTTCAAAAAAAAAAAAAAATGGCTGCCTCGTCGGAGGGGCCGGCAGCGTCGCCGGAGGGGCCGGCGATGGTCGTCGGCCCTGGGCGCGGGTGGCTAGCTCTCGCCCAGCTAGGGTGAGGCCTCGCTAGCCCCAGGGCGACGGCCGACGACGCCTCACCCAAGCCGGGCGACTGCCGTCGGCCCTCTCTTGGGGCCGGCGCCCGGTCCTGGCGAGCCTCGCCGGCCCCCAAGTGAGGGCCGACGAGGCGTTGCCTGGCCGGTGATGGTCACCGGCCCCCGCGAGGGCCAGCAACGCCTCACCTGTGTCGGGTGACAGCCATCGGCCCCTCGCGAGGGTCGCCGGCTTGAGCTTGAGGCCGGCGAGGCCTTGCCCTGGCCAGGTGAGAGCCGGCCACCCGCACCCAGGGCCGGCGACCGTCGCCGCCCTCGCGAGGACGATTCTTGGCCCCCCCGGCAATGCTACCATTTTTTTCTTTTTTAACCTGTTTTCTTTTTTAAATAAATTTATTTTTTCTTTTTTTGTTGAAAATAAGATAAAATCAATAAATCTAATTTTTTTAGTTTTTAAATCTTTTTTTTGAAAATGAATAAAAATCATTAAAAAAAAGCCACGTCGGAAATAAAAATTAATTTTAAATGCCACGTCAGCATTTTTAACAAAAAAAAGGCTAACGGCGTCGATTTTAGAACTCAAATGAAACATTTTGACAAATTTTAAGACTTATTTGCACTTTTTGCAAGTTTTAGGATTCAAATGCATTTTCGTGACAAGTTTTAGGACTTTTGGTGCACTTATCCCTTATTTTATTAGTATTTTAGGTTCTGTTAAAGAATCCAACATCACTCATCTACAAAATTTATATGTTATTTATATACATGTAGTCTTTTTTCATGTAGGCTATAACTTTTGAATTGAACTTCCTCATATGTTATGAGAGCCAGGCTCTGTTTTGTTTCACGCATGTAGCCCCTTGTAAGAAAGAATGGTATATAGAAATAAAAGAGTGGTGTTAATGAAACAAAAAAATTCCCAACCGAGAATAGGAGATAGCAAAAACTTGTAAGTCAACTCTCTCCGTGTGCAAGTATACTTAGTCATTGGAACTGGGTCGAAATTCCAAAGTTAGGTCTACATGGCAATTGGATACATATGAGCCGTTCAATTACTATCTTCTCATAATCGAATTTATGGACAAAAAGAGTGATTTTTTTTTTTTGACAGAAACCAACATTTATATTCAACATAAAGGAAACATACAACCTGAAGATAAAGCGTCCGTAAACACTAAACCCATAAAAACAGATGGAGGAGAAAGGGCCTAGTTAAGGGCTAAGATGGAGGATTGGGCCTTCGCAGCCCAGTCGGCCACTAGATTTGCCTCACGGCGGCAGTGTTGCAGCTGGAGATGAGGAAAAGTCGAAAACAAAAAGATGCTCTCCTCTATCAAAGGTCGAAGCTCCTATGGCGGTGATCGTGATCCGTGCACCACTTCGACAAGATGAAGACAGTCAGAATCAACTTCCAGTCGAGCGTCTTGGAGCCCTTGGTGGAGCAGATGATGAAGAGTAATAAGAAGCGCCTGGACCTCCGATTCAAGGGCGGATTTTGCCGGAAAACTTCGCGAGAAAACATCTGTAAGTCGGCCTTGATAATCCCTACAAATACATACCATTGAACCGTCGGGGTGATCCAGCTGATAGCTGCCATCAATAGTACATCTCAGGGTTCCCATATCCAGAGGTCGCCAAAGCTGATCCGTTTGATAAAATCAAGTCTAGATTGCAGTGAGGATGCTACAGAAGAAATTTGATATGATCTGGCTTGAGCAATAGATGTCGCTACTGCAAAGGAAGGGTTTGGAAGCTGATTACGGAAGACAAAATTATTCCTCATCCGCCAGATCTGCCACAGGACATGTGCAACAACTTCTATTCTAGGTAAGTGATTAGGTGAAATCACATTTTCTGTGAGCCACGAGTCTATACGAGTAGTTGTACAAGTTGAGTGCAATAGATTGATCTGCTGATTTGACCAAACAGCTCGAGTCCAGGAGCATTGAAGAAAAATATGTTCAATGGTTTCAAGTAAATTCTGCTAACAAATATGACATGAAGGATTAGAGATAATGTGACGTTGAAACAGGTTAGCTTTGGAAGCGAGGGCATTATGGCAAACCGACCAAAGAAAAGTCTGAAGTTTGGGGACTGTCTTCATCCCTCAAATCCTTTTCCAGAGGGATTTCAACTACTAGTAAGAAACTAATGCGTTATGACACTGTGGATTGTTGCTTCATTGTACAATTGCAGGGTAGTTACTTTTTACAATGTTCTTACCATCAGTCGTGGTGAACCATACCAATTTGTCTTCTGAGTAAAGAGGTCTGATTGGTATTGTGAGAATTTCTGTTGCAATTTGTTCTTCAAAGAAGTTTTGAATCATTGATGTGTTCCAGTTGTGGTGAGTCGGGTCAATAAGATTTGCCACCATAACTGGTTCCTCTTTAGACTTAGGGCCATAGATAATTCCCATAGGTAGCCAACGATCTCTGCGAATTCTGATATGATTGCCCTTACCAACAGACCAGCGTAGTTCTGGTATGATAGCATCTCTACCCCTAAGAAGACTTTGCCATCCCCACGATGGTCTTGTTCCTTTGACGGCCGATAAAAAATTTGTTGAATGAAAATTGAGACACTTAAAAATTGCACCCCATAAAGATTGAGGATGATATAGCAATCTCCAAGCCTGTTTTCCAAGCAGTGCTTTATTCAAAGCAATAAGGTCGCGAAATCCCAACCCTCCTTGCACCTTACTTTCTTTCAAAACATCCCATTTTTGCCAATGTATACCTGCCTTATTCTGATTATTTCTCCACCAAAATCTGGCAATACATTTCTCAATAGATGAAAAGACAGAAAGAGGTATCTGAAAAATAGACATGGCATACTGTGGACTACCCTGAACAACAGATTTAATGAGAATTTCCTTACCCCCCTTAGAAATAAATTTCTCTTTCCAGTTCTCTAGTTTAGCATTGACCCGACCTACTATCCAAGAGAATACTTCCTTCTTCGATCTACCCCATTCGGATGGCAACCCCAAATATTTACCAGATCGATGCAAGATTGGAATAAGAAGTTCCCTAGCCATGTTTTCTTGTAAAGAGATTGGACAGTTTTTTGAAAAGGTCATCCCTAATTTGTTTCGGTTAATCAACTGTCCTATGGCCACACAATACAAATTCAAAATATTGGCTAAGTTGTGGCATTCTAAAACAGCAAAAAATAGATGTGACGGGGTAGGACACCATCTGTTTAACCGAAGACCTTTGATTTGTCCAATACTAACAGCATGAGTAATAAGATCTGATAAAACATTAGCTAAGAGAATAAAAAGATATGGTGATGAGGGGTCACCCTGTCTGAGGCCGCGAGAGGGGTTGAAATAAGGTAATTGTTCCCCATTAAACTTCACACTAAGAGAGGAGGTGGTGACGCACTGCGTAATCCACCCAAACCATCTAGGATGAAAGCCCAATCTAAGGAGATAATCATGTAGGAAATCCCATTCCACTCTGTCATACGCCTTTTTCATGTCTATTTTAAGAATTTCATTGAACTTGCTAGTCTTCTTTCTTGTTCGAAAATGGTGAAGAACTTCTTGGACGATAAGAATATTATCTTGGATCTATCGTCTTTTCACAAAAGCATATTGTTATTTAGAAATCAGAATATTCATCCACGGTTTGAGACGGTTAGCAAGCACCTTAGAGATAACTTTGTAAGCATAGTTGCACAAACTAATAGGCCGAAACTGATCCAGTTTTTCTGGTTGAGTTGTTTTGGGAATAAGGGTTATAATGGTCTGATTGACACCTTTAGGCATTACCCCTCACATTAGGAAATTTTGCACTAATAGGAAAAGGTCTTCTTTCATTGTTTTCCAGTGATCTTGATAGAATAAACCAGTTAAGCCATCCGGGCCAGGGGCTTTGGAAGTGCCCATCTAAAAGGTAGCTTGCCGAACCTCCTTAATAGTAAGTAAGGTTGTGAGTTGAGTATTCATGTCAGGAGTTACTATTGACCGACATTGAGTAAGTAAGGGTCTATAGTCCCGAAAACCTTCAGTAGTATATAACTGTGAAAAGAAGGCTAATGTCATATCTTGGAGAGTTGGTAAATCATGTACCCACTACTGATCGTCATTTTGCAGCATAGTAATTCGATTTCTTTGATGTCATTGAATTGTTGATGTATGAAAAAACCGGGTATTCTTATCACCCCATTTTAGCCATTGAATTCTGGAGCGTGAGGCCCAATACTGTTCTTCATGTTGCCAAGTCTTACGGATTTCTTCTTTTAACCTTGTTGCCTATACTTTGTCATAAATGGAATGCTGCTGGTTCACTAGATCTTGTAATTGTTGTTGTAAAGTCAGCACTATCCGATGACCATTGCTAAACTTTTTTCGGCTCCAGATGAGCAAGGCTGCTGTGACTTTCTTTACTCTAGTGTTGAAATCAGAATTCGGTAGGCACACTAAATTCCATGCCTTAGAAATAATCTCTCTGCATTCTTCATCCTCATTCCAATAAGTCTCAAAAATAAAAGGCCGCCTGTTTTTTTAATAGTTGGCGAAGTCTGAATTAGGAGAGGACTGTGATCAGATCCCACAGCAGGGAGTGCATGAACTTCAGCTGCAGGAAACAGTAGCCTCCATTCCATTAAACAGACCACCCTATCTAATTTTTCCTTCACTTACTCCTCCCCTTCCCTATTGTTCAGCCATGTAAATTTACAACCCTTGCTTTCTAATTCAGTAAAAGCACAGTCATTGAAAAGAGTTCTAAAAGATTGCATTCTATACAAGTTAGCATGTCGTTTTCCTATCTTTTCCCAAGGGTAAAGTACCTTGTTAAAGTCTCCAGCGCAAAGCCAAGGGAAGCTGTTATGGGAATGGATTGCTCTAAGCTCATCCCATACCAATTGATGATGTTGATAGTCTGTTGGAGCGTGTAGAAAAGTGATCCGGATAGTCCTACCTTCCTGACCAAAATTACAACTCATGTCGAAAAATTGTTGAGCGAAGCGAATCACCT
Source organism: Eucalyptus decipiens (assembly GCA_014182575.1). NCBI lineage: Eukaryota > Viridiplantae > Streptophyta > Magnoliopsida > Myrtales > Myrtaceae > Eucalyptus > Eucalyptus decipiens. Next base: position 38,162,018 of record CM024619.1, read on the forward strand.
GTAATAACACTTGACTATTCCATAACACAACTAAGCCTCCAGCCACACCCATTGGATTAGTGACATATCAACTTTGAAATTTGAGATTTCGCTGAATATGTTGAATCCTCCCAGACGAAAAGAGTGATTTAGACACTAAGATACTACACTCCAATCCACCGGGTTGGAGTGCACTTACGAATTGCCCGCGCCCTCGCTTGGGCATTCCCTACTTTCCAACATCCCAAATTACGATTGCAAAGTAAGGAACATTCTACAATTATTTGAGGATGGTTGATGAAGAGAAAAGGAAATTATTAGAGATAGTACGAGGGTGGAGATGAGGAAAATTCATTAAATTGATTTTTATTCTGAAGAGCATGGCACATAAACTTTTACAACCAAAATTTATGAACGGAAATCGCCATCAATTCTAAAAAAATAAAATAAAATAAGTTCAAGGTATTTGATGATTCATCAATAAAGAGATTATGTGATGCCCTGAATTAGCTCACTGAGGTATTATTCCTTTTGGCATGTCTTATACCGAGTATCGTGATTTTGTCATTTAGTGTACAAGTGAGCACCTTCACAAGAGGTCACCCATATTGGGAGTACTTCCATCAGAGCATGTTTAACTCTGGGGCTGTGAAGTTAAACATTACCTCCATCAGTTAATTCCAATTTTTCACGTATATATCTCAAAAACAATTTTCCCTTATTCAATGCATAATTCGATTCATTCATTTCCCCTTGTCATGCTAGAAGTCTGCCATAAGCCCCTCCTGTCTAAACCCTAAGGCCCTAGCGATTACTCCTTGCCTTCGTCGAACGGGATTGTTATAGACTAAACTAACAAATCTTATTTCAAATGCACTATGAAAGTTGTCATAATAAATATCTTAATAGTATATGCAAAGCCAAATGTATTTGAATATAATTTATTCATTGTTATATTGCCTTATTTTTTACTTTTCAATGCGCTTTATGTGTGTACTGAAAGAGATTGGAAGCATTAAATAGAGCTTAAATTTTTCAGAAAATTATAATCATTGGCTCTTGAGGATAAAAAGCTTGTTTATTAACATGCTATGATAGCTTTAATTAATCTTATTTCTAGCTAATTTATTAACATTTCATGGCATTCCAACTACCCTAATTCTTCGACCAAAAAGAAAAAACAAAAACCACCCTAATTCAACGGTAGAAGATAGATAAAAACAATAATACATGATGCACATGATCTCTTTAACATCAAGACACTGCTCGTTCTAAAAGTGAAATATATATTGATGGCATACGAAGTGTTTACTATGGATGCTTTTTTTATTTGGTTATGCAATTTATAGTTAATTTAAAATAAGGTTTTTATAAGAGTAAGCCACCGGGCCAATTTGGCCTAGGAGCTAAACCAAAAGGTTGGTTCAACTAGGGACCGATTCGATCTTTAAGTAAAAATTTGTGAGCCAACATTCATTAGTTTGGTTCTCAATTTTATATAGTGAATCGGTCGGTGCTATTCGGGAATTGGCCTTGTGAGTTAAAACCAAATCTTAAGTTGAGTCGCTTAAATACTTTTTCATTGACAGAAGTACAGCCCAAGTGCCAAAATTTGGCACGGATGAACACTTAAATGTCAAAAGATAGGAAAGTGACACTTAAGTACTAAATTCGGAGCAAAATAGATTACTTAAGTGCTACTCTAGCAAAAATCCGACCAAAACGCTGACATGGCGATTTTCCGGCGAAATAAGTGCAAAACAGCGTCGTTTGGCATGATGACATGGCTAGACAATACAAAAACGATATTTTTTTGGTGCTAACGTAGTAAAAAAATAATATAATTTAACTTAAAACTAAATTTATTTAAAATATTTAAAAATAAAAATACAAAAATTTTAAAAAATTTTAAAAATTTTAAAAAATGGGGGCGGCTTAGGGCCGAGCCCTCGCCGTAGACGAGAAGGGCTGACAACGGAGGGGGAGGGCCGACCAGCAGCGAGGGCCTGTGAACCCTCACCCAAATCCGTCGCGGGCCCTTGCCGCCGAATGGCCGGGGTCGGCGACCCCTGGCTAGGGCCCGGCGACCCTAGCCAACCATCCCCCCTCCTTTGCCAGCCCTTATTAGCGGCGGCGAGGAGGTGGCAACTGTCACATCCCGAACCCCAATCGCGTGCCTATCCCTCTCTAGTCGATAATGTTTTGCGACTTCCCAAGATGAGTCGCTGACCCTTTTTGTTTTATTGCACATGCGGAAGTGAATAATAAATCCCTTGACAGTAATCATCTCGGGATAGAAAAGCAGGACAACAGATTTACAAATAAACATGCTTTTATAATCACATAGAGTCATGTATAGGGTCTATGACCAAAAGACCACAAGGACTAGCTTTCCAAAAAGAAACGGTCCTAACTGACCTACACTTATGATCACCTCCTCTTAGCTCCAAGTCATCCACTTGACGACCCTGAAAATAGTTATACAATAACTAGTGAGACAATATCTCAAAAAGTCCACCCACTAAACCTTGATTAGGAGAGAAATACACTTCAAGGCGCTCTAGTCACACAACCACACAATTAGAACAAGGAACTTACCTTGCCTCAGTTTCCTACTGAGGTTAGCGCAATTCATATCTCAAATGCATGCAATTTATGCATATGACAATTAAAACACCTTACTTTTCCCAATCAACTGTAAGGGTCTCAACCCAGTCCATCACAGGAGTCCCGATTATAAGACCAAACCGTTATGACACGACCCATACCATGTCACACAGTTTTGTCTCATAATCAAGCACATCAAACTCAAACAATCATGCGTTCCAATTGTTAATAAAGCCACTCAAGGCACTGTCGACATCCATGTTTGGCAATCTACTAGCATAGCCAGGCATCATCTCTTCCCCATAAAGCATGGCTACGTCACATTGACGGCTATCCTGAAGGAGCTTAGGTCCAGAATCTACTACGACCGGTGACCTAATACATGGGTAACCCAAAAGTGGGATTTAGTAATGTCCTGCGTAAACGCTAGGACAGGTTTATTTTAACCAACACACGACTACTCAATCTCGGCTTAGGATACTGTGCATTGTACACAAATGCCTCGATTAAAATAGTGATCTTGGTCTATTTTCTTCGTATTAAAAACATCCCGGAAAATAGTCGTGTGCGGGTACACGGTCAGATTGGACCCGGAAAATTCATAACATTCTTTTCAAAATCGCACTGGTTTATATAGTATATAAAACCATTTTCGGTGTCTAAAACCCGACACCCGGGATTTTCTGAATAAATAACGAATTTTATAAATTTTTTGAATAAATGTCCAAAAATCCAATCAACACTCAATTTGCGTAATTTAACAGTCGATTGCATAAATTAACTACACCATTGCAATTAGCATGAAATTCCGGTCACTAGCTATCCCGACCTAATTTCCGAAAAATATTTAATAATTAATTAATTTCTAAAATTAAATAAATAAATCAATTTAAAATGCCAACGTAGGCCAAAATCACTAAATTAAATACCAATACGGACCCAGAAAATTCCCGAACCCTTCTAGATGAATAACACAATTTATCTAGGCCTCACTTAATCTAATCTAACCACCTAACATGCATAATTACATAATTAAATCAATAAATTAATCTAACTAACCACATAATTCCTAATTAAATCAATATAAACACCCCTTAGACGTCATTAGCTTACTAAGAAGAGTTTAGTGAATAAACTCACCAATGTATCGCGAAAACCGGTTCACCGCGACAACGACTCGACGGCGGCCGAAATTCAAATTTTCAGCATCGTTGGCGGACTTGGACCGGCCTTAAAACGGGCCCAACAAATCTCAGCCCAAATCTAAGATTTGCTTTTGCGTCGGACCAGGCTTCACTGGCTTCTTGGGCTGACTTCAAGTGAACTGCAATTGGGCCACAAAAACTGGGCTTGCTGGACTCGACGGGCTGAACAAGAAAGCCCAAAGGAGCTGCTGAAGTTTTGGGCTGCGGACCGGACTGCAGGCTTCAATTGAATTGAACCACCTTGGGCTGAAGCTGGAAATTGAAGTTGATGGGCTCGGTTTCAAGGCTGCACTGCTCCGTGCGAGGATGGGCTTCTCGCGGCCTGGGTTTCTCGTGGACTTGGACGGCGGCAGCAGCAACGTGGGCTGGCGCGGCCTGCGAAGGAAGCAGCAGCGGCTTCGGTCAACAACCCGAATGAGAAGGCTTCGCTGGTTGACCCGTGGCTGCGGAGGAGACACGAAGGCACGTGAAGCAGCGAAGATGAAGCTGCTCGCTGACGTTGGGCGGACCAACAGAAGACACACGGCAGAGGGGACAAACCGAAGTGGAGAGAGGGCGAGCTGCTTCGTGGCTTCGGTCTTCGTTGCTTCGTGGATGCTGCTCAGTCAACAAACCGAAAGTCTTCAATGGAGAGCTGTGTGGACTGAGCTTGCTCGGTTAGTGGGCCGCGGCAGAGAAACAGAGCAAAGAGGGAGAGAGCGACCGAATGAAAGAATTGGTGGGGGGCTTCGAGCGGTCTGCTGGACGCGTGGGGCTTCAAGGAGTCAACGCCACGAATTGCTTGAAGAACTTTGACCCATGGAGGCAAACGAACATGGCTGGCAGAAGCGATGGAGGGAGAACTCGGTGGAGTCGGTCGTGGGGGAAGACGTAAGATGATGGACCAAGGAAAAAGAAAAGGGACCAGCTGGAGTGTATTGAAGAAGAAGGGCCAAAAGTCAATAGAATTATCCCATTACATTAATGCTTTGTCCCCTAGATCTTTATACATATCACTTTTGGTCCCTCTAATACTTTGCAATAATAATCTCCCACCAATTAACTTAAATTGAAGCCAATTTTGTTGCCCAAAATACAATTCCAAATTTCCTTAAATCTTGGCTCCAATTTCTTCATGAAATTTCCCAAATTAAGGTCCAATTTCGGTGAAGAAAAATCTTGAACAATTTTCTATAAGTCTCTGACACTCAAAGGCTTGGCTTGGAAGTCCAAATTTCCATCGATTTAGCCCATCCGAGCTTTCGCTAATTTTCCGCAACGTCCGACACGTTTTTCAGTAAAAATCCCAAAATCACTAAAAAAATTTCGGAGGATGAATCGACGTTTCTAAAATAGCTCATGACATCACAGAACTTTCAATTTTTGAAATTGGGTTCAAATTCACAGTTGATTTCACTCTGGCGCGCTTTTAGCGTGAACTAGTCTACTGGGTAACTTTTAGGAATTTTTTGTACAATTGACTCGTGATCAATTTATCTCGAGTCACAATGTACATTTCTGACACATTAACAACTCTCGATTGTCGTGAAAATCTCAAAATTTCAATTATAGACACGGGGTACCCAAAATGACGAGAAAATCAATTTAGTGTCGATCGATGAGAATTTTGCAATCAAGTGAAATCACCCACATTTTTATCACATATCTCAGTCGAATCGACATATCTCAGATCTTTGATCAATTCTGATAGTGTTGTAATGATCCTTATAGACTAACACGGTTAAGCGAGTCAATTCTTGGTCGAATTCTCAAGTTCATTGCATTTAGATTCCTTAATTGCTTCCCAGATAGTCTAGTTAGCTTGTAAGTGATCAGTTCAGAGCATAGTACTATTGGCGCATCGACAAAAGGCCCGATTTATTTAATCGAAAACAAATTTTGAAAATTCAGGCTATCACAACAACGGCAAGAGCTCAACCCTCAGTTGCTCCTTCGCTTTTTTTGTTTTGTTTTGTTATTTATTTATTTATTTATTTATTTATTTATTTTTAATTTTTTTAATATTTTAATTTTAAATTTTTAAATAAATTTATTTTTAAATTAAATTAAATTAATTTTATATTAATTTTTTATCACGCCGGCATCAAAATGACGCCAATTTACACTTATTTCGCCGAACTATTGCCACATCAGCACTTTTGTCGGATTTTCGCCGGAGTAGCACTTAAGTGATCCATTTTGCTCCAATTTTGACACTTAAGTGTCACTTTCTTAACTTTGCACTTAAGTGTCCCTCCATTCCAAGTTTTGGCAGTCCAGGCATCCGCACCTCCTTTTTCATTTCTCATTAAAGTCAACATGATATGTGAAATATCACCAACGTTATTGGACTTCATGTTTTTGTTGTAAACAAAAATGAAACATAAAAAATAAGTAGGCTGGTTTTGAAGTTGATCTTGCAACATGCTCTTTCTAGAGTCAATCAGTTCAATTCTTGATTTCTAAATCCTAAAACTGACTCTAAAAATAAGTCATATGTTCTTGGTATGAAACCCACCTATCCTAAAACCAATCACCACTAATTGTTTGTTTAGACTCATCAAAAGTCAAAAGTATTATTCACTTATAATAGATTTGTGAAAACTATTATTTAAAAAAATATATATTACTAAGATATCTTCTAAATTGAGAAAGTCAATATCCGCACTTAGGAAAGTCAAATTTCAAAATTAACATATTTGCATTAAATACATAGTTTGACTTATCCATGAATGCAACCCATTGCCATGGACTTGTGAAAGAAATTTGTGGTCTACAAGTATCCGTCATTCTCAAAAACAACGGCGACCGTTACCATGGCCACTGACACCTAAATTTAACCTTAATTAATTAATTTAAAGTAACATTAAATGTTAGGAATTAGTCACAAAAGAAAATTTTTAAAAAATTAATTAATTATTAAAAAAAAAAAGACGAAATCGGTCGAGTTGGGCCGAATCCAGCCTTGGCCCGACCCGTCCCTTTCCTTTTCTCTTCCCATTGCATTGGGCCCGGCCTAGCCCACTTTCTCCTTAAGCCCAACCCGCGAATGAGCTAATCGTCTCCCCCAACCGCTCTTCGCTGCAAGACCTGCAAAGAAAAACATAAACAAAGTAGCAACAGAGGGAGTAGGGGGATCGTTGGCAGGCGAGTGGCATGATCTGCCGGTTAGGGAGGTAGTCCGGCCGGCAAGTTGGCAGCTGCAAAGGCCATGCGCGCTTGCTGGCTAAGCATAAAACCGGAGGAGAGAACACGCCAGCAGGGGAATTGATACTATAAAAAATACCAAGAGTAGAGCACCGAGAGAAAACACAAAAAAAATAGGAAAACACCGAGAGGAGGAGAGGAGTAAAAGAGACCCCGGAGCCATCGATCACTACTGTCGGTCACCATCGGAGTTGCCAACCACCTCCGACTTTGCCGGAGTCCAGGAGGCAGAACAGAGAGCGAGGAGAGAGAGGGAGAAAGGCAAACAAAGAGTGAAAGAGAGAAGAAACGGGGAGGAGGTAGGAGAATCGGTCGCCGTCACCGCCACTGACACGATTCCAAGTCACCACTGCCGCAGCTGACGTGTTCCCAAGCCGCCATTCCCACCGGACTCAGATTGGTGTTTCATCATGTGCTTTTTTGAATTCAAGCACTCCGGAGCTCGTCCCGTCCGTTTCGAGCAAGCTTCAGCCTCTGTAGGTTCCCCCGTTAGTCCCCGTTTATTGCTAGATTTTTGTTGGTCACCGCCATCGTCGCCTCGAGTCCCGTTTAGGTCAGAATCCCTCCCAGTTCGCCCTTGCCCTTAGCCTGTTTGCCATAATGCCCGAGCGGGCTCTCCCTTGAAAATAAATTAAAAAATACAAAATAAAAAATTTTAAAAACAATTAAAAAACAATTTCGAAAATAAAAAATTTTAAAATTTTAAAATTTTAAAATTTTAAAAAAAAATTAGAAATTTCAAAAACCCAAAAATGATGGAGTTTGGATAGGAATTACTATGTTTTCCCTTTTTAGTGTAATTACGTCTTTATTTGCTTGTATGTTGATTATATCGTGTGTTTAATTCGCGTATATTATTAGCTTTAATTGCACATGTCTAGTTTTAGGACAATTAGGATCTTGGTAGCTATAATTATCATGTTAATGATTGGATACCCGCATGATCACCTCACATGTTAATGGATAGGTATAAAATCAATCCGAACTGCCTGACAAAAAATATTTTCTTCTAAAATGAACAACATTAGGTACCGAAAGGGTACTAATTAGTCAATTAGTGTAATCAAGTCCTCGATCCTAGATTCTCTGGTTGCGTAGGAAGTAAGGTACACTCCCATGTCTCACTTGGTTCCTAACCGACCCCAATAGGCTAGTGGCGACTCCTTTTGTGCAAAAAATTTTTAAGAATATCCCAACGTCGCGCGGGGCATGAGCTTGGGAGAGCTTGCACCTAATCATGGGTCTTAGGCCCGTCCTTTAGGCAATATCCCTAAACCTGTTCCCTCCCCCGAGGGTAGGTGGCGACAGCTTGGCGACTCCACTGGAGACTTGGCTTTAAACCTTAGAGGAGTTAGGCCAAAATTAATCTTGTTTAAAAAGATTTTTGTTTGGCAGCGAATATATCATGTTCATCCATAACATGTCGAATGTTGAATGCTTATGAGAGTTATAAGGGGTGGTGATTTTTAACCTTTGTTTTGTAGGGGGTGTAAGAGTGAATGGTTTATTTATGTTTTAAGTGCTGATTGTTTTTAAATTGTCATGCATGAGTCTCCTGCATTGCACTACACTATAGCACACACTACCTGCCAACGAACTTGGGCTGCATAGGATCACTTAGGATGGTGTTGAGATGGATACCACTCCGACTATAAGCATGTAGTACAAGTTGCCCATCTCATCCCCGAAACTTCTTTCTTGATGTTAGAGGTCCCCACCCTGGTCTGCAAGCATGCAACACAGGTTGGTCCTTTGACGAAGCCGGAGTCATGGGCAACACGACCTAGCCGTGAGCTTGTTGGTTTGGTCTTGTGATCCCATGGCTCTATTTTCGGCCGTCTAGAGTAAAAATCGAACCATTGTCCATGCGCATGTCTATGGCATTGACATCACTACTCGATGAGTAGGGTAAGTTTTTGTTTGAATTCTTTTCTTCACAATTTACTTATTCGCTTTCCTTTCGGTTGGTCCACGGCAAATTAGGTTGATCATACAATGGGGGTACCCAACCTTCGCATCATCTCCATCCCGAAAGCCGAGCTTCGCTCGTGGTAAGATAAATTGGATCCAACTGGCTGTGATTGGGTGCAATCATATGTTGGACGTTTACTTCCCTTATTAGAGATAGAAATTCATTCTGGGGTAGTACAAGTGTTAGTGCATGTTTGGTGCCCCGAAACTTGCACGTTCATACTTGGTGATCACAAACTCACTCCAACCCTGGAAGAGTACAATGTTGCCATGGGAAAGCCCTTGGTGTTAGAGTTAATTGACCCACCTATAAAGACTGAGCATGCATCGACCTTATATGATTTCCTTAGAGTTAAGGAGAATGACGTGAGGAAAGTTTTAAAAGCTAATCGCAAGACTTGCCCCTTTTCATTCCTAAATGAGTTTTATCAAAATGCCCCATCTTTTCAAAAGAATAAGATCTTCCTGTTAGCTTTTTTTGGGTTCGTGTTATTCCCGCATTGTAGGAACGCTATTAACCCTTCCATGGCATGAGTAGTTCGTGAGGTATGTATGGGAAAGGGCTTTGTTAACGCCGTCCTGATTGAAACTTTTCTTTCCCTTACTCGTTTCAAAGAAAACAAAAACAAAACTTTCCATGCTCCTCCTGAACTCTTGCAAATTTGGTTCTTCTCTCACGTTAAAAGGTTTGGTAGCTTAATGACCATGAACGACATCTCCGACTCTAGCCACCCTATCCTGAAGTTTAAAGATATGAAGATGTTTGCCCCCGATTATCATTATTCTGAGTGGTTAGTTTTCATGACCAACCCTGGACTCGAAGATTTCCAATGGCATGCCAAATGGCTCCGAGTTCGAGAAGCGCGGTTCATGTGTGGCCTTACTGGACATGTTCCTTTGTTAGGAATTACCGAAGTCACTAAGTATTACCCGACTCGAGTCGCCCGCCAGTTCCAAGAGGTTCAACAACTTCCACTGATGATTCAATAAGACCAGCTCATGAGAGACTTTCCTGATGGATGCCAAGATCATGAAGACTCCATCGCGTTAGTCAAGTCGATGTGGGATATGTGCCACCCCCGAAAGCTGATATGGCTCGAAGAGGAGTTGAAAGGGCAAGAGAAGACTTACTATGCCTCGATGGAATACATCCTTAGGCATAAAATCCTAGAGAGCCTACGCCCGAAAATTCTCGACGTGCCATTAAAGACCACCCACCGAGCTAAGATCAAGCGCCTCAAAAGGAAGCTTGAAGAAGCCGAGGAGCATGCCTCGAAGTTGACCTGAGTTAGTGGGGCTATCACAAGCGGGAGTTGTCCTCGTTAGTTAAATTGAGTCAAGTGCGATATGTAATAGTCCCATGCTCACATATATTACAATGTTAAAGAATTTATCTCGAGTCGCATTATCGGAAGATAAGAGTCATGATTAACTTCATTGTTTAGGGGTTCTCCCTCATGTCTTCTCCTGCGTTATGTAATAACCTTGCTTTTAATGAAACGAACAAATTGGGACGATTAGATCTTTGCCATGGATCAACTGCCTAATCATTACTCCATGCTTATATATGCTTATCTATCCTTGTTCGGTACTAGCCGATCGATTGTTTTTTACCGATCGTCGACATGGCCAAGCGGAGATCCCCAATTCGCACGCATGCGAAAGTCAGAATGGAAAACGAGGACACCAGTGTATGCATGGCCAAGATGGAGGACCAGCTAACCCAACTCACCACAATGATACTTGAAATAAGCCAGAAACTCAAGGAGCCCCCTACTATAACTGTCACGGGAACATCCTCTCCGGTGTCAACGAAAGGCACGCACGTTGCTGATCCCCCTGGGAAATAAACTGCTGGGGAGGCTCCTTTTGTCACGCCAATCATCATCAATTTGGATCCTCCTCCGAAGGAAAACCCAACACCTTGCCTAAGCGAAGATAGTGAAAAACGTTTTGCAAAGATGGAAGAGCGACTGTGTGCCTTGCAAGGTTACAAGCTAAAATGAGCTGATAGGCTATCTCCATACACCAAGACAAACTTCCTTGAGAACTTCCAAGAGCTTCAGTTCACAAGAAAATATGACGGAACGAGATGCCCCAAGACCCACCTTAGGTATTATATGAGGAAAATGGCTCGCTATGCTAACAACATGTCATTTCTCATACACACATTCCAAGATAGCTTGGAAGGCATTGCCCTGACGTGGTTCATTGCACTAGATATTTAAGAATTTACTAGTTGGGAAAATTTAACCAATGAGTTCTTGCAGCAATACCGGTTTAATACCGAGCCCGCTCCCATGAGGGAAGAGTTGACCCGTATTGAGAAGAAGAGGAACGAGTCATTTAAGGCCTTCGTGTAAAGGTGGAGTACTATGGCCTCACAAGTGAAGCCGGCCTTGAATGAGAGGGAGATGAAATAACTATTCCTCAAGACATTGCCCCATGAGTACTACCAAGGGTTAGTGTTCTCGGGTTGCTAGACATTTTCGCAACTAGTTGAGGTAGGTGAAGGAGTTGAATGGGCAATGGTTGAGGGAAAGATTTCAACTAGAGGCACGAAAAAATTCTTGACAAGAAAACATAAGGAGGCCACAGTTGAAGTAGCGCTTGTGCAAGAGCCGCTTTTCCCTCGACCATCCTCAACACCTGTGCATAAGCCTATAGCGGTCTAAGGTAGCTCGTCACGAGCATATGATAACGACAATAGGCCCTTTCGAAAGGATTTTTCTCCACTACCACGCCCGCTGTCAAAGTTGTTGCCCATGCTCTTTGAAAAGAGGATGGTCGCGAAGGAAGTACCTAGAGACAATCCCCTGAGGTTCATCGGGTTCGATATGAACAAAACCTGTGAATACCACATGGGAGAAAGTGGGCATGATGTAGATGATTGCAATATGCTGAGATATAAAATTCAACAGCTTCTAAACAAGAAGATCTTGACTTTCAAGGAGGTTAAACCTAATGTGCAACAGAACCCTCTACCAAATCATGCAGGGGAAGTGAACTCAATTTCTGAGGAGACGCGGGCGAGTCAACAGCCTCTAGTGGCGGATGTCTCCATGTTGTATGAATCCTTAGTGCTATCGGGATACTACGGAGTTAGGAGGATGTGACTCCAGAAAAGAAGCTAAACCGCCTCCGCAGGATGGTAGCCATGGGGGTAATCCGATGCGAAGAAGAAGAAGAGGGAGTCATATCCATGATAATGCCATCGTCATTCCACTCATCTTTTTGCAAGTTTGCTTGTATATCTCGGGCAAAGAAGGTTATGCCTGGAATTTCAAAGACCCCAGTTTTGTACGAGGAAGGGGTGATAGGTATGATAACCCCAATGGTGATTGAACTACCTGATGAGGAGCTTGCCAATGATATCGGGATGGAAATCGTTGAACCCATGGTGATCGACCTTATAGTCGAGGAGATGTCAACAATCGAAGTCACAGGAAGGAACGCAATGCAGTCACGATAGAATTGCCACCCCGGGAGAAAGATGGAGTAATAGTGTTGGAGAATTCTCCCAAACTCGATCCCAAAGCTGTACCTTAGGACTATGGAACAACTGAGGTAGACAATATCACGCGATCAGGCCGCTGTTACGCCCCTGCTAAAGGAGTAGAAAAGAAGGCTCTGACCAAGGAGGAGGCAAAGCAATTCTTGGCCATAGCAAAGTCTAGTGAGTTCAATGTGGTTGATCAACTGTGGAAGCTGCCGGCTCAAATCTCCCTCTTAAAATTATTCAAATCTTTTGTTGAAAGTCCTTAATGAGGTGCACGTGCCAGAATCAATTGATGAAGTCCAATTGGAAGAGTTTGTTAGGGTTGTTCTATTGAAAAACCAAATCTCCTTTACTGATGAAGATCTCCCCCCTGATGGCCCTAACCATACCAAAGTGCTACACATCTCGGTGAAGCATGAGAGCACTCTTGTTTGCAAAGTGTTGATCGATAATGGTTCAGCGCTCAATATATGCACGTTGGCTATGCTCCACCGTCTCAGCATTGATCTTGGAAGAATTCGTATGGAATGAAGAAGGAGGTGATAGGGGAAATTGAACTTGAGCTATCAATTGGCCTTGTACTTTTCCAAGTCCCGTTCCAAGTGTTAGATATACCAAGCGCTTTTAATTTTCTACTTGGGAGGCCATGGATCCACACGGTGGGTGCTGTTGCATCCAGCTTTCATCAAAAAGTACAATTTATGGTGGACAATAGGCTTGTCATGATCCATGGAGAGTCTAACTTCAAGATCTACCACGAGACGACCACCCCTTATGTGGAGCCCGAATGTATCGAGGAATCCAGCTTTCAAACATTTGAGCTGGTGTCCATGATTCATGTGCCTACGGGTTCTTTCACAAAGGCTCCTAAATTGCCTAGGCCAGCTATAGCTACGGGAAGAATCATGCTGGCGAGCGGGTATAATCCTGGGGAGGGTCTTCGATCGCATGGCCAGGGTGTGCGAAAACCCATTGAAGCTCATAAAAACTTTGGAAGAAGAGGCTTGGGATATGTCGAGAAGCGAGGAGGCCATAACAACCGAGGAGGCCGTGGAAGGCGCAGAGGTCGAGGTGCCCAAGGAGGCCGAGATGGGTATAGAGACCAAAGTGAACGCGTTGCCCAGATCGAAGAGGACGAGGGCAATCAAAGCCCGTTTCCCCCGTTGCTGGAAGAGACGTTTCCAGGACCCCTAATGATGTTGTCCAAGGAAGAGGAGGATATCTATGGTGTGACCGAGCTATTTGAGGAAGACGTCATATGCACCATCCTAGGGTGCGAGAAAGCTGAACCCTTTAAAGTCATCGCTGTCCCTCCATGGGACGTCATATGCTAGTCTTTCGTTTGATGTCTTCTCCCCTGCACGGGATCTCGTAGTTTTTTTTTCTTTCTTTATTTCTTGTTTTTGTCATTTGTAACGTGAACTATGATTAGCCCTGATCTTGAGCCATTGGTCAAGGGTGGTGTGTGTTAAAATACGGCCTTATCTTTCCTCATTTAATAAAATAGACACATGTTTTATTAAGGACATGTGGAAGCATATCAAACTAGCCCTATGATGGTCGCTGAGGCTGTGGCACCCCGAACCCTTCATAGGTCGCCACAAGCACCAACATTACACCTTATTGCCTTTCTTCTTAAAAGAGGCGTCGTAATTCATAGACATTTTTAAAAAAAAAAAAAAACGGTCCCAGTGCGACTCATTAGCGGAAGCAAAATAAAACATCACCATCTCACCCTCCATCAACCATGATACAAATACACACCACTAATCATCATGATTAATAGACAAGCCACGACACTTTATTTACATATATTTTCAAGATGGGCTTTCTTTCGGTCGGTACATCAAAAGGAAAAGCCAGGACTCAGCCATGTCCGGCCTAAAACCCCAAAAAGAACCCTCGACCTGCTACAACTCACGTGCACAATCCCCATCATCAATGTCGGCTAACTATCCCAAAAATCCAGCTCCTACTCGTCACGCACGGGCCCTCACACCCAACCCGGTGCATCAGGCGATGGCGGCGGCAACATCCCTCGCATCACACCGTCGCGACGAATGTGGACGGAGATGAACTCCTGGACAACCGGGCCCCCAGCCAGGCCTACATGATACATGACTAAACAGCGCACTAGAATATACATCAATCCAAGAATAGAAGGACAGCCAAACTCCTCGCACTCGACCTCTACATCGGATGGTAGGCCGTAAAACACACCCCCGTGACGGCAGGGAGTGGCATGCTGCTAATCTGAAATGTTGGTCCTCAAAAGGGGTGAGTACAACCACTCAGCAGGTAAAGGAATCCAATAACCACTCAAAGCATCATAAAATACAATCACAACATCATACATGTCAATCACGCATCCATGCATACTTACTTCGATGCCATGCATATACCATCATGCATCATTATCACAATCATAACACATACATGCATATCATCATGTCATACTCATATCATCGTCATCATGACATCATCATATCATACACACGTCATCATCATCATGCCATAGGCGATCATCATCATATCACATCATACATCATCATCATCATCATGCCATAGGTGATCATCATCATATCACATCATACATGCATATCATCATCATACCATGGGTGATCATCATCATATCATGTCATATATGCATGAATCAATTTCCACTTTTAACTTTCAATTCGATCACCACATCACCCTTCCTCAGATCATCAATTTCATCTCATACTTTACACTCGCACCCCATCCTGGCATCGCGAGAAAAACCTCCGGCATTCAGCCATTCAAGGCCATCGGGCATCCGGCACCCCCACATTCCGGGCATCTCGCATCCCAACTGGTATCACGAGGCATCCCCTCGGGCAAAGACCTCTGAGGCTTTCGGCACCCAGCCATTCCGGGCATCCTGATACTCCCAGGGCCATCTGGCAATGCATCTCTATACATTCCGGGCATCCGGCACCCCCCATCCCGGGCATCCTGATACTCCCAGGGCATTATCATCCACCATAACAATCTCCTCATTTGTCATTATTCATGTTCACCAATTTCGGTCTCAATTTAGCATGGCATATGATGTAACGGCAACCAAAAATCATATTCAGCATTGAATTCATACATGCATCTCAATTCATTGTCATGAATACATCAAGACCTCATCATACATGCAACATGGTACAATTATTCACAAAATAAAATTTATGGAATTTATGCCAATTAAAATAATCCATTTATCATGCCTTTTTTACATTTATTTAAATTTCAGCTTGTGCCACTTTCAAAAATATTTAATTTAAATATCTATATGATTCTCAATAATCATAAAATTAAGTCAAGTGATGAACAAGACAATAGGATAATGATTTCATGCAAAATACATAGCCAAATAGAATTCCACACAAATCCATAATTCACACAAAACAGCATGAAATTTTCGGATGAAATCAGAATGCACAGTTTCTGAAATAATTTGATTAAAATATCCATACAACCTCCAAAATTACGAAATTTTACCAAGTTATAGCCAAGACACTAAAGTACATCTTTCATGAAGACTTCCAAGTTATATTCTTTTTATATTATTTTCTACAGTCACACGAAGCTTCTGGATCTAACACCGAATCGTCCAGTGCATGTTTCTCCGAAATACTGAGTCTTCACCTACCTATTCTTCTTCGTTTCCTCTGAAATTTGGATATGTTTTACATAAATATTTTCTCTACAATTTTCATGAAGAGATCTAAGTCAAATATCCAGAGTATAGTCATCATTTAGGTCCATGAAGTCTCGGGTGTCCTGTACCACGTCTCCAGAATTACCGTCTTCAAGATTTAGTCGATTTACTAGGTTATACTTGTTCATTTTGCTTCAAATTTGAGTATTTATAGCTTAAGACGTCCCCTACAACTTTCATGAAGAAATCGAAGAGAGATTCTTAGCACAAATCAACATGCAACCACAAATCCATCAAAGGGTCAGTGAAGTCGTTCCAGATCTGAGGTCTCCGTAGGATGAGAGTTTGACCCCTTAAATCTCCACCATTTTGTACCAAATTTTATTATGTTGTAGTTTAAGATGTTAGCTACAACTTTCATGAAGAGATCAAAGCTAAAATCGAACTCAAAACATGCATGCAAGCTCTCACAAGGTTCTGACTCAAACTGTTCATGCGAAAACAGCAAGCATCTCAAGTATCAAACACATTAGCTTCACTCCCATGCCTCCAAACATCCTAGATTTCGACCAAACATGCAAAACATTGGTGCAAGAGTAGAAAGTGGACTCCCAACTTGCCTCTAGACCACACGAACGACGGCACACGGCGGCACACGGCGGCGAACGGCGACGACTCCTTCTTCTCCCTCTCGGTCGCACCCTCTCCCTCTCTCTCACACGGTTCTCTCTCTCTCTCTCCCTTTCTCTCTTGGCCAAATCAACCGGCCACCTCTCTCTCTCTCTTTTTATTTCCCCAAACCCCCATCATTTGCAATCATCACATGCCTCTCCAATGGCCAATGCATGGCATCTCCCTTTTGCCACTTGTCATGACACATGCAAGATGGGCTTTAAGCTTGGGCTTCCCTTGTGGCCGACGGCCTCACCTCCTTGGGCCTCAATGGGCCGGTCGACAGCCCCTCCGTGGGCTCCTATTGGGCCGGCTAGCTTGGCCCACTAAAGCTTAGGCCAATGGGCCAAAGGCCCAACCTAATAAAAAATTAAATTTTCCCCTTTTTATAATTTCTTCTATAAATTTTAAATTTTAAATTCCACATGGCCAGAGTCTTGTGACATTTTATTTATAGAATTTTAGTCTATAAAATACATGGCGAAGCATAGATTATTATCATTAATCTATCAAATTTTAAAATCTCATAAACACAAGCACAAATCACATAATCTTAAAAAGAGACTAATGGCTAAAGCATAAACCGTAGGTAATTTCATTACATAATTACGAGCTTTAATACTCCTTATGGCTTAACCTGAATTTTGGGATGCCACAGAGGCCTAGGCCTTCACATGCTCCCTTATTTGACTGTTTTGCAAGAACGAGGAAATTCGAGGATATAAGGACGAGTTCTTGAAATTTTTACAAAAAAATACTTCAAAAAGTTTTTGAAAATGACATGCATCGTCTTTGTTGTTGACATTACTCTAACTCATCTCATTGCATCTCAGGCATTGCATTATGCATAATCATGATGAGGACGCATGTGACTCAGATGTGCATGAAGAAAGTCTCTCAGGTTCCGATGACACCGACGACAACGATCAAAAGGGGATCAAGCACGAATGGAATCGACATGAAGAATCGAAGCCATTGACTAAAGAGCATGCAGTCATTATAAATTTGGGTGATGCGGAGAATGTCAGAGAAGTAAAAATCAAGACATGTCTCTTAGAGTCAAAAGCAGAAAGGATGACTAATCTTTGAAAGAGTATCAAGATGTGTTCACCTGGACATATGTCGACATGCCAGGATTGGATCTTGAAATTGTGGAACATGCTTTACCAACGGATCCCAATGTGCCACCCAAGAAGCAAACACTTAGGAGAACTAAACCAGAGTTGTCCAAGAAAATTGAAGAGGAGTGATCAAACTACTGAAAGTAGACTTTATCGAAGTAACTCATTATCCTGATTGGGTAGCAAATATCGTGCCTGTACTGAAGAAAGATGGGCGAATCAGAGTGTGTGTTGACTATCGCTACTTGAATCGAGCAAGTCCCAAAGATGACTTTCCGCTCCCACATATCGATGTCTTGGTTGATAGTACGGCGGGATTTGAGTTATTCTCCTTCATGGATGGCTTTTCTGGATATAACCAAATCCGTATGAAGGAGGAAGACAGGAGCAAAACATCATTCATAACTCCTTGGGCAACGTATCAAAGGGCCATGGTCACATTATTCCATGACATGATGTACAAGGAAATTGAAGTATATGTCGACGACATGATTGCGAAATCGAGACGTGGTGAAAATCATGTTAAAGTCTTGCGAAGGTTGTTCGAACATCTTCGGAAGTTCAAGTTGCGCCTCAATCCTGCAAAATGCATTTTTGGAGCGAAATCTGGGATGCTATTAGGATTCATGGTTAGTAGTAGGGGTATAGAGATTGATCCATTGAAGGTTAAAGCCATTTGCGATTTACGACCCCCGACTACTGCCAAAGAAGTCTGCAACCTGATGGGACAACTTAATTATGTGGCAAGGTTCATTTGTCAGTTGTCTGAAACGGCGAAGCCATTCTTCAAGCTCCTAAAAAAGAATGCAAAAATTGAGTGGAATACTGAGTGCCAGGGTGCATTTAAGAAGATAAAACATTATATCACTCATGCACTAGTCTTAGTGCCCCCACTCCCTAAAATTCCCTTGATTTTGTACTTAACCATACATGACGAGTCGCTGGGAGCCATGCTAGTCCAAAAAAGACCAAATGACGGGAGAGAATGCGCAATATACTACTTGAGCAAGAAGTTCACTGTTTCTGAGATGAACTATAAGGAAGTTGAGAGAACTTGTGTGGCTTTAATTTAGGTCTTGCATAGGTTGCGGTAGTACACACTTCATCACCGAATCTTGTTGGTGACCGAAAATGATCCCATCAGGTATCTCCTAGAGAAGCCGGCATTGGTTGGCAAGTTGGCCAAGTGGCAAATCTTAATTTCTGAATTTGATGTTCAAAGCTTGGGACATAAGTCTGTTAAAGGTTGAGCCATAGCAGACATGTTGGCTGAAAATTCCAAGAGGTCCAGAGTATCTGCTGAGGATAGTGATGCAAAAGAGCGAATTTTACTTGTATCAAGCGACAAATGGACAATGTACTTTGATGGTGCGGTTAACTTAGCCGAGTCAAGTACTGGGGCAATTCTTATTTCCCCGGATGGATAGCATTACCTCGTCGTTGCTAAATTGATGTTTCCTTGCACGAACAACATCGCTGAATACGAAGCATGCATTCTCGGCCTCCAAGCCGCCGTAATATGAAAATTCAGAAGTTGCAAGTTTATGGTGATTTAGCCCTTATCATCTTACAGACTGAAGGCAAATGGCGAACACAGGATTCTAAATTGATTATGTATCATGAGTTCTTGGGGGAGTTAGCGGAAGAATTCCAAGAAGTATCGTTCGAATACTTACCAAGGTCTTAAAACCAATTCGTTGATGCCTTAGCTACCTTATCTTCGATGTTGCAAGTAGCTGGAGGCTTAGACATTGAACCGTTGAGAATTGAAATCCTTAGGCGCCCGGCTTATTGCATGAAGGTTGAAGAGGAACCGGACGGACAACCTTGGTATCACGACATCTTGAAGTATCTGCAGAAGGGTGAATTCCCCAAAGGAAGTGAAGCAGCAGACATAAAGCATTTGATAAAGCTAGCATCAAAATTCTTCACCAGTGGAGATGTCCTCTACAAAAAGTTCTTCGACTCGACATTGCTAAGGTGTGTCGATGCTAAAGAAGCCGACTGTTTGATGGAGATACATGAAGGGGAGTGTGGCCCCCATATGAACGAACACTTCTTGACGAGAAAGATCATGCAACTCGGTTACTATTGGCTGACCATGGAGTCTGACTGCATTCAGCACGTACGACAATGTCACCAATGCCAGATTTATGGAGACAAGATAAATGCCCATCCAAATGAACTTCACCAAATGTCTCAATCCTGGCCTTTCAATATGGGGAATTGATGTGATCAAGCCCATCAACCCTAAAGCTTCAAACAGGCATCGATTTATCTTGGTGGCAATAGACTACTTTACCAAGTGGATCGAGGCCAACTCGTATGTTAATGTCATCGCCAAGAATGTGGCCAAGTTCATTCGTCGCGATATTGTTGCTCGTTACAGGGTATTGGAGGCAATTATTACTCACGATGGCACTAATTTGAACAACAAAGTCGTGGATGGCTTTCTTAGTGAGTTTCGAATTAAACATTTGAGCTTTGTCATCGTACCACCCCCAAATGAATGGAGCAGTGGAGGCAGCGAATAAGAACATAAAGAAAATCCTGTCAAAGACTGCTGAAAATTATCGTGATTGGCATGAGAGACTTCCTTATGCACTAATGGCATACCAAACTTCTATCTGCACATCCACAGGGGCAACTCCTTTTTCACTTGTGTACGGGATGGAGGCGATCTTACCTGTTGAAGTTGAAATCCCTTCTCTAAGGATCCTTTCCCAATCTATGCTTGATGAGACTGAGTGGATGCAACAGAGGCATGAGCAGTTAAACATGATTGATGAGAAGAGATTGCAAGTTATGTGTCATGGTCAATGCCATCAGAGATGAGTCGCAAAAGCCTTCAATCGAAAGGTGCATCCCAGACACTTCGAAGTCAATGACCTGGTGTTGAGGAAGGTGCTTCCAATCATACCAGATCCTCGTGGAAAATTCACCTCGAACTACAAAGGGTCGTATGTCATTAAGAAGATTCTTCCCGGTGGTGCCATGATTTTAGTTGAAATGGATGGCAGTGAATTGCCTAGACCTATAAATATTGATGCCGTCAAGAAGTATTTTCCATGAATGAAATCAAGGCCGAGGGGTCACTTCATGCACAATTCAAGTCGCATAGCATCATGCATAGCATTGTAGATATCATGCATATGTTGCATACACGTATATCTATTTGTGTTTTAGGCACCCTACCGTCTGACGAGGAAATGGCAGGGGAAAGAACTGACTCAAGAATCCATCAAGTCTTCGCACAAACTGTTGAATGTCTCTTTTGAGAGGTAAGTCGAGATGGTAAAAAGGGGCAAAACAAAACAAAACAAAACAAACAAAAGAATAAGGACAAAAACAAAAATGCATGACATGATTCGCATAACCTATTCTCTGGTGTCACTATGCACACTTTACGTCTGCAACCCTCAAGAAAAATGGCTCGTAAAAATGACTTTATTCGAGATGACCCTTCAAAGTACCCCTATCAAGAACGACTCTACAATGGGACAACATAGGAGGTTTCGGTTGAGATGTAGAGCGAAAGATTGAGAAAGATTCTATTACTTTCACTTGCATCAATCTTCCGGTGATAGCTTCAAAGGAATTCTTATTAGAGCTTGACTCATCCCAAGGTGAAGAAGAGCATTTTCTTCTCTACACAAACACTGATACCTATTGCTTTAACCAATTTTGGCCTGATTATTCATTTCTGAACCCCGAGCGGTGATCATCTCCCTTCACGGGGCAAGGCATAAGAAGTGACCAAATGCAATTGACAGTCACGAGAAAATGTGAAAAGCATCTTGAAAGTCATAAGAGCTACAAAAATTCAAAGAGCAAAAAAGTTCGACAAATTAGGAGACATGAAAAAGCAGTGTGCCAAGTAAAAGCAAGGCCAATCCCGGTCAAAAAAAAAAAAGAAGCCAAAAGGCTGCATCTTATGTAAAAAAAATTGTCAAAGTCAAAGTGTCTATGTAAAAAATCATCGCAAGTGCAAAGGAAATTAGAAGAAGGACCAAAGCTCCATACGGAAATGATTAGTCAATGGACTTTCGAGATGCGCTGTGTTTCAAAAATCAAATGATTTTGAAAGATCAAGTGACCTAGTCACGATGCCATGATGATCACCGACTCTTAAAAACCCTCTTGAAAATTTTAAGCCTTTCGAGCCTCTCCCGAACCAACATTACAACCCTCTTCCGAAGTCTCTTATGATTGGGATGGTTTGAGTGAAAATGGGAATACCACCAAGAAGCTACTGCTTGAAGGAGTGGAAGTAATTTTATCTTGTCCTATCTTCCAAGTTCTCGACTTTTAAACCCATTGAAGATAGTGACAAATGTTCCTTTATCGGCCTCAAAGCAATAATTCTTTCATGTAAGCCCTAACCAAGCCTATATTGCGGTCTTTTCAAAAGACCTTTTTAATCGATCAGATTGTGCTCATTGCGAATGTCTCTTAAAGCCTTTGATATGGGTTATGTGAAATACTCTCAGCAATCTATTACTTCCCACGTGAATGGATGGGATCAAGCAACCATTTTATCGAGAGTGTGTGAGAAGTCCTTTTTGACTAAGAAGCTCTAGTTTGGCATGATTAATGAGCCTTGTTCACAAGTCGTAGCCGTTCTTATAAGAACTCAACTCCTAGGGAATTTGATGATTAATGGTACATCCTCGGACAACATCACAGTTTTGCGCAACATGATGCCGATTAACATCAAGTGTTTTTTTTTTTTTAAAAGCAGTCGAACTTAGCTTGATTAGCTTGTTCAATTAATGCTGCAATGTTGTTAATACGTCTATTGACGACGTCTCTAATGACATTTGTTCAAATTGAGTTTGACAGGATTCCCCAGTGAAGCCATGCAATCTTCAAGGGATTAACGGATGCTTCCCTAAAGACAACAAAGGTTCATGGTCAACCTTAAACCATATCATCTACAAAGGTTCATGGGTTTTCCTCAAACCATGTATTTTTAGCCCGGTCGAAACCCGTTGTTCCACGATGAGACTTCAGTCATTCTCTTCCTTCTTATGACCCAATGGGCTTTCTGTAACCCGGAGTCATTCTCCCTTTTCCTATGACCCGGTGGGCTTTCCATAGCCCGGAGTCCTTCTCCTCCTTCTTATGACCCGGTGGGTTTTCCGTAGCCCGGAGTCCTTCTCCCTCTTCCTATGACCCGGTGGGCTTTCCGTAGCCCGGAGTCCTTTTAGCCCTTCTTATGACCCGATGGGCTTTCCGTAGCCTAGAGTCATTCTTCTTCTTCCTATGACCCAGTGGGCTTTCCGTAGCCCAGAGTCATTTTACCCCTTCTTATGACCTGGTGGGCATTCCGTAGCCCGAAGTCATTCTCCCTCTTCTTATGACCCGGTGGACTTTCCATAGCCCGGAGTCCTTTTATCCCTTCTTATGACCCGGTGGGCTTTCCATAGCCAGGAGTCCTTCTCCTTCTTTCTATGACCCGATGGGCTTTCCGTAGCCCGAAGTCCTTTCACCCCTTCTTATGACCCGGTGGGCTTTCCGTAGCTCAGAGTCCCTCTCCTTCTTCTTATGACCCAGTGGGCTTCTGTAGCCCGGAGTCTTTCTTCTTCTTATTGACAAAACGTGCTTTCATAATTATGAGTCATTTTCATCGACCTAATACGTGCATATGCACCTAGGGTCTTTCTATCGCCAAAATAATTTAAGTGTCTTCTGTCTTTGATCGCAACCTCTTCGAGGCTACATTCAAAGAGCGGCAACCGTTGATACCTAAATTTCACCTAAATTAATTAATTTAAAGTAGCATTAAATGTTAGGAATTAGTCACAAAAGAAAATTTAAAAATTAATTATTTAAAATTAATTATTTATTTAAAAATGAAGAAATCGGTTGGGTTTGGTCGAATCCAGCCTTGGCCCGACCCATCCCTTTCCTTTTCCTTTCCCCTTGCGCTAGGCCCGACCCAGCCCATTTTCTCCTTTAGCCTAGCCCGCGAATGAGCTGGTCGTCTCCCCCAGTCGGTCTTCGCTACAAGACCTCGCAAAGAAAAACAGAAAAGAGAGAAATAACGAGAGGGAGCAGGGGGATCGGTGGCAAGCGAGCAAAGTGATCTATGGGTAAGGGAGACAATCTGGCCGGCAAGCTAGCAGTTGCAGAGGCCATACGCGCTTGCTGGCTGGGCATAAAA
The DNA here is from genome assembly GCA_014182575.1 of Eucalyptus decipiens. Taxonomy (NCBI): domain Eukaryota; kingdom Viridiplantae; phylum Streptophyta; class Magnoliopsida; order Myrtales; family Myrtaceae; genus Eucalyptus; species Eucalyptus decipiens. The sequence continues at coordinate 38,186,094 of CM024619.1, forward strand.
CCGGAGGAGATAACACGCCAGTGAGGGAATCGATACTACAAAAAATACCAAGAGGAGAGCACCGAGAGAAAACACAAAAAAAAAAAAAAAGGGAAACACCAAGAGGAGGAGAGGAGTAAGAGAGACCCTGGAGAGGTCGATCGCTATCATCGGTCACCACCGAAGTTGCCAACCGCCTCCGACTCTGCCGAAGTCCAAGAGGCAGAACAGAGAGCGAGGAGAAAGAGGTAGGAAGGCAAACAGAGAGTGAAAAAGAGAAGAAACAAGAGGAGGTAGGAGAATCGGTCGCCGTCACTGCCTCTGACACGATTCCAAGTCACCACCGCTGCAGTCGACGCGTTCCCGAGCCGCCATTCCCGCTGGACTCAGGTTGGTATTTCATCGAACACCCGGTGAGCATTTTCGAATTAAAGATCGCCGGAGTTCGTGCTATCCGTTTCGAGTGAACTCCGGCCTCCGTAGGTTCCCCCATCGGTCCCCGTTTATTGCTGGTTGTTTGCTGGTCACTGCCACCGTCACCTCAAGTCCCTTTTAGGTCAGAATCCCTCCCGGTTCACCCTTGCCCTCCACCTATACACCACAATGCCCAAGCGAGCTCTCCCTCCACGAAGCTCCTCCGTGCGGGACCCTAAGGCCTTGGGTTGCCGGAGGGACGTCGTCGTAGCCAAGGAGGCCACGCCGTCCCCCCCCCCCCCTCCACGCCTGGTCACCACGGCGTCGTTGCTGGCGTGCGTCTCGTTGGCACCCCTGGTCACCACTAGGCAGTCGTGACCAAGGGGATGCCAACCAAGTGGGCCAAACAACAAATCTGGCCCACTCAACTCCCATTTTCGCTTGGGCCCAGTGCTCGAGCCCAAGTTAGGTCGAGTTTAGGCACGACCGGGGACGGTCGAGGGCCTAACCCGCCGAGTCGGGCCCGGTCGAGCTAGACCCAATCAAACCAGATCCGGTCAAATCAAACCCGATCAAGCCGAACCCGATCAAACCCGACCCGAACCGGTTCGGTCCCAAAAAAAAATTAATTTATTATTAAAAAACAATTTCGAAAATAAAAATTTTAAAAAATTTAAAAAATTAAAAACTAATTTTAAAAAAATTTTAAAAAAAATTAGAAATTTCGAAAACCCAAAAATGATAGAGTTTGGATAGGAATTACTATGTTTTCCCTTTTTAGTGTAATTATGTCTTTATTTGCTTATATGTTGATTATATCATGTGTTTAATTCACATATGTTATTAGGTTCAATTGCACGTGTCTAGTTTTAGGGCAATTAGGATCTTGGTAGCTAATGATTGCACACCCACATGATCACCTCACATGTTAGTGGATAGGTATAAAATCAATCCGAACTACATGACAAAAAATATTTTCTTCTAAAATGAACAACATTAGGTACCGAAATGACACTAATTAGTCAATTAGTGTAATCAAGTCCCCGATCCTAGATTCTCTGGTTGCGTAGGAAGTGAGGTACACTCCCATGTCTCACTTGGTTCCTAGCCTATCCCAATAGGCTAGTGGCGACTCATTTTGTGCAAAAATTTCTTAAGAATATCCCAATGTCACACGGGGTATGGGCTTGGGAGAGCATGCGCCTAATCATGGGCCTTAGGCCCGTCCTTTAGGCAATACCCCTAAACATGTTCCCTCTACCGAGGGTAGGTCACGACAATGGCATTTTTGGGGAAGGACATAGGACGCTCAAGAGCAAATATATTTTTACCTTTCTTTAAAAAAATTCAGGCTTTTATTCAATATTTTTCATCTGCTTTATATGTCTATCTATTTCTTTATAAGATTAAAGAAATTAAAATAGTAAAAGCTTCCACTAATATGTTTTTATGATATCCATAAACTACCACCTCATAAACTCATGATTATATGAAAGTAATCACTCATTTAACGAGGGTTTTTACATTAAACTTGCACGTAACTGAGGTAATGAAATTTTATAAAGTACATATTTAGGGTCCTTCCTAAGTCCAACCAGTTGCCATTGACTTGTGAAAGAAATTGGTGGTCCACCAATCTTCGTGATTCTCAAAAATAAAAGGGACCGTTACCATAGCATTGCTCTTTTTTCTTTAACCAAGAATGAGATATCAACTTATCGAAATCTAACATAATCTATTTATCTTTATTTTAAATTCAGGTACATGCTAAATTTGGTTGTTAATGACAACAATAGAAAAGCATACCACCGATTGTCTGGAACAAGAAAGAAAAACATTGGTCATTATGTACATGGGTTTGTAAAATAAAATAAAAGATGGAAAATATTGAATGAGAAACTAAGTTATTTAGAGTAAGTTCAGTATTTTTTTTTCTCCAGAATCATAAATTTTTCAAAATATAATAGAGGCCAGCGACAAAGATGGCCAACTTTGACATCCCTGTGAGCCACTTCTTGCTTTCATCCTTCATGGAGATAATAGAGGCCATGGGCAACACCTTTAATCCCTCTAAATCTTTGGGGTTGGCCTTTGGTTCGTTATACTGGTACCTGTCCAAGCTTCCATTAGGCATGTAGCCATACACCTACAGCAACTCCCCTTTCCACGTGGCAACGACTGAGAAGCGTCACAATGTTTTAGCGATGAAAATGGCCAGTACTCATGATCTCGGCAATAAATCCTCTCATTCCTTGCCTCAATTCATGAGAAATCCTCTTCACTGCAATCTCAGTTCTTGAAGTGGGTAATACCCCTCTATACACCCTGCCAAATCCAGCAGCTCGTCATAGCTCCTGGTCCACTGAATCCTTTTGTGGCAGCACAGAGATTTTTGTACATGAACCTATGAGGATTGTAGTCACGCTCCAAGTCCTCCGGAACCCCCGCAAATTTTCCCTTTCATCTTATCAGATCAACCACAATTAAGATCAGCATTGACAGGACGGCAACATCAAATGCACTTCAATAGTCAGCAGATAGGATTTCTCCTTGTTGGATTATAATGTCTCAGTTCTGCTGTTTTCTATTTTTGTTTTTTTTACTCTGTTTTCCTCTGTTTTTTTATTAAAAAACAACCAAGTTCGTTTAGTTATGCATTTAGTGTTTTTGCTATTTTCTAGGAAGTGAATTAGCACGTTTAGGTGCAGTTATATGCTGCACGTGTGTGTGGTTTGTAAGCAATTATTATTCTTGTTTAAGTTGTCATGTACTTGACAGTTTCCTTAGAATACTGACGTATGCAAGTTTGTGTTCTGTTTTCTCTGTGCTTCTCTTCCTCATTCAAAAAATATAGCTTCTAGTTTACTGTTTTGATCAGTAACAACAATGGTATCAGAGCATTTATATGATCTTGAAGGACTGTGAAGTGAAGCAAGTATCGAAGTGTAAAGAAGTTAAAGGGTGATGGAGACAGGGTCGAGTGGTTTCTCTGCGATGGCTTCTCCGGTATTTACTGGAGAGAATTATCAAGCATGGGCTGTTAAGATGACAGCATTTTTGGAGGGTCATGATATGTGGGAAGCTGTGGAGGATGATTATGAAGTTGCTCCACTTCCAAATAATCCAAACATGAATCAAATCAAACTTCATAAAGAGAGAACCACAAGAAAAGCCAAGGCAAAATCTTGCATGTATGCTGCTCTCGCCTACCATTTTTACCAGAATTATGAAGTGTGACTCTGCAAAGGCCATATGGGACTTCTTGAAGGAAGAATATGAAGGAGATGAGAAGATAAGAGGTATGAAGGTGCTGAATCTCTTGAGAGAATTTGAGAGACAGCAGATGAAAGAGTCTGAGTCAGTGAAGGAATACTCTGATAGGCTAGTGGGGATAGCTTAAAAAATTAGAGTTTTAGGGACTGACTTGAAGGATGAAAGGCTTGTTCAGAAGATCCTAGTGTCTCTTCCAGAGAAGTTCGAAGCCACCATAACGTCTCTGGAAAATACAAGAGACTTACCTGATATAAAGCTTGCAAAATTGTTAAATGCTCTGCAGGCACAGGAGCACAGAAGACTGATGAGAAGAGAAGAGTTTGTAGAGGGTGCGTTGCAAGCTAGAGTGAAATCAAATGATGGAGCCAAATGGAAGAAATGGATTCAGTCTAGAGAAAATGCTGGTGACTCCAAGTTTGTAGCAAAAGAAGGAAATTCTGGTGGGTCTAGCAAATGGAAGAAGAACAAAAAGCCTTGTCAATACTGCGGTGGAACTAATCATCGGTTTTTAGATGTTGGAGAAAGCCCGATGCTAGGTGCGAAGATGTCACAAGTTGGGTCACATGGAAGCCATTTGCAAAGAGAAAAATTACCAGCAAGCAAGAGAGGCCCATGTAGCAGTGAATGAAACTGAGGAAGAGCACTTGTTTGTAGCTTCTTTTTCTGAATCTTCTGTTGGGAATGATCCATGGCTGGTGGATAGTGGTTGTACCAATCATATGACTAGCAATTTGAAACTTTTTAGGATGCTAGACAGGTCAGTCAAGTCCAGAGTCAGAATTGGCAATGGACAGTATATCGAAGTGCAAGGGAAGGGTACAGTGGCTATTGAAGGAAATTAGCAGGTGAAGCTGATCAATGATGTTCTTTTTGTGCCAAATATTGACCATAATCTGTTAAGTGTTGGTCAATTAGTTGAGAAGGGCTATAAAGTGAAGTTCGAAGGGAAAGAATGTCTTATTAATAATGTAGACATCAAAGAAGTGCTAAGAATCCCAATGAATGATAAGAGTTTCATGTTCAAGCCACAAGAGATGCAACAAATGGCTTTAAAGTGCAAAGAAAAAAATGCAGAGATATGGCATAAAAGACTTGGGCATGTTCACAGGAAGAGCATGTCGTTTATGCAGAGAAATAGCTTGGCCGATGACTTGCCAAGTTTGGAGGAGGAATTTCCACAAAGTGCAGAACTTGTCTTCTTGGCAAGCAAGTCGATTTCCTTTCAAAAGAGGAGGCTGGAGAGCATGTGAGAAGCTGCAATTGGTCCACACAGATCTATGTGGACCTATGTCTGAGTCTTCTCTCAATGGTAGCAAGTATTTCATTACCTTCACTGATGATATGACTAGGATGAGTTGGATTTATTTTCTGCGAGCCAAGTCTGAAGTTGCTGATGTGTTTGTGAAGTTAAAAGCCTTAGTTGAGAATTAGAGTGGGAAGAAAATTAAAATGCTCAGGTTTGATAATGGTTCTGAGTATACTGCTCACAAGTTTAAGTTGAATTGTGAGCAAGCAGGAATTGTGCAACAGTTCACTGCTCCCTATTCACCTCAACAGAATGGGGTTAATGAGAGGAAAAACATAAGTATTACGGAGATGGCCAAATGTATGATGCAGAAGAAGATGTTGCCTAAGAAGTTCTGGGCTGAAACATCTAATACTGCAGTGTTCCCGTTGAACAGATTGCCCACAAAGGCCTTAGAGATGTCAACACCTTTTGAAGTCTGGTATGGTGTTAAACCTTTTGTGAAAAATTTGAAGGTTTTTGGGTGTTTGTGTTACACTCATGTTCCTGAGGTCAAGAGGGACAAGCTGGATAAGAAAGCAGAGCTTGGAATCTTCATCGGGTACAGTCTCCAATCAAAGGCTTACAGAATTTTTCACCCTATGACAGGGAAGGTGACTGTAAGCAGAGATGTTGTTTTTCTAGAGGAAGATGAGTGGAATTGGATGGAAGGAAAGAGTGCGGAACAACAAATAGTTCGAAAAACAACCTACAACAGATGTAGAGGTTGATGAAGTTATAGATGGATTGGAAGATAGTATGGATGATTTACCAGTGAGAGGCACAAGGTCACTTGCTGAAATCTATGAAAGAAGCAATGTGGCAATGCTCGAACCATCTAACTTTGTGGAAGCTAAGGAGGATCAGAGGTGGATTGCAGCAATGAAGGAAGAGATTGCAATGATCCGAAAAAACCACACATGGGAGCTTGTTGATGACCATCCGATAAGAATGTGATTGTGATTAAGTGGGTGTTTAGAACAAAACTTAATCATGATGGTTCTGTTAATAAACACAAAGCTAGACTGGTGGTGAAAGGTTATGCACAAATATGGGGAGTAGACTATTCTGAAACATTTTCTCCTGTTGCACGACTTGATACAATAAGGCTACTGTTAGCTATTGCAGCAGAGAAGGGGTGACTTATATTTCAGTTAGATGTTAAGTCTGCATTCCTGAATGGAGAGCTTGAGGAGGAGATTTTTGTTGAACAACCTGAAGGCTTCAGTATCAAAGGCCAAGAAGAGAGTGTATACAAAGTTGAGGAAAACTCTATATGGATCAAGCGTGCTCCAAGAGCTTGGTATGGGAAGATAGATCGATATTTGCAAGATTTTAGCTTTGTAAAAAGCTTAAGTGAGTTCACTCTTTATGTCAAGAAGGTGAATCACAAGTGTTGTAATTCTGTCACTTTATGTAGATGATCTATTAGTGACGGGGAATGATACGGAATTGATAGAGAAGGTGAAGCAAGTTCTATTTGTAGTTTTTGAGATGTCAGACTTGGGAAAGATGGCTTGTTCTTTGGGTCTAGAAGTCAAACATGCTTCATAGGAGATCTTCATCTGTCAGAAAAAATACATGAAGGAAATTCTAAAGTTTCAGATGGAAGATTGTCAAAGTGTAAGCACTCCTATGGCTACTAAAGAGAAGCTGCAGAAGAATGATGGAACAGATGCAGTAGATGCTTCTATTTATAGAAGTTTGATTGGGTGTCTCATGTATCTTACAAAGAACAGACAGATATTCTATTTGTTGTGAGTATTTTATCCAGGTTTATGAGTAGTCCTAGTCAGTTACATTTGATTGCAGGAAAAAGGGTCTTGAGATATCTGAAAGGAACATTGTTCTTTGGTGTGAAGTTTAAGAAAGGTCAGAAGTTTAATTTACAAGGATTTTCTGATAGCAACTGGGCTGGTTCAGTGGATGACATGAAAAGTACGTATGGATATTGTTTTAGTTTTGGTTTTGCTTGTTTCTCCCGGTGTTCTAAAAAGCAAGAGATTGTAGCTCGCCACCGCAGAGGCTGAGTTTATAGCAGCATCGCAGCCGCAAATCAAGCTTTGTGGTTGAAGAAGATAATGAAGGATTTGTGGTTGAATTCCAGTAATTGCATTGAAGTTAATGTGGATAATCAGGCTGCTTTAGCAATATCTCAAAATCCAGTTTTCCATGGCAAAACCAAGCATTTTAAAGTCAAATTTTTCTTTCTGCGTGAGGTGCAACAAAGTGGCGAAGTTGAGTTGGTCTATTGCAGATCCGAAGATCGGTTTGCAGATATGTTCACAAAACAACTTCAAGCTGGAAGATTTGAAGTATTAAGAAAGAAAATTGAGTATGCAAAGAAGAATCGATCCAAGGAGGAGTTTGTTGGATTATAATGTCTCGCCCGCCGTTTTCTGTTTTTGTTTTTTTACTCTGTTTTCCTCTGTTTTTTTATTAAAAAAAAACAGCCAAGTTCATTTAGTTATGCATTTAGTGTTTTTGCTATTTTCTAGGAAGTGAATTAGCACGTTTAGGTGCAATTATATGCTGCACATGTGTGTGGTCTGTAAGCAGTTATTGTTCTTGTTTAAGTTGTCTTGTACTTGACAGTTTCCTTAGAAAACTGACGTATGCAAGTTTGTATTATGTTTTCTCTGTGCTTCTCTTCCTCATTCAAAAAATATAGCTTATGGTTTTCTGTTTCTAGTTTACTGTTTTGATCAGTAACAACACTCCTCCTTTCTCACATGGGGTAGTCTAGCAAGCTGAGACAAAAGCAGTCTCTGAGCTTGTCCATTCACATAAAACCGCCATCCAGGGATGCAATGAGAAGTTGCTAATGAGCTGGTTGAGGATGAGAACCCTATGTACATGGCTTTTCCATGATCGGCGAAAGATCAATGCACGGTAATTACAGGGGAGTCTTTGGTTTCTCAACATTGATAGGTGCTAATGTGACATTGATTTGCTTTTGTGCGCCATCATAATCCACCCAAACTTGCCTAGCTTCACCACTCATCAGACTCAAGTATGTGACCGGGACTTACTGCATAGATTTTAGGAAGGTCGGCGCATTGACATCAATCCCAATGTGGTTATCATTGGCATCATAGAATTCATGGTTTTGGATTGTGTCAAATTCTACTGTGACAATGCGGTTCATGGTGAAGCCATTGTTGGTTTTATTGGAGAGGCTGACATAATAACAAGGCAATGCTCTAAAGGAGCTAACCTGAAAGTGAACCTACAGCCACATTGAGGTGGATACTCGTAAATCATAGTGAAGACAAACTCCTTGGAGAAAGAGTAGACAGATCCACTGAATGAGTTCTTGAACTCGATGGGTTCGGGGTAGAAGGCATGACTCTGCTTCTATTTGGTTGTGTGGTTAACTCTAGGAGGCCATTGCCTGTGATGCAACTAAATCATCTAGGCTATGACTCACCCACTGGAAACCGTTGTACATGAAACTGCTGGTATCACAAGCGAGTGGAAAGTTTGCCAAGGAAGAAACCACCAGGACAATCACGAAGAAAATGTCCAGAAACTGGAGAATTTCGCTGAATACACTACTCAGAAGATATTCTTTGAATCTCCTAGAATCAACTTGAATCTAATGCAATTTCAATTATCAGTGTCCTGACTTGGGTCACTATATATGCACCATTAACTCGTTAAATTTTTTGCTCATATGGACTTGCCGTTAAACCCTGTAAGGATTCAAACAAACAAATAATAATCCTTGTAAAAAGGTGGACTTGCTCTTATAATGGAAACCAAAAGAGAAGGCAATTATGCTAATGCAGACATTCCCAAGAACAAGTTAAGATACTGCAGAAATTGGTTAAATCCATAGAATCTTAAAATTACAGTTCACATATACTCACAGAGTTGCAAACTATGAGTAATTGATGGATAAGAATGTTATTTACTGTTTTGAAGTTGACAAAACGTTTCCAAAAGTTTAGTCTAAAGACTTCCAAACTCAAGTAGTATTGTCTAAAGGACTCAAGACTCTACTGTCAAAGTCTGAAGACCGCCAAACATAAGTTTAAAAGTCTGCCCTCACTGAGAGTTTCCAAACCAAAGAATGAAAACCTATCCAGATGCCGGATTATCTTCAAGGATTCAATTCATACGGTTTTTGGAAGACCTTATGGCTAGATATAGCATCTAATCGTTTGATTATTCTTGGAATTTACTCCGATAAGAAGATCTTTTGAAATGCGAGCAAACTTGGAAGGTTCTACTTATTGAAACCAAAGATCCCGATTGTATAGGCGAACAAGATTGACAAGCTTTCATCACTAATCATTCAATTACTCGAGATCACCTTAATTGATTATGTCCAACGGGTAGATTGGAAGAATTCCTTTGGAAAGTGCCAACGGTCGTGAATGCATGAAGAAGTATTTAAGGATGACTCTCCAGTTGTTCGAATGGTGCGTGAAAGAAGAATTTCATGTTGGAGAAATCTTCTTGAAGTGTTTTGAAGTTGACAAAACGTTTCTTTCAGTCTAGTCTGAAGGTTTAGCAGACTCTTCTATTTAAAGTCTGAAGACCTCCGGACAGCCAGACTCAAGACTCAAAGTCTATCCTCATTGATGATCTCTAATCCGTTGAAGAATGGTTATCCAGATCTGGATGATTCGTTAAGGGGATGACCTTATCAACTCCGGAGAAGACCTCGTTGCTGGAGAAGACTTAATGGAATCCTTGATTGATCGAGATTGACTCGATGATTGCAGATCCGATATTTGTCTGGATATTCTTGGAATGTTTTACTTATGAAAACCGAGATCCTGATTGTATGGGCGAGCAGGATTGATGGGCTATCGACACGTTCCTTTAATAGCTTAATTTGTGGCATCCCAGAAATTCAAGGCCGAGCCTTAAGGTGTGTTAAAAATCTTTGATTAGGTGATAGAATTTCTTTTGGCTTATGCCTTAGCCAATTAGTCTTTTAATTTAAATGAATTATGCTTGTGATTGTGGAAATTCAAATTTAATAGATTAATGCTTGGCCATATGATTTAAATTTCAATAATTAAAAAGATCCCAAGACTTTGGCCAAGATGAAATTTGAATTTAGAAATATTTATAGAAAGGAATTCAAAAAAAAAAAAAAAAAAAGGGAGAAAGGAGGGTTATTTTCGAAATGGGCCTTGGGCCCATTAGCCTAAAGCTTGGTGGGCCAAGCTAGTCGGCCCATTAGGGCCCAAGAGGGAGCTTGACCAGCCCAAGGGGGAATGGCCGGATGGGCCTAAGCCCAAGCCCATTCAAAATCAAAAATAAAAAAATGACATGTGGCACAAAGGAGAGCATGCATTGGTTGGACATGAGGTGAGTTAATCATTACTAATCATGGGATAAAATGGGGTATAAAAGGGGTTAGGAGAGAGAGTGGCCAGACTCCTTGCTGCATTTTCGTCCAAAGAGAGAGGTGTGCGAGAGAGAGAGTTTGAGAGAAAGGGAGAGGAGCCGAGAGGGAAGGAGGCGGAGCCGGAGGGGTGTGCCGTTCGTTCGCCGTCCGATCGTCGCCGTTCGTTGTTGTTTGTTCATCTTTAAGGTAAGTGGAGTCCATAACTTCCTTTGCATGTTTGTTGTGGTGTTTGCATGTTACATTATAGGTGTGATTTGTGTGAAAAACCGAAGTAAAAGTTGATATTTTGCAAACCGTGTGACTGTTCTCGTTCGGTTCATTGGAGTCAGTAACTTGTTCGAGTTTGCATGTGGGTTTGGAGTTCGATTTTGGCTTCGGTGTCTTCATGAAAGTTGAAGCTAACATCGTCTAGTATGACATACTCGAATTTCATGGAAAAAGATGGTGATATGAGGGGTCAAAAGCTCTGTTATACGGAGACCTCAGATCTGCGAAATCTTCACTGACCTTTTGTTGATTTCTTGGTTGCATGTTGATTTCTGTTGGAGATCTCACTTTGTTGTCTTCATGAAAGTTGTAGGTAACATCCTAAATTACAACATACTCAAATTTGAAGAAAACAAAATGAGTATAGCCTAGTGGATCGGCTAGATCTTTGAGACGGTTGGTTCTGTTGAGGTATACCGAGACACCCGAGACTTCAAGGACTTAAAAGAGGATCATAATTTGGTTATTTGGCCTAGATCTCTTCATGAAACTTGTAAAGGACACCTTGGTACATACCATACTCAAATTTCAGAAGAAACGAAAGAGAATTGATGGGTGAAAACTAAGAAATTCGGAGGAGTGTGTTCTGGACGTCGCGGTCGTGATTCCAGAAGCTTCGTAGGGCTATAGAAATTAATCTAAAAATAATTTGGCTTAAGGTTATTCACAAAAAGTGTACGAAAATGTGTTGGTTATCACCCTGTAAAATTTCGTAATTTTTTAAGGCCATTTGAGTATTTTAATCTAATTTATTCGGAAACTGTGTAATCTGGAAAATCAGAGAATTTCAGGATGACTTTGGGATAATTATGAGAATTAGTAAAATTCAATTTGGCTATGAATTTTACAAATAATTATCATCCTATAAGTTGATTTAAATAATTTCCTTGAATTTTGATAATTTTGGAAATTATTGATATTAAATTAAAATAAATAAATAAATAAATAAATAAAAATAAAATAAAATAGATTTTTTTACTTGACCATGAATCTAATTTTATTTGTATGGCACATGTGTAATGAGGTCTTTGTACATGCATTTAATTAAAATGCATATGTGATGAAGCTTTGGCATATGCATGACATGGAATTGAAATGTATGTACATATTCGATGTTGAGCATGATCTTGAATTGTCATCACATCGTATGTCATGATAAATTGAATTACAATAATGAAAATTGAGAAGACCGTCGGAGGTGTGAGCCGACGATGCCCCGGGAGTATCGGGATGCCTGGCTAGAAGGGTATGGCCGGTTGCCCGATGGTCATGAGTGGCCGAATGCCGGAGGGTCCTCGGGAGACCGAGTGGTATCGAGATGCCCGGAGAGTGGGGGAGCCGGAAGCTCGGCATGGTAATTATGCCGAGGGATACCTCGCAACGCCGGATTGGGTGCGAGATGCCCTGGCCTGAAGGGTGCGGCCGGTTGCCCGGTGGCCTTAAATGGCTGGATACCGGAGGGTCCTCGTGATGCCAGTTGGGGTACGAGATGCCCGGAGAGTGGGGGAGCCGGATGATCTGAAATTGTATCTTGATGCATGGGGGACGCAAACATTGGTCCCGGGAATGAGAAATATGATGGTCCAAGATGAAATTGAAATTAAATCATGCATGATAATACTTGATGATGATATATGCATGATGATAATGACATATGCATGAAATACATGAAATGCATGATGATGATGATGATGATGATGATGTGATGTGACATGATATGATAGATGATATGCATTATGATGATGATGATGATGATGATGTGACATGATATGATAGATGATATGCATGATGATGATGATGATGATGATGTGTGATGTGACATGATGATCATCCATGGTATGATATGCATAATGAAATGCATGATGATGATAATGATATATGATATGCCATGACGATGATGATATATATGATATGATGATGCATGATACGCATGATTATAAGGTAAGTGATGCTTGCAACGTGTGATGATATGCATGATACATTGGGATGTTATTGGATTTCCCTATCTGCTGAGTGGTTGTACTCACCCCTTTTGGGGATAACATTTCAGATTAGAAAGATGCCGCTTCCTACCGTCACGCGAGGCACCTTCTATGGTATCCCGTCGATGTAGAAGTAGATTGTACGGAGATCGACCGCGTCACTATCCCCGGACTCGACATTTGTGCGAGTGCATGTGCTGGTTATGTACGACGTGGGCCCGGCCGAGGGCCCGTCATCCAGGAGTTTTTGTCTGTTCATGTCCGCCGAGACGGAGTGTTTAGGGGGATGTTGCCGCCACCACCACCCGATGCACCCTGGATGGGTGTGATGGTTGCATGAAGGGTAGAGAGCCGGTGTCGCTTTTTGGGAGTAGCCGCCACCGTTGGATGGGGGATGTCGTGTGATTTTCTTTAGGGGTCGTAGTATCTTTTTGGGTTGAGGCCGAGTGTGGCTGAAAATCTTGGTCTCTTTTTTTGTTGTATCGACCCGTGAAAAGCCCATCACGATAATATGTAAATAAAAGTGGCATGGCGTATCTTTTAAATCTTGATAAGTAGTGGTGTGTATTTGTATCATGGATTTGTAGGGGGATAGATGGAGATGTCTAATTTGCTTCCGCTATGAGTCGCGTTGGGACCGATTCGTTTAAAAAAAAAAATGTTTGTAATTAACGATACTTGTTTTAAGTACAAGAGAGCAAGAGAGGAAAGAAAGTGTAACACCGGCGCTGGTGACGACCTGAGAAGGGTTCGGGGTGTCACATAATTAATCTTCTGAATTGATTCCGTCCAACGGGTAGATTGGAGGAATTCCTTTGGTAAGTGCCAACGTGTATGATGGCATGAAGGAGTATATAAAGAAGACGTATTAGTTGTTGAAAAAGTGCGCGATAGAAAAATTCCAAACTCTGAAAGCTTCCTGTTGTTTAGACAAATTCTTTGAGCGAATCATTGTATTCAAAAGAGAGTCTATATTTGTACGAGACCTTGAGGAGGTGTAGTAGAACATCTACACTGTGGAATCAAGGAAGAGCTGTGGTGTAACTCCTCTTTGTTCATAGTGGAATCCAGCCAATTGGCTATCGGTGCGGAAGAGTGGACGTAGGCTTAGAATAAGCCGAACCACTATAAACCTTGTGTTTAATCTTCTCTTCCCTTATCTCAATCTTACTTTGATCGCTGATTGTCTTAATTCTATTAACTGTCCAATATTGTGCGATTAACGAGAAAAATATTCATTTACCTATTCACCCCCCTCTAGGTGCTTATTCTAGCTATATCAATTGGTATCAGAGCTCGTGTGCTCACTTTGTTTGAAGTGTTTTACTTGAGTAAAAGATTCATGGCTAGTATGTTGGCTCGTGGCTGGTAGAAGGGCAAAGCAACACGAGACCGCCTTACTTTGATGGAAAGGACTACAACATATGGAAGAACAAGATGAAGGCGTTTCTTATATCAAAGGATCCTCTGGAATGGGACGTTGTAGAAAAATGAATCACTCCTAAAGTTGCATCTGTTTCAGAAAGAGAAAAGGAAACTGTTGAGACCAGCGACATGAGTTAGGAAGAGAAAATCAAGAGACAAACTCTTGATGCAACAGCAATCTATTCTTTATATTGTGCTTTATCACCTACTGAATATAACAGAATATCTTCTTGTGATACAGCCAAAGAAGTCTGGGATAGATTACACATTACTTATGAAGGAACAGATCGTGTGAAAGAGACCAGAGTCAATATACTCATCGGTCAATACGAAGCATTCAGGATGAAAATGGGAGAATCTATAACTGACATGTTTAGTCGTTTTACAGATATCGTAAATGGTCTGGAGAATCAAGGTCAACCAGTTTCTGACTCCATGAAAGTAAATAAGCTACTGCGAGGACTCTCCAAGGATTGGAACCACATAAAGACATTAATCGAGAAACTCAAAGAATCATGCCACTATCCGTTGATGAGTTGGTTGGAACTCTTGATCTTATGAAGTAGAACGAATCAATGAAGATGAAGACCCAAAAGGTAAGAAATCCATTGCATTAAAATCCAATGATGATTCTGATGTTGCAGATTATGAAGACGATATGGACGATGAGGAACTTGCTCTCATGATTAGAAGATTCAAAAAGCTGAACAGAAAAGGAAGAAAATTCAATCCAAGGAAACAAGGTTTTCAAAAGCAATAGGCTAAGTCTGTTGAGGATGATGAATCAAACAATGATGTTGTTTGCTTCGAATGCAAGAAAAAAGGACACATCGACCCAACTGTCCTCTTTTGAGAAAGAAGAAAGGAAAACTGAAAAGTATCGAAAGGCTCTTAAAGCAAAGACTGAGTGATACTAAATGTGAAGAAAGTGACGATGATTATGCCAACATATGTCTGATGGCACAATCAGATTTAGAATCAAACTCCGATTCAGATTCAGAAAGTGAATTCGAGGTAAGTAACTTCAAAATCCCTGTTAAAGTTTCAAAATACATTGATGAATTATGTTTTAGTCTTAAGACTTCTCTTAAAAGAATTTCCGAAATCAAAAAGGAAAATTCAGCTCTAAAACATCAAAAGAATGTTTTGGAAGAAAAAGTGAAATACTTAGACCAGAATGTTTCTTCTATCAATGAAAGCAAAGATAATCTTTTAAAAGAGAATGCATTTTTGAAAAATGACATTTCAAATATTTCCAAAAATTTTCACTTGGATCTGAAAAACTTGAAAAATACTTTCTGTTCAAAGACCTTATTTCAATAAATCTGGTTTAGGAATGACTGCTGAAACTATTCCTTTAATCGATTTTCCAAAAGTAAAAGAAAGAATCAAACAAAGACCTTCAAGAAATGCTTACAAAAATCATTTTGAAAGGAATTTTGTAAAACCAGTAGGTCGCAATGCTCTTAAATATTCTAAATGCAATAGTGCAGATCATTTTGAGAAAGAATGTCCTATGATATGGAGACTTGTCAATAAAGTCTGGGAAAAACTGTATATCAAACTAACTCAAAAGGACCCAAGAAAATATGGGTACCAAAGAAAGTTTGAGTCTCTTTTTATACGCAAGTCACTATCAAGAAAAAGGTGAAATGGTACCTGGATAGTAGATGCTCGAGACACATGACAGGAGATTCAATTTGCTTCATAAAGCTCAATCAAGTGAATGGTGGAAAAGTTTCATTTGGTAGAAACAACAAAGCAAAAATAGTAGCCTTTGGAACTGTAAAGATTGGGAACCTCACAATAAGCAATGTTTCTTTAGTTGAATGGCTCAATTACAATCTACTCAGTGTCAGTCAGCTGTGTGATGCCGGTTTTAGGATCAACTTTCAAGAGGGTATTTGTTCAAGAACCAGTAAAGACTCTACTCAGTCATTTATGGGTCGAAGACATGGAAATATCTACCTCTTGGACTTAAAACCAGATGAGTCACAATGCTTAATCTCAATCCAAGACGAACCAAGCTTGTGGCACGTAAAGCTTGGGCATGTTAACATGAAGCGACAGCCAAGATCTCAAAGAAAGAAGCTTGTTCGTGGCCTACCCAATTTATCATACCAAAAGTCTGATCTATGTACACCATGCATATTGGGAAAACATGTAAGAAATTCTTTCAAATCAATAAATCAAGTTTCTACTAACCGTGTACTGCAGCTCTTGCATATGGATCTCTTTGGACCAACAAGAACGCAGAGCATTGGAGGTAAGAAATATTGCCTAGTAATTGTGGATGATTACTCTCGATATACTTGGGTATATTTCTTAGCAAGTAAGTCTGAAACTTTCTCATATTTTGAAAAATTTGCTAAGATGGTTCAAAATGAAAAGGGATATGTTATTTCAAGAATAAAGACAGATCATGGAGGAGAATTTGAAAATCAAAATTTTGCCAAATTTTGTGAAGAATCTGGTTTTCAGCATTTATTCTCTTCTCCATATACTTGAGCAAAATGGGGTTGTGGAAAGAAAGAATAGATCTCTTCAAGAAATGGCTAGAACTATTTTAATTGAAAGTAATATCTCTTTACAATTTTGGGCTGAAGTTGTTTCAACATCTTGTTATATTATCAATAGAGTTTTTCTAAGACCTATTCTAGAAAAACCCCTATGGACTTTTAAAGAAAAGAAGCCTATTGTTTCATATTTCCATGTATTTGGATGCAAATGTTTCATACTGAAAAATGCAAATGATCGAGTTGGTAAGTTTGAAGAAAAGTCGATGAAGGCATCTTCCTTGGATATTCAACCTCTAGCAAAGGATTCAGAGTCTACAACAAGAAGTCTCTAAAAGTGGAAGAATCAATGAATGTCAAATTCCAAGATTCCATTCAAAATGAATCTACTCAGAGTCATATTGAGGAATCTGAATCTGCTCCAGACCCTACAAAGTCTAAATCTCAAGAAGCAGCTCAGACCTTGAAGGATCAGCAGCAAGTGAGTGTTGAAGAATCAAGCGAAGAAAGTGATCATCAATCTGACAAATTATTCAGCAACTGGAAGCATAAGTCCAGTCATCCCAAAGATCTTATCATTGGCGACATCAATGAAGGAATTCATACAAGATCCAAAAGACGTGAAGAATCTAGTGTTGTAGCTCTTATTTCTAAAATAAAACCCAAGAGCATAGAAGAAGCTTTATCTGATGAAAGCTGGATTGAAGCTATGCAAGAAGAACTCAGGCAATTCAGTATCAATGATGTCCTGGGAATTATCTCATAAACCTAAAGGTAAATCGTTGTTGGAGCAAAATGGGTTTTCGAAACAAGATGGATGAAAAAGGAAAAATCTTGAGAAACAAAGCAAGACTCCCTGGCCAAGGGTTACACGCAAGAAGAAGGGATCGACTATGACGAGACTTACGCACCCGTAGCAAGGTTAGAAGCAATTCGTTTATTACTTGCATTTGCTTGTTACAAAAATTTCAGGTTATTCCAAATGGACGTCAAAAGTGCTTTTCTAAATGGATTCATCCATAAAGACCCAAAGAAACCAGACTCTGTATACAGACTCAAAAAGGCCTTATATGGCTTGAAACAAGCACCTCGAGCTTGGTATGACAAATGAGTAAGTTCTTAATTCAAAACAATTTCATGAAAGGTAAAGTAGACACTACTCTATTTATCAAAAAGGAAAGCAAAAGTTTTATTATATTTCAAATATATGTCGATGATATCATATTCGGATCTCCTAATGAAAGTCTATGCAAGAAATTCTCTAAGACTATGCAGGAAGAGTTTGAAATGAGCATGATGGGTGAGTTAACCTTCTTTCTTGGACTTCAAGTGAAACAACTAAAGAAAGGAACTTTTATTCGTCAAGAAAAATATGCTAATGATCTTGTCAAAAAGTTTGGACTGGACAATTGCAAAAAGACTGACATTCCAATGTTAAGTGACTTGAAGATAGACAAAGATGAAGAAGGAAAGAAAGTTGACCAAAAGCTATACAGGAGTATCATTGGCTCACTTCTTTATCTTACTGCTTCTAGACCTGACATTTTGTTTAGTGTTTGCATTTGTGCTAGATTTCAAGCAGATCCTAAAGAATCTCATTTAAGTGCTGCAAAGCGTATTCTCAAATACATTGCTTCAACTTCAAGCATCGGCCTATGGTATCCTAAAGAGGGAGACTTTACTCTTCTTGGATACTCAGACGCAGATTTAGCTAGCTGCAGAGTTGATAGAAAGAGCACCTCGGGTACCTATCAACTACTTGGAGGTAGGACGGTGTCTTGGTTTTCAAGAAAATAGAGTACAGTAGCTCTCTCTACAGCAGAAGCAGAGTATGTAGCTCTTGGAAGTTGCTGTTCACAAATTCTATGGATAAAGCAACAACTAAGAGACTTTGGAATTGAAGATTCATGCACTGAGATAAATTGCGACAACACTAGTGCTATCAATCTTACCAAAAATCCGATTCTTCACTCAAGAGCAAAGCATATAGAGATTCGACATCACTTCATCAGAGATCATGTTCAGAATGGAGATGTTTCAACCCAATATATTGATACAAAGAATCAGCTGGCAGATATATTCACGAAGCCTCTAGAGAAAAATCAATTTGAATTGATTCGCTCCAGACTCAACATTTTAAGGTTTAAGGAGATCAAAGTCTAAAGACCCTCAGACTCAGGGATGCAAGACTTTAACTGTAAGTTAGTCTTGGTACGATCATCGTTTGTAAGTCTTTCTCTCTCTCGTGAATTTTATCTTGAAAAGGTACGATTGTCAATCATGGTTTATTGCTATCTTCAATCGACTTAATTATTGCATCGTTTCCTTTTCGAAAAAGAAGTTATCTTTTTTAATGAATATCTTCATGGAAAAAAGGGGTAGTTATTTTTTTTTAAAAATGCATCTTTTTACCTTCCTTTGTGACGGTTCGTTTACCCTTCCTTTTATTCAACAAGGTGCTCTATCTCGTTCCTCTTCACTTTACTCGAAAACCCTAGAAAGCATCAATCCTTCATTCTCCATTTTTCACCTTTGTTTAATCCTTGAAAAAGTTTTCATCTTTCTTGAGAAAAGTCAAGCAAGGAATCTTCCAAAAACTAAGAAGAATGTTGTCCTCGAGAAAGTAATCTAGAATCGCTAACAGGGGACCACGAAGATTGAATGAGGGGCCTACACACTTCGATCTTACTCAAGAAGAAACTTCTCCCGAATGAAGAATCGAGCCCACAACATTCTCAAAGGCGGCGTCATCCATCTAGTCCTCAAGATGTTGATCATCAAAAAGAGGAAGAAATCATTGAGGATGCAAATCCAGTAAGAATTCAAACGCCTGCTTTTATTTATAAGCTGTATCATGCTTTGAAAGGAACAGGTACTCCATTGACCTATGTCGACTCGTTTCTTAAAGACAAAGGTTATAGGAATGAATACCTCTTTTTGTGAAGAATGGAAAGTTTGGGAATTGCTCGACAAGGGGTGGCTGAGGAATCTCTTGCGAATATCCCAAGTGATCCCCATGACTGGGGACCGAATCCTGTGGATGGAAATGATGATAACAAGTTGTACATTCAATTTCAGCCAAAAATGGGTGTTGCGGCTAACAGTCGAGGAAAAAGGGGAGAAGTGTTCCGATCGAAGGAACAAGAGGATTTGTACTCGAAATTGCTGAAGCGTGGGGTTATAAACCCTAGAAGTGTGGACTTTGATTTTCTAGATGCGGTGAAGGTGAACTTGAGGGAGAAACTAAGTTACCTTCAACTTGAGACGTTATGTTCTGATTCGACAGAGGCCTATTCTGAACTGACCGTCTATTTCTATTCGAATCTTAGCTTTTGGATGCGGATAGATTTTCTTTCGGTGTTAAAGATCAAGACTATGTTGTGGATATGAATGTCGGCAAATGTGTTAGGAGTTGAAAGAGGAAGATATCAGCCGATCAAGGTTTCCATCGCTCGGGCCACTCGGAACTTGTGAAGGATAGGAGAAAGATGAGAAGATTACCTATCTAAGGATGAATGCATTCAATATCTTGCTTCACAAGATAGTGATCAATTGCCTCCGGCCAAAATCAACCTTGAAGATCGATGTTTCAAGTTCGAGGCAAAATTGATGTATGCCATCCTCACGGAAAAGGTTTTCTCTTCCTCACACCGTCATGTTTCACATGTATAGAGCGATGATGAAGGACAGAGGTCAACCGCCTTATCCAAGCCTTGTGACAAAGTTGTTCGACATCTCAATATTCAGCCTCCGCAAATATTTTGTGTTCGATCGTGCGATCATATGGTGGTAGGACTGAAGATGGTAACCAAAATGCGTCTGAAGGAACTGAACAAGGAATTGGAGAAATTCAAGGAGAAGACTCCAGTCAAATCTCATCAAACCTCTTCTTCAAAAAGAAAAGGAAAGGAGCCCTTGATTGCTTCAAAGCAGAAAAGAAGAGCTCTCATTGTGGATAAAGACGAAGATGATGATCTTACCATTTCGGCAATAGCCTTGAAAAGGCTAAGTCGTTCAGCTCCAGACTCAATAGAACAGGGTGAGACAGAAAGAAGAGAAGGAGAAGGTGAAGAAGCAAGAAATGTTGAAGAGAAGGAGAAAGAAGATCAAGCAAGAGAAGAAGAAAGAAGAGAAGAAAGAGAATAAGGAGAAGAAGAAGAAGAAAAAGAAGTTGGCGAAGCAGATGAGGAAGAAAAATCTGGAAATGAAAGAAGAGAAGAAGGAGAACCTGAGGATCAATCCTCTCCACTTGTAGGCATGAAAACAGGGGGAGATCAAGAGAAAGGAGAAAAGTCCTCACATCCTGCCATGAGTGAAGGAGTGAGTCGTTCTCCCTGCACTCTGAGAGGATGTTTATGCCTCTCAATTTCAAGAAGAAGATCATGAAGTTTCAACGCCAAACCTGCGAAATTATTCAGACATGCCATCGTCTGCAGATCGTGCTGAAGCAAGTACGCAGACTGATAACTCAGGGGATTTTCGCAGAATTCTCAATGTTTTCTTGGAGATGCGTGGTCAGATTTATGCCTTGGGATGCGAGGTTCAGAATTTGCAGAATGCTGGTCAAGCCTCTTCAGTGTCATTACAAGATCAGATCCAAGCCCTCTTTGTTCAAATTCAGGCCAATGCCAAGGGAGAGGAGATTGCTCAACTGAAGGAAGACTTGAAAAGGCTGGAAGGGATGATTCAGTCAATGGAAGATTTCTAGCTTGTTCGTATTCCCAAGAAATCTTGACTTCATTCCATTTTTCATCTCAACCCTTTCAATGCTGACAAAAAGGGAGAGAGATGCAAGAAATTTGAACAACCTTGAACAACTTTTTCTTTTGAACAACTTTTGGTTGGTTTGTTTAATTTAACTTTAAACTTTGTGTGTTTCTGTCTGGATTTGGATTATTGCTATTGACTGCTATTAATATCTTATGGATAGTTTATTCGAGACTAACCTATTTTCTGTGGTTGCAGATTTTAGAGTTAGCCATTTATCTCTATAAGATATGCACATATGTTTGAGATATGTTTTGCGGTGTCAATGTTGTCCAAATCTGCAGGGAAGTTTTGTTCCAAATCTGCAGGGAAGTTTTGTCACCATCAAAAAGGGGGAGATTGTTGGAGAAATCTTCTTGAAGTGTTTTGAAGTTGACAAAACGTTTCTTTCAATCTAGTCTGAAGGTTTAGCAGACTCTTTTATTTAAAGTCTGAAGACCTCTGGACAGCCAGACTCAAGACTCAAAGTCTATCCTCATTGACAGTCTCTAATCCGTTGAAGAATGGTTATCCAAATCTGGATGATTCGTTAAGGGGATGACCTTATCAACCGGAGAAGACCTCGTTCTTGGAGAAGACTTAACGGAATCCTTGATTGATCGAGATTGACTCGATGATTGAAGATCCGATATTTGTTTGGATATTCTTGGAAGGTTTTACTTATGGAAACCGAGATCCTGATTGTATGGGCGAGCGGGATTGATGGGCTATCGACACGTTCCTTTAATAGCTTAATTAATCTTCTTAATTGATTCCGTCCAACGGGTAGATTGGAGGAATTCCTTTGGTAAGTACCAACGGGTATGATGGCATGAAGGAGTATATAAAGAAGACATATTAGTTGTTGAAAAAGTGCGCGATAGAAAAATTCCAAAGTCTGAAAGCTTCCTGTTGTTTAGACAAATTCTTTGAGCGAATCATTGTATTCAAAAGAGAGGCTATATTTGTACGAGACCTTGAGGAGGTGTAGTAAAACATCTACACTGTGAAATCAAGGAAGAGCTGTGGTGTAACTCCTCTTTTGTTCATAGTGGAATCCAGCCAATTGGCTATCAGTGCGGAAGAGTGGACGTAGGCTTAGAATAAGCCGAACCACTATAAACCTTGTGTTTAATCTTCTCTTCCCTTATCTCAATCTTACTTTGATCGCTAATTGTCTTAATTCTATTAACTGTCCAATATTGTGCGATTAACGAGAAAAATATTCATATACCTATTCACCCCCCCCCCTCTAAGTGCTTATTCTAGTTATATCATTTCAAAGTCTGAATCTCTATAGTTCCTTGCTCTTTCATTCATCGAGCTCAAAGTTGTTCACAAAAAAGAGAAACACACAATGAGACTCTGTGAGAGATTAGTATAAACTCTTCACTGAGGAAGTCAAGAACACAAGCTGTAAAATCTCTTTTGATTCATAGTGAAATCCAACCAGTGAGTTGTCAGTATGGGAGAGTGGACGTAGGCTTGATCTAAGCCAAACCACTATAAAACTTGTGTTTCAATTCTCTTTCCTTAACTTCTTAGTTTTATTCATTATTCTATATAACTGTTTAAAACTATTTACATCATTTGTCAATCATTTTCAAAAGACTATGTATTACTTCTAAATCTTGCGAGAAAATTTTATTTACACATATTCACCCCCTTCTAGGTGTTGCTCTAGCCCTTTACAAAGAACACTAGTTTGATAAGTACTTTGGATCTATGAAATGTGCTTTCGATTTAATATATCAAGCTCAAGACTCATCTTCCATCGGAGAGGAGAGAGTCTGCGACAGAAGATGTCTGTGAAAATGCCTTTTCTGCAGAAGATGGATAAGACATGCCAGACATACTAAAACCTTCATGATATGCAAATGTCAATCCACTTTTTAAATTAACAAGACATGATAACTCATGCATTGCGACATCCCCTTCTAGGTACTGCACTTGACCCATTCTTGGTCCCGCTGTTGGCTCCGAATGGGAGCACATCAATCCAAGTTTCAACGCTAGCTCCACATTATTCGCCACAAAGTTTGTCCCTAAATTTGGATCTCTTGCCTCTAGAATGTCACCCTTATCCTAGCAAGAAAACGCCCAGTCCACCAATATTTACATCCTTCTTCTCCTGAGCCTCAATTGGCCTTCTTCCGCAAGCAACCTCAAGCAAAAATGCCCCAAATGCAAAAACATCTGCTCTTGTAGTGGCCGTGGCAATTCAAGTGTTCTCCGGGGCCAAATATCCAAGAGTTCCCACCACACGGGTGGTTTGAGGATTTGTGCCATTATTGTATATTTTCGCAAGCCCGAAATCTCTTAACCTTCCATTTAGTTCTAAATCTAACAAGATATTGTTAGCTTTGATATCCCTGTGAATTACTACTTTTTCCCATCCTTCATGGAGATAAGAGAGGCCATATGCAACACCTTTGATCACTCTAAACCTTTGGCTCCAATTGAGGGTCACCTTTGGTTGGTTATGTTGGAGAAATCGCTCTAGAAGATTTTGAAGCTCGACAAAACGTTTCCATCAGTCTAGTCCGGTTATTTGCGTCCGAAGACTTTCGACTACTAGACTCATAACCTGCACTCATAACTCAAGACTCAAGATTCAAGACTCAAGACTTAAGACTCAAAATTATTCTCATTGATGGTCTATCGATCCGGCGTCGAAGGAAATCCAAATCGAGGATTATGATTAAGGATTTCATCTTGATCTCCGGAGAAGATCTTTTGGCCGGACAAATACAACGGATTCTTTGATTCGTATCTAGATCAATTGAAGATCCGATTATCGACGAAGTATTCTTGGAAGGTTCTATTCATGGAAACCAAGATCCCGATTGTATGGGCGAACAGATTGATGGGCTATCGTCGATTCCTTTAATAGCTCGGATGATCTTCTTGATTGATTCCGTCCAACGGGTAGATTGGAGGAATTCCTTTGGTAAGTGCCAACGGTTATGATGGCATAAAGGAGTATAAAAGGAAGACGTTCCGGTTGTTCAAGAAGTGTGATAGATAGAGAAATTCAGTCTGAAGCACCTTGATTATTAGTCGATACAAATACCGAGCGAAATTGTATACAGAGAGTGTCTATACTTGGTGATACCTTGAGTGAGTGTGGTAGTTCATCTACACCCGAAATCAAGGAAGATCAACGCCGTAACATCTCTTTGTTCATAGTGGAATCCAGCCGATTGGTGTCGGTGCGAAGAGTGGACGTAGGCTTGAATCAAGCCGAACCACTATAAACCGCGTGTTTAATTCTCTCTTTCATTCACCGAGTCTTACGATTGAATGTTATTTGTTGCAATTCCTTAATTGTCTAAGTATTGTGCGAAAAATCGTTTATATACCTATTCACCCCCCCTCTAGGTACTAGCACTAGCTATATCAGGTTATAGAGGTACTTGTCTAGGCTTCCATTCGGCATGCAGTCATAGACCAACAGCAGCTCACTCTTTCGATGGCAGTAACCGAGAAGCATTACGATGTTTCGATGACGAAGCCAACCAATACTAATAATCTCCGCAATGAACTTCCTCATTCCTTGCCTCAATTCATGAGAGACCTTCTTCACTGCAATCTCAGTTTTTGAGGTGGGTAACACCCCTCTACAAACCCTACTGAATACACCAACTCCTAATCTCTGAACCCCTTGTGGCAACATACAGATCTTTGTACTTGAACCTGTAAGGACCGTAGTCATGCTCCCAATTCTCTAGGACCTCTACGAATTTTTTCTTTCGTCTTATCAGATAAACCACAGACAATATTAACATTGACAAACGAGACGACAACATGAAAGGCACTCCTATAGTAAGTAGGTATGATTTCTCCTCCTTTCTCACATGGGGTATTCTAGGAAGCTGAGACAAAACCAGTCCCTGAGCTTGTCCATTAACCTTAAAGCTCCATCCAACGATGTAATGAGAAGTTACTAACGAGCCGGTTGAGGACGAGAAACCCACGTACATGGTCTCCTTGATGATCGGTGAGAGATCAATGGACAGAGATAGAAGGGGAGTCTTTGGTTTCTCAACATTGATAGGAGCTCATGTGACATTAAATTGCTTTTGCGAGCCATCATTGTAATATATGGGCTAAAAAAAGGGGGGCAAGGGGGAAAGAAAGGGTTTGAAAAGTCAACAAAAGAAGTGAGGAAAATAGTGGAAGCTTCGGCTGTTTTAAAGAGAGGAGAGAGGGAGGGCTTTAGTAGAAACAAAAACCGGGGAAATAAAGAAATAGGGGAGAGGAGATAAAGAAGAAAAAGGAAAAAAAGAGAAAATTTTGGCACGCTCGCGATCCGGACACCTCATCGAGCCAACTCAAGTTTGTTTTGCAATGCCGGTAAGTGATCAAAGCCTTTAATTATCTACTTGAAGCAATCATCGCAATTAGAGCTCGAAATTCGGATTTCTCGGATATTTGTGCAGCTAAGCCCAATTTTGGAGTCGTTGAGCTTCATATTTTTGTAGAAATGGTACTTTGGGATGTTTTGAAGCAATAGCATCTTACGAATCGCGATTTGAGCTTGCAGTTTGTCCGGAACGGAATTTTAAAGTTGGGGGTGCGTTTTGGAATTGTAGATAACAGTAGCTTTGAGCCCAATTTTTTGTTATTTTCAGTGCTGTTTTGGAGCGGCTGAGCTAGGACTATTGTAGTACGTCAAGAGAGCTTTCTAAGGACTATAAGACAGCTTGGAACAGAATTTTGTAGAGGAAGTTATAGTGCGACGAAGTTAGCGCGTGGGCCGTGCCTAGCGGAACACAATAGGTTTTCGCTAAATGCAAGCTTTCATGGCACATAGGTGTTGTTTCATCAACAAATAGGCCTAGTATAGACAAGTCGTTATAATAATATCATTTTTACTCGGGCTTTTGATATTGATTTTACGTTAATTGTTAGATATCCTAGTGCGTTGGTTTGAGTAAGCATTGTAGTTGATTTTTGACTTTTCCCAGGTGAGTGACACTATTTTTTCTTTATATTTTAAACTCAAGTTTTGATAAACATTGTGGATTATATATTCTATGAGTTGATAAAAAACATCTTTTGTTACATAAAACATAATCGAGTTATTACTGCCATTTTGTTGTCTGAAAAGAGTTATATTTCAAATTCGATTTGAATAGTTGTTTGAAAATGATTTGTGAAATTCTTTATGAAAGAATTTTGAAATGTTTTGAAGAATGCTTTGATATTTATATATCAAATTTTGAGTTGTGATATGACTTTCCTTCTGATGTTGGATTTCTAGATATTGTGATTGATGGTTGATGTTCAATGTCTTTATGAACCTGAGGGGTGTGTGGGGATGCGCATACTAATCTATGATATCCTTATGGGCCGAGCCACTGGCTAATAATCGGTGGAGACCTTGCTAAGGGGGGAATCTTGGTTGTCTTGTCACGGGTGTTACGCGTGACCATGGCTAGGCATTTGAGTATAAATTGGTCAATGGAGTGAACCATTGACATGTAATTTGAGTTTGGTCGATGGAATGGACCATCGGTGTATGGTTTGATGAGATTAATCAATGGAATAAACCATTGATACATGTTTTATGAGATTGGCCAATGGAATGGATCATTGGTATTTTCGATATATAAGTTATGATTATATAGTATGTTAAAATGAGTTAGGATTGTGTTTTTAAATGTGCATGGTGATTTTTCAATCCGCTTAGAATAAATGTATTATTCATTGAGTCGCGGTAGCTCACTCCTCTCATCTACTTGTTTTTCAGGTTCTTCAACAAGCTGCAAGTAGGGGAGAACTTTTGTGGTTGAGACTTTTGGTATAACTTGTATATAGTTAATAAGTTTATAAGTTAGTCTTTGCAGAAGGTATATATTTTGGGTTGATGGATTATAGAGATGCTATGATATTATAACCAAATGTTCTTGTTGATACCTAAATTTTGTCATTTTACTTAACTTAATTGCATACAAAATTAGGAATTAGTCGCAAAAAAAAAAACAAAAAAACAAAAACAAAACAAAAAAACAACAAAAAGGAGGGAAAAAAAAAAGAAGAGAACTCGAGGGGGGCCGAGTTGGGCCAAATTCGGTCTTGGCCCAACCGGCCTCTCCCTTTTCTTCTCCTACACGCGCGCCGCGTGGCTTGACCCACGACCAATCTTCCTCTCCAACCCGTCTTGCACGCAACCTACAAAAGGAAGAAGCAGTGGAGGGGGACAAAAAGGGGGGCGCAAGAAACCCTAAGGGGGAGGGAACAGAACGCAAGCAGGAGAGATCGAGAGGAGAGACAGAGAGATCAAAAGGAGAGAGAGCTCGGCAAAGAGAGGCGGAAAAGAGTAGAAAGCAAAAACCAGAGCCCTCCTCCGCCGAGCACCGCTGCTCCGAGCCTCCTCGCTAGGCGACCTGCAACATCTGTCGCCACTGCTACCGGCCACCATTGTTACTAGTCCCCTCCGCCTGTCATTGCCGCTTCCACCCTCTGTCGTCGACCCCACAGCAACCGCCGCAACAGTTCGCCCAAGTGCCGTCGCCCCTACTGTCGTGCCTTCCTCTGCCCAAAGCTGCGATGCCAGTAGCCCGAGCCGGTTGCCGAGCCCCCTTGCTGCGCGACCTGCAACACCTGACGCTATCTCTACGCCCAACACTTCCGCCGTCGTCGACCACTGCCATGTTGCTTCCCCCTACCGTCGCCCGTCGCTACCGTTCCGCCACTAGCCTCCTCAAGCAGTGCCACTGTTCCCCCCTGACGCCATCGCTACGCCCGATGCTTCCGCTGCCAACGACACCGTTTGCTCGCAACGACGCCGTCGTGCCGTCACCAGCCACCACCACCAAGTCGCCACACAACAACGTCCCAGCCAACCTCCATCATCGCCGCCTAAGGGGTAAGGAAGAAGCGAAGCCTCCAAAACTGGATCTTGGCCGAGTCGGGCAAAAGTAGCGAACCGAGTAGGGTTTTGGGCAAATCGGGCCATGCATATCTGAGTTGGGTTTTGGCTGTTTTAGCATGTGGGCTTGTGGGCCTTTTTAAAAAAAAAAAAAATTAGACCAGACTGGGCTTGCACATCAAGCCTAGCCCGACTAGGCTACACAACCAGCCCGAGTCCCGGACTCAGCTATCCGCTCGATTGGCCGGGTTGCCTAGGCCGGACCCAAGCGGGTTTGACCAACCGCCCGACTAGGTCAGGTCTAGTTGGGTCATACCAAACCCGACCCAACCCGGCCAAAAAAAAATTAATTAAAAAATTTTAAAAATTAATTATTATTTAAAAAAGTTTTTAAAAAAATCAAAAATTAAAAAATGTAGAGTTTGGTTAGGATTTGCTATGTATTGTCTTTTTCATATAATTAGGCATTTATTTACTCGTATATTGATTATATTGCATATTTAGTTTGCATATTTTGTTATGTTTAATTGCACATATTTAATTTTATGGTAATTAGGATATTGGTACCTATGATTGCTAATTTAATGATTGCGCACCCGCATGATCACCTCACATGTTAGTGGATAGGTGTAAAATCAATCAAAACTGCTTAAAAAAATCATTTCTTTTAAAATGAACAAGATTAGGTATCGAAAAGGCACTAATTAGTCAATTAGTGTAATCAAGTCCCTGACTCTAAATTCTCTGATTGCGTAGGAAGTGAGGTATACTTCCATACCTCACTTAATTTCTAGCCGACCCCAATAGGCTAGTGACGACTCTTTTTTGCAAAATTATTTAGAATACCCCAACATCACACTGGGTATGAGCTCGGGAGAGCTCGCACCTAATCAAGGGTCATAAGCCCATCCTTTAGGCAATATCTCTAAACATATTCCCTCCCCCTGAGGGTAGGTTGCGACAGCCCTTTTATATATATATCGTTGATATCAGCCAGAATTTTGGTTATGTTGAGGGTGCGTCCTTTGGTGAAAGGATGGTCGTGTTATGCCCTTTTTCTTGTGAATTGGGGTGTGACAATCATAATCCACCCAAACTTTCATGGCTTTACCACTCATCAGGCTCAAGTTTGTGAAGACCTCACCTGGACTTGGAGAGTATCCTGCCGGTGCAGATTTTACGGAGGTCAGCCCATTGACATCGATCCCAACGTGGTTATCGTTGATATCAAGAAATTCATGGTTTTGGATTGTGTCAAATTTTACCGCAACAATGTGGTTCGAGGAATTGCCATTGTCGGTTTCATTGAAGAGGCCAAAGTAATAACAAGGCAGAGCTCCGGGAAATTCTCTATGAGGAGCTAGCACCAAAGCAAACTCGTAGCCGCCCAGAGGTGGATACTTGTAAATCATAGTGAAGACAAACGTCGTGGAGAAAGAGAAGACAGATCCACTGGATGACTTCTTGAACTTGATTGGGCCAGAGTAGAAGGCATGGCTCTGCTTCTGTTTGGTCGCGTTGGTTAACCTTAGGAGGCCATTGCCAGTGAATGTGGCTAAACCATCTAGGCTAAGATTCGCCGACAGGAAACCACTGTACGTGAAACTGCTGGCATCCTGAGCGGGTGCAAAGTTCGCCAGGGGGGAAACCGCCAGAAGAATCACGAAGAACTTGTCAGAAGCTGGGGAAATTCGCTGATGCAAGCTCAGAAAATATAGTTCGAGTCTCCCTAGGATCATCAAATTGGATCTAATGCAATTTCAGCTTCCAGTGGCCCCACTTGTTTCACTAGATATGCGCAATTAACTCGTTGAATTTTCCAATCCTAGGGACCCTACCATTAAATCATGCAAGGATTCAAACTTGGTGTGCAACCAAAATCGTACTCCACCTCTAGATATTGTTTTCCAGGCTGTGGCCCTTGAGAATGACTCCTCGTTTCTGTGATTAAACTGATTGGCCTGAGGCTTTCCAGTAATTGAAAAGTCTTCAATTTATTGCCCGTTTCTATCGCCATTTTCCGCATGTGTGGCCCAAATAGACCAAAGCGTCGGTGTACGGACACATCACTCTTGATAAGGTCATCTCATCCTCGGATAGTTGTCAATGACCCGATGCATACGCAGAGTGCCAAATGTTACGAGAAAGTTTCACAGCACGAACAAACTTTCTGTCGATAAAATTTACCAAATAAATCCTAAATTTATTGTATTATATTTGATATAGACTTTGCATATGAATTAATAAAATGATAATATTAAATATTTTCATATAATTTAAGAAATATATTAAACATGTTGAATGAATTAAAAATTTAAATATCATATTATATATTAAGTAAAAGTTCATAAATTATATTAAATAAATTAAAAATTTATTGATCACGTTGCAAATTGAATTAGACTAAATTGTTTTTCTTCCCTTCGTGCAGCGGCTTGCTTGAGAAAACCCACGAAGTCTTCTCTTCCTTCTGTACGGCTGTGGCAGGAAAGCAAACCTAGACTTATTATTCCTTTTCCGCTCATTACTCCTTGGCCGCACAAATAAATATATTTATAAAATAGATATGTGAGCCCCTTTTTTTGGTCTTGTAGTGCCGGAGAGTTTTTTTCTCTTTTTCTTTTTATTTCAACTGTAACAGAGAATTTCTCTGTGCAGTAAAACTTGGATATTTATCCAACCGCGTCTGAATTCGTAAACGTTTAATT
The DNA here is from genome assembly GCA_014182575.1 of Eucalyptus decipiens. NCBI lineage: Eukaryota > Viridiplantae > Streptophyta > Magnoliopsida > Myrtales > Myrtaceae > Eucalyptus > Eucalyptus decipiens. Next base: position 38,216,934 of record CM024619.1, read on the forward strand.
GTAGATGAGTCAAGGGCATTATTTGTTTCGATAATTGGTCTTTATCATTCTTTGATCGAGTAATCATTTTCAGTCCTGAATAGATTTGTTAGCGTCTGACTTTTATGTTCTCTGTAATATTAAGGAAATTTCGCCGCTAGTTAGTGTAATATGCGTCAAATCCAGAGTTCTCATTTACTTAATTTTCATAAACAGGGTTATTCCTTGTTCATTTGAAAGGAGTGCTTACCCTACAAAAGAAGCGCATTAACATCCTGAGAATAATTTTTCTCACTTGATTTTGTGAAAGACTTTATTGCCACAACATCTATTTTAGCATTCAATATGGCATCACATTAGAGATCCTTTCATCACATTAACATCCTGAGAATAGTTTTTCTGCCAATGGTATATAGGAATTAATAATATAAAAGCCTTGTAAAAGGTGGACTTGCTTTTATAATTTGGAGGCTGTCCCAAAGGGGAAATCGAAAAACAAGACAGTTTGTGCTAATGTAGAAATTCAGAAGAACATTTAATTGTACACTGCAGAAATTGGTTAAAGCATTGAATCTTATGTTACAGTTTGCATATAATTGCAGAGTTGCAATTATTGATGTAAAAGAGCACTAGTTTGGTAACTACTTTGGATCTATGAAATGTGGTTTCAATTTAATATACCGAGCTTAAGACTCATCTTCCACCAGAGAGGACAGAGTTTGCAACAGAAGATGTCTGAGAAAATGCCTTGTCTACGCAAGACGGATAAGACGTGCCGGACCTACTAAAACCTTCATGATATGCAAATTGCAATCTACTTTTTGAAATACCAAGAGATGATAACTCCTCTAATGCGAGATCCCCTTCCAAGTACTGCACTACTTGACGCATGCGCGGTCTTGCAGTTGGCTGAGACTGGGAGCACAACAATCCGAGTTGCAACACTAGCTCCACCTCCTTCGCCACAAAGTCCGTCCCTAAGTTCGGATCTCTTGCCTCTAGAATGTCTCCTTTATCCCAGCAAGAAAACACCCAGTCCACCAATATCACGTCCTCCTCCTCCCGAGCCTCAATCGGCCTTCTTCCACAAGCAACTTCAAGCAAAAATGCCCCGAACGCAAAAACATCTGCGCTCGTAGTGGCCCTGGCAGTTCGAGTGTTCTCCGGGGCCAGATATCCATGAGTTCCCACCAAATGGGTAGTTTGAGGATCTGTACCGTGATCATATAGTCTTGCAAGCCCAAAATCTCCTAACCTCCCATTTAGTTCTGAATCAAGCAAGATGTTGCTAGCTTTGATATCCCTGTGAATCACTACTTGTTCCCATCCTTCATGGAGATAAGAGAGGCCATGTGCAGCACCTTTGATCACTCTAAATCTTTGGCTCCAATTGAGGGTCACCTTCGGTTGGTTATAGAGGTACTTCTCCAGGCTTCCATTTGGCATGTAATCATAAACCAACAGCAATTCACCCTTCCGACGGCAGTATCCCAGAAGCGTCACAATGTTCCGATGACGAAGCCGACCAATACTAATAATCTCGGCAATGAACTGTCTCATCCCTTGCCTCGATTCGTGTGAAACCCTCTTCACTGCAATCTCAGCTCTCGAGGTGGGTAATACCCCTCTATAAACCCTACCAAACCCACCAGCTCCTAGTAGCTCCTGATCTCTGAACCCCTTTGTCGCAACATAGAGATCTTTGTACTTGAACCGATGTGGACTGTTGTCGCGCTCCCAATCTTCGAGAACCTCTGCGAATTTTCTTCTTTTTCTAATCGCATAAGCCATAGCAAAGACTGGTATCGACAGAAAGAACAAGCATATGAAAGGCAATCCCGTAGTGAGAAGAATGGATTTCTGCTTCTTTTTCATATAGGGTAATTTGGGAAGTTGAGACAAATCAAGCCTATGAGCTTGTCCATTTACCCTAAAGCTCCATCCGAGGATATAATGAGAAGTAGAGAGAGCACCGGTTGCAGAAGAGAACCCAACGTACATGGTCTCCTTGAAGATTGGCGAGAGATTTAAGGGCAGAGACAAAAGGGGAGTGTTCGGTTTGTCAACAATGACCGGAGCTAATGTGACCCTGATATGTTTCTGCGCACCATCATAATCCACCCAAACTTGCATTGCCTTACCACTAATCAGACTCAAGTTTCTGAAGCCTGGAATGTTGTTTTCAGTGTATCCTGCCGGGGAAGATTTTACAGAGACCAGCCCATTGACATCGATCCCAATATGGTTGCCATTGATATCGTGGATTTCGGGGTTTTGAATTGTGTCAAATTCCACCGCGAGAATGTGATTCATGGCATTGCCATCGTTTGTTTCGTTGAAGAGACCAAAGAAATAACCAGGCTGAGCTCCAGGAAATTCTCTATGAGAAGCTATCACAAAGGTGAACCCAGGACCGCCCAGAACTGGATATTCGGGAACTATAGCGAAGACGAATGTGGTGGAGAATGAGTGGACAGCGCCATCGGATGAATTCTTGAACGTGATGGCGTCTGGGTAGAAGGCATAACTCCCCTTCTGTTTGGTCTCATTGTTTAACTTCAGGAGACCATTGCCAGTGAGTGCAGCTGAACCATCGAGGCTCAGATTCGCAGACCGGAAACCATTGTACGTAAAATCGCCGGTTTCATGAGTCGGTGCTGTGTTTGCCAGGAGGGAAACCGCCAGAACAATCACGAATGACATGGCTAAAGGCTGAAGAAATTAGCTGAATGCACTACTCTGATGAGATAATTCGAAGTTTCAATGATGATCCAACCGATTTGCACAACACTGAGTCGAATCTCATCTAATTTCTATTGCCAGTGTCCCAACCTGTGCTCCCCACCAAACCTTCAACTGATTGGTCCGAGCCTTATGATTCCCCTGTCGTGTGATTGACTGATTGCTCCGAGTCTTATCAGCAACTTAAAATTCTTCCGTAATTTGCCCTTCTTTGTACGCCATTCGCCACATTTCTGTAATATTTGAATTTTCAATGGGACCCTTGTCAAAAAAAAAAAAAAAACTAAGTAATGGGACCACTTTTATTTTAAAATTAAAAAAAAAAAAGAAAAAAAGAGAGAGGGTTGAAAAAGTCAAATAATAGGGGGAAACTAGTGGGGGAGGACGCTTGCTCTTTAAAGCCCAGCTCGGGAAGAGAGAGAAAGAGAGAGAAAGAAAAGGAAAAGAAAGAAAGAAGAGAAAATGGGTTTCTCTAATGTACACCTTTGAGACTTTGCTGAGTTGAGTTGACTTCATAATGCAGCACCGATAAGCGTGCCTTCTGCTCCCACTGAGCGGAAGGCGGACTTAGGACTTGAAATATAATATTTTAGAGTGTTATGGAACCATAAGATTTTACAAAGCTTGATTTTTTTTTTTATCAATACAAATCTTGATTTAAGTTTGCAATTTATCCAAAATGAAATTTCGAAATTTTCCACACACGATAAATAGTGTGTGTCCAACATATTCAAGCATGTATTTTGTTAGTTTTTGACTTGATCTTGAGATAGTCAAGTTGGGATTTTTGTAATATATTTGAACGGGATTCGGTACGTTTGACACTTCTACTAGACTTATCCCTATTGGTTTTAAATCCAATCCTTATGACCATAATTTCTTTGTTCAAGATACATTTCATGGATACATTATGCTACTTTTTTATGTGGATGATATAGTTATTATTGGTGATGATCAGCTTGGCATTACGAAATTACAATAGTATCTTAATAAACAGTTCAAAATGAAAGATCATGGGTGACTCAACTATTTTTAAGGCTTGGAGGCTTTGTCTGATACTTCTAGTTATTATATTTCTCAAGCCAAATATGTCATTCACCTTATTTCTCAAGCTGGCCTTGTTGATAACAAGATTACTTCTACTCTCAATAAGTTGAATGCCACAATGATAAGGGAAGAACTCTTCAACCAAATCTTATGATTTACTAACAGTTGATTGACAATCTTATCTTAAATATCTTGTCGTTACTCATATTCACATCATCTATGCTATTCACATTGTTAGTTAGTATATGATTGTGCCTCATACAACTCATTTTGCTATAATCCTTCAAAATTTTACCATGTTAACGGTACTTTATTTCATGGCCTTCACTTTTCTACTAACTATATCTTAGAATTGACAACTTATTTTGATGTCGACTGGGTCGGTGACCCTCAAGATTATCACTCCACTCTAGGCTATTATATCTTTCTGGGAACACACTTATCTCATGGTGTATCAACAAACAAATATTGCTCACTCTAGTACAAAAGTAGAATATCGAGCTCTTGTGGATATGACATAAGAGTTACTATGGTTGCACCAGCATTACCAAATAAACTCAATGGGCGCTTCCATAGAAGATAATGGCTCTAATACTAGGGGTGAGCATGGTTCTCGGGTAGAACCGGGAACCGGAGAATCACACCGCAGGGTCCGGTTCGGTTCCCGGTTCTAAGGGGACTGGTTCCGGTTCCGGTTCCTATGGGAACCGGAACTGGAGGAACCAGAACCGGCCAAAAAAACCCTAACCCCCCTCCTCACGTGATTTCATTTTCCCCCCTTCTGCCGATTCTCCCCCCTTTTCCTTTCTTTTTCTCTCTCTCTCTTTCTTTTCTCCCCTTTTTCCTCCTCACGTCACTTCTTGCCTCCCCCAAACTTTTTTCTTTTCTTCTCTTTCTCTCTCTTCTCTTTCCCCTCTCTAGGTCAAAATCACCCCCTTCTTCTTCTTCTTCTTCTTCTTCTTCCATCCTCTCTTTTTGAGGGTTTTCTTTTTGGCCGAGGGAGGGAGGGACCAAGGAAGGGAGAGTGACTGAGAGAGGGAAAGTAAGGGGGTTCTGGTTTTTCCATAGATTTTGGGCTGAGAGAGAGATGAACTCAAGTGAGAGAGACCGAGAAGGAGAGTTCCATGCGACTGAGGGAGAGCGGGAGAGGTTCAGCCGTGCATGGGCTCGGTTAGAGAGTGAGACCAAGAGAGATCAAGGGAGAGAGAGAGAGAGAGAGAGAGAGAGAGTGAGTAGTCCGCTTCGTTTGTGTGAGAAAGAAGTAAGAGACTTGCGTCGCCGGAGGCCAGCCCACCGACCACTGCTCGCCACAGCACCGCGCCAGCCCAAGTAGGCCTTTCTTCATCTGTGCGTGCCTTGTTTTGGGCATGCAGGGTCTGAGTTCGCGGCTGTTCAGCTTATGTGAACTCCGGCCCTGCCAGTTCTCCGTTGACGCTGATGCGCATTCTGGTATGCTTGTGTGTGCTAGTGTGCCTATAAAGAGTCTTCGTTTCGGCTTAAGTAGGGGTGAGCACCCGGGAACTGGAGAACCAAACCGGACCCTCCCGTTCTCTGCCTCTGCCCGTCGCTGACGTCGCTCGCCCTCGACATTGCTGCCGAACGCTGCCACCGGATGCAGTTCAGCCTCGATGCCGCCGCTGGACACCATTCGCCCCGCGCTCATCTCGCCCTTGCCTCCTGCTCCCTCGATGCCGTCACCCCTCGCTTGCCTCGCTGCTCAGCCGCTCGCCGTCGACGCCGCTAGTGGACGCCACTCATCCCCTCAGTGGCACCTTCGTGCACATATAATCTTCTTAACGCAACATTATACACCTTGATGAATGACAAGAAAATGTAAGGTTAGATATCAATATCTAACCCACCGCACATTCTAGAATTCCCACTATCATATGTCACTCTTGTAGCCTTTCTTCTCTAATTGGCTTGTTAACAACTTTCCCATCGATTGATGAATAAGGTGCCCAACTTGCTGCTGATGAAGGGAAAAGTGCTGCAACTTTAGCGGCTTGCCGAACTTTGGCTGAAGAACTCACAAAATCATGATTTCTAGCTCCTAGAATATTGGCATTTCAGGTTTCTCCTCCTTCACACTTTTAATGTTTAATTTGTCTTATGTTATTCACGTGATGAGATGCTCATATTGGTTTTCCTATTCAAATTGTCTTATGTTATTCACGTGATGAGATGCTCATATTGGTTTTCCTGTTCAACAGGAGGGAAGCTGTACATAGTGAATAAGAAGAATGATTATGAATCAAGGGTGAGTTTTTTTTTGGTGCTTTTAACTCTTTTACACACTCAAAATGTTTATTTTATGCATGTGTTATAGTAATTGAGTTTAGTGATTTGCTGGCTAACTCATTGGTTGCTACTAGCTCATATTATCATCAGTCATAGATGTCTTAGAAGTCATTGGTGTGACAACTCGCTTACATGTATAAACATGTTGCATCAGATGTCCCTGAATGGCCAATAGAAAATGTCAATTATGGGATAGTAGATTGATTAATTTTAAGCTGTGTTCTTGTTGTCTAAATATCTACTATTACACCAGCAAAATTTTTTTTGGCAAAAAAAGAATTAACCAGTGAAGCTTTTGTTATACGTCAAATATGTACAGTAGATAGAGAACAGAGAGAGTCCTCATTGGTTCGGCAAAATCATCAGTGGAGAAGCCAACTGCCTACTCATAGTACATTTATCGTAATTTTTCATTGCGGTTCAGAGAAAATCTTGTACTTCAATCTCTCTTTAGCTTTCTCATGTCCTAATATGTCTACTGCAACAATGCCTCGAGCTGTTCTTTTCGTGTGAAATCAGAAATGGCTGCAAATAGTTTATAGTTATGATGATAATTAATATCTTTTACTTCAGCAGGAGATCAGACTTCGAGGTTTAAGATGACATGTTTATGGTTTTGCTGTCTAATTTGGATTAAAAATGTTTTGATAGGATTCAAAGTCTATATCCATATTGGATGGTCTAATTGCTGGTAACACAGAGAAAATTCCTCCATCACCAGTTATCAAGCAACTGGCTATGGCTGTAGAATAAGTCTTTATTATCTACAAGATAGCCATTATAACGTTTAGCTCTATATATTTCTTCTATCACTTAGACATCTTTGGAAACTTTTCCCAGGAATGGGAAGAAATTTAGTTCAATGAAAGATTTTCTCGCAACAAACAAAGGTTCTTCTCCTATCAAGGAAAGGGCAGGACTAAGTTTTTTTGCTGTGAGGTCGCCTGTGCTTTGTGAAAAGGAAGATAACATATCCGAGTTTCCTGATGAAGTGAAGCTCTATTCTTTGATTAGTTTGATGTTTGATGCAGGTAAATCAATAATCAGATTATCAAATTTACTAGTCCATGAAGTAATACTCATCCATTATAAAAAAATTGATCGGTTCTTTTTTAAAATTATCCTATGATGATCTTTCACTGTTGTAATATCGCAAGATATTTGCAGGGGGAAAGTTTCTAAGAAAGATCAATTTCTGGTTCAAAAACCACCGCTGCAACATTGCCGAGAGATATTCATGCAGCTCCACTTGAAAGCTTTGTTACTAAAGTTGCTGAAGTCATTGGAAGCTGTAAAACAATGAGGGATATGGCTTTATTTTGGTGCAGGGTTGTTGCTGAGGTAAGAGACTTTGTGAAGTGAACCACTGGACTTTGCAAAAGAGAAATAGTTCACATTTTAGAATATTAAACGCTTATGAGTATTATAGATTGTGTTTGTGTTATATTTTCTTTGATGAATGACGAGTTTGTTTATTATTGCTGCATTCATTTCCATTTTTTTAAACTAAAAAATGAAAAGAAAAAGAAAAAGAACCCGGTAGAACCCTGGAACAACCCCTAACCCGTGATGCAGGGTAGGTTCCAAGTTCTGGCCGACGGGAGAGTTCAGGGTTCCAAAATTGAGGAACCCGTACCTAAGGGTAGGTTCCGGTTCCAAGCGTAACCTACCCTCGGTACAGGTTCCTCAATTTTTGGAACCTGGAACCGCTCACCCCTATTTGATACCAAGTTAAGAACAATAAAGGGAAGAGAGAATTATGAAATTTTCTATATATTTTGGATGTGTGTAATAAAAGGTACATCAGCCTATTTATAGTTTTTTTTATATAACTATCTAAGATAACATATCAATCAATATATATGTACAATCAAAGGAAGACACATATGCAATCTTGAGAGATATAGAAAATCAATAGAATTATCAAAATAACTCAAAAGTTAAAAATCTTTTTGATAAATCCCTATTTATCTTTAACAACTATAAATCACTTCTTGCTACCTTGATGTAGATAATGCAGGCCATGTGCAGCGCCTCTAATCACTCTAAAATTAATGGCTGCAAAGTGATGTTGGCCTTTGGTTCGTTGTATAGGCACCTGCCCAGACTTCCACTGGGGATGTAGTCATACCGCAACAGCCGATCACCTTTTGACGCAACAATAACGGAGGAGCATTACAATGTTACTGTGGCAAAGACGGCCAGTACTCACAATCTCCGCGATGAATTCTCTCATCCCTCGCCTTGATTCAAGTGAAACTCTCTTCCCTGCAATCTCAGCCCCTTGAGGTGGATAATGGCCCTCTATAGGCCCTGACAAATCCAGCAGCTCGTCATAGCTCCTGATCCCTGAATCCTTTTGTGGCTACATGGAAATATTTGTCCTCGAACCTATGAGGATTGTAGTCACGCTCCCAGTCTAGAACCTTTGCAAATTTTCTCTTTCGTCTTATAAGATGGAAGCCACAGCAGCAGCCAGCAGACAGGATTTCTCCTCCACGTCACATTGGGTAGTCTAGGAAACTGAGACAAAACCAGGCTCTGAGCTTGTCCATTTACAATGAAGCTCCTTCCAAGAATGTAATGAGAAGTTAGTAACGAGGTGGTTGAGGACGAGAACCCCAAGTACATCGTCCCTTGATGATCGGCGAGAGATCACCGGACAGAGATAAAAGGGAATCTTCAGTTTCTCAACATTGCTAGGAGGTAATGTGTCATTGATTTGCTTTTGCGCCTTCAAAAAATCCACTAGAACTTGCATAGCTTCACCAGTCATCTCACAGGGGCAGATTTTATGGAAGTTGGCTGGCCCATTGACGTAGATCTCAATCTGGTTATCATTGACATCATGGTTTTGGATTATGTCAAATTATACCGTGACAATGTGGTTCGTGGCATTGCCAATGTTGGTTTCGTTGAAGAGGCTAAAATAATTACTAGGAAGAGCTCCAGGAAATTCTCTATCAGGAGCTAACATGAAAGCGAACCTGTAACACCCAGAGGTGGATACTTTGAATCACATTGAAGACGAAAGTTATGGAGAAAGAGTAGACAGATCCACTGGAAGAACTTGATTGGGCCAGGGTAGAAGGCATTACTGTGCTTCTTTTGGTTGCAACGGTTACTTTTAGGAGGCCATTGCCAGTGAATGCGGCTAAACCATATATGCTAAGGTTGGTCGACCGGAAACGTGAAACTGCTGGTACTGTGAGCTAGTGCAAAGTTTGCCGGGGGAGAAACTGCCAGATCAATCACGAAGAACAGGTCTAGAAGCTGAAGAAATTCGCCGAATACACTACTCAGAAGATATTGTTTGAATGTCCTAGGATCAAATTGAATCTAATGCAATTTCAGCTATCAGTACCCTGACTTGTGTCACTATATTTTTTATGAATAAAGAATTCACGTGTCAATGGTGCATATATATTAGGGACCCTTCTGTTGAATCATGCAATGATTCAAACAAACAAGTAATAATCCTTATAAAAGGTGGACTTGCTCTTATACTCTAAAGGCTGACCAAAAGGGGAAACCAGAGGAGGCAATTTAAGCTAACGCAGCCATTCCCAAAAACATGTAAAAATATAATGCAGAAATTGCTGCGATCCATTGAATCTTAAATTACAGTTTACGTATACTCAGAGTCACAAACTACGAATACTTGATGCACAAGAACATTAGTTTGACTTTACTTCGATTTATGAAATGTGCTTTCACTTTAATATACCAAGCTTAAGACTCATCTTCCACCAGAGAGGACAGAGTTTGCAATAGAAGAAGTCTGAGAAAATGCCTTGTGTGCGAAAAACGGATAAAACGTGCTAGACGTACTAAAACCTTCATGAAATGCAAATGGGAATCCACTTCTTGAGATGCCGAGAGATGATAACTCCTCTAATACGAGATCCCCTTCCAAGTACTGCACTACTTGACGCATGTGTGGTCTCGCAGTTGGCTGAGACTGGGAGCACAACAATCCGAGTTGCAACACTAGTTCCACCTCCTTCGCCACAAAGTCCGTCCCTAAGTTCGGATCTCTTGCCTCTAGAATGTCACCTTTATCCCAGCAAGAAAACACCCAGTCCACCAATATCACCTCCTCCTCCTCCCGAGCCTCAATAGGCCTTCTTCCACAAGCAACTTCAAGCAAAAATGCCCCAAACGCAAAAGCATCTGTGCTTGTAGTGGCCTTGGCAGTTCGAGCGTGCTCCGGGGCTAGATATCCAAGAGTTCCCACCAAATGGGTGGTTTGAGGATCTGTACCGTGATCATATAGTCTCGCAAGCCCGAAATCTCCTAACCTCCCATTTAGTTCTGAATCAAGCAAGATGTTGCTAGCTTTGATATCCCTGTGAATCACCTTTTGTTCCCATCCTTCATGGAGATAAGAGAGGCCATGTGCAACACCCTTTATCACTCTAAATCTTTGGCTCCAATTGAGGGTCAGCTTCGGTTGGTTATGGAGGTACTTGTCTAGGCTTCCATTTGGCATGTAGTCATAAACCAACAGCAGTTCACCCTTCCGACGGCAGTATCCCAGAAGTGTCACAATATTTCGATGACGAAGCCGACCGATACTAGTAATCTCAGCAATGAACTGTCTCATCCCTTGCCTTGATTCGTGAGAAACCCTCTTCACTGCAATCTCAGCTCTTGAGGTGGGTAATACTCCTCTATAAACCCTACCAAATCCACCAGCTCCTAATAGCTCCTGATCTCTGAACCCCTTTGTGGCAACATAGAGATCTTTGTATTTGAATCGATGCGGACTGTAGTCGCGCTCCCAATCTTCAAGAACCTCTGCAAATTTTCTTCTTTTTCTAATCGCATAAGCCATAGCAAAGACCAGTATTGACAAAAAGAACAAGCATAAGAAAGGCAGTCCGGTAGTGAGAAGAATGGATTTCTGCTTCTTCTTCACACGGGGTAATCTAGGAAGTTGAGACAAATCAAGCCTACGAGCCTGTCCATTTACCTTAAAGCTCCATCCGAGGATATAATGAGAAGATATGATCGTACTAGTTGCGGAAGAGAACCCAACGTACATGGTCTCCTTGAAGATCGGCGAGAGATCGAAGGACGGAGACAAAAGGGGAGTGTTCGGTTTGCCGACATTGACCGGAGCTAATGTGACCCTGATTTGTTTCTGCGCACCATCATAATCCACCCAAACTTGCATTGCTTTACCACTTATCAGACTCAAGTTTCTGAAGCCTTGAATGTCGTTTTCAGTGTATCCAGCAGGGGAAGAGTTTACAGAGACCAGCCCATTGACATCGATCCCGAGATGGTTGTCATTTATATCGTACAATTCGGCGTTTTGAAGCGTGTCAACTTCCACCGCGAAAATGTGGTTCGTGGCATTGCCATCATTTGCTTCGTTGAAGAGACCAAAGAAATTACCAGGCCGAGCTCCAGGAAATTCTCTATGAGGAGCTATCACAAAGGTGAACCCAGGAGCGCCCAGAGCTGGATATTCGGGAACTATAGCAAAGACGAATGTGGTGGAGAACGAGTGGACAGCGCCATCGGATGAGTTCTTAAACGTGATGGGGTCGGGTAGAAGGCATGACTTACCTTCTGTTCGGTCACGTTGGTTAACTTCAGGAGGCCATTGCCAGTGAGTACAGCTAAACCATCGAGGCTCAGATTCGCAGACCGGAAACCATTGTAAGTGAAATCGCCAGTTTCATGAGTCGGTGCTGTGTTTGCCAGGAGGGAAACCGCCAGAGCAATCGCGAATAACATGACTAGAGGCTGAAGAAATTAGCTGAATATACTACTCTGATGAGACAATTCGACGTTCCACTGATGATTTAAACGATTTGCACAGCATTGACTTTAATCAAGTGCAATTTCTATTATCAGTGTCCCAACCTGTGCACCCCTAACAAACCTTCAACTGACTGGTCCGCGCCTTATGATTCCCCTGTCGTGTGATCGACTGATTGCTCCGAGTCTTATCACCAACTTAAAGTTCTTCCGTAATTTGCCCGTCTCTGTACGGAGAATATTGGCCTAACACAACAAATAGAAAGCACCACAAAGATGCGACACGTGCCCAAAGTGGGCCCCAACTTCGGACTCTTTCTTCTCTCTCCTCTGCACGCTCTCTCGGAGCCCACCACCGCACTAGCAACAGCAACAAAGAAGCAAAGCCATTTGGCAAGGGGGGACGATGGGTTTCGATGGAACTGCGGCGGCTAAGAGCTTCGGAGGAGGGCAGCTGGCCAGCGCCAGGCCGTGCGACAGCTGCAGGTCCGCCAAGGCCACCGTGTTCTGCGAGGCCGACGCGGCTTTCCTCTGCCTGGCCTACAACGCCGGCGTCCATGGCGCCAACAAGCTCGCCTCCCGCCACAAGCGTGCGTGGATGTGCGAGGCGTGCGAGCCCATGCCGGCAGCCTTCGCGTGCGGGGCCGACGCCTCCGCCCTGTGCGTCGCGTGCGACATGGACGTGCACCTGCCAACCCCCTCGCCGGCCGCCACGTGCGAATTCCCTTTAAAGTCCTTCTTCGACGCGGCCGCTGCTGCCGCTGGGCCCGTTGCGACGAACGCCGTCCCTGACTTCCTCAGCGGCGAGTGCTGCGGCCCCACGAAGATTGCGAAAGGGGCCGGAGCGGAAGCCAGAGATGCGTTCTGGAATAAAGAGAGAGAGAGAGAGAGAGAGAGAGAGAGAGAAGGTGCAAAGAAGAAAGAGTCTGAAATTGGGGCATTTTGGACACGTGTCGCATCCTTGTGATCTTTCCTATTTGTTGTGTCGGCACATTGTAGTCAATATTTTCTCGTCTCTGGCACGACATTTGCGACATTTCAGAGAATGGCCAAAGTAGACCAATACGTCCGTCAGCGCGAGTTGATGTTTCGTCTTGTTCAGCAGTGTGTTTGATATCACGTATGACTTCCATGAAAATACAGGGAGTAGGAAAGCCTAATAATTCTATGTTGAGAACGACCTGAAAATTTAGTGTTTTAAGTTGCAGTGTAAAAGATGACACATCAAAGATTCAATGCACTCTAAAAGAAATCAATATTAACCTAATTGACTCCAAACTTATTGTAGCTTTTGAGTGAATACAAATCCAACTTATAATAGTAATATATAATGATATTTAGATAAAAGGAGAGCACATCTGATAAGTTTGTACATGTGCAAGTATGATTTGTGTTAGAGATATCTCATATTGAAAATTGAGTATAATGTGAATAGTTCATATTATTCAAGTTGACCCATAATTTATTGATTAAGATATTTAAGTATAGGTAAATGCCTGATTACTAAGGAAAACCTCTAGGGAATGTATTATTGTCATGTATGTACTAAAAGGTGACAAACAGGGAAACAATAACTTTTTTTTTTTTTTTGCCATGCGCCAAGAATTGATGATATCTTCATGTTGAAAACATATTCTCGTGTACATAAGGTAGACTAAATAGTTTGTATTAACCCCAAATCCTAAATTTGAGCCCAACACAAAGAAGTTAATAGCCCAAACCAAGTTATGATAATACAATTGATCCATAAGGCCCATTGATGGACTGTCTAATGACTATGAGTTCACCGATTATGAGTTTTCAATGAGGATAACTCAAGGGAAGTACAAGACACATGACAATGATTGATTAACTTGAAGATTGCATAAAAGTTAAATATTGAGTTAAGGAAGATCCTCAACCAGGGAACACCCGTCACTAGGGAATCTAGAGCAGGTTTAAGGGTTTGTTCATTTCCGAAAAAAGGCAATTTTCAAAAATATTTTCCCAGAAGTCATTTTTCGGAAAATTACTATATTTTCCAAGAAAATGATTATATTTTCCGGTGTTTGGCTAAAACTTGAACTTTGAGTGGAAAAAATTTTCCATCATTCGTTAGTTAATTTAATTGTTTAGGAAAAATTATCAAAAAATTGAATTTTAATATTTTTAATTGACCAAAAAATTAGTTTTATTTTATATATATTTTTAAATGAATTTTTAATTATTTATATTTTAAAAAATCAAAAAAATTTATTTATTTATTATTTTTTCCTTTTTCTTTTTCCTTTTCCTTTTCCTCCTCCTCCTTCCTCCTTCCTCTGCCGCCACACGCCTAATGATGGCCGGCTGCTTGGTGACCGACCAAGACCCGGTCGCCAGATTCGGTGAGCTCAAGGCTCGGCCAATCTCGCCCAAGCTCGCCGAAGGTTTGCCGAACTCTGGCCAACTGCGAGCTCGCCGAATCTAGTGGCGGAGCTTGAGCTCGCCTGGATCGGGAGCCCGAGCTCGCCATCGCTCAAAATCCTGAGCTCGCGAGCCTCGCCGAGCTCGCCGAACCTCTAGTGAGGCTAGAGCTCCACTCCGGCGGCGAGGCGGAGCTCAGCCTTTGTGACCGCCTCCTCTCTTGTCCCACATCGTGGTCTTGGTTAACTTATAAGGCTTGGCCAAGGTTAAGGAAGAAAGATGAAAAGGAAAGAAAAAAAATAAAAAAATAAAAGGAAAAAAAGAAAAAGAAAGCATAAAAATAAAACAAAAATGTGTTGGTGAAAAGAAGCAAAATGGAAGAAGTTATGGAAAATTTTTTCCACTTTTGAAAACAAATTTGAAATTTTCCTCTTTGAGCCGAAAATCAATCGTTTTTTTTTTTTTTCTTAGGATTTGGGGGTCATAAAGTGCGTGTTCTCTGTTCTATATGTCTTCTCCGTTGGGAATTCGGTATTTTTTCGTTGGTTTTGAGTGAGGAAGGGTTCAGTTTACTTGGCCTCTGACCGTCGATTTCTCCATGTAAGATAGCTTCGCTGGAATGTGTTCGAGCTTTTGGTTAACTCTTTGTACTGTGGCTTCTCTGTTCTGTAATATGTGCTGTTGCTTGCTTATGTTGAATATGTGGTGCTTCATATTGCGGGCTGCGTGTGGTGTGCAGCTTCAATTGGACTTCAAAATTCGACATGAAAATTATTGTTTGATCATTCTTTGAGCTGAATTTTGGTGTTATTTTTTTTCATGTGGATTTTTTTTTCTCGATTGATCCTGAAACCATAGGGTTTTTGTTCTACATGTCGACATCTTTCCAATCATATGTAATTTGTATAATTTCATTGAGAATTGAGTGAGAATTTAAATTTGAAATTCTAGGGTTTATACATAGAAAAAGTTCTAGAATTTTAAGTTACATTCTAGCATTACCTTTGTTTTTCTTCAATTCGACGGTAGCAACATTAGTTTAAAGATTACTATAGCGGATTGTTTTTTCCCCTTTGGATGAGCGATTAAAGTTTCGGCCGATTTTGCTGACTTGATCTCTGGGTTTCGATGCAATTCGTGTTAGTAGATTAGTCCATACGCATTGCGTGTAGTTCTTTATGTGGTTGTTGCTCGATTCTCCCCGTCGCATTATCATAATCCTTTGGGGGCTAGGGTTTTCTTCTTCCTTTCTTATTCCTTTCTAAAATCATCCAACTAAGAGAGAAGAAAACTAAATTATTCAAGCAAGGACCTCCATTATACAGATTTGTAAAAGCCTTCCAGTGAATCACGCTTAAAAGATATGGCATCAAGAAGCCAAAACCATCACTTCCAAGTAATATTGAAAAAGTGTAGTCTAACATCATATATAATCACAATACAATCAGTATCCACATATCATGAGGAAGCTTTAGCATGCAATCTAAGTCATCTAGCTCCACTTTTTCTAATTATATTGTTTGGCCAAACTTTTTTCTTTTCCCTTTCGTGGTAAATAGTATTATCTAAAGTGCTTTGCAAGACTTTATTATATGTTTGCAGTATTTATTCAACTCAAAGAATCATATGCCTTGGAGTATATATTTGTTACACTTTGGAGTTGCTTGGCACCACCTACATCCTCCTCTAGGGCATATGTGTTGCCATTCTATGTTGTCTGTGGGAAGTTAGAGAATGATCTTGAATTTGCATTGCGTATGTGTTGTGCGGGATCATTAGCTGTGGGAGTGATTTTTGTATCGTTGGTTGGTTGTTGATGTCTCTCTCTTCTGTCCTTAGTGCTGAGTGGCGTGCCTTTGTTCTGATTATTTATATGTTACTAATTTGAAAAATATATGGAACTGTTCTTGCTTCCCGTCGCCCATTGTCGGAGAGCTTAGCATACGGGTAGTCTGAATCTCAGGCAATTTTACTCGAACCTTTAACTTCTCTCAACTTGACTCAAATTATCTTTCCTGGAGAACCATTGCTTGAAACTTCTTTAGATATGATTTTAGAGTTCGATAGTTTTGACTAGATTGTACTATTAAACTGGGGAATTGACATGGGAGATCATCTGGATTGTTCCATCTTAGAACAAGAAAAAGAAGAAAAATCATATAGAAGATAGAGCATTATGTTATCTTGCCAAACGTGTTTTGTTCATTGCTATTGATATCGGGCCAAATGTTCGCCCATGCTTTGATGCACACAAGGAAGGGTGGTAACAGAGGAGCGGGAGAATATATGAGCTGATATATTTAAAGGACAGTGCACGGTTTTTTTCTATCTTCATGCTCATAAGTCTAACGATGGGAAGTTTGGATGCTATAAGTCCATTTTGTAAATTGGCTGTTCACACTTTTTAAAACCTCCTTGTCACCAAACATCAGTGGCTCCTATGTGAGGAGTTCTAAGTTTCCATTCCCAACCAGTGTGGATCTTAGGTCTCAGCAATCCACTACAAAGTGTTGCTGGCTGTCCATTTATGTCTGTAATGGAGAATGCTTTCGCATTATCGATAATCCCATCACACTCTATTTTTGTACCAAACTTCTGTCTATGTTTATTATGTTCAGAGGGCATATATTGAAAAACCAATTTTAGGCATACCTAGAAGGAAGTGTTATTGTGGTCTACTTCTAATCTAGGAAATTCCTTTTTTAGTAGTCAAGGTTCAAGAACCACATTAAATAAAGTAGTAAATAAAAACATCTAATTAAAATGAACCAAACAAAAGCTTGGGATTCAGTTGTACATGCTTGGTTATTCTTTATTTCTACACATGCAAATAGTTTTGTCTCATCCTTTCTTTATAGGATTAGAAAAAGCCTGTGATGTAATTTTTGTATTTTGTCTCATCCTTTTTGATTCTCGATCTTTATAGGAGGTTAGTGCAGAAAAAGCCTGCTGATGTAGATTTGCCTTGAAACAAGCAAGGATTTTGTAAAGCCCACGGGCCCAAAATTTGTGGAAGTGATGCTTTCTTTCATAACATATTGCAATTCTTGCTGAGAATGAGCATTCACTTTTCTATTTGTTGTTTGTCTTGGTCTCTTGCCTATATGTACTTGGGATTTGACGTGAGTGCTTAAGATTTGCTGGCGGGGCTTTTATTTATTAATTCAAACATGAGGACCTATTGACTAAAGGTGATAGAATGGTGGGTTGTTTTTCCTGTCTGAAGTAATTGGTTACAATGCTTGCTTAGAGTGTACTTCATTTTGTTTTAGTTGAGGTCGAGATTGATGAATATACATAGCTTAGGTGCCATTCTTTTTTCTTGTAAAAATTGTAGTTCCTACCTAGGTGCCTTCATTTGGTATTTAGTACACGAGTAATTTAAACTTAAACAAAAACATGCTAACTGAAATGCTAGATGCACCTACAAAATATGTTGATTGAAGTGCTAGATGCACCTATCCTTTCTTTTTTGGGTTAATTCAGTGATTTGAACTAAAACCGTTTTTTCTGTCCCCCATTTAAAAAAAAAAAATTGTGACAAAAATTGTTGCTTGATAAATGCAATACGATCCTGGGAAGCACATGTTGTAAAGTGCTTCATATTGTTTAATGGATTTTTGGCATAAAGTTTTGAAGTTCTTTATTGATAAAAATTAGTATATACAATAACTCACCCAAATGGGGGTTATTGTGTATATTAATTTGGAAAATAACATGAAGATTAATTCCCGAATTTAAAATATGGGAATGTATGATTGAAAAATATATATCTGTCCAAAGGAGATAAATGTTTTGAAAATTATATGTAATTCCCCTCTATATTGATATTATGGAGATGTATAATTTAAATGATTTATCTACCAAAAAGGGATTGATTCTTGACAATTACATGTAATTCTCCTTATTGTTGCTTTATAAATTTCATGCTGTAGAAAATAATTGTGCATTATACACTCTATCCAAATGGGAGTTTATAATGTACTAATTATTTTTATTGAATTATTTATTGCCCATAATTGATCTTATTGTATTATATGTGACAAATAGTTATTTTTGCTATAAATAACAACAATATTACTGTTGAAATGTTAACTGTATCAAATATTACATTGTTAAGGATTTGGTCAAAAAAGGAAGACATTGTGATTGAAAATATTAGAAATGAGTCCATGTTAACCGATCCTCTAACAAAATGCTTACGACCTATTATGTTTAAAGAACATGTAAAAGATATGGGTGTTTTATATTATTTTGATTTCTTTTGTTAGTGGGAGTTATATAATTTGTATTTCTGGATATTATAATTATATGTATATTGATAATGCTTTTATGATGTCTATTAAAGCATTTATTTTCAATATTTTTATTATTGATTTTATTGTTATCATTTCTCCTGTTGATTGAAAAATTGAAATATAAAACTGTATCTTTAAACAAATTTTAGTTTAAAGATGACCGGATGTCACTAATTATAAGATTTTATGTTGAATTGTGACATAGTAGTGCAATTTCATGTTGTTTTGCATTAATGCAGTTTCATGTCATTGATAAATTACATTGAGGACCAATAAGAAATAGTGTATATTTTGATCACATGTTGGCACTATTTCTTACTACACTACTAGGCCCATAATCTATGAAAAATATAGTACTTATTATATGTGATTATGGAAGGTCATGTGTAGTGATATTTTCTTAACACATTAATCTCCATAATCCTATACTGAGGTTATATATGATTGGATTGGTTTTGAGATGCCGTAATTGGAATATTATTTTATAAAGTTGTGGCTACATAAAACAAAATTTTCAGTTATTAACTCGATAGTGTCGTTCAATATAAAATATTTTTTTCAAAATAAAAATAAGTTAATTAATGTAGCCAAAGTGGGAGAATGTTGAAAATTTCCTATAATATGGGTTTACATTAATTAATTGATTTTCTATTTTCAATAATCAGGTTAATGGATATTCAAATATTTGTTAAACCCTAGAGTGATCTTATTGAATTTGATATTGGTATCAACGGGTCTAGTTGAACAGCAAAATATAGGCAATTGTGTTTAACTGAAACTAGGAAGGGCATAGTTGACACGTTGTTAATTATGATTTGCTAAGTCCCCTCTCTAGCTTATAAAATTGTAGGTTATATTTATCAGTTGCTTTAATCCCATTGAAAGCTACTATATCGAAATAAGTCATAGAGAGGAAAATCTGGTATTTCAATAGATCTCTAATTATCAGATTGATCTATTTTTTCAAGTAAAACAATGGCTCAAACAAGTACGTTTTATTCCGCTATACTTATCAATTTCGGTGTTTTACAGTCATATATAAATCCGATTCTTATGGATTAATAAGTTGTTTATGCAAATAATTTTCTACAAAAGCTTCATCCGAGGATATAATGAGAACATTGAGAAGTATAGAGCGAGCCAATCGAAGACGAGAGCCCAACATACATCGTCTCTATGAAAATTGGTGAGAGATTGTAAGACAGAGACAAAAGGGGACTGTCCGGTTTGTCGACATTGAGAGGAGCTAATGTCACACTGATTTGTTTCTGCACGCCATCATAATCCACCCAGGCTTGCATTGCTTTACCACTAATCAGACTCAAGTTTCTGAAGCCTTGAACGTTGTTTTCGGTATATCCAGCTGGGAAAGATTTTCCAGAAGTCAACCCATTGACATCTATCCCAACATGGATGTCATTGCTATCGCAGAGTTCATTGTTTTGAACCGTCTCAAATTCTATGGGGAAAATGTGGTTCGTGGCATTGCCAATGTTGATTTCGTTGAAGAGGCCCAAAACAAAAAAAAAATTAGGCCGAGCTCCAGGAATTTCTCTACGAGGAGCTATCACAAAGGCGAACCGATGACCACCTAGAGCTGGATATTTGGGAATTATAGCGAAGATGAATGTGGTGGAGAATGAGTGGACAGCGCCACTGGATGAGTTCTTGAGCACAATAGGGTCGGGGTAGAAGGCATGACTTACCTTCTGTTTGGTCACGTTGGTTAATCTCAGGAGGCCATTGCCAGTGAGTACAGCTAAACCATCGAGGCTCAGATTCGCAGACTTGAAACCACTGTACGTGAAATCGCCGGTTTCAGGACTCGCTGCTGCTTTGGCCAGGAGAGAAACCGCCAGAACAATCACGAGGAACATGGCCAGAGGCTTTGAAGTTCCTATAATGATGCAAGAGACTTGCCCAGCATCGAGTCCAAACTCATGCAATTTCAATCATCAGTGCCCCAACTTGTGCACACCTAACGAGCATCCAGCCGGCCTTCAGAATGAATCCTCTGCCGTGGGATTAAGGTAGTGCATGCAAACGTTTCTGTTTCTCATGATTTCTGTTCTTTTGTTCCCCGGAACAGAAAAAGAACATAAACCCGTTTGCTAACACCACATTGTTTTTTTGTTCCCGGAATAAAAACTTAAATGAATGGTTTAACAGAAACAAGAAAAAAAAAGATCTTTTTGTTCAGGGAACAATTTTAAGAAATAAGCTGATTTTCTTTTTTTAACTTTCTTTTATTTCCTTTTCTTGCCGCGACCACTGTCAACCGCCCGAGCCACCCGCCGGCCGCCCGCCGCCCGCCGGTCTCCGCCGCCGCCCGCGGCCGTCGCGCGGCCGCCGCCGTCGCCGGTCGCGCGGCCGCCGCCACCGGCCGCCGGTCGCGCGGCCACCGCCGCCGGTCGATGGTCGCTGGTCGCGGTCGCCGCCGGGTCACTGGGTCGCCGGCCGCCGCCGCCGGTCGCCGACCACCGCCGCGGTCGGTCGATCATCGGTCGCCGGCCGCCGCCGCCGTCGCTGACGCCTCCACCGGCCGCGCCGGGCCAATGGCCGCCGCGCAGCCCGCGCGCGCCCGCGGTCGCTGGTCGCCGCCGCCGCCCGCCGTCGTCTCGGCCGCTACCTCCCACCGCCGGTCCCGCCTGCCGCCGTGCGCGCCGGCGGCCGTCGGCGGCCGATGGGCTTCCCGGCAGAGCACGGCGGTGATGGTCGGCGGTCAGCGGTCGTGCGGCGGCGGCGGCTAGTGGACCGGCAGCGGCGACCGGCGGTCGCAATCCATCGGCAAGATTAAAAATTGAATAAATACAAAAAAGAAATTATTGCGTTATCAAACGCATTTCTATTCTTTTTCTATTTCAAGAAAGTATAAATTTTGTGTCGTTATCAAACGGGTTCTTTTACTCATAAATTGTTCCTTGTTGCGAGAAATAAAAAAGAACCATTTCGAAAAAAAAAACTCTTCCCCGGAACAGAAGTGTTTGCATGCGCAGTTAACTGATCGGTCCGGTCGTATTATACCTCTGTCATGTGATTAATTGATTGGTCCGATTTTCATCAGCAACCTTCTGGACTTGCCTGTCTCTGTACGCCAATTACACATTTTAGATAGCCGCCAAAGTAGACTAAGGCGTCCGTCAACGTTAGTCGATGTTTTGTGGTGTTCCCAAAGCCACAGTCATCGCCGAGTCAGTAACCGATGGCGTACGATGACCGCAATGTCCCCACAAATTTCTTCTGGAAGCTCGCGAAGAAGGACAATGTCCCCACCAATTTCAACCGTCTGTTTAATATCATCATGCTGAGAGGATAAGTACATAAGAATAGTCAAGCCTAGGAATCTTATCTCCGACATTGACCTGGAATTCGGTGCGTCGGGGTACAAGTGCTAGATATCCTACATCGCAGATTTAGTGCAATATGAAATAGTTAGTGTATCCTAATTTGCTCTTATGTTATTACAAAAGGGATATTTGGATTTAGGAGACATATCCAATAACCTTATGCATATGCATGTATGAGTTGTGTTGGAGCAACCCATATTAGAGATTGAGTGTGATATGAGACATTAATATTGTTCTAATTGGACCCATAATTCATTTATTTAAATATTTAAGTGAAGTCTGATTCAGCTAATATATTAATGGGTTTGCCTTGGGCCTTTGCCTTCCATATAATAAATAAGTTCAAACTTGTCTTGGTCTTTACTAATTACAAATTCCAAATTTAATAAACACAATTATTGAGGGAAAAGTATCAAAAAAATCCTAAACTTTTCGCATAGGTGCCAATTTAATTATAAACATTTTATTGGTGCTAATTTAATTTTAAACATTTTTGATTTTGTGTCAATTCATGCCTTCCAACTAATTTTGGCAAAATTTTGCTAATGTGAACAGGTCGGGCGACGTGGCGTGATTGGGCGACGTTGAAAATTTTAATAATATTTTCATATTTTTTCAAATTATTTTATTTTATTTTTCTTTTCCTTTTTATTTTTTCCTTCTCCTCCCCTTTACTCCATCCAACCGATCACCGGACCTCGACAATTGACCAAAAGCGATGGCTAGTGAGGTTGAGGTCGACCTTGCTAGAGGCTGCAGGTCATGCTTACAAGGGCTTGAGCCTTGACCAATGGCCAAGCAAAGCTTGACCTCATCGGATCTGATGAGGTCGAGCCTCACCCTTGGCCCATGAGGTTGACCTTTGCCGGATTTGGTGAGGGTGAGCCTCGCCACCCAGCGCGAGGCCGCCCTCGCGGCACAGCCTCTAGCGAGGCTCGCCAAAGGTCGGCGAGGTTGATCTCGACCTCGTTGGCCATTGCCTCTAGTCAGTTGTCGAGGTCCAACGACTAATTGGAGTAAGGGGAAATAGAACAAAAAAAGAAAGAGAAAAAAAGGAAATGAAAAAGAAAATTAAAAATATTCAAAAATATTAAAATATTAAAATATTATTAAAATTTGTCCATGTTGGCGTCAGCCTTGCCACATTAGCTCACCATCATTCACATAAGCAAAATTCGGCCAAAATTAACCGAAAAGATCAAATTGGCATCAAATCAAAATATTTAAGACTAAATTGGCATTAAGTTAAAAGTTTTATGACTAAATTGGTACAAATGTAAAATGTTTAAGACTTTTTTTTTTTGACACTTTTCCCCAATTATTGAGCAAAGCCTTTTTCACGGAATATGTTATCATCACGTCAGTACCGAAAGGTGAAAAATCGAGACAAATTCCATAGTTGTGATGGGTTTGTATAGTCATAGGTGAACTGAGTTATTATGGCTCAAATCAAACATTTCATAGCAAATATTTTGACATTAGACCCAAAAATTAGGCTCAAATGTAAAGAAGAGGATGGCTGAAACTAGACCATGTCAATACACTTGACTGACAAGATCAATCGATGGAACATGTAATGAGTTTATCAATTCTAAATTTCCAATCGATAGAATTCAAGTGAAGTATGAAACAATGGTGACAATTGCTTGACTCAAAGCATGCACAAAAGTTAAAGATTGTGTCAAGGAGCATCCATCAATCCAGGATAAACCGTCACTAAGGAATCGGAAGTAGTTACAAATGATTCCTACGCCCAGATTATTATAAATTTCTATGGAGAAATACCATAAGGCATAACTGGATCATCCATATAAAGACATAAGAAAGAATAAATGATAGATGATCACGAAATTACAATGGCACATTATAAAAATAATAATCATTAGCAAACTAAACATCTTTGAAGATGGAACCTTTTGACTTTGAAAATATGAATATGAGTATATAATTTATAGCGGATTGAAGTAGATTAGGTTCTGCTCGAGTTTGAGTTTGAATTTCAAATTACATTAGGTTTCTTGATTTCAATATTCATCTTTGTCTATAAAAGCATTTTGGTCGTATTTGGTCGGTTTTTTACTTTCTTAACGCATTTCA
This sequence comes from Eucalyptus decipiens, assembly GCA_014182575.1. Taxonomy (NCBI): domain Eukaryota; kingdom Viridiplantae; phylum Streptophyta; class Magnoliopsida; order Myrtales; family Myrtaceae; genus Eucalyptus; species Eucalyptus decipiens. Next base: position 38,240,902 of record CM024619.1, read on the forward strand.
GTCATCTTCATTAGCTGTTCATGTTCAGTTTCAATCATCGAGAATGCACGGCCTTCAAGAATGTAAGCCCTATGTTCCAATTCAATAACGTTTCATGCACTTTCCTTGTTAATTTTCAATCTATTATTTGTACTTAATTAGTAATTCAAAATTTGCAATGTCCCTTGAGACAATGCGGTGGTATTTTCAATCTATTATATGTACATAATTACTAATTCAAAATTTGCAATGTCCTTGAGACTTCAAAGCACATCATAATTCATTCACTCAATTGATCATTAATCAGCCTCCATTGAAATTTATTTACTATTCGAAATCATTGAGTATTTGGTTACCTCAATTTTGAAAAAAAAAAAAAAATCACGTGACAGAGTGCGACCCTTATAATAACCCTAAATAGCGTACTGAGTCAGTCGCCCTCCCCACCCTTGTCATCCATAACAAAAACAAATCCTGTAGCTTTAAAGTTTCTTCTAATAAGCATATGGACTTCTTCATATTCATATTATTTTGGACATCTCTATGATTAATGTTCAATCTCAAACATAATACTCTAAAATAGATTGAATGCATGTGGATGGTTAAGGCGTTGTTATCATTATATGGTCCAACAAAATATATACAATATAAATTAATTAGTCAAGATGATTATCAAGTGAATTCATATATATATCTTCCTTTCCAAAATTGAATTTAAGTTTGTCATATCTCTACCATTTAAATATCTTTCCCAAATTCATTTTCATATTCATCACTTTATACACAAATTTAATTCGTTTTCTTTTTTCCTTTGAACCACACATGTGTGCAATATTTGCTAATTTTTAGAAAAAAGAGAATTTACTTCTCCCAATAGTTCGTCACATATATAAAGAAATGAAATTTCGAGGGACTTGAACAAAAGCTCTAAGCAACGGTCAGTGGTTAAAGTTGATGTATTCATATAATAATAGGCTAATCAACTGCCACTTAGAATTTTTAACCTCTGTTCTATGGCCTTTTATTTTTCTTTTCTTTTTTATAAACATTTCCCCCTTTTGCCCAATAAATTTGTGGTCCACAAATCTGGGCCAAGATTGATGACATCTCAGTTGGATCTCCTTATCCAAGTCGGGACCCCCAATCACGTGTCCATCCATTGGCGAATCGACGGCTCACGAGCTTCCACGTCAGACATTTATATAAGTCCAGAATCATCCAATGACTAATATGACCATGCCACAACTTTTTTTAAACAATGCATCGAGAAAATCAATCAATTTTCATGTTGCGCTACTTGGAATAATTTCTTAATATGATCCTCAAGCTGATAATTTAGGCAATCGTGTTCTTGATTAGACTTTTCTAATCCACTCCATATTCCAACTCTGCCAAATTGAAGCCAGTGATGCGGACAGACATTTAATGTGAAAGTTATCAATAGTTCTGAAAACCAAAAAGCCATTGAGAGCTTGTTTAGAAGCTTTTTCCAACGGTTGTATATGCAATTTGATTGGCGCAAATCGGATTGCCTCTGATGACACCAACTTTTTTGTTTCGCATACCAAAAATTTTGACGGGGATCGACGAACACATCAAGGTTGATTTGCCAGAATCAACGACTAAAAGAGTTAATTAGGAAACATTTCAAGCATATGGGTATTCAATTGCGAAAACTATGAATATGAGGGCCAGATTGAAGAATCAGTGTACATTCAGGGACTGATCGTCCACATTTTCTAATAGATAGGGGGAATGTGGGAGAAAACAAGCAGCCAACAAACCAGAAATTTCTGGAGGACCGGATAGAGAGAGAGATGGCTGCTTCTTTTACCATCCACTCATCTCCTTCTCCAGTTCTCACGACCAGAGCTTCGACGATCTTCCATGGAGGCCGCCACCATTACCAGTTCCTCATCTTCCACAGTCCCAACCAAGCCTCCAGAAACCCCCCCTCTCTCAGGGTCCGAGCTGCCAAGCTTCCCTCTGGGGTACCATCATCTCTCTCTCTCTCTCTCTCTAGAATTTCAGCTCATTTTTGGATTGCTGGAAGCGCAGGTGGAAGTGCCGAAAGTAGAGCCCAAGTTCCAGGCTCCATTTCTCGGATTCACAAGAACTGCCGAGGTTTGGAACTCCAGAGCTTGCATGATTGGCCTCATCGGGACATTCATTGTCGAACTGGTCAGCCTCTTTTCCTTTAGCATAATTTCTTGCTCCTTTTTGTTCAAGGACGCTCTGGTGTTGTGGTTGTTAAATTTAGTAATGCTAGATACAAAGGAGAGAGCATATTAAATTGATTTATAAAATCCGATTTTGTTAACAGTGCTCTTAAGACATTTTAAGAATGTCTAATTAGGAACATTTCAATTTTCATGATAGTGGTTATTCATAATATGAGTTGGCAAGTCTTTTGAGAGCACTCTCGTCAAATAATCCCACAAATTATAAATCAAATTTAAGTTAATGGAGCCAACCAAACACCCGACAAGGTTCTGTAGTATTACTTTGGGTGTCAATTAATATTAGGTCTTAATCTTTATGGCATTATTCTAGTAAAACCCGGCATCAATTTTTGCACACCTTGATGATGGTTTTGTCTTGACTTTGGTCAGATAATAAACAAAGGGATTCTTCAGGTGATTGGAGTGGAGGTGGGCAAGGGCCTCGATCTTCCTCTCTGAGAAATTTCAGCTCCCCTCGTCGTATTGGAAATCTCCCTCTCTAGAGAAGTAAATACAATGACTTCAAGTTGGTGACAACTCTCTTGGCTCTACTCTTGCTGCGTAAAGAGTAACCCTGTGCTGCTTCACTGAATTTTCTTGTTGAATAGCTTGCACAATCGATTCCAAAGGGTTTTTAATTTGCTTGCAAATGACACTATCGCCTTCTTCTTTTGACCATCGATAAGATAATACAGCAACAACTTGAGAAGAGTATGAATTTAATCCTTCTGAATGAATAGCCAATTTGTATGTCTTTGAAACAGAGGTTGCTGCGGATGTTTTAGAATTGATTTTTACTAATCACTGCAAGGTTTCGCTTGTTGAACACCCGATCATATTGACATCACAACAAAAGAAGCATCAGACTTCAAACCTAGAGTAAACTGAAATTGACATTCCTTGCCTATAACAAACAAGGGCTTAAAAAGCTGCAAGTTGTATGCACAAATCGCACATAAGCAGTAGAACTAAAAGGGACTCAATATGGAACATGACAATGCTTCATAGACACAGGGCAACTAAGCCCCCTGGTGTTCACAATCAGCTCGTCAGAAAAAGGTAGAAATCACTCCGAACAGACAAGATTTGCAAACTGTAGCGAGATTTTAACTGTTTCAATCAGTTTCCAAACCTAATGCAGTATGACAAACTTAGTCATACTACTTCACTCTATTTGAAAAAGTTACATGGCATCAATAAGTTGAAAATCACTGTTCCTAGGCTGAGATGCCTCATGATACGCGGTTACATTACTAAGGAGCTCAAACTTCTAGTCGAGTAACAAGAACACAGCTTACGGAACCTGCAAATCCGAGAATCTACAATTGGCACTTGGGAAGAGGACTCGGAACAATCAAGCGCCTCAAATAGACTCTGCCCAGCTCTTCAATCTCTCTCCCTCGCCCTTTCTATTTCCTGAATGCATAGGCTCTCTGCATGCACACCTACATTAAGGCATGTAGCTTGTCAATGGACAAAGCCTATTTAGAACCGTATGCCAGCATATCCACAAAAGGTCCTATTGCATGTGTGACGAGCAAGATACAAAGTATCTCTACGCGAATGACAGATATGCTCTAACAAACCATGAGACAAATGAAAAGCTGGACTGCTATAGCAAGAGAAACATGTGGACCTTCTCGTTTTCCTCCATGAAAATCTGATAAGATATTTTTGTTGGAAACTATCCTCGTAATTCTGGCAAATAATTTTATAATAATCATCTAGGCAAACTAGAGACATTATCTGACATGACTAAAATACATAATACTTGGAAAGCTAGTTGTTTCGGCCACGCCATATACCATATATGTAAGATAGCAACACCTTACAGAGGCATTACCTAATAATCCTGACCACTTTCTTTTCTCCCTCATTCAGATATACTTACCCTAATGATCCACTGATCCTAAGAGGGAAAACCCAGGACTTTCTCTTGATACAACTACCGGAGGAGGTCGTCATCATCGAAGCCTGACCAAAAGAATCATGTATGACAATGGGAGCCGCCCATCGAAAATGATGTCGCTAACAAAAATGAACTATAAATTGATGGTCAGCCTAGCATGGCCAGGAAACGTGGAGGCTTCTTCAAGTAAACTATAGAGGTCTAACAAGTCTCGTGAAGTCCAATGAGTTTTAGATTTCTAAAAGTGAACAAACGGTCGATACCTCTGAGGTTTTTCTATTTTATTAGTAACTCACTTCAGGTAACCTGGATTGTTGCAAAAAGATCCATTTCCCATTACTAAGTCAGAATTGGCTAGGAGTTCTCTTAAGCGAGAAAATATTAGGTGTTAAATTATATCTCTTTTAAATTATATCTCAATTTAAGGGTTATTAATTTGGCTTTATCCAATTTATTTGGCATGATGGTAATTTCATAAATATCTAAGCTATACCAAGACTCACAACTTCATAGCTCAAACTCCATGGAAGCAAGCTTCACTATGAAGCCAGAGACGCTGGTCCTGCTTCCCAATCCCAATGTCTCGAGAGCAGGATGTCCTAGAGTTCCCACCACATGGGGGTCTGTGGATGGTGTCATGATTATGTAGTCCCAAAATCACATAACTTTCCATTATATTTTGAATCTAGCGATGTTACCAACTTTGACATCCCTTTAGTTAAAAATAATAAAGCAAAAGAGAAAATATTATATTTCGATGTATCTAATAAAGAGTACATCAACTTATCTATAGGTTTTATGATATGACTATCTTATATAACGTATCAATCAAAATATACACACAATCAAAAAGAGACATAGATGTAATCTTGATAGGTACAAAGAATCAACAAAATTTATCAAAGTATCTCTAACATTGAAAATTACTCTAGAGAAATCCCTAGTTATCTCTAAACTCAATATAACTAAGTCAGCTTGACTTTGAAATCAAGTGAAACAATGTCCAATGTCTGATTGAGACTTGGCAGATGAAGTTGTGTATGACGGCTATTCGTGACTAAACTTTCAAATCTAGTTGGTCTTTGGGTAGAAAGTCTGATGGTGGTGTTGGCTTTTTGAAACAACAAGCAAAAGTTTGAGAATTGGAGGGGAAACAGCAAGTAGTTGATGCAGCTGACTTTGGACACAGTAAGTAAGCAGCGTAGCATATACGATTGGCATGGGAAAATAGTTACTAAGCGACGCAGCCCTTGCAGTTAGCCTTCAAAGAAAGCCATCTCTGTGAAAAAAGCTCGATAGAGTGATGCGGTTGGTGTAATTAACATCGAAACACGACTATTGTCGAATGAATTCGATTAACTGCTTCCTCAAATAAGACTTGTGCTCACAAAGTTATTAATGTTGAGAGGTGATGATTCATTTATTTGGATGTGCATGGGGATGGACTTATTTGGACATGCACCAGGTGCTTGGGGGAATGTTCTCCTGGCTTTTCTGCCAAGACCGAAGCCTTTAGTTGCTGTTTGGACACCTCCGCTACTCATCTTTGAAAACTGACACCATCAACAGAAGGGGAACGTTAGAAATAATTAGGGATATCTTTTAACATAATTTTCAATGTTAGAGATATTTTGATAATTTTGTTGATTCTTTGTATCTCTCAAGGTTACACATATGTCACCCTTTGATTATGTATGTATCTTAATCGATATGCTATCTTAGATAAAATATTATAAAACCCATATATAGGCTCATCTACTCTTTGAACCACTTCTCGCTACCTTGATGGAGATAATAAAGGCCATAGGCTGCACCTCTAATCACTCAAAATCTTTGGCTCCAAGTGATGTTGGCCTTTGGTTCGTTATACCGGCACCTGTTCAAGCTTCCATCGGGGATGTAGTCATACCCCAACAGCTGATCACCTTTTGATGCGGCAATAACCGAGGAGCGATGTTCCTGTGACAAATTCCTCCCTGCAATTTCAGTTCTTGAAGTGGGTAATGCCCCTCTATAGACCCGGCCAAATCCAGCAGGTCGTCATAGCTCCTGGTCCCTAAATCCTTTTGTGGCTACATAGAAATATTTGTACTCGAACCCATGAGGATTGAAGTCACGCTCCTAGTCAAGAAGTGTCGCGACCAATTTTTCGGGAGTGAACCACCTAGAGTTTGACTAATGGATTATTAAACCTAGACTTAACTCGGGCTCTCCTAAGCTCATACCAATTATTTGCGACTTATGTTTTTTTTTTTTTTTTTTTTTGGTGACCCAGGGAACCTCCGTGCGCCACTTCGCGGCGGAGAGTAAACCCTGGAGTGGGTAGGGCCCCCATTGCTGGCCCATCCACAGGTAAGTCGCCCGTTGAGCATTGAAGCACTGCGGACGCGAAGTCTCGAACTCTTCCCCTTGGCGTGGAGGGTACCAAGCCTTAACCGCGAGACCACTGCGGGCGGTGGTATTTGTGACTTATGTTCATAGTTCTTAACATGCAGGTAGATTTTATCTAGGAGTCACCACTAATCTATTTTTTTGTGGATCGATTAGAAACCCAAGTAAAGTAATGGGAGATTTACTTTACTCCTACGAACCAGAGATTGTGAGTTCAAGGACTTGGTTACGCTAGATTTCTCTAACGCCCTTTCAGTACCACTTCTTTTTAATTTTTAAAAATATTTTTGCAGGCAGTTCGGATTGATTTTAAATTCATTTTCTTAACATGTGAGGTAATCGTGCGGGTGCGCAACCGTCAATTTAATATCCAAGGAAAGCAAAGAATAAATTGCAGGAATTTACCTCAAAGCAACATAAGCATCGCGTTATTATATCAGAATTCACATCATCAACCTTAGATATGGTTTCTAATTAACATGCAATTTATCTTCTTTTTTTTTCACTTATTTAATGAAAATTATGCAATATGCGATGCAATATTAACTAAATAATCTAACTCTAATGACATGTAATTTCTAATTGAATGGACCTAGCAAAAATACTAAATAGCGTATCTCAACGAATCTAACCCTAATGCATTTTATCCTAAATAATAAAACTAATTTAACCTATGACTTTTTTTGTATTTTTCATGAAATTCGAAATTTGGTGAAATGTGAAAATTGTCTAACTAGATTAAGATCCTATTTAATTTATATTAGGAATTAGGTTGAGCCATATCCTAATTTAAACTAAAATATTATCTTAACCTAAATAATCCTAAAATGCAATATATCTAAAAAATGCCTAAACTTATAATAAATTAAAAATTATCTAAATTAAACTAAGTGCAATTTAACTCTAATATGCAATGACATGCAAAATATGCCCTAATTCTACATGACAAGGGTATGATATTTTTTTGTTGTTTTTATTAATTTTCGAAATTAATAATTGACAACTAATTAAGCATGCAACCTAAATTAAAATCTAGCAACCTAAATTGATTTATTTGAATTTTGATTTATTTGATTTTTTTTTAATTTGAAATAAAATTCCTATTCTAAACATGTAAACCCTAAGACATAATATTTTAACTCAAACATATATCGAGATAAACAAGCAATTAAGAGATAATTCATTCAAAATCATCAAAAATATCGCACATCGTTCGATCAAGAGATAACCTTACGCTTAATAAAATTGATAAATTGATCTTAAGTCTTAAAGATCAAATTATCAATTTTACTCCGCTGATTAATTATTTCATCTAAAATTTTATAGATGAAATAAAAAACCCTAGTTGCGAATAAGGTGATATATTGAGATTTCCAATTATGTATAGACAGGTGTTTCAACCAAAGAGAACAACTCATAAAGAGATAACAATAAATAAATAAAAAATAGAGAAAAACCTAAACTTGCCTAAAAAAAGTAAAGCAAAATACCTGGTTTTGGGGGAAATCGCCGGTGGGGGTTCAACAGGCACTGGCAGCGAGCGAGCGGTGAGCGCGTCGGCACGGGGCGGCGTTGCGGGCTGAGGAGGGACGACGGAGCTGGGCGCGAGCGTCGCAGGCGGTGGACTCGGGCTTCGGAGGCACGGCGTCAAATGTGCAGGCGCGGCGTCCGATGAGTGGAGACGGGCGGCGAGGGCACCGGGTGCTAGGCTAAGGCGAGCGGCGCGGTGGCACGGCGAGGTCAGGAGCGGCAGGCTTTGGAGCTCCGGCGTCGGGCTGGGCAGCAGCAGGTCGCAGGTGTAGAGGCGTGGCGGTGGGCGTCGATCCGGGTAGCAGGGATCACCGGCGGGGCTTGGGTGCGAGCGAGTGCGGGGACTGAGCAGAGGGTGGTGATGGCGCAGTGCGGTGAACGGCGGTAATCGCGCGGTGAGACGGAGGAGCTCTGGGCAGTCGCGGATGGAGCAGCAACGAGCGTCGCGGATGGAGCAGCAACGTGGGCAGAAAGCTTGGGGAGACGATGAACAGTAGGGGTCAAATCACCCCCCTTTTCTTCTGCCTTTACGCTTCTCTTCTCTGCAACCACATACTATCCTCTGCCTTCGTACTCTCTCTCTTTCTTTTCTTTTTACTTTTCACTTCTTTTTTTCGAATTTTCTCTCCCAAAACTTTTTGCTCTCAATTTTTCGAGAATTCCCCCTCTCTTCACGAAAAATGTTACTCTCTTTATAGAATTCCAGACGGCCATTTTATGGTATTTTCGAGCTTTCCATCTTCCGTCGCATTAAATCACGCGCAAATTAGAGCGTGATTTCGCAATCGCCCGATTCCTTATATCGAAATCATCCTTTAATTCGCTTGATTTTTCAATTATTTCTACATTTATCAAAATCAATACTCATTTAATTTTAAATTTTAAACGCATAATCAATCAAATCAATTTTTCCCTTTTTTTTTTTTTTTTCTTTTTATTTGTTCAAAACGCAATTTTATTTTTTCAAAATTATGTGTCAACAAGAAAATTTACAAATTTTCTTTTTCGTCTTATCAGATAAAACCACATTTTTTTATTTTTGGTGAACATAAAACCACATTTAAGATATTGACAGAAAGGACAACAAGATGAAAGCCACAGCAGCAGTCAACGGATAGGATTTCTCCTCCACCTCACATTGGGCAGTCTAGGAAACTGAGACAAAACCAGACTCTGAGCTTGTCCCATTTACAATAAAGCTCCTTTCCAGGATGTGATGAGAAGTTACTAACGAGCTGGTTGAGGACGAGAGCCCCACGTACATCGTCTCCTTGATAATCGGCAAGAGATCAACGGACAAATATAAAAGGGAAATCTTCAGTTTCTCAACATTGCTAGGAGCTAATGTGACATTGATTTGCTTTTGCGCCTTCAAAATCCACCAGAACTTGCGTAGCTTCACCAGTCATAAGGCTCTAGTTTTTGAATGTTGGATTTTGCGGAAGCGAGTGTGGGTAAGTGTGTGATATATGGCAAGGGAGCTGAGAAATGGACAAGTGACAAAATATGATAGTTCAAGAATAAAGAATATGGATATAGTTTATCTAGTTGATGGAAATGGATAGTACAAGATATTTTGGTAACGGAGGAATATTTCATAGTATGGAACTATCTAAGCTCTACTCCTTTACCGTGGGTGGAGTTGAAAGCTCTCACGATGGAGGGCTCACCTCACACAATTTCCAACACTCTCCCTTGATCCATTTTCGGGATACTCTGGACTTGTGTCATAAAGTCTCAGACATACCTTGAAATTCCTATTGTAATTTGTCCCATACCTTTCATTCCATCTTCGTTCCATGATCTTCTATGATCCCTTGCATTCTTTCGTTGGAACACTTGCACCTGACTTTGAATGTGCATGTATTTTCTTCAATGATGTACCATATGTCTCAGGACATCAAAATGTTCTTAATTGTAATTGTTAGGTTGGGCTCTAGCTTAGGCTCTTGTAGGCTCTAGCTTTGGCTCCAACTTTAGTTCCAACTCTGACTTCGACTCTGACTCTCTTGGCTCTCACTCAGGCTCACACCTTTTTAGTTGAGGATGGCAAGGACAAATGACCAAAACTCCATCTGAATATGCCTAGCACTAGCTTCATGGTCCCTTATGCCTAGCTCAGTTATGAAGCTGGGCACATCTAGCTCTGATACCACTATTAGATTTTGTGGAAGCGTGTGTGGGCAAGTGCATGTGATATATGGCAAAGGAGCTGAGAAATGGACAAGCGACAAGATAAGATAGTTTAAGGATATAGAACATGGGATATAGTCTATCTAGTTGATGGAAATGGATTGTACAAGATATTTTGATAACGGATGAATATTTCATGGTATGGAACTATCTAAGCTCTACTCCTCTACCATGGTTGGAGGTTGAAACCTCTCACGGTGGAGGGCTCACCTCACACACTCTCAAATGATGAACTACAAGCCTATTTACATGCAATTACAACCAACTTAGCCACCGCCTTAGACAGCTAGACAATTGCTGGACCTCAGATAACCTGTTTTGGTTGACATTTATTTTGACTAAGAAATCTTCTTCAACTTGACTTCTTGTTGCCCACGTTCAGGTTTCTTCTTCAGCCGCTATTCTTGACTTTCTTTCAAGTTCAGCTAGCAACCACCATTCTCAACAATTCTAGACAATCTTCAACATGGATGCTGCTGTCAACGTTCTCGTCTTCGTGACTAAGTCAATAGTTTCTAGATAATTTAGAGAAAATGGATCACAATTTCCAACAGTGAAGACCCCACCAGGACATATAGTATATCCTACAGGGGCAGATTTTACGGAGGTTGGCCGGCCCATTGACATCAATCCCAACGTAGTTATCATGGACATCATGGTTTTGGATTGTGTCAAATTATACTATGACAATGTGGTTCGTGGCATTGCCATTGTTGGTTTCGTTGAAGAGGTGAAAGTAATTACTAGGAAGAGCTCCGGGAAATTCTCTATCAGGAGCTAACATAGAAGTGAACCCGTAACCACCCAGAGGTGGATTCTCGTAAATCACATTGAAGATGCAAGTTGCGGAGAAAGAGTAGGCAGATCCACTGGATGATATTTGAACTTGATTGGGCCAGGGTAGAAGGCATGACTGTGCATCTGTTTGGTTGCATTGCCAGTGAATGCGGCTAAACCATATAAGCTAAGATTGGCCGACCAGAAACGTGAAACTGCTGGTATCGTGTGCTAGTACAGAGTTTGCCGGGGGAGAAATCGCCAGATAAATCACGAAGAATATGTCCAAAAGCTGGAGAAATTCGCCGAATGCACTACAGAGAAAATATCGTTTGAATCTCCTAGGATCAAATTGAATCTAATGCAATTTTAGCTATTGGTACCCTAATTTGTGTTACTATATTCCCTATGAATAAAAAATTCACATGTCAATGGTGCATATATATTAGGGACCCGGCTGTTAAATCATGCGAGGATTCAAACAAACAAGTAATAATTCTTATAAAAGGTGGACTTGTTCTTACACTCTGAAGGCTGACCGAAAGGGGAAACCAAAGGAGGCAATTTAAGTTAATGCAGACATTCCCAAGAACACGTAAGAATATACTGCAGAAATTGCTCTGATCCATAGAATCTTAAATTACAGTGTACATATACTCACAGAGTTGCAAACTACAAATACTTGACGCATAAGAACGCCAGTTTGACAATTACTTCGATCTATGAAATGTGCTTTTAATTTATATAACAAACTTCAAACTCATCTTCCACCAGAGAGAAGAGAATCTGCGACAGAAGATATTTGTGAAAATGCCTTGTCTGATGAAGATGGATCAGACATGATAGACTTACTAAAACCTTCATGATACGCAAATTGCAATCCACTTTTTGAAATACCGAGAGATGATAACTCCTCTAATGTGAGATCCCCTTCCAAGTACTGCACTACTTGACGCATGTGTGGTCTCGTAGTTGGCTGAGACTGGGAGCACAACAATCCAAGTTGCAACACTAGCTCCACCTCCTTCGCCACAAAGTCCGTCTCTAAGTTTGGATCTCTTGCCTCCAGTATGTCACCCTTGTCCCAGCAAGAAAACACCCATTCCACCAATATCACATCCTCCTCCTCCTGAACCTCAATCGGTCTTCTTCCACAAGCGACCTCAAGCAAAAATACACCAAAGGCGTAAACATCTGTGCTCGTAGTGGCCCTGGCCGTTCGAGTGTTCTCCGGGGCCATATACCCAAGAGTTCCCACCACATGGGTGGATTGAGGATCGGTGCCGTGATCATATAGTTTTGCAAGCCCGAAATCTCCTAACCTCCCATTTAGCTCTAAATCTAACAAGATGTTGCTAGCTTTGATGTCCCTGTGAATCACTACTTGTTCCCATCCTTCATGGAGATAATAGAGGCCATATGCAACACCCTTGATCACTCTAGATCTTTGACTCCAATTGAGGGTAACCTTTGGTTGGTTATAGAGGTACTTGTCCAGGCTTCCATTTGGCATGTAGTCATAAACCAACAGCAATTCACCCTTCCGACGGCAGTATCCAAGAAGCGTCACAATGTTCCGATGACGGAGCCGACCAATACTAACAATCTCGGCAATGAACTGTCTCATTCCTTGCCTCGATTCATGAGAAACCCTTTTCACTGCAATCTCCATTTTTGAGGTGGGTAATACCCCTCTATACACCCTACCAAATCCACCAGCTCCTAGTAGCTCCTGATCTCTGAACCCCTTTGTGGCAACATAGAGATCTTTGTAGTTGAACCGATGTGGACTGTAGTCACGCTCCCAATCTTCGAGAACCTCTGCGAATTTTCTTCTTTTTCTAATCGCATAAGCCATAGCAAAGACTGGTATCGACAGAAAGAACAAGCATATGAAAGGCAATCCCGTAGTGAGAAGAATGGATTTCTGCTTCTTTTTCATATGGGGTAATCTAGGAAGTTGAGACAAATCAAGCCTATGAGCTTGTCCATTTACCTGAAAGCTCCATCCGAGGATATAATGAGAAGTTGAGAGCGCACCGGTTGAGGAAGAGAACCCAACGTACATGGTCTCCTTGAAGATCGGCGAGAGATTGAAGGACAGAGACAAAAGGGGAGTGTTTGGTTTGTCGACACTGACCGGAGCTAATGTGACCCTGATTTGTTTCTGCACACCATCATAATCCACCCAAACTTGCATTGCTTTACCACTAATCAGACTCAAGTTTCTGAAGACTGGGATGTTGTTTTCAGTGTATCCAGCAGGGGAAGAATTTACGGAGAGCAGCCCATTGACATCAATCCCGACATGGTTGTCATTGATATCCTGGACTTCAGTGTTTTGAATCGTGTCAAATTCCACCGCGAAAATGTGGTTCGAGGAATTGCCATGGTTTGTCATGTTGAAGAGACCAAAGTAATAACCAGGCTGGTCTCCAGGAAATTCTCTACGAGGAGCTATCACAAAAGCGAACCCGGGCCCAGCGAGAGCTGGATCTTCGGCAATTGTAGCGAAGACGAATGTGGTGGAGAATGAGTGAACAACGCCATCGGATGAATTCTTGAACATGAAGGGGTCTGGGTAGAAGGCACGACTCTTGTTCTGTTGGTTCACACTGGTTAACTTCAGGAGGCCATTGCCAGTGAGTGCAGCTAAACCATCGAGGCTCAGATTCACAAACCGGAAACCATTGTACATGAAATCACGGGTTTCATGAGTCGGTGCCGTGTTTGCCAGGAGAGAAACTGCCAGAACAATCACGAATAACATGGCTAGAGGCTGCAGAAATTAGCTAAATACACTACTCTGATGAGATCACTTGGAGTTCGTATAATGATCCAAACGATTTGCACAGCATTGAATTGAGGAATGTCGTGCGATTTCAATTATCCGGCGTCCCAACTTGTGCACCCCCGACAAAAATTCAACCGATTAGTCACTTCAACCGATTGATCCGAGTCTTATGATTCCCCTGTCCTGACGCGTGATTTAATGATTGCTCTGAGTCTTAACACCAACTTAAAATTCTTCCGTAATTTGCTCGTCTCTCTACGCCACTTACGACATTCCAGCGAGTGGCCGAAGTACACCAAGTCGTCCATCAACGTGAGTTGACAATGTTTCGTCGTGTTCGGCGGGTCATCGACAAGTCAATAGCCCATGGCCAACGATCCGAAACTCTGGTCGAGGAAGCGCCACATCGAGACGAGAATTGATAGAAGGGCAATCCCCCCACCCCCAACAAGTTTCAGCAGTGTGTTTGATGTCATGCATGACTCTTCTACGGTACTGAGAATGTTAGAACATGGAGTAGAAAAGCCTGATAATTCTATCGCCCTCCCCACCCTTATCATACGTTACCCAAAAAAAAAAAAAAGAAGGTCCACAGCTTTAATATTTCTTTTAATAAGTATATCGAGTTCTCTATATCATAAATGTATTTTTTTATTTTTTTTACATCTCTGTGATTGATTTCAATCTCAAATTATCACTCAGAAATGCATAAAATGCTATGTGGATTTTTAAGATGTGTTATGATAACACAGTATCACATAATAGATTCCATATCTTTATTTCTCAAAATCGACTCTAGACATAGCAACTCTCCACCATTTAACTCTCTTTCCCAAAATTGACTCCGAATTGTTCCTCCGATATATAACAAAATAAATTTTCGAGGGACTTGTGCATGAGCTCTAAGCAACATTCGATTATTAAAGTTTGTCAAACAATAGACTAGTCAACTTTAGGAGTATGTAGCTATATTAGTTCTATCTAGGAACCGGACTAAACTGTCCAAAAAACAGGTCCGAAAATTGGTTCTTATAGGAACTGGTCCAAGAACAAGTTCCAAATTTTTGGACCAAGTTAAAATCGGTTCGAGAACTGAACCAGACCGTCCTATTTTGAAACCAGTTTTATAAGCTATAAAGCCAAAAGCCTAATTTCTTTTTCCCCTAAATTCTAACATTAACACTCCATCATTTGTCCTTCTAAGAAGTTCTTTTCCAATATTTCCTCTTCTCCTAAATATTTATGGATGAATTGGGAATGGGGTTTTGTAATTAATGTTTTGTGTTACATGTACAAACTTTTTGTTGTTTATAATTGTACGTAATTATGTGTTCATCTTCTGAATTATTGTTTTTGGCAGATAGAAATCTCCATTGTTCATCTTTTACTTTGAATTGTTTTGCCGCTCATAACCTCATGATTTTGCTAAAAAAGATGAACCAAAAGAGGGGAAAAAAAGTTCTCAAGTAAACCCTAGAAGTGAACTGAAAAAACGAGGTAGGTTTTAGGGTACAAAGGCTAAGAACCGGTTATAACAGAATATGTTTTAAGTTGCAGCTCTGGAACCTACCCAATATGGAACCGATTATCCCTAGTCCAACTTCCACTTAGAATTTTCAACCTCTATTCTATGGCCATTTCTTTTTCTTTTTAATTAAAATTTCCACCCTTTTGCCTAGCGATTTTATGGTCCACAGACCAGGACCGACTAAAAAAAACACTAAGATTTGGGGCTATCCTTCCCACATGGAAAGGGGGAAGTGGAGGGCTTGAATTCTCATATTCTTAGGGGGGTCAGGGTGGAAACAATTTAATTTCAGGAATGGATTTCGACTCTCACATCCAAAAGTCTAAAAGTGAGAATTAATGTAGGAATAAAGTATGACGGACGAAAAAAAAAAAAAGGACGAAAAACCATGGCCAAAAATGACATCCTAGTTAGATCTCCTTATCCAGTCATGGGTGCATCCATTCGCGAATTCACCGCTCACAAGCTTCCACTTCAAACTTTTTGCTTTAAGCACAACAAAACTATACAATGACCGACATGATCATGCCATAACTTTTCAATTAAACATATCCAAGAAGGGAAAAAGACTATCCAATCGGTCTTAGACTTATTGTACTAATGGCAATTCGGCCTTAAACTTTTTTATATGACTAATTTAGTCCTAAATATTTGTACAAAAGTCCAATATAGTCCTTCCAATCTATCTTTGCCTGAAAATCATTGGCGTAACCACCAAATCAACGATTTTCAATGGAAATTGTCCGAGAATACTATATTGAAATTTCGAGGAAAAGCTTAGGATTAAATTAATATTGATCGAATTAATATATGTACAATAAATTTAGAACTAATTGGATAATCTCCCCGAAAAGCTACTCAATTTTCATGTCAAGTTAGTTGCCTCGCTAACAAAGTGTATAGAATACAAAAGGACAAGACAATTGAATGTTTGATTGTTGAATTTGCAATGACTTTTTAAACCTAACGCAATCCTCAAAATGATAATTTAAGCATCAAGTTCTTGAACTTGTTAAATTCTCCAATCAGATCCCCACTTTTATCCCCCAGCTCTAGCGTATTGAAGCGGACACTGCGGACAAAAATTTAATGCGGAAAATTATTGATAGTGCGGAAAATTATTGAAAAACGAAAAGCCATCAAAAGTTTATTTAGTTGAATTGGGCACTACTATATGGTGCCTTTTGGTCAACATTAAATTGATTCCTGTGAAGCCATATTACAAGCTCCTAAAGTGGCTTCTGTAAATTCAACACTCTCAAAAGTCCCCTGAATTACCTTCTGGTAGACCTCCTTTGCCAACGAAAGGTTGCACATTGAATGCAAGAATTCTTTATAAGATAGAGCCACATTACCATTTAATAAAGTAATACTGCCTGTATGTATAAATACAT
Organism: Eucalyptus decipiens; assembly: GCA_014182575.1. Lineage (NCBI taxonomy): Eukaryota > Viridiplantae > Streptophyta > Magnoliopsida > Myrtales > Myrtaceae > Eucalyptus > Eucalyptus decipiens. The sequence goes on from CM024619.1 coordinate 38,257,619, forward strand.
ATTAAAATTTTAAATTCAAATGTTGACTCGCCCATGATACATTAGTTAACACAAAATTCGCAAAAACCTTATGTGTAATATGTTAGGTAAATCCCTTATGATGTTTTGAAAATGACAAAATAAATCAAAGGCTACTAACGTGTTTAATGGTTGAGTAACAAACTATGCAAATGATAGAATGTGTAAATGATTTTATCAAAGTCGATATTTGTAAAAACCGGAAAATAGACTTTATGGTGAAGCTGAACTTATTCAGACTGTATCAAGATCTTAAGGCTAAATATATTCGAAGCAGAATATATTCAAACTTACGTCCAGATTGTAAAGTCTATTTCAGTTTGAAGACACTCGGACTCTATTTCAGTGTGAAACACTCAGACTCTACTTCAATCTGAAGACACTCAGACTTTACTTTTGACAGAACACTCTCAGACTTTACATCCAGATTCAGAACGTGACAAGGTCCAGAACGAGACACAAGTTCAGATTCGAACGAAACAACTTGACATAACGTAACATAAACCCCAAACATATAACTGCTAGTAATTTGGTTTGGATTCTACATCAAGAGAGATTTGATTGATTAAATCTAATTGATTGACAATTGGATCTTAAAGACAAGAAGTTTATATACGAAGAAGTTTTACTTATGGAAACCAAGATTCTGTTTGTATGGGCGATTAGAATCAACTTGAAATTTTACTTCTATCATTTAACGATTACCAAATCTTCTAAATACAGATCTATTCAATGGGTAGATTGGAAGACAATCTTCTAGATACTATCCAACGGCTAGTTTGAAAATGAAGGACTATTTAAGGAGATCAAGGACCAATGAGCAAGTAAGAGATAGAGCGTAAAATTTTATAATTCCAAAGTCTAAGCGACCTCGATCATACACTTGTCTCTTGTGAGATTAAACGTTTGTGATCGTGATAGAAATACCAAAAGAATGACTTAGTGAGATAGTGTGATCTACTACTAAGTGTTTGCACTCAAAATTGTAATATCTTGTTGATCGCATAGTGGAATCCAGCTAGGAGGCTGTCAGCGTGGAGAGTAGACGTAGACTTGATATAAGCGAAACCACTATAATTTTTGTGTTCTTATTCTCTTCTCTAAACTCATTTATTTTATTCGTAATTCTATTTAACTGCTAAAGTCTGAACTTACTCAAAGTCTGTTATTCTTAAGACTCAGTTTTAGACGCAAAATATTTATATTGTTTTTTTTGAAAAATTGTTTTCACACCTATTCACCCCCTTTAGGTGTTCATACTAGCACTAACACAATACTTATAACAACAAATTTAGTATATGACTGTCAAAGATTCAAACAGGAAAACATCCATAAAAAATGATGGCCATTAAATCATTTAGATATTCCATGAAGACATTAATCTACTCTACTGCCTTTACAGCTTCATTCCCTATAACAAAATCCTCTTTTGAGAACGTAGGCTTGTTATTGTAAATCTGTCCTCCAAGATCACAGAAAGAGAATCCCAATATTGTTTTTCTATTTTCACTGATAGTAGGAATAACCTTTATTGTAGAATACAGGAGCCAAGCATGAAACAAGCACTCAAAAGAGATCACAAGAAACCATCTCAAACACCCAACCGGCATATATTTATCGAATAAAACTGGAAGCTTCAAGTTAAAAACCTATATTACTGATCATCCCCAAAAGTAACTGCATTATAAGGTTCCCCACTACAAGTATGTATTACTCTATAAGGGCCCATAAAAAAGGCTCCAAAAATGTATGTGCTGAAGTACATAGCTTGAACTCAACTTATTTTGATCATTTTACAGAATGGAGCATAAGCAGTTTTTCAAAAATATAAGAGGGTCAACCGTTAATCACAGGACACAAATATGTTGTTATCAAATGGGGAAGCTAGGTAAAAGTAAAAGTAAAACCCTGCCTATAAGCTCATATAGGATTCAAAAGAAAAGCTCCACACATCATATGAGTACTTGTTAGAGATGACCAACAACAAAGATCAAATATCCAAATCACCAATAATGCAGCTTATTTTTTCTTAGGTTATATCAGCGATTGCAGTTGCAAGAATTGAACATAGGCCTATACAGCAGCAATCTCAAGCTGCAAAAGCTCATATGGAATTCAAAGGAAAAAGTTCCACACATCACATGAGTACTTGTTAGAGATGACCAACCAAGAAAAGACCTAAGTACAAAGATCAAATATCTGAATCACTAATAATGCAGCTTATTTTGGCCAAGGTTTATATCAGCAATTGCAGTTGCAGGAATTGAGTGTAGGCCTATATAGCAGCAATTTCAAGCTGCAAAAGCTCATATAGAATTCAAAGGAAAAGTTCCACACATCACATGAGTACTTGTTAGAGATGATTAACCAAGAAAATGGCAAAGTATAAAGTTTGAATATCTGAATCACTAATGATGCAGCCATTTTGTCCAAGTTTTATCAGTGATTGCAGCAATCTCGAGTTGTGATTACTCCACACACACACACAAATGCACAAATCCGTCTATTGGAGTGAACCAATGAGTACAGGGTAAGAAAATGAACCTAACCAGTGGAATACTTGTCACCATTACTCCCTTGAAAGCAGGACTCCACTGTAAAGTAGTGAAACATTCAGTAACAACAAAAAGAAAATATTAAACATCTTACAGGTATGGCAAAGTTTCAGTGAGGCATACCAGATTGGAAACTTCCACGGACTAGCTCAACCAACCCTTTCGCCGCTTTTGCACGAGCATTAATTATTGAAGATCCTGAGCTGGCTGTTTGTGCTGATGCTTTTTCCAAGAGCTTCAAGCATTTATCTGCGACCAATGATGAAGTATCATCCTATATAGGGAGACCATCTACTGATAAATTGAGAGCGAACAGAAAGGAACTGTATTGCAAAGCACAAACGTAAGCAAGTCACTTACTTGCCCCATTTCGAAGTGCAATCCAACAAGAGCCTCCACTGCAGCAACTATAACAAAGCAAAGTGCAAACCAATATCGCCATGATTTCCGACATAAATATACACATACCGAAAGTCGATCTCTCTTAAAACAAAACAAGAAGGAAAAAAGATTACCTTTAACGCCCCAAGAAGGATTGCCTAAATCTGCAAGACTCTGCAGCTTATCAATAGCTTCATCCAAATTACCCCTGAAACAAGAAAGGTATTTAAGCAAACCTCTGGCTTTATCTCCGATGGATATTCTAATTTCCCCACGATCAAAAGACAGAATCAAGATTACAAATCGCAACACGAACTCTCATACAAAAGAGTGGACATGGCAAGCAAGACCACTGATCTCGTGTTCTTATCAACTTGGCCCTCACTGGGTTGGGTGGACAGACACTGCTCGAGCACAAGCATGCCCTGAGAATACGATTCATCTGCACAAGCACATTACACATGCCCCAATCATCGAACAAGAAAATAAAGAAAACAAAGAAAACCAAGATTAGCCCTCCAATGAAAACTCGGAAAACACGAGGACGCATGAAACCTGGGAAAGTCGCAACTTTGAAGGCCCGAATGAATAAGACAAGTACCTGATTTCTGGGACCTCGCGAGGCAGAGGACGTAATCGACCATCTGAGACGCGACCGGGTTCAAGTCCTGACCTTTGACGCGGTCGTGCAAGAGCCTGGAGGTTGGCGACGGAGAGGGAGGCGACGACGGAAGACCCGCGGAGGCGAGCCTCGCCACAGGCGCGCGGCCCCATCAACCTCGACGCGACACCCATCATCGCTGAAGCCGCCGGCGTCGGCTCGCTGGAGATTGTACGGAAGAGGGGAAAATAGCGACAAGAAAAACCCCGGATCAAGAACTGGAAGAGGGGTTTATCACGGGGGGCGGGCAAATACGAGACGTCGTTTCTTCGCTCGTGCCAGTCCGAATGTCGCCACCGTATGGGCTTTGCTCTCACCGCATATCTTGAGGTGGACTTTCCTTTTCACGGCGTAGGGAGGGACCTTGTCATACTTTACATAATTTAGTGGCATAAAAGGAATCTACAATAGAAGAAAAAAGATAAACATTACGTACATATTTAATTTCTATAATCACTAGAAAGATATGTAGATATAAATATGATAGTTTCGTGTCTCGATGAGAAGATACGAGCAATGGTATTTCGTGATTAGATTAAAATGATCTCGCCCGAGCCCCGCCCAGCTCGCTGGATTTGGCAACAGAGCTCGGGCTCGCTTGCATCAGGAGCCCGAGCTCCACCACTAGATCCGGCGAGCTTGGGCGAGGCTCGAGCCCCACTCGGCCGCCGTATATGGCGAGGCCCAAGCTCTGCCACAAGCCGACGGGGCTCTGCCTCGCTCGATCTGGCGAGGCCCGAGCTCGCCGGGCTCGGGCAAGCTCGGCCTTGCTAGATCGGGCTAGACGGAGCGTCGTTGGCCTAGGGTGAGGCTCGAGTTGGCTCACGGTTGGTCGCCGGCTGCTGCCATGGCCGACAACCAGCCACCAAGGAAGAAGATGAAACGGAAAAAAAGAAAAGGAAAAAAATTAAAAACTCGATTTTAAAAAAAAAAGAAAAGAAAAAGAAAGCATAAATGAAAATAAACAAGGTAAAAGAAGGTATGGAAAATGTTTTCCATTTCTCAAAAGATGAAATCATATTTCACAATCTTACAAGAGATTTTCCATTAACCGAAAAACATTTTCTTTGACCATCTATTTTCCGCCATCCAAACATCGAAAATTCCGAAAAATGTTTTCTCGGAAGTTGTTTTCCGCGAAATGAACGAACCCTACATACATACTTAATTTCTATAATCACTAGAAAGATATGTAGATATAAATCTAGTAGTTTCGTGTCTCGACGAGAAGATGCGAACAATGATATTTCGTGATCAGATTAAAACGATAGAGCTTTCAAAATGATATTTAATAAAAATTGAGATTATACTTATGCAAAATCAGTATACTCAAACCACCATAAAGAATATCAATATGTTTTAGCTTAACGAATTAGAGCCACTTGACCCCGCTTACCTCACTATTAGATTCAGCTCGAGCGTTTTTCCAAAATTCAATGTCACTAAACCTAAATACTTTGTTTTTAGGGATTTGCCCAACGTGATGCTGAATTTCAATTGGGCCTCCGTATTTCTTGAGAAGTTTTTCTCTACTACCTACGTCAAGTGATTATATGGTCCAACAAAATATATACAATATAAATTAATTAGTCAAGATGATTATCAAGTGAATTCATAAATATCTTCCTTTCCAAAATTGAATTTAAGTTTGTCATCTCTTTACCATTTAACCATCTTTCCCAAATTCATTTTCATATTTATCACTTTATACACAAATTTAATTCGTTTTCTGTTTTTTTTTTTTTTCTTTTAAGCTACATATGTGTGCAATTTTTGCTAGTATTTAGAAAAGAAGAATTTACTTCTCCCAATTGTTCGTCAGATATCTAACGAATGAGATTTCGAGGAACTTGAACAAGAGCTTTAAGCAATTAAAGTTCATACATTTATATAGTAACAGGCTAATCAAATGCCACTCAGAATTTTCAACCTCTATTATATGCCATGACCTTTATTTTCCTCTTCTTTTTTTCTTATAATCATTTTCCTGTTTTGCCCAGCAATTTTATAGTCCACAAATCTGGACCAAGATTGAGGACATCTGAGTTGGATCTCCTTATCCAAGTTGGGACCCACGGTCACTTGTCCTTCCATTGGTGAATTGACGGCTCGCGAGCTTCCATGTCGGACGTTTATGTAAGTCCAGCAGAAATCTATCCAATGACTGAGGGTCTCCATAAGAACGTTTATGTTTCTTTTAATTTCTCCCTAAAACAAAAAAAAAAAAAACGAATAAAAATCCGTTTTGGTAAAATTTTTATTTTGGGGAACAATTTCTCTATTTTTTTTGTTCCCAGGAATAATTTTGAAATAGAAACAAGACACAAAAAAAAGTAACTTCTTGTTCCCGAAAATAATTTTTAGAAATAGGTCAATTTTTTTTTCTTTTGTTCCTCTCTCTTACCGCAGCCACCTCCACCTGCTTGAAGCCGCCGCCGCCGGCCACCGCTGTTGTTGACCACGGCCTCTCGCCGCCGCCCTGCTTCGCCGCCGCCGTCGCGATTCACCGCCGTCCTCTCGCCGCCACCATTCGCCGGCTGTTGTTGCTACCTCCGTTTGTCGCCGTCGCCACGTTCGTACGTCACCGCTGTCCACTACCTCCGTCCATCGTTGCTGCCGACTGCCGACCGCTAATTGCAACCGCCTGTCGCCACCTACCGCCACCGCCGCACGACCGCCAGCTGCCACCGCCCTTCGCTACTCATCGCCACCGTTGCACGACCGCCTGCCGTTGACTGTCACTGCCGATGGGTTGTGCCGTAGCGATTGGCGGTGACGATCGACGGCCGGCGGTCGGCGATCGGCGATCCGTGAGCTAGAATAAAAAACGAATAAATACAAAAAGAAACTATTTCATACTAAACGCATTTCTATTCTTTTTCTATTTTTAGAATGGAAATTTTTTGTAGTTACCAAACACCTTATTTTATTCAAAAATTGTTCTATGGAATAGAAATAGAAAAAAACTATTTCTGAAAAAAAAAAAATTATTCCCCAACCAATAAGCGTTGTCATGAACAGCCCAATATGACCATGTCATAATTTTTTTCAATGGTGCGCATATCAAGAAAATCATTCAATTCTCAAGTTGTGCTAATTTTTTAATGTGATCCTCGAACTGATAATTTAAGCAATCACATTCTTAAACTTGCTAGATTTTTGTAATCCACATCATGTTCCAACTCCGGCAAATTGAAGCCAATGCTGTGGGCATAAATTCGATGTGAAAATAATCAGTAGTACTAAAAATCGAAAGGCCACTGAGAGTTTATTTAAAAGCTTTTTCCGACTATTGTGTGTGCAATGTGTGCAATTTGGTCGACACAAATTGATTGTCCACGGCGACACCAACTTTTTTCTTTTGCATACCACGATTTTTGACAGAAACTAACAGACACATCAAGTTAAGATTTGCTGGAATCGCGCGACCAAAAGACTTAATTAGGAAACATTTCACGCATATGGGGATTCAATTGCGAAAATTATGAATGTGAGGGCCAAATTGAAGAATCAGTGTGCATTCGGGGACAAGCAGCGAAAAAGCCAGAAGTTCTAGGAGGACCGGAGAGAGAGAGGGAGAGAGGGAGAGAGGGAGGGAGAGAGAGAGATGGCCGCTCTTTTCACCATCCCCTCGTCTTCTTCTCTTGTTGCCACGACCAGAGCTTCGAAGATCTTCCATGGAGGCCGCCACCATCACCAGTTCCTCATCTTCCACAGTCCCAACCAACCCTCCGAAAGCCCCTCTCTCTCAGGGTCCGAGCTGCCAAGCTTCCCTCTGGGGTACTATCATCTCTCTCTCTCTCTCTCTCTCTCTCTCTCTCCAGAATTTCAGCTCATTTTGGATTGCTGGAAGCGCAGGTGGAAGTGCCGAAAGCAGAGCCTAAGTTCCAGGCTCCCTTTCTTGGATTCACAAGAACTGCCGAGATTTGGAACTCCAGAGCTTGCATGATGGCCTCATCGGGACTTTCATTGTCGAACTGGTCAGCCTCTTTTCTGTTAGCATAATTTCACGCTCCTTTTCTTTCAAGGACGTTCTAGTGTTGTGGTTACTAAATTTAGTAATGCTAGATGCAAAGGAGAGAGCATATTAAATTAATTTATAAAATCCCATTTCGTTAACAGTGCTCTTAAGACATTTTAAGAATGTTTAATTAGGAATATTTCAATTTTCATGATAGTGGTTATACATAATATGAGTTGGCAAGTATTTCGAGAGCACTCTTGTCAAATAATCTCACAAATTATAAATCAAATTTTAGTTAACGGAGCCATCCAAACACCCGGTAAGATTCTGTGGTATTTCTTCGGGTGTCAATTAATGTTAGGTCTTAATCTCTATGGCATTATTCTAGTAAAACCCGGCATCAATTTTTGCACACCTGATGATGGTTTTGTCTTGATTTTGGTCAGATAATAAACAAAGGGGTTCTTGAGGTGATTGGAGTGGAGGTGGGCAAGGGCCTCGATCTTCCTCTCTGAGAAATTTCAGCTCCCCTCGTCGTATTGGAAATCTCCCTCTTCAGAGAAGCAAATACAACGACTTCAAGTCGGTGACAACTCTCTTGGCTCTACTCTTGCTGCATAAAGAGTAACCCTGTGCTGCTCCACTGGCTTTTCTTGTTGAATAGCATGCACAATCGACTCCATAGGCTTTTAATTAGCTTGCAAATGACACTAACAACTTCCTCTTTTGACCATCAATAGATAATACAGGAACAACTGAAAAAGAGTATGAGTTTGATCCTTTTGAATGAATAGTCAATTCGTATGTCTTCAAAATAGAGGTTGGCAGATGTTGTAGAATTGATTTTTACTATTCACTGCCAGGTCTCGCTTGCAGAACGCCCGATCATATTGACATCACAACAAAAGAAGCATTAGACTTCAAACCTAGAGTAAACCAAAATTGAGATTCCTTGCCTATAGCAAGAAAGGGCTTAAAAAGCTATAAGATGTATGAACAAATTGCCCATAAGCAGTACAACTAAAAGGGACTAAATTTGAAACATGACAATGCTTCATAGATACAAAGCAGCTAAGCTCCCTGGTGTTCACAATCAGCTCATCAGAAAAAAAGTAGAGATCACTCTGAACAGACGAGATTTGCAAACTCTAGCAATAATTTAACTGTTTTGATTAATTTCCGAACCCAACGTGGTATGACAAACTCAAGTCATATTACTTCACTCTATTTGAAAAAGTTACATGGGATTACCAAAAATAAAATAATAATAATAATAAGTTGAAAATCACTTTTCCTAGGCTGAGATGCCTCATGATACGCTGTTACATTACTAAGAAGCTCAAACTTCTACCGAGTAACAAGAACACAGCTTACAGAACCCAACATATATGAGAATCTACAATTGGCACTTGAGAAGAGGACTAGGAACAATCGAGCACCTCAAATAGTGACATGCGACGATTCCACCAGGCAGACTCTGCCCAGATCTTCAGTTTATTTCCCTCGCCCTTCCTATTCTCCTGAATGCAGAGGATCTCTACATGCACAACTACATTAAGGCATGTAGCTTGTTAATGGACAAAGCCTATTTAGAACTGTATGCGAGCATATTTATAAAAGGTCATAATGCATGTGTGAGCACCAGGATACAAAGTATCTATACAGTAATGACGGATATGTTCTAGCAAACCATGAGACAAATGCAAAGTTAGACTGCTATAGCAAGAGAAACATGTGGACCTTCTCGTTTTCCTCCATGAAAATCTGATTAGATCTTTTTGTTGGAAGTTATCCTCGTAATTCTGGCAAATTAATTTTATAATAACCATTTAGGCAAACTAGAGACATTATCTGACATGACTAAAATACATAATTCTTGGACAACTACTTCTTTCATCCACACCATAAATATAAGATGCAACCCCTTACAGAGGTATGACCTAATAATCCTAACCACTTTGTTTTCTCCCTCATTTCAGATATATTTAACCTAATAATCCATTGATCCTCCAAAGGGAAAACCCAGGAGGACTTTCTCTTGATAAAACTATCGAAGGAGATCGTTGTCATCAAAGCCTGACCGATAAAATCATGTATAACAATGGGAGCTGCCTATCGGAACCAATATGGCTAACAAAAATAAGCTATAAATTGATGGTCAACCTAGCATGGCCAGGAAGCGTGAAGGCTTCTATAAGTAATTATAGAGGTCTGACAAATCTCGTAAAGTCTTTGACAAATCTCGTGAAGTCTAATGAGTTTTGGATTCCTAGAAGTGAACAAGCGTTTGATACTGCTGAAGTTTTTCTATTTTACTAGTAACTCACTTTAGGTAATTATATCAGATAACGGAGGTTCGGTTCACCAAAATTCTCGCAAAAAGATATATTTTCCATTTCTAAGTCAGAATTGGCAAGGACTTCTCTTAAGTAACAAAATTTTAGATGTTAAATTATATCTCGAATTTGAGCTCATTTATAAAATCCGACCTAGATGGACGATAAAAATAAGGGCGGTTAATTTGGCCTTATTCAATTTATCTGGTATGATGGTAATTTCATAAATATCTAAGTCACACCAAGAATTGGACTTCTTGGCAAAACCGTACAGTGAAGATGAAAGCCGCGGTTGAATTTTCCGTGGGGCCCAAGTCAAAGTTGTTGACTCCTGGGCATCCATGTACAAAGCGTGGGTTTTCTTTAGCGAGAGGAAGCACCGCACAAGCCAAGAAGCCGCACACGGTGAGAAGCAAGCCGTCCTACGAAGGACAAAAGAAAGGACGCAATTCTTGTTTCACCGCACGCAAGCGTTTTGCTTGAGCTTGTGCCGTGATTTTATTGTCACGTCACAAACTCCAAGTGCGTGCTCATCCCTCTTTAGTTGATAATATTTTGCGACTTCTCAGGACGAGTCGCCGACCCTTTCTTTTTATTATACATGCGGAAGCGAAAATAAATCTCCTAACAATAATTATCTCGGGATAGAAAATCAGGACAACAGATTCACAAAACAAAACATGCTTTTATAAACAAAGAGTCATGTACAAGGTCTATGACCTAAAGACTATAAAGACTGGCTTTCCAAAAAGAAGCAGTCCTAACTGACCCACACTTCAAATTACCTCCTCTCGGCTCCAAGTCCTCCACTCGACCACCTTCTAAGGACCTGAAAATGGTTATACAATAATCAGTGAGACAATGTTTCAATAAGTCCATGCTATTAACCCCGATTAAGAGGGAAATATGCTAAGAAGCATCCTAACTATACAATCACACAATCAAGAAAACTTACCTCGTCTCAGATTCACCCTGCAGGTTAGTACAGTTTATATCTTAGATAGCATGAAAGCATGAGCAACCATTGAGCTCAATTAATTGAAACGCCATATTGAAATTCTTAAGTAAGCATAGGATTATAGGGCCAAATCATTATGACATGTCACATACCGTGTCACACAATTTTGTCATATAATCTGGTGCATTCAACAATTAAACATGCGTTCCTAGTTTTGATATCAACATATAGCACGGCTACTCTCTGTTCGGTAGTCTTCTGGCATTACGAGGCTTTGTCTCACCCCTTTGAGCACAGCACGTCTCTTTCAAATGGCTTTTCCAATGGAGTATAGGGTCCATAATCTACTGTGACCGGCTTCCCGTTGTCTAGGGGTATCCCAAATAGGGATAACATCCAATTTAACAACCGGGACAATTTCTCTTAACCATCACACGATCACTCAAATATGGCCCAAGGCACTATGCATTGCACTCAAATTAAATACCGATACCGTGGGTATTTACTCCCTAACAGTGCCTCTTAACCACACCATTGCAATCAGCACGAAAATCCAGTCATCGACTATCCCGGCTTAATTTCTAGAAAAATAATTTATAATTAATTAATTTCTAAAATTAATTAAATAATTAAATTTAATTTCTAAAAATATTATCTTAGGCTAAAATCACTAAATTAAATACCGATACGGACCCGGAAAATTCCCGAACCCTTCTAGATAAATAATATAATTTATCTAGGCCTCACTTAATCTAATCTAACCACCTAACATGCATAATTGCATAATTAAATCACTAATTTAAACTAACTAACCATTAATTCCTAATTAAATTAAACTAAACACCCCTTAAACGTCATTAACCTACTATAAGAGTTTAGTGCATAAACTCACCGATTTATTGTGGAAACCGGTTCACCGCGACGACGGTGCGACGGTGGCTGAAATCCGAATTTTTGGTGGCGTCAATGAACACTTGGACCGGGCCTAAACTTGGCCCAACAAATCTCAGCCTAAACTCACCGGTTTATTGTAGAAACTGGTTCACCTTGACGATGGTGCGACGGCGTCCGAAATCCGAATTTTTGGTGGCGTCAATGGACACTCGGACCGGGCCTAAACTTGGCCCAACAAATCTCAGCCCAAACTCACCGATTTATTGCGAAAACCAGTTCACCGCGATGACGGCGTGATGGTGTCTAAAATTCGAATTTTCAGTGGCATTGACAGACACTCGGACCGGGCCTAAACTTGGCCAAACAAATCTCAGCCCAAATTGAGATTTGTTATTGCGTTAGACTGGGCTTGCTTCGCGGGCTTGGGCTTGGAACTGGGCTTGACTGCGCAGGCCTCAAGTGAGCTGGAATTGGGCCGAGGATGGGCTTTAAATCTGGGCTGGGCTGCTGCGAAACTTTCTGGACTGAAATTCTCAGATTGAAAGCTTCGTGGGCTTCGAATGGCCCGACTGCTGGGCTGAATTGCTGGAGAAGGCCACACGGACTGGAGTAGCTTCGGGCTTCGTTGGAAACGTGGACAGCTCGTAGAAGCTGAGCCAAACAAGAAGCAGCTGCTGGCGGTGGACGACGCTGCTAGCGTTGGCCACTTGCGGTCAACCAAATGAAGTCTCGTTGAAGATTGGACTCGCGGGGTTGTCTTCTTCGGACGAGTGGCAGCTCGGTCGGTGATGGTGCAGATGGAGGATGAAGCGGATGGTGCTGATGATGGTTCGTAATGGAGTGTAGAAGGAAATTGGCCGAGAGATTAAGGGATTTGGTGGAGATGGGGATGATGCGGATGATGGGGATGATGGAGCACAACGAAAGGAAATGATGGACAGCACAAACGAAAGAAAATGATGGGCAGGAATCGAAGAAAAATAAAATGAAAATGGAGAAGCAGGGGTCCTCGGTGGAGTGCAGATCGCACGGAAGAGAGGGAGACAAACCGAGGCGAGCGGTAGCAAGGAGAAAGGGAAAGGATAAGTGAGAGAGGAGGGGGGGGAAGTCAAGATAAAAATATCCTAAGTCTTAATTGCTTGGTCCTTTGAGCTTCATATATATCTCTAATGTTTCCCATAATTCTTTCTTGCTCAATTAATCACAAATAACCCACTTTTGATGTCAAAAATGCAGCCTCCTTTCATAGCTCCGAATTTCACCAATTTAATTTCAATTTCTTCACTCAATTTCCCTAATTGAGGTCCAATTTCGATAAAGAAAAAGCCCATATAATTTTCTGTAAGTCCCCGACATTCAAAGGCTCGGCTTGGAAGTCCAAATTTCTTTCAACTTAGCCCATCCGAATTTCCGTTAATTTTCCGCAATGTCCGAATCAATTTTCCGTAAAAATCTTGGAATCTCCGAAAATTTTTCGAAGGATGAGTCAATATTCTTAAAATAGATTGTGACATGACGAAACTTCCAATTTCTGAAATCGGGTTCAAATTCACGGTTAATTTCAATTTGACGCACTTTTAGTGTGACCTAGTATATCGAGTAACTTTTAGGAATTTTTGGTGCAATTGACCCATGATTGATTTATCTCAAGTCACAATGTACATCTTTGACACATTGGCGACTCTCGATTGTCGTGAAAATCTCAAGATTTCAATTACGGGCACCAGGTACCAAAACGATAGAAAAATCGGTTTAGTGCCGATTGACGAGTATTTTGCAATCAGGTATAATCACCTACACTATGATCACATATCTCGGTCAAATCAACTTATTTCCGATCTCGATTGATTTCGACGATGCCGTAATGATCCTTACAGACTAACATGGTTGAGCAATCGATTCCTGGTCGAATTCTCAAACCCATTGCATTTAAATTCATTCATTGTTTCCCCAGATAGTCCAATTATCTCGTAAGTGATCAGCTTAGAGAATAGCACTATCGGCGCGTCGACGAAAATCCCGATTTATTTAATCGAAAATGAAATCTGAAAATTCAGGCTGTCACATTTATGCTATAAATTCACATCTAAAATAAATTATTTATTTGCAAATATTTTAAATTTGGGCTTAAATCTAGATTTTGGAAAACATTTGAAAATGTTAGTGATTGTAACTCCGATTCCCCGATTATATTGAATTATTTGCTATTGGTTCTTCTTGTGAATATAGATACCGTCAGACCAAACCACGTAAATCTCTGATGTCTTTATTATTTCAATTTTATTTCTTTAATACTTTCGCATTGACTTAATTTGTAAAATCCTAGTGTTTCCACATAATTATTTTCACAATATTATGTGACACAGTTTTGCTAAGTCGGCAGATAACCACTTCATTCAGCCATGACATGTGTTCATATGGGTCCCACCCCTCATAATTTTTTTAAAATCTCTCTCCTCTCTCTGCCCTCTCCCTCTCTTCGTTACATCTCTATTTACTATCTTCACTCTTCACCTTTTATCCACTCCCCTCTCTCTCTCTCTCTGCAATTGCAACTTAAAAGCTCAAACTCCATGGAAGCAAGCTTCACTATGAAGCCAGAGATGCTCGTCCTTGCACAATGCACTTCCCAATCCCAGTGTCTCGAGAGCAAGATGTCCTAGAGTTCCCACTACATGGGGGGTCTGTTGATGGTGTCATGATTGTGTAGTCCTAAAATCACATTACTTTCCATTATGTTTTGAATCTAGCAAGATGTTACCAACTTTGATATCCCTTTAGTTATAAATAATAAAGTGAAATAGAAAATTACAAAATTTTATGTATATTTTGATGTATGTAGTAAAGAATACATCAATCTATATATAGGTTCTATGATATGACTATCTAATATAATGTATCAATCAAGATATACACACAATCAAAGGGAGACATATGTAATCTTGATAGATATAAAGAATCAATAAAATTTATCAAAGTATCTCTAACATTGACAATTACTCTAGAAAAATCCCTAATTGTCTCTAAACTCAATATGACTAAGTCAACTTAACTTTGAAATCAAGTGAAACAATGTCCGACTGAGACTTGGCAGATGAAGTTACGTTGACAATTGTTCCTAGCGAAACTCTCAAATCTAGTTGGTCTTTAGGTAGCTAGACTAGTGGTGGCGTTGGCTTTTTGAAACAACAAGCATAAGTTTGAGAATTAGAGGGGCAAGTGGTCGATGCGGCGGGCTTTGGACACGGTAACTAAGCGACTTAGCATACATGGGAAAATAATTATTGAGTGACGTAGCCTTGTAGCCAGCCTTGAAAAAAAGCCACCTATGTGAAAAAAGCTCGATTGAGCAATGCACGGTGTAATTAACGTAGAAACACTACTATTGTAAAATGAACTCAATTAAGTGCTTCCTCAAAGAAGACTTGTGCTCACAAGGCCAACAATGTTGAGAGGTGATGATGCATCTAATTGGATGTGCATAAATCTTAATTGACATGCTATCTTAGATAATCATATTATAAAACCTATAAATAGGCTCATCTACTCTTTGAACCACTTCTTGCTACCTTGATGGAGATGATAAAGACCACATGCAGTACCACTAATCACTCTAAATCTTTGGCTCCAAGTGATGTTGGCCTTCAATTCGTTATACTAGCTCCTGTTTAGGCTTCCATTGGGCATGCAGCATATCCCATCAGCCATTCACCTTTTGATGTAGCAATAGTAGAGGAGCGCCACGATGTCTCGTGACAAAGATAGCCAGATGTGACATCCTGAAATTTGACCCCGTCTCGAATATATGAAATGGATGTTTCATCGACGCGCCTATGGAAATTCGACCCCATACTCAGGTGAGGCTGTTAAGGGATATAAACACGACAGACTAGAAAATTCAATCAAAAATCGACTGCTCAACCATAATAATTGGCAAGGGTCAATACAACATCGTTATAATTGAATTATGATCGGATATAAGACGATTCAATAGAATTACATAGTCGAATTGCAGGTGGTTCCACACAATCATTGCTTCAAGGCATGGTTCATTAATGAGAGTAACGGGGCTCGGGAGGGTCCCCTGCACGGTTTTGATGGATCGCCCGTTGGGACGAAGGATGGGGAGGTAGGTCACCCCATGGACATCGATATACCGGACAGTGTCGTGGAGGATCCCGAGCCCGAGTCGGAGGGATCAGGGGTGTAGGTTGCCTATGGGTTTCTTTTGAGACAGACTTTTGTATATGAACCCGTAGGGTTAACTTGGTATTTGTTTTTTGGGACTGGAGGAACCGTCGTCAGCCGACAACCGATGTCATAAACCCCCAGGTGATGCTAGCACAGGACCAACCACCATGGCATCACACTTAAGAATCCCTAACGACAATGCATGTGTTTGATGGTTGGTCGGGTGTTTATTTAATTCACTTCCGCATGTGTTTAATTGAAAGATAAAAAGAATGAATCGGCGAAACATCTTGGGACGTCGCATTTTTAATCGACCGCCGAGGGATGTGCATGTACCTGGGGTTCAAGGCGTGACAACTCACGATCTCCACAATGAATTCACTCATTCCTTGCCTTGATTCATGAGAAATCCTCTTCCTTGCAATCTCAGTTCTCGAAGTAAGTAATATCCCTCTATTAGAGGTGAGCATCGATCTAGGGTCACCCTAGATTGACCTTGGACTAGCCTAACCCTGCTTGTCCTAGTCTAGTTCCCAGGGGGACTTAGCCAATCCTTGGTCTTGAAATCCTTGAATCAACACTATGCAGGCTAGTCTTCGATCCTGAGGTTGAATCAACCTTGGCTATAAAATATATATAATATTCTTATATCTATTCTAAAGAGCAAACCATAACTTAAACAGTGTTACCCTAACTTAAACGGTGTTAAACGACATTAAACGACATCAAACAATGTCATTCCTCCATTACTCTTGTTCTCCTTTCTTTTTTATCATCTTCTTTATTTTTTATCCTCTTCAATTTTTAATTTAAAGAAACAACTTTTCACTTGTGAGCAACCTTGCCCAACTCACCACAACGCTTGTTGCTCAACGCTCGTGCCACTCGCCATTGGCCGCAACGCTTGCTATTTACTACTCGCCTTGCGACTTGCCTTTCTCTCACAACTCGTCCCTATTGATGGATATGTAATTCAAAATAATAGGTTTGTCTTTTTAGGGAATATAAAAAATGAAACAAAAAAATTATCAGTTGATTCCGGATTGACCTTGGAACTGGATCGAACCCATAAAGTCATTCCGTTGGTCCCAAGCTTGATCGAGTTGGTTCTCAATCCCAAAAATTGGGGACCAACATCATGCGAGTTAGTCACAACCCCAACTCCATCTCTAGGGTCACAAGCGACAAGGGTTATTTTCGCGACGTCCCAAGCTCGTCGCCGTCCCGATTCTTTTTATCTTGTTATCATATACATGTGGAAACGTGAATAAACAACTCCCTGGATAAATAATAGTTGGAAGACTGTGACATACATCAGACAAAACACACTAATTTATATTATAATAATACTTTTTCAAGACATTTTCTCTATGGGCCCTCTTTTCTTTTTGCATCACACTATGTGTTTTCCACATATGCTAAGGGAATTCCTATCCCCTCTAGCGTGACTGCAGCTCCCAACATTGACTTCAGACTTTCATGCCTACAAGACTGAATGATAAGGGCAGTTTTGGGGAAACTTGGTAAGTAAAATTCCTAGTTCTTCATTGGGAAAGTATCTCATCATCGAAACTTAGTGAGTACAACACTCGCAAATAGTGTTGATAACAGATCAATAGCAAACTTGTTACTACCCTTAACTATATACAAATGTCCTTCGCAACATGCTTTAATGCATACTTACCTTTGGCTTATCAATAAATATATCAACATATCATACTAATGCATATACCAACACTCTAGGTAGCACGGACACGTTGTTCGTGCTTCCGTGTCGTGTCTGACACGTCTCAGAGCGTGTCGGACACTTCGACATGCTTGGACACGGTCGGACATGCGGTCAACGCATGTCCGATTTTCCAACACGCGGTCAACGTTTCTCGACACGCTTCAACACGCGTGTTCGGAAGACGATAGAAGGTGGAGGCGACTTAGGCGAGGGAGGCCGAGGGAGCAGAGACAGGCCGCGAGTGACGGCAAGAGATGGCTAGAGAAAGAGCCGAACAGAGAGAAAGAAGAGAGAGAAAGCCACGCAACGGACCACCGCGACGGTGAGAGAGAGCAGAAACTGAGGCGAAGGCTGCCATTGTTGCGATGGATCGACGAGGAGGAGGAAGGTGGTCATGCGGCAAGGAGGAGGAGGAGGAGAAGGATCGAGAGGAAGAGGAAGAGGAGAGGAAGGGGAGGGGGTCGTGCGGCCAGCCGTGAGAAGGAGGAGGAAAAGGAGGGTGGCTAGGGTTTTTGCTGAGGGAACTAAAAGTAATAAAAAAAAAAAGGGACTGATGTGTGACTTTTGAATTTGGGGGAGGGAAATGATAGGCTGTCTATCAGGTGGTGGGGAGGGAAAAAAAGAAAAAAAATTGGGCTGGAGGGAAAGGACGATAGAAAGAAGGATGGACTTTGGGGATTTTTTTTTAAAATTGAAACATCAAATAAATGAGATTAAAAAATAATTTTGAAAAATAAAAGTATTGAATTTTGAATAATGATAAATTTTGGTCATTATAAAAAATTATGGATTTATTTAAATAAATTGATTCTAGTTTCTTATTAGTCATTAATTTCATCAATAACTTTTGTTAAAGTTAAAAACATGTTTCGCATTAATTATAAATATATCTTTCGAATTTCTAATGAATTGATTTATTAATATTATTAGTGTAAATTTATTATAGGCTCTTTTTTAATTAAAATTTGAATCAAATTAATTAACAATAAAATATTCATTTAATATTCAACGTGTCGCAACGTGTTGGAATTCTCTATTTTTAGAAATGACATGTCGACATGTCGTTTCGTGTCATGTCATGTGTCCGTGTCGTGTGTCGGTGCTACCTAGCCAGCACTTACACAAATTCATTTACCATTGTTCTAGCTCAACTAGGCCCTTCAACCCAATCAAGGTATTTAGCTTCAAGCTAGGCATCCTTGCTCAACCAAGGCATCCTGGCTCAACCGAAGCTTCTTGGCGCTAGCTCACCAAGGCATCCGAGCTCAACTTAGGCATTCTGACTCAACCAAGGCATCCCGGGGCTAACTTACCTGAGGCATCTACGCTCAAACCTAGGCATCCTGGTGCAACCA
Source organism: Eucalyptus decipiens (assembly GCA_014182575.1). NCBI lineage: Eukaryota > Viridiplantae > Streptophyta > Magnoliopsida > Myrtales > Myrtaceae > Eucalyptus > Eucalyptus decipiens. Next base: position 38,276,661 of record CM024619.1, read on the forward strand.
TGGCATCTCATTCAATAAACGAGGCATCGCTACCAATGCTGTGTGATGACGGATGCTTTTTTCCTCTTTAAGTGCATGCATAAATACATCACATAAGCCGGTTCTTATCTTTTCTTTTAGCCAACACATGTATGACTTGAAGGCATGCTCATTCGTTCATGATACATATGTCGAAATCGATCTTTGATCCATAACTTGAATCAATCATTTAGTGCTAATTCCCGCACCAAACAAGGCTCGAAAACGGTACGCCTCAATATCGATCCAAGACCTCGAGGCTTGGGTACACCTTGCTTAGGTGAAGATCCTAAGCTTGATGGACCTCAGTTTCGACCCGATGTGATCATACCATGTGCCATGAATAACCCTCGGCTCATGGCTTGATTCAATGGCAAGCACAAAGTCCCCGTACCAAATCAAATCCCCAGAATCGGCACCCTTTAGTGCCTTATCAAGATCTCATGGATTTAGGGCAATCCCCGTACCAAACAAGGCATAGAATCGACACGCTTCAATATTGATTTAAGACCTTTTGGCCTTGGGCGATCCCCGCTCCAAGCGAGACTTGGAACCAGTACACTATTTATGCTGATTCAAGGCCTTATAGCTTGGGCGGCCTTGTCTTGCAATGAATTCAACCCAAGTGAACCTCGGCTTTATTCCGAATGTGAATGACTCAAGCACATATTCAAACATAATCATGAGTAAAACCATGTAAAAGATCCAACATTTACCCACAGCTTGGCAGGTGAACACTTAACTAGACTCGCAATGGAGACTGTGATATCCCAGATTTTCAATCATGTTTTCTATTGAATAAATCGGGCATTTCATCGACATGCCTATAGGGTTGTTCTCAAAATTGATCACTCTTGAGATAACTAGACTATCTAGGGAAGCCATTAAGGAATTTTAAGGCAATAGACTTGAGAATTCGACTAGGAATCGACTTCTCGACCGTGCTCATCTTTAGAAGCCATTACGGCACAGTTAAAAATCGATTTGAGATCATAGATAGGTCGGTTCGATAGAGATGTGTGGCTAATCGTGGGTGACACCGTTAAATTGGAAAATTCTCGTTGACTGGCACTAGATTGGTTTTTCTATTGTTTTGATACCCTGTGTCCATATTTGGATCCTCGAGATTTTCATGACAACTAAGAGTTGCCAATGTGTCGAGTGGATTCATTGTGGCTCGAAGAAAATCAACCATGGGTCATTTACAAGTAAAAAATTCTAAACCTACTCGATAGCCTAGGTTACGCTAAAAACGCGCCTAAGTGAAATTAACCGCGAATTTGAATCCAATTTCAGAAATTGAAAATTTTGTCATGTCACAATAAATTCTAGGAACATCGACTCAGTCTCAAAAGATTTTTCTGCAACCTGAGACCTTTTGGGAAAAAGTCGTCCTAGGGCCGTTTTTGCCTAGAAAAAGCCGGGGATCATTTTTGACTGTGATTGGGATGTGAGGTGGATCAATTGGTGAGGAAAAATACCAATTTGATCATTGAGGTATTAATTGGATTTATGAGGGCCAAATGAGATTGATTTGAGAAGGAACGAGTGTCCAATTGAAGTCAAGATTATTGAAATTCGTAACTTCCCCCTTGCCTAGCCAAAATGGACCATTTCAAAGGTTGTGGATGAGCATTGGTGGCCCATTGAGAGCCAAGAAACCATACTTGGCCATGGATGGTCAAAAGAGACAAGGGATTGGAAAAATGTGACCTTGGTGGCCCCCCCTCTTGCCTCTCTTCCTCTCCAAGGCTGACCGGCCAGCTATCCTCCCTCCTCCCAGCCTGTTCGACCACCAGCAAGCCAAGGAAGACTAGCCAGCATGTCGCCGGACCGCCTGGGCCGTCGCATGCAGCCACCGCCGTCAGAACACTGCTTGTGCCATCGCGCCAGCCCATCGCTGCTCGCACGTCTCTGCCTCCCTCACGTTGTCGTTCCAGCCTCTGCGCCAGTCCAGCAGGCTACCGTGAGCCCCTTCGGCCACCGTGAGTTCGTGTTGTTGGCCGCTCGGCCTTGCCGTTGCCTTCACCAGTCTTGCTTGCCTTGTTCAGCCTTTGTTCTCTTTGTTTGCAGCCTAGAACATAGAGCTTTTTCAGTGGGTTTCCAGCAGCTTTGTGGTCCATTTTGAGGTGGTCCCAAGCTTCAGTTGCTAGGCCAGCCTTGAGGAAAGTCGAGTCCCGCCACGGTCCCGTCGTTTTGCACCGACCCACTAGTTAAACAAGTGAGTTTAACTCACTAATCCTCACTTAGTATGCTAATAATGATTAGGGGTTGATTAGATTTAATTAAGTGTGATTATGTGGATATATTAGATTAGAGTAATTAAATTAGTGATTTACCGATGTAGGTTAGGTGGTTAGTTATAGCAATTAGCAAGTAGGCATGTTCTAATATTTGTTAAACAAACCTTGGAAATTTTCTGGATCCGTTTCGGTGTCAAATTAGGCATTACTGGCCTAAATTGGATTTATTGGCATTTATTTAATATTTTTGTAATTATTTAATTATTTATTTATTTTCCGGAAATTAGGCTAGAATAACCAACAACCGGAATTTTATGCTAGTTATTATGGTGCAGTCCATTTATTTATGTGAGCTCTAATTTGTGCCGAATTGATTTAATTCTGATTTTATGATTTTATTCCTAAATTATTTAATATCAGTAATTGATTGGAAAATAACCGAGCATCGATCTACAGCGCCAACAATATTTTGATGGGCTATATAAAGTGGTGAAAAAGAATGTTGTATTACTTGGCTCGGTGAATAAGTATATCACCTTGGAGAATGCACGTGACTTGTTGAGTTGGTACATCACCTTGGAGAATGCACGTGGCTTGGTGACTGAGTACATCACCTTGGAGAATGCACATGACTCAGTGATTAAGTATGTCATCTTGGAAAATGCATGTGGCTCGGTGACGAGTACATCACCTTGGAGAATACATGTGGCTCGGTGATTAAGTATGTCATCTTGGAAAATGCACGTGGCTTGGTGATTAGATGTATCATCTTAGAAAATGTATAGTACTGATTAAAATAATCGGAAAATGGCCCAATTGACATGTAATCGACTAGGTCGATTGATCAATGATTTGATCTAATGTTATGAATTGATTGATTGATGTGATATAAGGCATCTGTAAATAACGTTGATTTGCAAGATGGAACTGAGGCCAAGGTAAGTCCTTTGACTCGTGTTGTGCTTAGGCAGTCTTAAGATGTATTGGCTTCCTAATTGAGTCTTAGGGAGTTAGAACTTGCTGAGACATAATTTCACCCTGTTGTGGGACAATAATTCAGGTTCTTAGATGGCAGTACCTCCACCTCCTCGTCCTCCCATGCATTTGGGTATACTCGAAGAGGTCATCGAGATAAAATATCACTTCCCGATACACCCACACCCGGAATGACTAGAGTATGTTTTGGTGAAATCCACCATTTGGGTCGATGTGGGTAGAGACGGCTTGGTGCCCCACGAGTATTGGTCGTGGTATCGTCACTATCATGATGGGCGAAGAGAGGGTCACGTACTGGAAGAGAATGTGCCTTTGTACGTCTTAGAGGCAGCATTTGGAAAAAGGGACTGCAAACCCCAATGACGGAGTGGTGATCGATGCCAAAGACCCTAAGCTTGAGGGTGACCCTGATACTCCCGTGTATGTGGCCGTGGACTCTAGCTAGAGCAAAGAGGAAGAGGAGAATGTTGAGCAGGAGGAGGAACCTGAGGAAGAGCCTAAAGGGGAGGACCCTAAAGAGGAACCGAAGGAGTATCTAGAGGAGGATCTAGAGTATGACCCGGATGAGGATTGAAACCCCCATCCTATTTTGCAAACTCTGAGTTGTGATCTGATGAGTGATAAATCTGCTTTGTTAATAGCATTCTATGAGGTTTGCTTGTTATAAAAGTGTGGTTATGGTTTTTCAGTTGTGAAAAATATAACCCTACTTTTTTTATCCTATTGTTTTATTGTCTGGAGATTATTCATATGCTTCTGCATGCGTATTAAAATGAAAGAGTTGGCGATGCGTCCTAGGATGTTGCTTTTATATCGACCATATGAGGGATGGGCGCGTGTTCAAGGATCGGGACGTGACAAAGATTACTGCCCTACAGGAGACATAGAGATCTTACTTACCTTGGCAAATCTCAAGAACTAACTTGAATAGCTTAAAAGGTTAGTGATGCAAGGTTGAGAGAAAGGAGGAAGAGGAGGAGGGTAGGCGTCATTGGCAAAGTGGACTAAAATGGTGGAAATGAATGGGAGCCCTTTCTATTTATGGGCACCAAGCTCATCATTACTCATTCAAGCAGCCCAATCAAATTTCTTTAAGCGGCACAATTATGCCATCAAGGTGGCAAGCCTATTTTGCAAGGTAGCATGCCTAGGGTCCTAAGAGAACACTTGTCATTTTCTTATTGGGCCACTAATTGACCCGTTCTCCAAGGCTCAATTTAGGCTCATGATGTGCCTATAGTCCTAAAGGACACATAAGCCCCTTTAATGCCTAATGTCCTCTATTGTTTGGTTGGCCTTTGCCTTGTTCACCAAGGCTATCTTTTAGGCTCATCATAACCTAAGATTCTAGAGGACACCTAAGTTCATAAGTCACCAACTTCTTCTCTAAAGCAAATCTTAAGCTATCATTATCAAGCCAAATGGTCCACTCTAATTTTTCCAAATGTCCCACCTAAAGTCCTTAATTGGCAAGCCTAATGGCACCTAAAAGAATGAGGTGGCATAGCTAAAAGATCTTGGTTGGCATTCTAGGTTATAGGTGTTATTGATGATAGCCCGCTTTTCACTCTTCCATTAGTCCATCTATACCCCGTATTTAATGAACAATTAATGGAGTTTGATAATAATTGTACCATAGTTACCAACTCGGCAATTCTAGAACATTCAATCATTAATGAGAGCTCGTGTATCGATCTTTGATTGGTCTATGTGTGTGCCACTTTTTCTAGAACTTCCAAGATATTTTGGCCTACCATCATTACCTTTGAAAAGTCAATGGACACCTCATCTTTTTCATTTAATGAAGGTATTCTAGAATTTTCTCTACTTTATTCTTTCCTTCCTCAATAAGGCGATCTAAAGAATTCTATCATCCAAGTTGATTCCGGGGCTGGAGAAGGGATCATTAGGTACACCTCGAAAAACCAAATCACTTACACCCAAGGTTCGGCCGTAATGCCCGATGCTCGTCCGAACCGTTCCTTTGGATGGTCGGTTGGCCAAAATGGTCGATTGTCCTTGGATCGGTTCAAGGCCAATGCTAAGGCTACCCATGGCCTACTACTAAGCCAAGACACTTATTGACCTTAGAATTAGTGACAGAATAGCCGGGTCTATCCCTGAGCTCATTCTAGTCAGCACTCGATCCATCCGTATAGCTCATGGTTGGTGCATTACCAATTCATGATTGGACATCACCAATTCAAGATTACTTTCCGATCACTAAGAATTAAATATGGAATGATGCATTTTTGGTCAGAAGACAATCACATTTCATCAAGTCGGATAGTCCATATATCGATGCATAGCCGGGTTGAATCATCCACAGTCGGGCACTATGACCGATCATGACCATCCGTCGATCCAAAATCATCCTATGACCAATCCTCATGATTAAAAGATCATCTTATGAGCTGGTGATCCTATCCCATCAATATGGTCGGTAGAAAATTTACGGCCGACACCTCGACCATTTTGTGACTAGTTGGTCGATCAATCAATCGGATCATGACCAATCCTTGATTCCTTACCGATCGAACCAATTAGTCCCATGGGCAATGGCCCATGGTCAATCCATTCAAGACCTTATGGCCGATCCTTACAAGGTTGGAATCGAGGATGTTACAAGGTTGGTCCCTGATTAGGTGCTGGACTAGCCCAATCTGGAACATGATCACACCTATCCTCTATAGAAGCGGCCAAATCCAGCAGCTCATCATAGCTCCTGGTCCTAAATCCTTTAATGGCCACATAGAAATATTTGTACTTGAACCTAGGAGGATCGTAGTCATGCTCCAAGTCCTCTAGAACCTTTGCAAATTTTCTCTTTCATCTTATTAGATAAAACCGCATTTAATATAGGCATTGATAGAAAGGACAACAACATGAAAGCCACACCAGCGGCCAGCAGATAGGATTTCTCCTCCTCACTTTGGGTAGTCTAGGAAACTGAGATAAAACCAGACTCTGACCTTGTTCATTTACAATAAAGCTCCTTCCAAGGATGTAATGAGAAGTTACTAACAAGCTATTTGAGGACGAGAACCCCACGTACATGGTCTCCTTGATGATCGGGGAGAGATCAATGGACAGAGATAAAAAGGGAGTCTTCAGTTTCTCAAAATTGCTAGGAGCTCTGTGACATTGATTTGCTTTTTTGCACCTTCATAATCCGCCGGAACTTGCATAGCTTCAGCAATAATCAGGCTCTTGTTTGTGAAGACCCCACCGGCACATCTAGTATATCCTGCAGAGGCAGATTTTACGGAGTTCGGTCAGCCCATTGGTGTCGATCCCAATGTGGCTATCATTGGCATCATGGAATTCATGGTTTTAGATTGTGTCAAATTATGGTTTGTGGCAAGAGGCCAGGGTAATTACTAGGAAAAGTTCCGGGAAATTCTCCATCGGGAGCTAACATAAAAGCGTTCCCGTAACCGCTCAGAAGTGGATACTCGTAAATCACATTGAAGATGAAAGTTGCGGAGAAAGAGTACACAGATCCACTGGATGAGTGGTTGAATTTGATTGGGTCAAGGTAGAAGGCATGACTGCCTTTGTTTGGTTGCATTAGTTACTTTTAGGAGGCCATTGTCAGTGAATGCGGCTAAACCACATCCGCTAATATTGGCTTACCGGAAACGTGAAACTACTGGTATCGTGAGCTAGTACGAAGTTTGTCGGGGGGAGAAACTGCCAGATCAATCACGAAGAACATGTCCAGAAAGTGGAGAAATTCGCTGAACACACTACTGAGAAAATATTGTTTGAATCTCCTAGGATCAAATCAAAACTAATGCAATTTCAACTGTCGGTACCCTAACTTGTGTTACTATATTCCCTATGAATAAAAATTCACGTGTCAATTTAAAATTCACGTGTTATATCACGCAAGCATTAAAAAAAGAAGAAGAAGTAATAATCCTTATAAAAGATGGACTTTATAAAAGATGGACTTGCTCTTATACTCTGGAGGTTGACCAAAAAGGGAAACCAAAGGAGGCAATTTAAGTTAATGCATACATTCCCAATAACATGTAAGTATATACTGCAGAAATCGGTTCAATCCATAGAATCTTAAATTACAGTTTACATATACTCACAAGTTGCAAACTACAAGTACTTGATGCATAAGAACACTAGTATGATAATTACTTCGATCTATGAAAAGTGCTTTTAATATATATAACAAGCTTAAGATTCATCTTCCACTAGAGAGGAGAGAATCTGCAACAGAAGACATATGTGAAAATGCCTTGTCCGATGAAGATGGATCAGACATGATAGACTTACTAAAACCATCGTGATAGGCAAATGTCAATCCACTTTTTGAAATACCAAGAGATGATAACTCCTGCATCGCAAGATCCCCTTCCAAGTACTGCACTATTTGACGCATGCTCGGTCTCGCAGTTGGCTCAGACTGGGAGCACAACAATCCGAGTTGCAATACTAGCTCCACCTCCTTCGCCACAAAGTCCACCCCTAAATTCGGATCTCTTGCCTCTAGAATGTTGCCCTTATCCCAGCAAGAAAACACCCAATCCACCAATATCACATCCTCCTCCTCCCGAGCCTCAATTGGCCTTCTTCCACAAGCAACTTCAAGCAAAAACGCCCCGAATGCAAAAACATCTGTTCTCGTGGTGGCCCTGGCAGTTCGAGTGTTCTCTGGGGCAAGATATCCAAGAGTTCCCACCAAATGGGTGGTTTGATGATCTGTACCGTGATCATATAGTCTTGCAAGCCCGAAATCTCCTAACCTCCCATTTAGTTCTGAATCAAGCAAGATGTTGCTAGCTTTGATATCCCTGTGAATCACTACCTGTTCCCATCCTTCATGGAGATAAGAGAGGCCATATGCGACACCTTTGATCACCCTAAATCTTTGGCTCCAACGGAGGGTCTCGTTTGGTTGGTTATAGAGGTACTTGTCTAGGCTTCCATTTGGCATGTAGTCATAAACCAACAGCAGTTCGCCCTTCCGGCGGCAATATCCGAGAAGTGTCACAATGTTCCGATGACGAAGCCGACCAATACTAACAATCTCGGCAATGAACTGTCTCATCCCTTGCCTTGATTCATGAGAAATTCTCTTCACTGCAATCTCAGTTTTTGACGTGGGTAATACCCCTCTATAAACCCTACCAAACCCACCAGCTCCTAATAGCTCCTGATCCCTAAACCCCTTTGTGGCAACATAGAGATCTTTGTACTTGAACCGATGCGGACCGTACTCGTGCTCCCAATCTTCAAGAACCTCTGCGAATTTTCTTCTTTTTCGAATTGCATAAGCCATAGCAAAGACTAGAATTGACAGAAAGAACAAGCATATGAAAGGTACTCCAGTAGTGAAAAGAACGGATTTCTGCTTCTTTTTCTCATGGGGTAATCTAGGAAGTTGAGAAAAATCAAGCCTATGAGCTTGTCCATTTACCTTAAAGCTCCATCCGAGGATATAATGAGAAGTTAAGAGCCCACCGGTTCCGGAAGAGAACCCAACGTACATGGTTTCCTTGAAGATCGGCGAGAGATTGAGGGACAGAGACAAAAGGGGAGTGTTTGGTTTGTCGACATTGACCGGAGCTAATGTGACCCTGATTTGTTTCTGCACACCATCATAATCCACCCAAACTTGCATAGCTTTACCACTAATCAGAGTCAAGTTTCTGAAGCCTTGGATGTTGTTTTCAGTGTATCCAGCAGGGAAAGATTTTATGGAGACTAGCCCATTGACATCGATCCCGACATGATTGTTGTTGATATCATGTATTTCAGCGTTTCGAGCTGTGTCAAATTCCACCACCAAAATGTGGTTCGTGGCATTGCCATTGTTTGTTTCGTTGAAGAGACCAAAGTAAAAACCAGGCTTAGCTCCAGGAAATTCTCTATGAGGAGCTATCACGAAGGTGAACCCAGGACCGCCCAAAGTTGGATATTCAGGAATTATAGCGAAGATGAATGTGGTGGAGAACGAGTGAACAGCGCCATTGGATGAGTTCTTGAACGTGATGGGATCTGGGTAGAAGGCATGACTTACCTTCTCTTTGGTCACGTTGGTTAACTTCAGGAGGCCATTGCGAGTGAACACAGCTGAACCATCTAGGCTCAGATTCGCTGACCGGAAACCACTGTACGTGAAATCGCCAGTTTCATGAGTCGGTGCTGTGTTTGCCAGGAGGGAAAAGGCCAGAGCAATCACGAATAACATGGCTAGAGGCTGAAGAAATTAGCTGCATACACTACTCTGATGAGATCATTCGAAGTTCAAATAATGATCCAACCGATTTGCACAGCATTGAATCGAATCTCACTGCAATTTCAATTGTCAGTGTCCCAACTTGTGCGCCCCCAACAAACCCTCAAGTGATTGGTCCGAGTCTTATCATTCCCCTGTTGTGTGATTAACTAATTGCTCCAAGCCTTATCAGCAACGTAAAGTTTTGTAATTTGCCCGTCTTTGTGCGCCATTTGCGCCATTTCAGCGAATGGCTGAAGTAGACCAAAACGTCCGCTCATGCGAATTGATGATGTTTCGCCGTCTTGGGTAGGTCATGGACGAGTCAATTACCGATGGCATCCGATGCAAAACTGTGGTCGAGTGTTGACACCTAAATTTTGATAATCCAATTAGCTGTTTATTGCATAAAAATTAGGGACTGAAATTTAGCCCCTAAACAAAAATATTAAATTAAACTGCATTTGCATTGGACCGATAATAGTTGGACTTAACTAATTGGCCTTGAATTTTATTGAGCCCACAAGTTCGGACAAGTCGATGAATGAGAATCACGTTGATATCAATTTTATCGATATGAGAAGATGAAAGAGATTTCTTGTCTAAAGAAAATAAGCAGGAGCAAAATCACTACGCTTGAATGGCTCGTCCCCAGAGAATATATATTTAGCCATTGCAAATTCGGTCAAGTCATCCAAAGATTTGACCGAATATCTCTACTGAAGGAAAAGAAGGCAAGAAGGGATTTTGATGAAAGGATAATGTCTCGTGTGGGGGCATATATTTGATCTCATTATTCTGGCAATATATCATTTTGACAATATTTATTGTTCGTGAGGAAGGAATGTCTGCAATATCGTCTCTTTCGATATCTCTACATGAAGAAAGGATACAGAGAGAGGATTGGTCGGCGTGGGTCATGTATTTAGTGAATATATTCTTGTTTTAAGACAAAGAAATTGTGTGCTGTCAAGGAAGATTTCAAGTGTCCAGAAGAGGAAATGGAATATGCTGTTTTTTTCTTGATGAGCTCGAACCCTCTCCCTATAAAAGGGACCTTTGGCAGACAAAAAGGACAGCATTCTGTTGGTCGGCAATTAGAATCTCGCGGCTTAATTGAGAGACACTCGACCAGAGAGAATAGAGAGGAGAAATCGTAGAGGGCTTCAATCAAGAGAAAGAACATTCTGCACCGCGGCGAGAGAGATGGTGCAAGGAAAAGGAACGTGGAAGGAAGCCCATATCTCACAAATTGTGGCTGCTAAACCTTGCGTCCATGTTGATTCAACCTTTGCTTGACATGCCATCATCAATCTTGGTTCCAAGACAGCCAGAACACCCTTAACAGCAGCTGAGTTTGACCTGTCTTGCTGCACGTCGCACCTCCCATCGCCTTAGTCCATCGCATTCCAGGGTTGCCAGGTCAAATCCTGATCAATTGACACAATCGAGCTTTCCGGAGATAGTCCAATAGATCTAGACGATCTCTCACACCATTCTTGAGTCCCTCGTTGTTTCATCCATGACTTGTGTTGCCCTGCCGTGCTGAGCCACGAAGCCTGGGCAGTGCTGAGCCACGAAGCCTCGACATGAGCTGTGTAAGTGCTAGTATGAAATTTTTCGCAAGGAACAGTAGAAATATTTTGCTTTTAAAACAGAGTCTAAAAGACAAAATAGAACTATAAACAAAATAAAGGAGTTCGGGGAAGAGAATGAGAACACATAAATTATAATGGTTCGGTTTAGATTAAACTTACATCCACTTTCCATGCTGTTAGTCTACTGGCTGAATTTCACTAAGAATCCTTTTGTTCTTCGACTTGAGTCTCTACTGGTCTCTTACTCTCTCACAAGAGTTTCTCTTGTTCAGTATTTGGAGTAACAAGGAAATGGAAAGCTTCAGATTTTGAAATTTCTCTTTTACATACTAAAGAGTCCGCCTTAAATACTCATTCGTGGTTTTTTCGCTCGTGCTAGTCCGAATGTCACGATCATATGGGCTTGCTCTCACACCAAACTTGAGGTGGATTTTCCTTTTCACGGCGTAGGGAGGGACCTTGTCATAATTTACATAATTTAGTGGCATAAGAGGAATCTACAATAGAAGAAAAAAGATAAACATTATGTACATATTTAATTTCTAATCACTAAAAAGATATACATATATAAATCTGGTAGTTTCGTGTCTCAACGAGAAGATACGAGCAATGGTGTTTCACGATCAGATTGAAATGATAGAGCTTTTAAAATGATATTTAATAAAAATTGTGATTACACTTATGCAAAATCAATATATTCAAATCACCATAAAGAATATCAATATATTTTTAGCTTAACGAATTAGAGCCACTCGACCCCGCTTATCCCACTATTAGAATCAACTCGAGTGTTTTCCCCAAATTCATTGTCGCTAAACCTAAATACTTTGTTTTTAGGGATGTGCCCAAGGTGATGGTGAATTTCAATTGGGCCTCTGTATTTCTTGAGAAGTTTTTCTCTACTACCTACGTCAAGTATTTTCTATCTTTTCTGCCTTTCATTGGGATCAAATAGTATGGCTAGAGAAGATTCAACCCAATCTCAAAACAAATAATAGAAAATAGGGAACATGTCTTCTCCTCATATATCAAAGTCTCTATATCCTTTTATATTTATGGTGAAAATTCTCACTTGCCTACCATTTGACAAATGATATTCAGTGACAGAGAATGACCGGCACAACAATAGAGAAACAAGAAAAAGAAGAAGATGTATAAAAAGAAAATAGAAAGAGTGGACCCTAGATAGCCAAATTCCGTCTAACCTGAGATGGAGATTGGTCGTTTAGGAAGCAAAGTCAAGCAAGGACGAAAGAACTGGAGGCAAATGCAAGAAAAATAATAATAATTAAAAAAAAAAGAAGACAAACATCAATTTGTCTTCGTTCTCCACCATGCCTCCTCCTTTTAAATATGCAGGATCCTCTGTTTTTTTACCGTACTCTGTTTTAGAACGACCAGAAGATCTTGCCGATAGCTAAGAGGTTCAATTGCAGGCTCTTTCCCGCACTTTCTCCCCGGTCAAATCCCTTTCCCAGCGGCCGCCGCGGCCGCCGCCACCACCATCTTCATGTCGTCAAGTCCTTGGCTCAGATCATCGAGCACGTCGTCCTCTTCAAGGTCAAGGACGGCACGGACCTCTTCCGGGTCAATGCCATGGTCGACGGCCTCAACGCCCTCATCTCCCTCGACTCCGTCCTCCACATCGCCGCCGGCCCGGTCCTCCGCACCCCCTGATCCTCGTCCTCCCCCTTGACTTTCACCCTCATCCTCCACGGTCGCTATCGGACCAAGGACGACTTGGCCGCCTACTCTCACCAGCTGGACCACGTGCGCGTGGTCAAGGAGCTCAGCTCGCCCATCCGCGAAGACATCATGGCCGTCGACTGGGTGACCGACCGCGTCCCCGATGGCGCCTTTGCGCCGCCCCCAGGGTCCCTCGTCGGGGTGAGCCTCCTCAAACTGAAGGAGGGATCAGGGGATGAGGCCAAGGGCGAGGTGCTATCAGCAGTGGCCGAGGGGATTAGGGACGGGCTCGGTAGGATTGAGCAGGCGACGTGGGGCGAGAACTTCTCACCCTTGCGCTCCAGGGGGTTCTTGGTTGGGTCGCTCGTGGTGTTCAAGGGCGTGGAGGAGATGGAGACTGCAGCGGCACCGGTGGCAAGTCCACGGCAGAAGAAGGTTGGGAAGCATGTGGACGGCTTGATCTCAGTGGAGTACGTGGTGCTGTTGGTAATTTGTTTATAAAACAAATGAAGAGGTGCCTTCTCCCACGTTGAAAAAATGTGAGTGCGCACGTGGACGAGATTTAGTACTAACCGACAATCGTTAATTTTATTTATTGAAAATTCAGATTTATTTATATAAAATATTAACTACAAAATTTTGTTGAAACAGTGCGACTGTTCACAAAAAGTTATGATTATTTATTATTTATTATTTATTTAATTCCGAATTTTTATGTCTTTTTAACGTAACCTTTGAGACGTACTTTTTCACGAATGGTTGTCTTTGTTCTTCTTTTTTTTTTTGCAACCTTTTGAAGAGTTGTCTCTATTCGAAAGAAAAAAAATAAATACGTTTGTTTTGAGATCAAACATAAATCTTCTTCCATTTTTTCATTTTCTTTCGAGAGAAACTATAGCCATTGTTTCTAATTGTTTCTCATGAGAGACCCTGGAGAAATACTAGAATTGCTATCTAGTATTCTCACTTGAGGCTTTGTTGTATCCTGGAGGAAATTTGCCGGTGACCATTAGCAACGTATTGGGGCAAATAAATCCTTAAAGAAAGTGATATCACGCCTCAAAGTCCGACTTGATTACTCGATCCGACTTCATTGTTCAACCCAATTTCGAAGCCATATTTTTAATAACAATTTTAAGGATTTATTTGTGCAACAATGGAGTTAAGGATGCGGTTGATGGTGGGTTAAGCAAAGGATGTGCGAAACGCAAAAGGAGCCCTCTTCTTCGTTCCATGGACAAATCTCTCTCTGGTTATTATGGCATTTATCTCCACTCATGTTGGCAGTCGTGGCTCTCTCTCTTCTCTCTAATGGCCCTCACGTGTCAACCCCAAGAAATAGGACAGCCCGCTTGGACAGCAACCCATTCCGAGCCGGTGATATAGCAACCATCAACATTGAAGTTATGGCCAACGTTGTGCACTGAGACAACACCACATCTCTTCGTCGAATCGGTCTATTGAAGCATGCTCTTCTCTCGCCAGTGTTCGACTCTGCATCATTTGCTTTTAGTGATACCAAGTCGTCATCCAGTCTCGCAATTGGATTTGGTTCTCTCCTTACCATCGCCGAGATTAGCACACCCGAAACTTCCGTTTCGGGTCGTGATTGTAAGTTTCCGGGTGGGTAAGATGAGCAATCCGCAAATAATCGCATTCAAGGAGGTGTTTGTGGATCCGAAGTACGCCGATCACACGTGGGAGGTTCTGGAAAACGCTATTTATGAGATTTACAAACACAATGCCAGTGACCTCTGCATGAAAGAGATCTACAAGCTCTCTCTCTTTTCTCTTGAATTTTCTCTCTCTGTTTTTTTTTATCTGTCCATTTTTGGTTCTGTCATAAGGACAAGATGGCGGAGTCTTGAATTACGACGCTAATTTCCCGGAGCAAAAGGTGATGGACGAGGCTCTTGCTCACGATGCGAAATCCATTGTGGACATATCATGCGAGATGGCATCGCATCTCATAAAACGATGTCAAGGATGCCGAGACTCTGATTCGTGAGATCAAGTTCAAGAAAAAGGGTGCTCAGGATCGAGGATTCTACCGCGTGGGTGATGCATGGGGTGCAATCACGGCGGCACGTCAGGCGCAAGGTGGCCTGATCCTGATCATCGTGCTCTCGGTCTTCCTCAAGGTGTCGCTCTTCAGCGGCTATGTCGCCGAGAACAGTGGCGGTGGCAATGGCGGTGACGGTGAATATATGCCGAAGCGCATTTTGAAGAAATTGTTAACTCCAGAAATTTGGATGAAGCCAAACAGTGACAACTACTACAAGTGCGTCACTCGGCTGAAGAATCGAATAAGAACGGATGCAAAAACCAATGGTTATCTGTTAGTTCATGCTACTGGGGGTTTGAATCAGATGAGGACAGGAATCTGCGATATGGTTGTGGTCGAAAAGATCATGAATGCCGCTCTGGTTCTTCCTTTTCTGAATCACAAATCGTTTCGGACCGATCCCAGTGACTTGAAAGATATATTCGATTGGAAGCATTTCATAGAGGTTCTGAAAGACATCGAGATTGTCGAGTCCTTACCGCCCAAATATGCTGTGAAGCAACCCCTCTGACTCAGATGTCGAGTCAATTACGAAGCTCTTAGATATGCAAAGGAAATGGAGGAGGTTTGGATTATGAGGTATGATGTCAAGCATTGGAAGGAGAAGGAGATAGATGGCGTGGCGCGCCGTCTGCATGGAGGGTGCCCCATGTAGGGGTGTCAATGAGTCGGGTCGGGTCGGGTCGGGTTTTGTTGTTATCCGACCCGACTCGAAACACAATCGGTCACACACTGTGACCCGACCTGAACCGACCCGAAACATATTAAATGGTCTAATGTGTTTCGGGTCAGTTCGGGTCGGTTCGGGTCGGGTTATTGGGTTTCTTGCCTTTTTTTTTTTTTTCACCTTTCTTTTCTTTGGGGTTTGGGTTAAAACTCTGCAGCAATCATCCCATCCTGATCCCATTCTTATGCAAACAGGTTATTACAAGAACCTGATTTTAACATCCATTCTTGTGAGTGATCAATCTAAGTCTTTTTAACTGATAAAAACTCAATAGCAGAGCACCAAGTAGAAGAACAGAGAGCAGCGAAGAAAAAATCCCAAGAACTGAGTTTTTTTATCCAAAATAAAACTGAGTTTTTTTTATCAAACTCACCCATAAGACCACTGCAAATTCCTTTTCAATTCTCATGATTTATGAAGAGACAATTACATTTTGCAATAGTAAGGATCATTCCAGTAACACCTACCCAACTGGCCACATTAATGAAGTGCTGAATTGCAGAATTCAACTTAAGTTCATGAAAGACCAGCTACATAGGACTAGCGAGCCACTACTCGTGCTCCACTCTAGATACTCCAAAGAAACATACCAACTTAATACTGCAGTGATGAAGCTGCTTCATGCTAATCCACATTGTTCAATTGTTTTTTCTTTCTCAAAGGTCTCAAAGTACTGATAATGATGGTGACGGTGAGAAGAATCCCAGTCCAAAGGCAGACTTGACAGACATTTTTCAACTTGCAATAATTCCGGCAAATTTCAGTTTTCTTGCATCTAGCATATGCACCTGTTCTGTATACAAAGTAACGAACGATTGAATCAAAATTGGTAAAACAGAGCACGCCAGTGACAATTACCCATGCCCTTATCGCCAACAATGACAAGCTTGAAGCCCGGGTGATTGAACATCTGCTGATTCGGCAAAGCCTGAAAGAGACGCAAGGGAAACAACAACAGTTAAAACAACAAACAAAATGAGATAAAAAAAAATCCAAATTTGCGATCACGTAACCAGATCGCTCAGCTCCAGAACCCCAAAAGAAACAGCATCTGACCAGGACCCAAAAGCTCGAGAAGAATCACAAAAAGAATAGGGATTCAAGAAGACCCAGCAACAACAGAACACGAGCTATTGATATAAGAATGGACGCGCAGAAAATGGAATGATGAAAAGGAAAGAATGGACCGTCAGCGAGCGAAACTTACTGAGAATGGACCGATTCTAATACCAAAACCAATGAACCTGAAGAAAATTCAATCACTCAAGATAAACAGAGACCCAAGCAGCATCACCGACACCGTTGGTCCAACCGAAGTCTCCCACAGGAATACAAGGCAAGAAGCCAATTTCCACTTAAAACCCACCACATTATCCCAAAAAAACGAAAGCCACATTCCAATTTAAACGAACAACAAGTGCCCAAAACAACCATCCTTTGCCACAAGAGAAAAAAGGAGGGGGGCAAAAAACGCATTTACCACGTCGTGTCGGTGGGGGACTTCTGGACGGCGAGGCGGGTCCAGGCGACGACCTTCCCGGAGGGCAAGTCCCTGGCCTCGACGAGCGTTGAGACGATCCCGATGAGCTGGACGGAGTTAGTGAGCTCCTTCCTCCACTGGATCTCCTGGGGCCTCGGGTACGCGGCTGCCTGGAGGGAGCACCTCTGCCGGGCGTTGCGGGTCGGCGCGAACGAGAGGAGGCGCGAGTTCAGAGAAGACCCGGAAGGGATTTGGGAAGGGGAAGGGGAGGGGTTTTCGGCGACGGACGACGACGATCGACTGATTCGGCGGCGGCTAGGGTTCCGACGTTGAGACGAGGGGTGGCGACGACGACGGAGAGGCGGAGGCGCGTCGATCGGAGGGCAGCAGCGGAATCCACGAGAAGGCGCAGTCGTCGGAGAAGCAGCCGAAGGGGAGGGTTTTCACTTTTCAGCGACGTGTTTGAGTGTTTGTGTTTGGTTGGCTTGTTTGGAACAGGTGTTAACGTGTTTCGGGTCTGAACAATGTTCCAACCCTGACCCGACTCGAAACATATTTCGTTACTTGTTTTATGCCTATTACCCGAACAATTTTAAGACCCGAAACACGTACTCAACTTGTTTCGTGTTCGGGTCGTGTTCGGGTCGGGCCGGTTCGGGTCGGGTCGGGGTTTTTTTTTTTGACACCCCTAGCCCCATGTCTCCTTGTGAGGCCGCTCTAAGCTTCTAGCACATGAATGCATAACTTTGGTCATCTGGACATCTAATTCTATTTTGCTAACCATTTCAAAATGTTTTTACACTATTGATTTCAAAGGACACTAAGGCCTCGGAAAGGCAGTATAACCATATTGTTTGATATACTCGGTTTCATGTCCCTTGCTTTTGGCGGGACGCTTATCACAGGTATGTTGTTCCTCTACATGATTCCTGATGTAAAATGAAACGAACTTTTGCATGACCCTGTGGATGCTGTGGTTGGTAATACTTGACTTTTTATGGTTTTGAATTGAGTTGGGTCATTCATGGATGTTTTGGATGATTACTTGAGAGTGTACTGAGGTATTGCTTTTTTGCTTATCGGCTTATATGCTAAGGTATGCGATATTTTTATCTCCATGTTTAGCACATAAACTGCTGCATTATTTGTCAATGAGGTCTTTAGTCATCTTTTGGCATGTGTGTTCAATTCCATGTGTGGGATCATGATAGAATTGAACAAATGCGATATGCCCCTATTTAAGACTTCAGTAACAAGAAATTGGTACGCATGTGTATGCTTGAGCTATTAATCGTTGTAGGCGGTTGACCAAGAAAAGTGAGTTCAATCGCAATGCATTATGAGATTGACACAAGCGTGTGAATTTTGAACTAGAACTGGAAGATGTCTATAGAATTTTGGTATCGTGTGATTGAGCTAGACTTTTGGTCTTGATTAGTTTCATGCTTTAGTATTTTTGAGCCATGCATTCAAGCACAGAATTAATTGGAATCAGCTTGATTGCTTGATGTCCTTGATTAATATATGCACGAATGTTTATGTTATTATGGGCTTATGCGAGCACATAAGCAGTGGCATGAAAATTTGATTCAATCATATTATCTAATGGTTTCAAGCATAATAATGTTAAATTTATGGTTTTGCCCTTGCGTGCAATTTGATGAAGAAATGAGGTCTGGCTCTGATTATGCCTTTTAGAAGATTCGGATTATTCGATGTTGTTGATTCCATTCCTAGAATTGCCGGTATCTTCTTTTTGCCTCTCTCAATTCCAGTTTATGCACTTTTGATACCTTGATACTCGATTCACTCGCATTTACTGAATTTTTAGAGAATGTTCTTGTCACGACCTATTTTTCGGGTGCACCACCTAAAACTAGGTTAATGGATTGCTAAGCTTTTACACTTAGCTCGGGCTCTCCCAAGCCCATACCAAATCGCGACTTAAGTCTAAATTTTTAAACATGCAAGAGGTTATTATCTAGGAGTCGCCACTAATCAGTTTAGAGTAGGTCGATTAGACACCTAAGTAAAATAAAGGGAGATTTATTTTACTCCTACGAATCAGAGACCAAAGGTACGAGGACTTGGTTACATTAGAATTTTCTAATTGCCCTTTCGATACCATTTCTTTTAATTTTCAAAATATATTTTTGCAGGCAGTTCGGATTAATTTTAAACCTACTTCCTAACATGTGAGGTGATCATACGGGTGCACAAACCACCAATTCAACATCCAAGAAAGCAATGAAATAATAAAAAATGCGGGGACTTACCTTATAGTAACAAAAACATCTGCATTGTTAGATTAAAAATTCACATCAACCTTAGATATGATTTCTAATTAACACGTAATTTCTTTTATTTGTTTTCACTTAATTAATGCAATATGCAACACAATATTAACTAAATGACCTAATTCTAATGACATGCAATTTCTAGTTAAATGAATCTAGTAATGATCACTAAATGGCATGCATTTCATAATGCAATGACATTTTTATTTTTTATTATTTTTTAAACGCAATCTATCCTAGGGATTAAAACTAATTTATCCTAAGTCATTTTTGTATTTTTTTAATGAAAATTCGGAATAAAAAAATAAAAATTATTTAACTAGATTAAGATTCTATTTAATTTGCATTAGGAATTTAATAAAGCTAAATCTTAATTTAAACTAAAATATTATCTTAATACAAATAATCTTAAAATGCAATCTATTCAAGAAAATACCTAGACTTATAATGAATTAAGAAGAGTATTATCTAAAACTAAATTAAGTGCAATTTAACCATAATATGCAATGACATGCATAATATGCCCTAATTCTACATGACAAGTGTATGATGATTTTTTTTTTATTAATTTTCAAATTTTATAATTGCCAAATAATTAAACATGCAACTCAATTTGAAATCTAGCAACCTAAATTGATTGATTTGATTTTTATATATTTAATTTTAATTTTAATTTTTTTTTTTTAATTTCGAAATAATAAAACTCCTATCCTAAACATGCAAGATAACCCTAAATTATGCAATATTCTAATTCAAACATATTTCAAAATCAACGAAGCAATCAAGACAAGCCAATCCAGAGATATCATGCAATCAAGGAATAATCTTTCGCTAGTAAAATTAATAAGTTGATCTTAAGCCTTAAAGATCAAAGTATCAATTTTATTCCCGCTTAATTAATTATTTCATCTAAAGCCTTATAGATGAAATAAAAAATTTAGGTGCGATTTGCGAACCAGGGTGGCAATGTCACAATTTCTAATTATGCATAGGGAAACATTTAAGCTAAAGGAAAACAAGAAATGAATAAAATATAGATAAAATAAATCTGCATAATAAAATAATGTAAATCTACCTAATTTGATCTTAAAAAAAAAAAAAAAAAGTATTTGCAGCCGTGGGGTTCGACCAGGGTGGCTCGGATCGATGGTGAGGGCGTCGCGGTCGGAGACGGGCGGCGAAGACACGGGCTCCGGTGACGTCGAGTCACGGTAGGGACAACGGTGCAGCGGCTCCTTAGCGTCGGGCAGAGGCGAGTAGGGGCGGTGTACGGCGGGGAAGGCGCGGCGTCGGGTTGTCGCGGTGAGCTTCACGGGGGAGGCCGGCGAAGCGGCAGTGGCGGAGGCGCGGTAGTGGCTGGCGTCGGAACTCCGGCGTCGGGTGGGCGGAGCGGGTTGCGATGGCCGGTGTGGGCTCTCGGGCTGCTGCGGCGTCACGGGGTCGTCGGGTGATGTGCGCGAGTTGCTGCGGAGCTCGGAGATCGACGGGCAGCGTCGCGGGTGCTGGGTGCTGCAGTGGCGCGGCGTCGGCGAGGACTCCGGCGAAGCGGGGCGAGGGTGTTCGCGGCTGTGAGGCGCGGCAGCAGAGGCTGCTACGGCGTTGGGTGAATTGCGGACGCCGAGCGTTGGTGCGGCGACGGCGGGGGACAGCGGCGCGGTCGTCGGGTGAGTGGTGCTGGGTAATCGGCGGCGACGAGCAAGCTGCGTTGGTGCTCGCGGGTGATGGCGTGCTGCGCAGGTAGTCACGGACGGAGGCCGGCGGTGGGGAGAACACCCGCACGAAGAAGAACAATGTTCTTCTCTCTTTTTTTATTTATTTCTTTCTCTCTCTCCTCACGTCTCCTTCACGTCCTCTCTGTACCTCTTCCTGACTTTTCCCTTTTCTCCCTCACGTCCTCTATGACTTTTCCCTTTTCTTGTTAGAGAAAGAAAAGAGAAGTGGCTTCCCCTTTAACCAAGACGGACGAAGGATTTTTCCTCGCACGAATTTTTCTCTCGAATTTTTTTTCGAATTCCCTCCTACTCGAAAATTTTTGGTCTCCTTTTATAGTGATCACGACCACTCTTTTTTTACGGCAATTTTCAAGCTTCCTTTTTCCTTTGCCTTAATTCATGTAAATTGGAGCAAAATCTTGCAATCAATTTGATTTTTCCTTGGATATTTCGATTCCTTCCCTTTTATCAAACTCCTTACTTTTTATTTATCTGATTTCTTTGATTGAAAATTTGCTTCCATGTTTACTATGAATTAAATATTCACTGGAGCAAGAATGGTTAATCAGAATTTCCACATTCCATTCATAACCAATCGAATCAATTTTCCCCTTTTTTTATTTTTTCTTTTCAAAATACGATTTTATTTTTCCAAAATTAGGTGTCAACAGCTTACATGCATGGAATGATATGTAGTGCTCTATTTATGGAGGCAATCTAGAGATACTGAATGGGTTTTTTTGGGTGTCCCTTGTTTGGTTCTAATGTGTTCTATTTGCTGTCCTTGCCCCTCATAGATTTGATTCTAAGGAATAGCATAAATGAGCCAAGAGAGTAGAATTGCATTGGTTTTCTATTTTGATGTATGTATTTCATTGAGCATGAAATTTGACAATGCATAGTTTTGATTGGATGCCTCATGAAATATTCTTGTGGTGGGGGTATTGAAGGGGACTTGAAGTCATTGAGACTAAGAAGTATTTAGCTTTCATTTTCAAAATGAAATATTTAGGAGAAGCAAATACTATCTTAAGTATTAAAATTAAAAAATAGTGGGGGTTATTCTTTGAGCTAAGGTGATTACATGGAGAAGATGTTGCATAGATTTAAACATCTTGTTTTCAAATATATGAGTACTACATTTGATTCCTGGTGGAGAGTTTTTAATGTGAGTGATATTGGTATTTAATGTATGCGATGCATTATACTAGAACTGATATTACTTTTTATATATGCAAGTTGAGTAGTTATACTAGTAATCCAATTATAGAACATTGAAAGGCTATTATTAGAATTTTTTGGTTATTTTAAGAGAACCTAAAATTTGTGATTGTTCTATAATAATTATTCGGTTGTATTATAAAGATACACCGATACTAGTTGGATTACAAGTATGGGAGATGAAACTTTTGGATGGAATTTCACATTATGTGAATGTGTTATTTCTTGCGCGAGCAAGAAACAAATGTGCATGATTCACTCAACTATGAAACTTGAATCGTTGCTTTAGCACAATTTGAGAAAGAGGCTAAATGGACTATGAATTTGTTGTTAAATATCGAATTATGACCTAGTCCTATGCCTCCTATTTCTATCTATTGTGATAGTCAAGCTACTTTGGCAAGAGCCTATAGTAGCACCTATAATGGTAAGTCTAGACACATTAGTCTAAGACATGAATATGTGAGACAATTAATTAAAGATGGTACTATAACAATTGTCTATGTGAGGTCAAGTAAAAATCTTGCCGATCCTTTGACGAAAGCTTTACCAAGACATATGGTATTAACGACCTCATAAGAAACGGGGCTGAAACCCTTTAATTAAAATCACCAATAATGGTAACGCGACCTTTTTCTAGAACATCACTAGTTACAGGGTTTAATGGGTAAGAACAAGTTATTGAATGTGATTGTTTGATACTGACGTAGCCCTAATATGAGAAGTCAGTATCGTCTGTTACGTTTTGCAGGCTGAATTGAATTCTTAATGAAGTATGATAGAAGTTTGTAGTGTGTTGATAGTAACAGAAACACATGGTAGATACTTCACCTATATGAGCTTAGAAGTGGTGCCGCTTCTTACGAAAGTTAGGGTTGCTTTCTAGAGAGCTCATGAAACAGGATCAAGCACAAGGCCATAATAGTGCGGAGTAATATAGAACTTCTCGTTGAAACAAGAGGTTAGTGTATGTGTGGTATGTCCAGTTCTATTATATAAAAGTACAAGTTTAAAGCCGAGTTACTTGTCACTTTGATAGAGCTTTGAGATGCTTGCACTAAGTAAAGGTTTAACTCTAAAGAGACCTTTATGTATGTATGTTAATATCACATAAATTTTGGCTGTATACTAACGTTTAATTTTTTGTTTTTGTTTTATAAACAAAAGTGGGGGATTGTTGGTAATTTGTTTATAAAACAAATGAAGAGGTGCCTTGTCCCACATTGAAAAAAATGTGAGTGCGCACGTTGACAAGATTTAGCAATAACCGACAATCATTAATTTTATTTATTGAAAATTCAGATTTATTTATATAAAATATTAACTACAAAATCTTGTTGAAACAATGCGATTGTTCACAAAAAGTTATGATTATTTTTATTTATTATTTATTTAATTCGAATTTTTATGTCTTTTTAACGTAACCTTTGAGACGTACTTTTTCACGAAATGTTGTCTTTGTTCCTTTTTTTTTTGCAACTTTTTGAAGAGTTTCCTCTATTCGAAAGAATAAAAATAAATACGTTTGTTTAGAGATCAAACATAGATCTTTTTCCATTTTTTCATTTTCTTTCGAGAGAAACTACAGCCATTGTTTCTAATTGTTTCTCATGAGAGACCCTGGAGAAATACTAAAATTGCTATCTAGTATTCTCACTTGAGGCTTTGTTGTATCCTGGAGGAAACTTGCCGGTGACCATTAGCAACGTAGTGGGGCAAATAAATCCTTAAAGAAAGTGATATCACACCTCAAAGTCCAACTTGATTACTCGATCCGACTTCATTGTTCAACCCAATTCGAAGCATATTTTCCTAACAGGTGCCGCATCCGCAACCGGTGAGTCTCAGTATTTGATGGAACGTCGTGTGTTTCTATCGCTTCTTGCTTGGCCTTTTGCGGACTTCGTGGGTAGACTACTTATGTAAACTGCGTGTTTGATGTATGAATATCACCCGAAACATAGTTGTTTCGTCTTGTTATTTGAATTTTCCGTGGCATTTGGAATAAGATAAATTGAGATCTAATGCAGTACCGACCATCTCTTTCGCCTTTCTCATTTTATATATATCTCTGTTTCTGTTTGGGAGTTCTCAATTTGTCCACCAATAATTGTGCCTTGTGCTGGGGAGAAACGGGGCAACGATTGAACCTAATCCAATCCGGAATTAACATCTCCCAAAACTAGATCGACCAAAATTGACTTAATCCTAATAACAACCAACCGATATAATCTTTTAATAGGTAAATATAACACAGAAATGATAAAAAGACAAAAGTAACAATAATACAAAAAATTTATTTGGAAACCCAATGCAAGAAAAATTAGTTCAATTGATATATTGATGGGTTTGGCTCGGGCCTTTGCCTTCCATATAAAGAATTAGTTCAAATTTGTCTTGGTCTTTGCTGATTACAAATACCAATTGAATATACACAATTACCGAGCAAAACCTTTTTCATGGAATGTTTTATCATCACGTGAGTATTGAAAGGTGAAAAACCGAGATTGATTCCACAACCGTGATGGGTTTGTATAGTCATGGGTAAATTGAGTTGTTATGACTCAAATAAAATATTCTATAGCAAGTATTTGGACACCAGGCCTAAAAGATAGGCTCAAACGTAAAGAAGAGAATGGCCCAAACTAAACCATGTCAATACACTTAACTCACAAGATTGATCGATGGAACACGCGATGAGTTTATCGATCCTAAGTTTTCAATGGATAGAATTCAAGTGAAGAATGAAACAGCAGTGACAATTGATTGACTCAAAGCACGCACACAAGTTAAAGATTGTGTCAAGGAGTATCCATCGCCCAAGATTAATCGTCACTAAGGAATCGGCAGCAATGACAAATGATCCCTTGATTAATGCGCAAGCCTAAACGATTAGAAATTTCTACGGAGAAATACCATAAGGCATAACCGGATCGTCCATATAAAGACATAAAAAGCATAAACGATAGATGATCACAAAATCACAACAACATGTCATAAAAATAACAATCATCAACAATCTAAATATCTTTGGAGGTGGAACCTTTTGACTTCTAAAAATATGAATATGAGAAGATCATTCGTAGCGGATCAAATTAGATTAGGTTCCGCTTGAGTTTGAATTTGAATTTCGAATTAGATTGGGTTTCTTGAGTCCGATATTCATCTTTGTCTATAAAAGCATTCTGGTCATATTTCGTTGGTTTTTACTTTCTTTACGCACTTCAGTCATCTTCATTAGCTGTTCATGTTCAGTCTCAATCATCGAGAAAGCACGGCCTTCAAAAATGAAAGCCCGATGTTCCGATTCAATAACTTTTCTTGCAATTTCCTCGTTATTTTCAATCTATTATTTGTACATAATTTAATTCAAAATTTGCAATGTCCTTGAGACTTCAAAGCACATCGTAATTCATTCGCTTTTGATTTAATGGATCATTAATCACCCTCCATTGAAATTTATTTACTATTCGAAATCACTGAGTATTTGGTTATCCCAATCTTGAAAAAATTCGCGTAAGAGGGTGCGACCCTTATAATAACTCTAAGAAGCGTACTGTGTTGGTCGCCCCCCCCCCACCTTTGTTATCCATAACCAAGAACAAATCCCGCAGCTTTAAGGTTTCTTCTAATAAGCATATGGACTTCTTCATATTCGTATTATTTTAGACATCTCTACGATTAATTTTCAATCTCAAACACAATACTTTAAAATAGATTCAATGCTATGTGGATGGTTAAGTGGTGTTATCATTATATGGTCCAACAAAATATATACTATATAAAATAATTAGTCAAGATGATTATCAAGTGAATTCATAAATATCTTCCTTTCCAAAACTGAATTAAGTTTGTCATCTCTCTACCATTTAACCATCTTTCCCAAATTCATTTTCATATTTATCACTTTATACACAAATTTAATTCGTTTCCTTTTTTTTTAAAACCAAATATGTGTGCAATTTTTGCTAGTATTTAGAAAAGAAGAATTTACTTCTCTCAATAGTTCGTCAGATATATAACGAAATGAGATTTCGACGAGCTTGAACAAGAGCTTTAAGCAATTAAAGTTTATATATTTATATAGTAACAGGCTAATCAAATGCCACTCAGAATTTTTAACCTCTATTATATGCTATGGCCTTTATTTTCCTCTTTTTTTTCTTATAAACATTTTCCTGTTTTTCCCAGCAATTTTATAGTCCACAAATCTGGACCAAGATTAAGGACATCTCAGTTTGATCTCCTTATCCAAGTTGGGACCCACGGTCACATGTCCTTCCATTGGTGAATCGACGGCTCGCGAGCTTCCATGTCAGACGTTTATTTAAGTCCAGCAGAAATCAATCCAATGACCAATATGACCATGTCATAATATTTTTCAATGGCTCGCGTATCAAGAAAATCATTCAATTCTCAAGTTGTGCTACTTATGATTTTTTAATGTGATCCTCGAACTGATAATTTAAGCAATCACGTTCTTAAACTTGCTAGATTTTTGTAATCCACATCATGTTCCAACTCCAGCAAATCGAAGCCAATGCTGCGGGCATAAATTCGATGTGAAAATAATCGATAGTACTAAAAATCGAAAGGCCACTAAGAGCTTGTTTAAAAACCTTTTCCGACTATTGTGTATGCAGTTTGGTCGACAAAAATTGATTGTCCACGGTGACACCAACTTTTTTCTTTCGCATACTACGATTTTTAATAGAAACTAATGGACACATCAAGTTAAGATTTGCTGGAATCGCGCGACCAAAAGACTTAGGGAGAAGTGCCAAAAAAGTCATAAACTTTTTGTTTTTTTGCCGATTTAGTCCTAAGCCTTTTTTTAGTGCCGATTTAATTCTAAACATTTTTATATTGTGCCAATTCAGTCATTTCCAGCCAATTTTAGTCAGATTTTGCTAACCGGACGCCGGCCGGGCGCGTGAACAACTTTTAATAATATTTTAATATTTTTTATATTTTATATTTTTTCTGTTTTTCTTTTTTTCTTCCTCCGGCTGATCGCCGGAGCTTGGCGAACGGCCACCTTACCGGTGGCCGCCGGGGCAGCCTCGCGCGGGGTGGCGAGGCTCACCCTCGCCGGATCTCGGCGAGGGTTGAGCCTCGCCCATGGCGACGAGAGGCCGCCCTCGAGGCTTGGGCGCGAGGCTCGCCCTCACCGGATCTAGCGAGGGTCGAGCCTCGCCCATGGCTGGCGAGGGCGAGGGTGAGGAGGCAGCCTTGCTACAGTCGCGCTGTCCCTTGCTTGTGTGCTTGTTCGCACGTCTTCGCCTCTCACGCTTGTCACCCGTGCCCTGCTCGCCATCCGCCGAAGCTAATCCAGCCACCTGCCGTCGCCGTCGAGCTGGCCTCGCGTCGAGCTAGCAGGGCTCACCCTCGTCGCCTCTAGCCGAGTCATCGGAGCTCGCGCGGTTGGAGGAAAAAAAAAGAAAAGGAAATACAGAAAAATAAAAATAAAAAATAAAAAATAAAAAATAAAATATTATTAAAAGTTGTCAATATCAGCGCCGATCAGGCCACATCAGCTAACCGGTGTCCAGTTAGCAAAATCCAACCAAAATTGGCCGAAAAGGACTGTATTGGCACAACGTAAAAATGTTTATGACTAAATCGGCACAAAAAAAAGTTTATGACTAAATCGGCACAAAAACAAAAGATTTATGACTTTTTTGGCACTTTTCCGAAAAGACTTAATTAGGAAACATTTCACGCATATGGGGATTCAATTGCGAAAATTATGAATGTGAGGGCCAAATTGCAGAATCAGTGTGCATTCAGGGACTGGTTGTGCAAATTTTCTGATAGGTAGGGGGAATGCGGTAGAAAACATGCAGCGAAACCATAAGTTCAAGGAGGACCGGAGAGATAGAGAGAGAGAGATGGCCGCTCTTTTCACCATCCCCTCGTCTTCTTCTCTTGTTGCCACGACCAGAGCTTCGAAGATCTTCCATGGAGGCCGCCACCATCACCAGTTCCTCATCCTCCACAGTCCCAACCAACCCTGCAGAAAGCCCCTCTCTCTCAGGGTCCGAGCTGCCAAGCTTTCCTCTGGGGTATCATCATCATCATCTCTCTCTCTCTCTCTCTCTCTCTCTCTCTCTCTCTCTCTCCAGAATTTCAGCTCATTTTGGATTGCTGGAAGCGCAGGTGGAAGTGCCGAAAGCAGGGCCTAAGTTCCAGGCTCCCTTTCTTGGATTCACAAGAACTGCCGAGATTGGCCTCATCGGGACTTTCATTGTTGAACTGGTCAGCCTTTTTTCTGTTAGCATAATTTCACGCTCCTTTTCTTTCAAGGACGTTCTAGTGTTGTGGTTACTAAATTTAGTAATGCTAGATACAAAGAAGAGAGCATATTAAATTGATTTATAAAATCCCATTTCGTTAACAGTGCCCTTAAGACATTTTAAGAATGTTTAATTAGGAATATTTCAATTTTTATGATAGTGGTTATACATAATATGAGTTGGCAAGTCTTTTGAGAGCACTCTCATCAAATAATCTCACAAATTATAATCAAATTTTAGTTAACGAAGCCATCCAAATACCCGGTAAGATTCTGTGGTTTTACTTCGGGTGTCAATTAATATTAGGTCTTAATCTCTATGGCATTATTCTAGTAAAACCTGGCATCACTTTTTGCACACTTGATGATGGTTTTGTCTTGATTTTGGTCAGATAATAAACAAAGGGATTCTTGAGGTGATTGGAGTGGAGGTGGGCAAGGGCCTCGATCTTCCCCTCTGAGAAATTTCAGCTCCCCTCGTCGAATTGGAAATCTTCCTCTTCAGAGAAGTAAATACAACGACTTCAAGTCGGTGACAACTCTCTTGGCTCTACTCTTGCTGCATAAAGAGTAACCTTGTGCTGCTCCACTGGCTTTTCTTGTTGAATAGCATGCACAATCGACTCCATAGGTTTTTAATTTGCTTGCAAATGACACTAACAACTTCCTCTTTTGACCATCAATAGATAATACAGGAACAACTTAAAAAGAGTATGAATTTGATCCTTCTGAATGAATAGTCAATTCGTATGTCTTCGAAATAGAGGTTGGCAGATGTTGTAGAATTGATTTTTACTATTCACTGCCAGGTCTCGCTTGCTGAACGCCCGATCATATTGACATCACAACAAAAGAAGCATCAGACTTCAAACCTAGAGTAAACCGAAATTGAAATTCCTTGCCTATAGCTAGAAAGGGCTTAAAAAGCTATAAGATGTATGAACAAATTGCACATAAGCAGTACAACTAAAAGGGACTAAATTTGAAACATGACGATGCTTCATAGATACGAAGCAGCTAAGCTCCCTGGTGTTCACAATTAGCTCATCAGAAGAAAGGTAGAGATCACTCTGAACAGACGAGATTTGCAAACTCTAGCAATAATTTAATTTCCGAACCCAACGTGGTATGACAAACTCAAGTCATATTACTTCACTCTATTTGAAAAAGTTACATGGGATCAATAAGTTGACAATCACTTTTCCTAGGCTGAGATGCCTCATGATACGCTGTTACATTACCAAGAAGCTCAAACTTCTACCGGGTAACAAGAACACAGCTTACAGAACCCAATAGATATGAGAATCTACAATTGGCACTTGAGAAGAGGACTCGGAACAATCGAGCGCCTCAAATAGTGACATGCGAAGATTCCACCAGGCAGACTCTGCCCAGATCTTCAGTTTCTTTCCCTCGCCCTTTCTATTCTCCTGAATGCAGAGGATCTCTGCATGCACAACTACATTAAGGCATGTAGCTTGTCAATGGACAAAGCCTGTTTAGAACTGTATGCGAGCATATTTACAAAAGGTCATAATGCATGTGTGACCACCAGGATACAAAGTATCTATACAGGAATGACAGATATGTTCTAGCAAACCATGAGACAAATGTAAAGTTAGACTGCTATAGCAAGAGAAACATGTGGACCTTCTCGTTTTCCTCCATGAAAATCTGATTAAATCTTTTTGTTGGAAGCTATCCTCATAATTCTAGCAAATTAATTTTATAATAACCATCTAGGCAAACTAGAGACATTATCTGACATGACTAAAATACATAATTCTTGAACAACTACTTCTTTCATCCACACCATAAATATAAGATAGCAACCCCTTACAGAGGTATGACCTAATACTCCTAACCACTTTGTTTTCTTCCTCATTTCAGATATATTTAACCTAATAATCCATTGATCCTCCAAAGGGAAAACCCAGGAGGACTTTCTCTTGACAAAACTATCGAAGAAGGTCGTTGTCATCAAAGCCTGACCGATAAAATCATGTATAACAATGGGAGCTGCCTATCGGAACGGATATGGCTAACAAAAATAAGCTATAAATTGATGGTCAGCCTAGCATGGCCAGGAAGCATGGAGGCTTCTATAAGTAAATTATAGAGGTCTGACAAATCTCGTGTAGTCTCTGACAAATCTCGTGAAGTCTAATGAGTTTTGGATTCCTAGAAGTGAACAAGCGTTTGATATTGCTGGAGTTTTTCTATTTTACTAGTAACTCACTTCAGGTAATCATATCAGATAACGGAGGTTCGGTTCACCAGGATTCCCGCAAAAAGATCCATTTTCCATTTCTAAGTCAAAATTGGCAAGGAATTCTCTTAAGTGACAAAATATTAGGTGTTAAATTATATCTCGAATTTGAGCTCATTTATAAAATCCAACCTGGATGGACGATGAAAATAAGGGCGGTTGATTTGGCATTATCCAATTTATCTGGTATGATGGTAATTTCATAAATATCTAAGTTACACCAAGAATTGGACCTCTTGGCAAAACCGTACAGTGAAGATGAAAGCCACGGTTGAATTTTCCGTGGGGCCCAAGTCAAAGTTGTTGACTCCTGGGCGTACATGTACAAGGCGTGGTTTTTCTTTAGCGAGAGGAAGCACCGCACAAGCCAAGAAGCCGCACACGGTGAGAAGCAAGGCGTCCTACGAAGGACAAAAGAAAGGACGCAATTCTTGTTTCCCGCACGCAAGCGTTTTGCTTGAGCTTGTACGGAGATTTTATTGTCATGCCCGAACCCCGAGTGTGTGCCCATCCCTCTCTGGTGGATAATATTTTGCGACTTCTCAAGACGAGTCACCGACTCTTTCTTTTTATTGTACATGCGAAAGCGAAAATAAATCCCCTAACAGTAATCATCTCGGGATAGAAAAATAGGACAAAAAATTCACAAAACGAAACATGCTTTTATAAATACAAAGTCATCTACAAGGTCTATGACCTAAAGACTACAAAGACTGGTTTTCCAAAAAGAAGCGGTCCTAACTGACCCACACTTCAGATTACTTCCTCTCGGCTCTAGGTCCTCCACTATACCACCTTCTAAAGATCTGAAAATGGTTATACAATAACCAGTGAGATAATATCTCAGCAAGTTCATGCTCTAAACCCCGATTAGGAGGAAAATATGCCAAGAAGCGTCCTCACTACATAATCACACAATCAAGGAGACTTATTTCATCTCAGATCCACCCTGCAGGTTAGTACAGTTTATATCTCAAACAGCATGAAAGCATGAGCAACCATTGGGCTCAATTAATTGGAATGCCATATTGAAATTCTCAAGTAAGCAGAAGAGTCCTGATTATAGGGCCAAATTGTTATGACACGTCTCATACTATGCCACACAATTTTGTCCTATAATCCGGCGCATTCAACTCAATTAAACATGCGTTCCTAGTTTTGATGTCGGTATATAGCTCGGCCTACTCTCTGTTCGGCAGTCTTTTGGCATTGCCAGGCTTCATCTCACCTCATTGTGCACGTCACGTCTCTTTTAGACAACTTTCCTGATGGAGCATAGGGTCCGGAATCTACTGCGACCGGTTTCCCGTTGTTTAGGGGTATCCCAAATAGGGATAACGTCTAATTTAATAGCCCGGGATGATTTCTCTTAACCATCACACAACCACTCAAACATGGCCTAGGGCACCGTGCATTGCACTCAAATGCTTCAATTAAAATGGTGAACCTGGCTTTTTTCTTCGTATTAGAAATACATTGTAAATTAATCGTGTGTGGGTATACGGTCAACTTGACCCAGAAAAATTAATATCTTTCCAATTTAAAATGCCACTATTTTACATAATACTAAAAACTATTTTTGGTATCAAAATCCGATACCCAGGATTTTCTAAATAAATAATGGAAATTCAAAATTTTTGGAATTAAATATCAAAAATCCAATCGAGAATTCAATTGGCATAATTTAAGACTCAATTGTAGAAATTAACCACACCATTGCAATCAGCACGAAATTCCGGTCACCGACTATCCTGGCCTAATTTCCGGAAAAACAATTAATAACTAATTAATTTCTAAAATTAATTAAATAATTCAATTTAATTTCTAAAAATATTATCTTAGGCTAAAATCACTAAATTAAATACCGATATGGACTCGAAAAATTCCCGAACCCTTATAGATAAATAATATAATTTATCTAGGCCTCACTTAATCTAATCTAACCACCTAACAGGCATAATTGCATAATTAAATCACTAATTTATTCTAACATACCACCTAATTCCTAATTAAATTAAACTAAACACCCCTTAAACGTCATTAGCCTACTAAGAAGAGTTTAGTGCATAAACTCATCGATTTATTGCGGAAATCGGTTCACCATGACGACAGCGCGACGGCGGCCGAAATACGAATTTTCGGTTGCGTCGACTGACACTGGGACCGGGCCTAAACTTGGCCCAACAAATCTCAGCCAAAACTCACAGGTTTATTGTGGAAACCCATTCACCGCAACGATGGCGCGATGGTATCCGAAATCCGAATTTTGAATGGTGTCAATGGACACTCGGACCGGGCCTAAACTTGGCTCAACAAATCTTGTTATTGCGTTGGACTAGGCTTGTTTCGCGGGCTTGGGCTTGACTGCGCGGGCCTCAAGTGAGCTGGAATTGGGCCGAGGATGGGCTTTAAATCTGGGCTGGGCTGCCGCGAAACTTTCTGGACTGAAATTCACTGGCTGAGATTGAAAGCTTCGTGGGCTTCGAATGGCCCGATTGCTGGGCTGAATTGCTGGAGAAGATCACGCGGAATGGAGCAGCTTCGGGCTTCGCTGGAAACGTGGACAGCTCGAAGAAGCTGAGCCGAACAAGAAGCAGCTGCTGGCGGTGGACGACGCTGCTGGCGTTGGCCACTTGCGGTCAACCAAATGAAGTCTCGTTGAAGATTGGACTCGCGGTGATGGTGCAGATGGAGGATGAAGCGGATGGTGCTGATGATGGTTCGTAATGGAGTGCAGAAGGAAATTGGCCGAGAGATTGAGGGGTTTGGTGGAGATGGGGATGATGCGGATGATGGGGATGATGGAGCACAACAAAAGGAAATGATGGACAGCACAAACGAAAGAAAATGATGGGTAGGAATCGAAGAAAAATAAAATGAAAATGGAGAAGCAGGGGTCCTCGGTGGAGTGCAAGATCGCACGAAAGAGAGGGAGACAGCCGAGGCGTGCGTAGCAAGGAGAAAGGGAAAGGATAAGTGAGAGAGGGGGCCAAAAGTCAAGATAAAAATATCCTAAGTCTTAATTGCTTGGCCCCCCTATGCTTCATATATATCTCTAATGTTTTCCATAATTATTTTTTGCTCAATTAATCACAAATAACCCACTTTTGATGCCAAAGATGCAGCCTCCTTTCATAGCTCCGAATTTCACCAATTTAATTTCAATTTATTCACTCAATTTCCCCAATTGAGGTCTAATTTCGATGAAGAAAAATTCCATATAATTTTCTGTAACTCCCCGACAATCAAAGGCTCGGCTTGGAAGTCCAAATTTCTTTCAACTTAGCCCATCCGAATTTTCGTTAATTTTCCGCAACGTCTGAATTGATTTTCCGTAAAAATCTTGGAATCTCTGAAAATTTTTCGAAGGATGAGTCGATGTTCCTAAAATAGATCGTGACATGACAAAATCCCAATTTCTGAAATTGAGTTCAAATTCATGGTTAATTTCAATTTGACGTGCTTTTAGCGTAACCTAGTCTATTTGATAACTTTTGGTGTAATTGACCCGTGATCGATTTATCTCGAGTCACAATATACATCTTCGACACATTGGCAACTCTCAGTTGTTGTGAAAATCTCAAGGTTTCAATTACGGGCACCGGGTACCAAAACAATAGAAAAATTAGTCTAGTGCCGATCGACGAGTATTTTGCAATCGGGTGGAATCACCCATGCTCTGATCACATATCTCAGTCAAATCGACCTATCTCCGATCTCTGATCGATTTCTGATAGTGTCGTAATGACCCTTACAGACTAACACAGTTGAACAGTCAATTCCTGGTCGAATTATCAAGTCCATTGCATTTAGATTCATTCATTGTTTCCCCAGATAGTCTAATTATCTCGTGAGTGATCAACTCAGAGAATAGCACTATCGGCGTGTCGACAAAAGGGCTGATTTATTTAATCAAACACGAAATCTGAGAATTCAGGCTGTCACATTTATGCTATAAGTTCACATCTAAAATAAATTATTTATTTGTAAATATTTTAAATTTGGGCTTAAATCTAGATTTTGGAAAGCATTCGAAAATGTTAGTGATTGTAACTCGATTCCCGATTATATTACATTATTTACTATTGGTTCTTCTCGTGAATATAGATACCATCGGACCAAATCATGTAAATCTCTGATGTCCTTATTATTCAAGTTTTATTTCTTTAATATTTTTGCATTGACTTAATTTGTAAAATCCTAGTGTTTCCACGTAATTATTTTCACAATATTAGGTGACACAGTTTTGCTAAGTCGACAGATAACCACTTCATTCAGCCATGACATGTGTTCATGAGTCCCACCCCTCATAATTTTTTTTTAAAATCTCTCTCCTCTCTCTGGCCCTCTCTCTCTCCCCGTTACATCTCTATTTACTATCTTCACTCTTCACCTTTTATCCACTCCCCTCTCTCTCTCTCTCTCTCTCTCTCTCTACAACTGCAACTTCAAAGCTTAAACTCCATGGAAGCAAGCTTCACTATGAAGCCAGAGACACTCGTCCTTGCACAATGCGCTTCCCAATCCTAGTGTCTTGAGAGCAAGATGTCCTAGAGTTCCCACTACATGGGGGGTCTGTGGATGGTGTCATGATTGTGTAGTCCTAAAATCACATTACTTTCCATTATGTTTTGAATCTAGCAAGATGTTACCAACTTTGATATCCCTTTATTATAAACAATAAAGCGAAATAGAAAATTGCAAAATTTTATGTATATTATGATGTATGTAGTAAAGAGTACATCAATCTATAAATAGGTTTTATGATATGACTATCTAATATAATGTATCAATCAAGATACACACACAATCAAAGGGAGACATATATGTAATCTTGATGGATATAAAGAATCAATAAAATTTATCAAAGTATCTCTAACATTGACAATTACTCTAGAAAAATCCCTAATTGTCTCTAAACTCAATATGACTAAGTCAACTTAACTTTGAAATCAAGTGAAACAATGTCCGATTGAGACTTGGCAAATGAAGTTATGTTTGATGATTGTTCCTAGCAAAACTCTCAAATCTAGTTGGTCTTTAGGTAGCTAGACTGGTGGTGGTGTTGGCTTTTTGAAACAACAAGCATAAGTTTGAGAATTAGAGGGGCAAGCGGTCAATGCGGCGGGCCTTGGACAGGTAACTAAGCGACTTAGCATACATAGGAAAATAATTATTGAGCGACGCAGCCTTTGTAGCTAGCCTTGAAAAAAAAAGCCACCTTTGTGAAAAAAGCTCGATTGAGCAATGCACGGTGTAATTAACGTCAAAACACTACTATTGTGAAATGAACTCGATTAAGTGCTTCCTCAAAGAAGACTTGTGCTCACAAAGCCAACAATGTTGAGAGGTGATGATGCATCTATTTGGATGTGCCTATATCTTAATTGATATACAAGGTCACCCTTTGATTGTGCATATATCTTAATTGACATGCTATCTTAGATAATCATATTATAAAACCTATAAATAGGCTCATCTACTCTTTGAACCACTTCTTGCTACCTTGATGGAGATGATAAAGGCTAGTGGCAGTACCATTAATCACTCTAAATCTTTGGCTCCAAGTGATGTTGGCCTTCAATTCGTTATACTAGCTCCCGTTTAGGCTTCCATTGGGCATGTAGTCATATCCCAACAGCCACTCACCTTTTGATGTAGCAATAGCAAAGGAGCACCACGATGTTCTCGTGACAAAGATAGCCAGTACTCATGTGACATCCTGAAATTCGACCCCGTCTCGAATATATAAAATGATTGTTTCGTCGACGCGCTTATGGTCATTTTACTTGGAGCTAGCCCCTCACGAGTTAACTAATCTATTAGGTGAGACCGTTAAGGGATATAAACGTGACAAACTAGAGAATTCAATAAAAAATTGACCACTCGACCATAATAATTGACAAGGGTCAATACAACATCATTATAATCGAATTGTGATCGGATATAAGACAATTCGATGGAATTACATAGTCAAATTGTGGGTGGTTCCACACGATTGCGATATTCACATTAAACGATAGTAAACTGATTTTCTATTGATATTATACTCAGGACACGTAATTGAAGCCTCGTGATTTTTTATGACAACCGAATGTCATCTACGAGTCGGAGATGCACAAACGTAGATTGAAAATTATCGACCACAGGTCGAATGCGCTAAGATCCCTAAAAGCTACCCAATAGATTATGTCGTACTAAAATCACGTTCGGTCGATTTTAACCACGGAATTGAATTAGGTTTCGAGAATCGGACGTTCGAGTGTGTCACGATTCATTTATATGACGTCGTCTCATCTTTCGGGGAAATTTCATTGCGGAAAAATTGATTTCAAACAAAAGAAATTAAGGAAATTCGGATTTGCTGTTTAAATGGTTTGTTTGGCTGCCCAAAAGGCTTTGTTTATGAGGAAATGAAGGAAAAATGGCTATTGGATGGCCACTTGACTTGTTGGGCTGAAGACTTTGGAGGCACAAGTGATGATGGGTTAGATATTTTGCAAGGCTTTCTGTTGGCCCTCCTCTTGACTTTCTTTCCTTCCTTGTTCTCTCTCCAATTCCCTCTCCCCTTATGCATTCAAACCCCCACCTGCAGAACAACCTCAGCTTCTCCTTATTTCATTTTTCTTTGTGCCGCAAGCCTCCAGCGACTTCAACATCACCATTCCAGCAGTCCACCAACCGCTAGAACACCAATGTCTAGCCCTTATCGCCCGTCTCGGTCAGCTAGCTCCGTCCAATGCCCAACTCACCCTCGCGGCCAAAGCCCGTCAACCTTGTCACCCTTACCTTATAGCCACCAACTCAGCCACCGTCCAACCAAGACTAGTAATCATAGACACGAACCAAGCTCGGCTCTCTTGGCCATGAGCCTTGTAGGGTCGTTTCCATTGCCGTTTGGCCTCTGTTGGCGAAACAGTAGTTTTGGGTTTTCACCGCCATCGCCGTGAACCCGCCGCCGTCTTAATCCAGTGAGTTAACTCCCTAATCCGTGATTAGGTTATTAATTGCGCTTATGGGGTTAGATTAGTGTTAATTAGGATTAGTTAGTTAATCCTAGGTTAGTGTAACTAGCTTAGTTAGGTTGGTTAGTTTAGTTAGGTTAACTTGGTTAGGTGATTAGTTTAGTTAGGTTAGCCTACCTTAGGTTAGATTAGTTAACCATGGTAGTTAACTATGGTTAGATTAATTAATCATGGTTAAGTCAATTAAGTTGGATTTACTTAATTAATCACAATTTATTTAATTAATTGTTATTAGCGTAATTAGTGACGGATTACCCGTTTCGTGAAATTTTACACTCGTTCTTGTGATGAATTTATACATGAATTTGATGGCTTATATGTGCAATTGATTGCTTGGTGGTAGTGATTGATTATTATTGCAAATCTCGATTTTTTTTTTGGGTAAAAGGTAAGAATGCAAATCTCGATTTTATAGGTATTTAAATTAGAAAAATACTAGGTGTCAGTTTTTGACGTCAATTTTTATGTACTATATAAAATCGTGGAGTTTGAAAATGGGAGCATACTACGTTTAATGGTTCAAATTAAGTATGTGACCACGCACGATTATTTTACCGGGGATTTTTAATACGAAGAAAATTTGCCAAGTTCATTATTTGAAAACGAGGTATTTAAACACAAAGCAAGGTGTTCTTGGCCTTGTATGTGCTCGTGTGGTCACTATCATAACTCGTCACCCGACGAGAGTCGTGGGGGGGGGGGAGTGAAGCCTGATTAAGTTCAGATGCCCCACGTCAATGGATGCTAGTCGTGGTGGAGGTCAGGCCGATGCTCCTTTAGGAAATGCCATCTAGGTGTGTTGTGCTAGACATTGCCATGCCGGACAGAGCAGGATGATGCCCGGTTACGCTGGATGACCGCCAACTGTTAAGTTGGCCGTGGCCGATGGATCGTAATAATCGGAACACGCCTAAATGGTTGTGACAGTTATGCCTGATTATGGGGCAAAATTGTGTGGCACGGTATGAGACGTGTCATAACGGTTTTACCTTATAATCGAGACTCATATGAATGTTTGAATGATGAAAATGATGTGTTCTGGTTATTAATTGCGCTTGTGATATTTATAAATGCATATGTGATGCACTAATATGTAGGGATACGCCGAGGCGAGATGAGTTTTGTATGGTGTGTGTTTAGGACTGCCTTCAAGGTGAATTTGTGTCATAATCGGGATTTAGGGTTTTGACTCACTAAGATTTATCTCACCCCGTCGTGGTTAACCCTTTTTCAGGTCCTTAGTATGGAGCACCATCCAGACCGGTTCGGGAATCCGTGGGAAATGGAATCAGAGTTGGCCTTTTTCCCTATTCCCAGGATCACCCAAACCCGCGTGCTAGTGGTGACC
This sequence comes from Eucalyptus decipiens, assembly GCA_014182575.1. NCBI lineage: Eukaryota > Viridiplantae > Streptophyta > Magnoliopsida > Myrtales > Myrtaceae > Eucalyptus > Eucalyptus decipiens. The sequence continues at coordinate 38,315,879 of CM024619.1, forward strand.
ACGATTTGGGTCGATGAGGTCCTCCTTCATTTGGTGCCTCATCACTTCAAGGCATGGTTCATTAATAAGCGTAACGGGGCTTGAGAGGGTCTACATGGTTTTGATGGACCGCCCGTTAGGATAGATGATGGGGAGGTAGGTCACCCCATGGATATCGATATATCAGACGGTGTCGTGGAGGATCCCGAGCTCGAGTCGGAGGGATCAGGGTGTAGGTTGCCTATGGGTTTCTTTTGAGATAGACTTTTGTATTTGAACCTGTAGGGTTAACTTGGTATGTTTATAAAGTATGGTTTGTGAAATATGGTTGCATGCTTTTACTATCCCTATGTTTGATGGTTGGTCGGATGTTTATTTAATTCACTTCTGCATGTGTTTAATTGAAAGATAAAAAGAATGAGTTGGCGACGCGTCCTGGGACATCGTATTTTTAATCGACTGTTGAGGGATGTGCACGTACCCGGGGTTCGAGCGTGACAACTCACGATCTCCACAATGAATTCTCTCATTCCTTGCCTTGATTCACAAGAAATCCTCTTCCCTACAATCTCAATTCTCAAAGTAAGTAATACCCCTCTAATAGAGGTGAGCATCAATCCAAGGTCACCCTGGACTGACCCTGGACTAGCCTAACCCTGCCTATCCTGGTCTAGTTCCCAGGGGGACTAAGCCAATCCTTGATCTTGAAATCCCCGAATCAACACTATGCAAGCTAGTCTTCGATCCTGAGGTTGAACCAACCTTGGCTATAAAATATATATAATATATTATATATATTATATATAATATTATTATTATCTATTCTAAAGAGCAAACCATAACTTAAATAGTGTTACCCTAACTTAAACGGTGTTAAACAGCATTAAACGGCATCAAACAATGTCATTCCTCTAGTACTCTTGTTCTCCTTTCTTTTTTATCCTCTTCAATTTTTAATTTAAAGAAACAACTTTTCACTTGTGAGCAACCTTGCCCAACTCACCACGCAACGCTTGTTGCTCAATGCCCGTGCCACTCCCCGTTGGCTGCTCACTACTCAACACTCACGTCACTTGCCTCTCTTCGCTAGCCTCACTCATTGTCCAATAAATCAAAAAGAAACAAAGCCCTAATTAGAAACCCTCTTCACTCGTAAGCAACGCTTGCTATTTACTACTCGCCTTGCGACTCGCCTTTCTCTCACAACTCGTCCTTATTGATGGATATTTAATTCAAAATAATAGGTTTGTCTTTTTAGGGAATATAAAAAATGAAACAAAAAAATTATCAGTTGATTCTGGATTGACCTTGGAACTGGATCGAACCCATAAAGTCGTTCTATTGGTCCCAAGCTTGATCGAGTTGGTTCTCAATCCCAAAAATTGGGGACCAACATCATGCGAGTTAGTCACAACCCCAACTCCATCTCTAGGGTCACAAGCGACAAGGATTATTTTCGCGACGTCCTAAGCTCATCGCCGTCCCGATTCTTTTTATCTTGTTATCATATACATGCAGAAATATGAATAAAAAATTCCCCAGATAAACAATAGCTGGAAGACTGGGACATACATCAGACAAAACACATTGATTTATATTATAATAATACTTTTTCAAGCCATTTTCTCTATGGGCCCTCTTTTCTTTTTGCATCACACTATCTGTTTTCCACATAAGCTAAGGGAATTCTTATCCCCTCTAGCATGACTGCAGCTCCCAACATTGACTTTAGACTTTCATGCCTACAAGATTGAATGATAAGGGAGTGAGTTTTGGGGAAACTCGGTAAGTAAAATTCCTAGTTCTCTACTGGGAAAGCATCTCATTATCGAAACCTAGCAAGTACAACACTCGCAAATAGTGTCGATAGCAGATCAATAGCAAACTTGTTACTATGCTTAACTACATGCAAATGTCCATCGCAACACGCTTCAATGCATACTTACCTTTGGCTTATCAATACATATAACATATCATACTAATGCATATACCGACACTTATACAAATTCATTTACCGTCGTTCTAAATCAACTAGGCCCTCTAGTTCATCCGAGGTATTTAGCTTCAAGCTAGGCATCCGTGCTCAACCTAGGCATTCTAACTTAACCGGGGCATCATGGGGCTAACTTACCTGAGGCATCTAGGCTCAACGCTACCAACGCTGTGTGGCGATAGACGTTTTTTTCCTCTTTAAGTGCATGCATAAATACATCACACAAGTCGGTTCTTATCTTTTCTTTTAGCCGACACATGTATAGCCTAAAGGCGAGCTCATTCGTTCGTGATACGTATGTCGAAATCGATCTTTAATTCATAACTGTTAGGGAAATCCCTTATGATGTTTTGAAGATGACAAAATAAATCAAAGGCTACTAACATGTTTGATGGTTAAGTAATAGACCATGCAGATTATAGAACATGTAAATGATATTGTCAAAGTCTGAAGCTGAACCAGAAGACAGACTCTATGCTGAAGCTGATCTGGGTACAGACCTTAAAGCTAAATCTGTTCAGAAGCAGATATGTTCAGACCCAGATTGTAAAGTCTGAGACTCAGATTGTAAAGTCTGAGACTCGAGACTTTACATCCGATTCGATGAATCGTAACTCAAGCCCAATCATACAACAACTAGTGATCTGGTTTGGATTCCACATCAAGATTGATTTGATTGATTCAATCTATTTGATTGACGATTGGATCTTGAAGATGAGAATTTTCTATACGAAGAAGCTTTACTTATGGAAACCAAGATTTCGTTTGTATGGGCGATCGGAATCAATTTGGGATTTTACCTTTGTCACTCAACAGCTACCAAATCTTCTAGATACAGAGCTGTCCAATGGGTATATTGGAAGACGATTCTCCGGGATGCTGTTCAACGGCTAGTTTGGAAGTGGAGGAGTATTTAAGGAGATGAATGACCGATGAGCAAGTAAGAGACGGAGCGTAGAATTTATAATTCCAAAGTCTGAGCGACTTTCGATCATATACTTGTCTTTGGAGAGCTTAAACGTTTGTAATCGTGAGAGAAATACCAAAAGAGTGACTTAGTGAGATAGTGTGATCTACTACTAAGTGTCAGTACTCGAAGTTGTAATCTCTTGTTGATTGCATAGTGGAATCCAGCCAAGAAGGTTGTTAGCGTGGGAGAGTGGACGTAGGCTTGGATTAAGCCGAACCACTATAAATCTTGTGTTCTTATTCTCTTCCCTAACTCCTTTATTTTATTCATACTAGCACTCTCAATAACTTGAATCAATCATTTAGTGCTAATCCCCACACTAAACAAGACTTGAAAACGGTACGCCTCAATATCGATCTACGACCTCAAGGCTTGGGTACACCTCGCTTAGGTGAAGATCCTAAGCTTGATGGACCTCAGTTTCAACCTGATGTGATCATACCATGTGCCGTGAATAACCCTCGGCTCATGGCTTGATTCAACGGCAAGCACAAAGTCTCCATACCAAATCAAATCCCTAGAATTGGCACCCTTTAGTGCCTTACCAAGATCTCATGGATTTAGGGTGATCCCCATACTGAACAAGGCATAGAATCGACACGCTTCAATATCGATTTAAGACCTTTTGGCCTTGGGCGATCCCTGCTCCAAGCGAGACTTGGAACCAGTACACTACTTATGCCGATTCAAGGCCTTATAGCTTGGGCGGCCTTGTCTTGCGATGAACTTAACCTGAGCGAACCTCGGCTTTATTCCGGATGTGAATGACTCAAGCACACGTTCAAACATAATCATGAGTAAAACCATGTAAAAGATCCAATGTTTACCCATGGCTTAATAGGTGAACACCTAACTAGACTCGCAATAGAGACTGTGACATTCTAGATTTTCAATCATATTTTCTATTGAATAAATTGGGCATTTCATCGACGTGTCTATAGGACTGTTCTCAAAGCCGATCACTCTTGAGATAACTAGACTATTTGGGGAAGCCATTAAGGAATGTTAAGGCAATAGACTTGAGAATTCGACCAGGAATCAGTTTCTCGATCGTGCTCATCTTTAGAGGCCATTACGGCACAGTTGAAAATCGATTTGAGATCAAAGATAGGTCGGTTCGACAGAGATGTGTGGCTAATCGTGGGTGACACAGCTAAATTAGAAAATTCTCGTCGACTGGCACTAGACTGGTTTTTCTATCATTTTGGTATCTTGTGTCCGTATTTGAATCCTCGAGAATTTCATGACAACTGAGATTCTCCAATGCGTCGAGTGAGTTCATTGGGGCTCGAAGAAAATCGACAACGGGTCATTTGCACCTAAAAATTTCTGAAACCTACCCGGTAGCCTGAGTTACGCTAAAAACGTGCCCGAGTGAAATTAACCGAAAATTTGAATCCGATTTCAGAAATTGAAGATTCTGTCATGTCATAATAAATTATAGGAATGTCGACTCAGTCTCAGAAGATTTTTCTACAACCTGAGACCTTTTGGAAAAAAGTCATTCTAGGGCCGTTTTTGCCAAGAAAAAGCCGGGGATCGTTTTTTATCGCACAATTGGGATGTGAGGTGGATTAATTGGTGATGAAAAATACCAATTTGATCATTGATGTATTAATTGGATTTATAAGGGCCAAATGAGATTTGAGAAGGAACAAGTGTCCAATTGAAGTCAATATTATTGAAATTCGTAGCTTCCCCCTTGCCTAGCCAAAATGGACCATTTCAAAGGTTGCGGGTAAGCATTGGTAGCCCATTGAGAGCCAAGGAACCATAATTGGCCATGGATGATCAAAAGAGACAAAAGATTGGAAAAATGTGACCATGGTGGCCCCCCTCTTGCCTCTCTTCCTCTCGAAGGCTGACCGGCCAGCCATCCTCCCTCCTCCTAGCCTGTTCGACCAACAGCAAGCCAAGGAAGACTAGCCAGCATGCCGCCGGACCGCTTGGAGTCGTCGCACATAGCCATCGCCACCGGAACGCCGCTTGCGCCACCGCACTAGCCCGTCACTGCTCGCGCGTCTCCGCCTCCCTCACGCCGTCGTTCCAGCCTCTGTGCTTGTCTAGCAGGCTGTTTCGCAGCCCAGTAGGCCGTCGTGAGCCCCTCCGACCGCTGTGAGTTCATGTTGTTGGCCGCTCAGCCTTGCCGTTGCCTTCACCGGTCTTGCTTGGCTTGTTCAGCCTTTGTTCTCTTTGTTTGCAGCCTAGAACATAGAGCTTTTTCAATGGGTTTCAGCAGCTTTGTGGCCCATTTTGAGGTGGTCCTGAGCCTCGGTTGCTAGGCTCGCCTTGAGGAAAGTCGAGCCTCGTGACGTTCCTGTCGTTTTGCACCAATCCGTTCGTTAAACAAGTGAGTTTAACTCACTAATCCTCGCTTAGTATGCTAATGATGATTAGGGGTCGATTAGATTTAATTAAGTGCGATTAAGTGGATATATTATATTAGAGTAATTAAATTAGTGATTTACCGATGCATGTTGGGTGGTTAATTGTAGCAATTAGTAAGCAGACATGTTCTAATATTTGTTGAATGAACCTTGGAAATTTTCTGGGTCCGTTTCAATGCCCAATTAGGCATTATAGGCCTAAATTGGATTTATTGGCATTTATTTAATATTTTTGAAATTATTTAATTATTTAATTATTTTCCGAAAATTAGGCTAGGATAGTCGACGACCGAAATTTTATGCTAGTTATTATGGTGCAGTCCATTTATTTATGTGAGCTCTAATTTATGCTTAATTGATTTAATTCTGATTTTAGGATGTTATTCCTAAATTATTTAATATCAGTAATTGATTGGAAAATAACCGAGCGTCGATCTACAATGCCAACAATATTTTGATGGACTATATAAAGTGGTGAAAAAGAATGTTGTATTACGTGGCTCGGAGAAGAAGTATATCACTTTGGAGAATGCACGTGACTTGTTAAGTTAGTACATCACCTTGGAGAATGCACGTGGCTCGGTGACCGAGTACATCACCTTGGAAAATGCACGTGGCTCGGTGACGAGTACATCACCTTGGAGAATGCACGTGGCTCGGTGATTGGATATATCATCTTAGAAAATGCATAGTACGGATTAAAATAACCGAGAAATTGTCTGATTGACATGTAATCGACTAGGTCGATTGATCAATGATTTGACATGATATTATGAATTGATTGATTGATGTGATATAAGGCATCTGTAAATAACGTTGATTTACAGGATGAAACTGAGGTCAATATAAGTCATCTGACTCGTGTTGTGTTTAGGCAGCCCTGAGGTGTATTAGCTTCCTTATTCGAGTCTTAGGGGGTTAGAACTTACTGAGACGTAGTCTCATCCCATTGTAGAACAACATTTCAAGTTCCTAGATGATAGTACCTCTACCTCCTCGTCCTCCCATGCATTTCGGTATACCCGAAGAGGTCACCGAGATAGTATATTACTTCCCGACACACCCCCACCCGGAAGGACTAGAGTATGTTTTGGTGAAATCCATTGTTTGGGTTGATGTGGGTAGAGACGGCTTGGTGCCCCACAAGTATCGGTCATGGTATCGTCACTATCATGATGGGCGAAGAGAGGATCCCGTACCGGAAGAGGATCTGCCTTTGTACGTCTTAGAGGTAGTATTCGAAAAGGAGATTGGAGACCCCAAGGAAGGAACGGTGATCAATGCCAAAAACCCTAATCTCGAGGGTGACCTTGATACTCCCGTGTATTCGGCCATGGACTCTAGTTGGAGCAAAGAAAAAGGGGAGAATGTTGAGCAGGAAGAGGAACTTGAGGAAGAGCCTAAAGGGGAGGACCCTGAAGAGGAACCGAAGGAAGAGTTAGAGGAGGATCCAGAGTATGATGCGAATGAGGATTCAAACTCCCATCCTATTTTACAAACTTTGAGTTGTGATCTGATATGTGATATATCTACTTTGTTAATAGTATTCTATGAGGTTTGCTTGTATAAAAGTGTGGTTGTGGTTTTTCAGTTGTGAAAAATATAACCCTACTTTTCTATCCCATTGTTTTATTGTCTGGAGATTATTTATATGCTTCCGTATGCGTATTAAAATGAAAGAATCGGTGATGCGTCCTGGGACGTCGCTTTTATATCGACCAGATGAGGGATGGGCGCATGCCCAAGAATCGGACGTGACAGAGACTACTGCCCTAGAGGAGACATAGGGATCTTATTAACCTTGGCAAATCTCAAGAACTAACTTGAATAGCTTAAAAGGTTAGTGATGCAAGGTTGAGAGAAAGGAGGAAGAGGAGGAGGGTAGGCGTCATTGGCAAAGTGGACTAAAATGGTGGAAATGAATGGGAGCTCCTCCTATTTATAGGCACCAAACTCATCATTACTCATCCAAGCGGCCCAATCACATTTCTTTAAGTGGCACAATTATGCCATCAAGGTGGCAAGCCTATTTTGCAAGGTAGCATGCCTAGGGTCCTAAGAGAACACTTGTCATTTTTTTATTGGACCACTTATTGACCCGCTCTCCAAGGCTCAATTTAGGCTCATGATGTGCCTATAGTCCTAAAGGACACATAAGCCCCTTTGATGCCTAATGTCCTCTCTTGATTGGTTGGCATTTGCCTTGTTCACCAAGGCTATCTTTTTGGCTCATCATAACCTAAGATTCTAGAGGACACCTAAGTTCATGAGTCACCAACTTCTTCTCTAAGGCAAATCTTAAGTTATCATTACCAAGCCAAATGGTCCACTCTAATTTTTCCAAATGTCCCACCTAAAGTCCTTAATTGGCAAGCCTAATTGCACCTAAAAGAATGAGGTGGCATAGCTAAAAGGTCTTGGTTGGCATTCTAGGTTATAGGCGTCATCGATGATAGCCCGCTTTTCACTCTTCCATTAGTCCATCTATACCCCGTATTTAATGAAAACATTTAATGGAGTTTGATAATAATTGTACCATAGTTACCAACTCGGCAATTCTAGAACATTCGGTCATTAATGAGAGCTCGTGTATCGATCTTTGATTGGTCCATGGGTGTGCCACTTTTTCTAGAACTTGCAAGATATTTTGGCCCGCCATCATGACCTTTGAAAAGTCAATGGACACCTCATCTCTTTCATTTAATGAAGGTATTCTAGAATTTTCTCTACTTTATTGTTTCCTTCCTCAATAAGACGGTCTAAAGAATTCTATCATCCAAGTTGATTCTAGGGCTGGAGAAGGGATCATTAGGTGCACCTCGAAAAACTTAATCACTTACACCCAAGGTTCGACCGCAATGCCCGATGCTCGCCCAAACCATTCCTTTGGACGATCGGCCGGCCAAAATGGTCGGTTGTCCTTGGATCGGTTCAAGGCCAATGCTAAGGCTACCCATGGCCTAGTACTAAGCCAAGACACTCATTGACCTTAGAATTAGTGACAGAATAGCCGAGTCTATCCCTGAGCTCATTCTAGTCAGCACCCAATCTATTCGTATGGCACATGGTTGGTGCATTACCAATCTATGATCGGACATAATCAATTCAAGATTCTTTTCCAATCACTAAGAATTAAATATGGAATGATGCATTTTTGGTCAGAAGACAATCATATTTGATCAAGTCGGATCGTCCATATATTGATGCATAGCCAGGTTGAATCATCCACGGTCGGGTACTATGATTGATTATGACCATCTACTGATCCAAAATCATTCCGTGACTAATCTTCGTGATCAAAAAATCATCTTATGAGTTGGTGATCCTATCCCATCAATATGGTTGGTAGAAAATTCACGGCCAACACCTCGACCATTTCGTGACTAGTCGGTCGGTTGGTCGGTCGTTTGATCGATGGATCGGACCATACTTACCGATCGAACCGATTAATCCCATGGGCAATGGCCGATGGTCAATCCATTCAAGACCTTACGGCCAATCCTTACGAGGTTGGAATCGAGAATGTTACAAGGTTGGTTCCTGATTAGGTGCTAGACTAGCCCAATCTGAACCATGATCACACCTATCCTTTATAGAAGCGGCCAAATCCAGCAGCTCATCATAGGTGGTCCTAAATCCTTTAATGGCTACATAGAAATATTTGTACTTGAACCCAGGAGGATCGTAGTCATGCTCCCAGTCCTCTAGAACCTTTGCAAATTTTCTCTTTCATCTTATCAGATAAAACCGCATTTGATATAGGCATTGATAGAGAGGACAACAACATGAAAGCCACACCGGCCGGCGGAGATAGGATTTCTCCTCCTCACTTTGGGTTGTCTAGGAAAGCGAGACAAAACCAGACTTTGACCTTGTTCATTTACATTAAAGCTCCTTCCAAGGATGTAATGAGAAGTTACTAACGAGCTATTTGAGGACGAGAACCCCACGTACATGGTCTCCTTGATGATCGGGGAGAGATCAATGGACAGAGATAAAAAAGGGAGTCTTTAGTTTCTCAAAATTGCTAGCAGCTCATGTGACATTGATTTGCTTTTTTGCACCTTCATAATCCACCGGAACTTGCATAGCTTCAGCAATAATCAAGCTCTTGTTTGTGGAGACCCCACCGGCACATCTAGTATATCCTACAGGGGCAGATTTTACGGAGTTCGGTCAGCCCATTGGTGTCGATCCCGATGTGGTTATCATTTTTTTTTTTGGTCGGAAAAACTAATATATTATACGAAAATATGCATACAACCAGCTAGTAGTGCATCTGTAAGGATAATATTCTGGAAAGCAAAAGGAGTGAATACAAGCCATTTAGAAGCAGATCCGTTGGCCCGATGGGCTTTGGCGGCCCAGTCAGCAACTAGGTTGGCATCGCGAGAGACGTGATGAATCGAGACATTAGGGCATTGAGAGAGCAGCTCGTGGAGAACGGCAAGAAGATGTCGCTCCTGCCATGGCTGCGGCTGGTTATGCCGAAGGATCTCCACCAAGAAAAGGCAGTCCGATTCAACCAGAACTCGATGGTGCTGATGCCGCCGCTTAATAAGATGCTGAATATCTCGAATCATGGCGAGGATCTCTGCTTGAAACGCCGATCGAGCCGGGACGATGCGGTAACCACATCGGTAAGCTGGCCTTTGAAATTTCTGAAAATACATGCGATAGCTCCTTAGGTACTACCTGGAATGAAAGCCCCATCTATGTTGCATTTTATTGAGTCTTGATCAAGGGGTTTCCAGCGATGATCAGTACTCACAGATGTTTGTGAAACCCTAGGTTTTGGGAGTTGAATACTCTTGAAGATCCTGTACTGGGCGAGAGCATTGTCCACTGCTTGGATCGGGTTTGGAACTTGCTGTCGGAAAGTGGCATTGTTGCGTTGGCGCCAGATCTCCCATAAGAGATTAGCAATCACTTCAAAGCTTGGGGAAGAAAGATGATGAGTGGCACGAGTCGCCAACTAGGCATCCAATCGCCGGATTGAGGTAAGGGAAATGTGAATTCTAATTTTGTCATTCGCCCAAATCATACGTGTCCAGTCACAGTAAAAAAATAGGTGTTCAATGGTCTCAGGGGTATGCTGATCACAGATGGTGCAGTAGGGGTTTTGAATGATGTGTCTAGAATAGAGATTAGCTTTAGTAGCGAGGGCATTTTTACATGCTAACCATAAGAACACTCGAATTTTTGGATCTACTTCCAAATGCCAGATTTTGTTCCAGAGTTGATGGGGAGGCTGATAAGATGATGAAGCATGGGTAGGGGGTGTTGTTTCTTGGCTAATAAGTAGTAATAGCAACTTTTAACGGTAAACGACCCTGATGATGTGGCTGTCCAAATCAATTGATCAGAACAAAGGGAAGGATTTATAGGGGTATTTAAAATTGATGTGCTGACCTGTTCAGTGAAGAAATGAGATATAAGATCCTGTTTCCACGTTGCCGTAGGTAGATCAATAAGTTCAGCAACTTTAATGGGTTCTCCTACAGCAGCATGTCCTCCTATTTGCCCAATTGACAGCCAAAGGTCTTTTCTGATATCAATTTGCAAACCATCCTTCACCATCCACCTAGTATTCGGAAGAATAGCATCCCTGCCCTTTAAAAGACTACGCCACCCCCATGATGGTCTATATCCTGCAGTGGCATACTGAAAAGAAGACCTTTTAAAATATAAACCCTGAAACAACTGACTCCATATTGCCTTGGGTTGCTGTAATAAACGCCAAGCTTGTTTACCTAGCATCGCTAGATTAAAAGAAATAAGATCTCTGAATCCCATACCCCCTTCTGTTTTCGATTGTTTTATCTGTGACCATTTCATCCAATGTATGCCAGAATCACTGTGATTTTTACTCCACCAGAATGCTGAAATCTTATTTTCCATTTGTCTGCAGAGAGACAGGGGAAGCATGAATAGAGACATTGCATACTGAGGCAAGGCTTGAATAACTGCTTTTAATAAAACCTCCTTGCCCCCTTTAGATAAGAAATTTTCCTTCCAACCAGCTAATTTCGTGTTCAATTTCGCCAGGATCCAAGAGAACATCTCCCGTTTAGAGCGCCCCCAATCTGATGGAATGCCCAAGTACTTACCATATCTTCTCACCACAGGTATTCTCAGTTCCCATTGTAAGTTATCCTGTAGCTGAATTGGGCAATTTGGACTGAAAAATATTGCTGATTTATTCCTGTTGAGAAGCTGACCAGTTGCATGGCAGTACTGGTTTAAAAGATTTGAGAAATTTTGACATTCAGAGATGGAAGCTTTGAGGAAAAAGACAGCATCATCAGCAAAAAATAAATGGGAGAGCTGTGGACAGGCACGATTAAATTGGATCCCCTGCAAGTGACCTAACCTGATAGCTTGGTGAATAACTGTTGATAACGCGTTGGCCATTAAGATGAATATATAAGGGGATAGGGGGTCACCTTGATGAAGTCCTCTAGTAGGTTGAAAGGATGGGAGCAATTCTCCATTGAACCGAATAGTATAAGAAATAGTTATGATGCATGCCATGACTAGTTTTACCCATTTATCCGTGAAACCCAACTGTTTTAAATAAACAGCAAGAAAGTCCCATTCAACACGATCATAAGCTTTCTGCATGTCTGTCTTGAGAATGATATTGAATTTGGTTGTTGATTTGGATCGGATCTTGAAGCGGTGTAAGACCTCTGAACCACCATGATGTTATCTTGAATGCATGCGCCACTAACAAAAGCTGCTTGTTGGAGTGATTAGTGTAGGGAGCCAACACTTCAATCTATTAGCCATGACTTTAGAGATAATCTTGTATGCGAGATTACTGAGAGACTAATAGGTCTAAATTGGTCAATGCTTTCGGGATGATGAACTTTAGGAACCAGAGATAAGATTGTTCTGTTTAAATTCGGAGGCATGTGACCGAGTGTCAAAGAAGTCTTGCCTTTGTTTTGATAATTGTTTCTTTGATGAGGTTCCGGTGGTGCTGTAGAGCAGCACCGGGGAGGCCATCGGACCGAGAGCTTTGGATGCTCCCAATTGAAAGGTAGCATCATATACCTCTTCTTCTGTAACTGGACTCATAAGAGAAGTATTAATCTAAGTAGTAACGATCTGTGGACATTGTAGGAGGAAGGGATGAAAGTCCCTGTGTCCAACTGATTGATAAAGTCTAGTAAAATAAGCCATAGTCAGTTCTTGAAGCCTTTTTGGCTCTCGCTGCCAGTTCTGGTTGTCATCTCTTAACATAGAAATTCTGTTTCTTTGCCGCCTTTGAACAGTGCAAGCATGAAAAAATTTAGAGTTCTTGTCTCCCCATGATAACCAGTTAAGCCTAGAACGCATCGCCCAGAATTGCTCTTCCTGATTCCACATTTGCTGAATTTCCATTCGAATTGAAGTTGCTAATTCTCTGTCTCCCTGCTGATAGCTTTTGCGATTTGTAATAGTCTGGAGCTATTGCTGAAGACACTGAATTTGCTGCTTGGCATTAGTGAAACGAGCTCAACTCCAGCTTGATAACTTAAGAGATACTGCTTGCAGTTTAGATGGTAAGGAAGAGTGAGTCCTTTCCCATACTAATTGAACGACTGTTGTATATTCACTATGTTGACTCCAATAAGCTTCATAATGAAAAGGACTTTTTTGGCTTGACAGTTTGATAATGAGTATCCAACACCAATGGGCAGTGATCCGATCCAATTGATGGGAGAGCAAATACAATTGATGACGGGTAGGAAATGTGCCAATCCATTGAGCAAAAAACATGATCGAGTTTCTCTTTTACTAACTCATCTCCTTCTCGGTTGTTAGACCAGGTATACTCACAACCTTTACTATCCAGTTGAATTAAAGCACAATCATCAAGAATCTTCCGAAATGCTTCCATCCTGGTATAGTTAGCTGGTCTTTTACCCATCTTCTCCCAGGGGTATAGGAAGTCATTGAAATCCCCGATACACATCCACGGAAGGTTAGTAGATTCATGAATCATTCTAATCGTTTTCCAAAATTCCTGTCTTGTAGAGAAAGAAGCAGGAGCATACAAACAGGTAACTTGCATTGAGGTACATAGTCTATTATCCATAACTGACATATGTATAAAATTTTGACTAGAAGACAGAATAGAAATGTCAAAAAGGTCATTCCAGAACAGAGCAAGGCCTCCAGAAAAACCTGTGGGAGCCCTAAAAAAGGAGTGGTCAAAACGGCAACGACGCTGTAAGTTCTTTAAAACTAAATCTGCATTCTTGGTTTCCATTAAAAACACTAGGTCGGGCCTTTCGAGGCTATCATAGCCTTTAGAGATTGAATTGTCGGGGAGTGCCCAACCCCGACAATTCCAACTTAAGATTTTCATTTGGACCGTGGGGCTGTTGAGGGTTTGCCAAAGCCCAAGAAGAGGGATCGTTGCTTCAAAGACAGGAGTGTCAAGTAAGTGAGTTTTATCTAAGTCAGAAGTCTGATTTGATCGAATCTCATAAGGTGAGTAGCGTTTAGGTTTCTTGCTGGAACCACCTCCTATTTGTGATCTTGGAGTCTTTTGTTTCTTTTGTGAAGTAGAAACGAGGGAAGAACATTGAATGCCTTTTAACTTGGCATCTGCAGGAACCAAATCAGTGGTGATGGGGGCTGTATTAGCAGGGACAGGAGAGATAACCTTGGACGGGATAAAAGTGTCAGGAGCGGGTGTGATTGGAGGTAATGCTGGCAGAAGGGGGTGTGTAGGAGGTGGAGTTTCAGGTATAGTCTCTTCCATAGGTTCTGAATTTGAGGAGGGATTATAAAAGGCATCCCAATAGGGACTATGTTGTTTAATCTCTGCCCGTAGCCACGGTCCATATACCATTGTATCACGTCCCTCGAATTGCGATTCATCATAAGGGTAATCCTTGCATGATGCTGCATAATGGCCTAATTTCCCACAAGAATAACAATAGTGGGATAGTCTTTCATACCGAAAATCCAGCCATAGAGGTTTGCCAGCAATGCTAATAAGTTTTCCTGATTTTAATGGTTGTTGCAGATCAATTTCAAGGCGAATTCTCCCAAAAGTGTCCTGTTTTACTTCAATCACTCGACCCATCTGCTGAACGGCCCTACTAAGAAGTTGTGGAGTGTTCCATTCCAAAGGTAAACCTATAACATGCACCCAGAAAGGGCATTTGGAAAAATCGTAGCAATGTAGAGGGGTATTGGGTTTCCAAGGTTGTAAGTTAACTAAATGACCAGAGAATAACCAGGAGGTTCCATCTAATGCACGTTTTTTTTCTGTCTCAGTTCGAAATTTAATAATGTAGATGCCATCATTGCTGGAAGATATGTCTAGATAATCAACACGCCAAGCTTTCTTCATTGCAATCTGGAAAGCAGGTAAATTAATAGTCGGGTTTGTATAGATATTACCCACCAAAATGAGGCGACACTCTCTGATATTGTCAGTTCCTTGTAGATCTTCCTGGACTTCAAGTTCTTGGTCCGAAGCAGTCGTCCAAGTCGGTGGCATAGAGAAGCAATCCAAGATGAGTCGTCGGTATCTTCTGAAGCCATGACGGTATAGATTGGCTAGAAACAATGGTCCGGAGTTATACCCAGATGATAACTCAGTATTTCAGAGGTTGCATGTCCATGATCGGCAACATGCAAATGTGGGGATCCTCGAATAGAAGCAAGAGTAGCACTGATTGACCCAGAGGCGAGTACAAGGTGAAGGATTGAAGAAGCGATTACAGTTTAAGAAGAAAGGAGATTGTGAATAGAGAGAACCGGAACCTAAGATCCAGACGAAAACTCGAGCAAGTCGCGAGAGAGAAACTCTAGCATAAGCGAGAGAGGAGAGAGGCCTAAATTTCAGTGCTTTGACTGCATGATGTGGTTATTGATAACTCTATAAAAATAGAGTTATTTTACCTATTTTAGGCAACATTTAATGCATTATCTATAGGAAAATATTTAGATTTCCTTCTGATTATTTAAATTTTCCTTGTTTATGCAGAATAATGAGATATGGAGAAGATAAGGAAAATAATGGCAATTATCAGGAATTCAAATAAAAGCAGCAGTAGAAGATGGATATCAAATCAGAAAATTCTTGATTTTGTTCCCTGATATTATCTGCAAGCATTGAGAGATAGATATCTTGGATATATCCTATAAATAGGAAGAGAGAGCAGCTAGGGTTTTTTTGGAGGAGGAGTTAGATCGTTTTCCATTGTTCTGAGAGTTTTTCAAGTATTTTGAAGAGAAGACAAAAGTGGTGACAGAATTCTTGTTCTTTGATTCAAGATCTTTGGGTTTGATCTATATTTTTATTTTTATTTCTTATTCTACTATGTTCTAATTTTCTTTTGTTAGGGCTACGATGTAGCCTAACCATGATGATATGAATTTCATGATTTTTATGTTTTACAATTGATTTCATTCATGTGAGTTATATATTATTGCGTTTCTTGCTTTTGAGTGGTGGCCACCACTTGAATGATCGATGTGCATGTTTGAGGCGAGAGGTGATAATATGCAATTACTCATTATAATATATAACCATGAATTAAACGTGGATAGAAATATACCGCGTTATTTGTGTAGCTTTCGGTGATAAGGTGATCCAAAAGACTCATTGTAAACCGGGAATATTCATAGTTTTTAATGCACTCATGTTTATTTTAATTCACATAGAGATATAGTGGATTAATAAGCTGAGTAGGTTTGCTATACCTAGAGATAGGATAGTAAAAAGATTAGGAAATTCCGCTATCACATGTTTGATATCGTTCTTGTATTCACAACAATCTGAAATTCATATCTAGTGGTTATGGTGAAATCGGATGCTCTAACATATTTATCGATCGATTTACTGCATTTAGTCTACAAATTTCGTTTTTAATTTATTCTTAATTATATTTTGATTTGTTAGATAAATTTTAGAATTAGTCTATTTTAGTATTTAATTGGTTTATTAATCATCGATCTCCGTGGGACGATACTTTATCTCATCATTATATTACTTGTTCGATACGTGCACTTGCGTTTAGAATTTCACGAACAGTTATCATTGACATCATGGAATTCATGGTTTTAGATTGTGTCAAATTATGGTTTGTGGCAAGAGGCCAGGGTAATTACTAGGAAGAGTTCCGGGAAATTCTCCATCGGGAGCTAACATAAAAGCGTTCCCGTAACCGCTCAGAAGTGGATACTCGTAAATCACATTGAAGATGAAAGTTGCGGAGAAAGAGTACACAGATCCACTGGATGAGTGGTTGAATTTGATTGGGTCAAGGTAGAAGGCATGACTGCCTTTGTTTGGTTGCATTAGTTACTTTTAGGAGGCCGTTGTCAGTGAATGCGGCTAAACCACAAACGCTAATATTGGCTTACCGGAAACGTGAAACTGCTGGTATCGTGAGCTAGTACGAAGTTTGTCGGGGGGAGAAACTGCCAGATCAATCACGAAGAACATGTCCAGAAAGTGGAGAAATTCGCTGAACACACTACTGAGAAAATATTGTTTGAATCTCCTAGGATCAAATCAAAACTAATGCAATTTCAACTGTCGGTACCCTGACTTGTGTTACTATATTCCCTAAAGTATAAAAAATTCACGTGTCAATTTAAAATTCACGTGTTATATCACGCAAGCATTTAAAAAAAAAAAAAAACAAGTAATAATCCTTATAAAAGGTGGACTTGCTCTTATACTCTGGAGGCTGACCAAAAAGGGAAACCAAAGGAGGCAATTTAAGTTAATGCATACATTCCCGATAACATGTAAGTATATACTGCAGAAATCGGTTCAATCCATAGAATCTTAAATTACAGTTTACATATACTCACAAGTTGCAAACTACAAGTACTTGATGCATAAGAACACTAGTTTGATAATTACTTCGATCTATGAAATGTGCTTTTAATATATATAACAAGCTTAAGATTCATCTTCCACTAGAGAGGAGAGAATCTGCAACAGAAGACATATGTGAAAATGCCTTGTCCGATGAAGATGGATCAGACATGATAGACTTACTAAAACCTTCGTGATTCGCAAATGTCAATCCACTTCTTGAAATACCAAGAGATGATAACTCCTGCATCGTAAGATCCCCTTCCAAGTACTGCACTATTTGACGCATGCTTGGTCTCGCAGTTGGCTCAGACTGGGAGCACAACAATCCGAGTTGCAATACTAGCTCCACCTCCTTCGCCACAAAGTCCACCCCTAAATTCGGATCTCTTGCCTCTAGAATGTTGCCCTTATCCCAGCAAGAAAACACCCAATCCACCAATATCACATCCTCCTCCTCTCGAGCCTCAATTGGCCTTCTTCCACAAGCAACTTCAAGCAAAAACGCCCCGAATGCAAAAACATCTGTTCTCGTGGTGGCCCTGGCAGTTCGAGTGTTCTCTGGGGCAAGATATCCAAGAGTTCCCACCAAATGGGTGGTTTGATGATCTGTACCGTGATCATATAGTCTTGCAAGCCCGAAATCTCCTAACCTCCCATTTAGTTCTGAATCAAGCAAGATGTTGCTAGCTTTGATATCCCTGTGAATCACTACCTGTTCCCATCCTTCATGGAGATAAGAGAGGCCATATGCGACACCTTTGATCACCCTAAATCTTTGGCTCCAACGGAGGGTCTCGTTTGGTTGGTTATAGAGGTACTTGTCTAGGCTTCCATTTGGCATGTAGTCATAAACCAACAGCAGTTCGCCCTTCCGGCGGCAATATCCGAGAAGTGTCACAATGTTCCAATGACGAAGCCGACCAATACTAACAATCTCGGCAATGAACTGTCTCATCCCTTGCCTTGATTCATGAGAAATTCTCTTCACTGCAATCTCAGTTTTCGACTTGGGTAATACCCCTCTATAAACCCTACCAAATCCACCAGCTCCTAATAGCTCCTGATCCCTAAACCCCTTTGTGGCAACATAGAGATCTTTGTACTTGAACCGATGTGGACCGTACTCGTGCTCCCAATCTTCAAGAACCTCTGCGAATTTTCTTCTTTTTCGAATTGCATAAGCCATAGCAAAGACTAGAATTGATAGAAAGAACAAGCATATGAAAGGTAGTCCAGTAGTGAGAAGAACGGATTTCTGCTTCTTTTTCTCATGGGGTAAGCTAGGAAGTTGAGAAAAATCAAGCCTTTGAGCTTGTCCATTTACCTTAAAGCTCCATCCGAGGATATAATGAGAAGTTAAGAGCTCACCAGTTCCGGAAGAGAATCCAACGTACATGGTCTCCTTGAAGATCGGCGAGAGACTGAAGGACAGAGACAAAAGGGGAGTGTTCGGTTTGTCGACATTGACTGGAGCTAATGTGACCCTGATTTGTTTCTGCACACCATCATAATCCACCCAAACTTGCATAGCTTTACCACTAATCAGAGTCAAGTTTCTGAAGCCTTGGATGTTGTTTTCAGTGTATCCAGCAGGGAAAGATTTTATGGAAACTAGCCCATTGACATCGATCCCGACATGATTGTCGTTGATATCCTGTATTTCAGGGTTTAGAATCGTGTCAAATTCCACTGCCAAAATGTGGTTCGTGGCATTGCCATTGTTTGTTTTGTTGAAGAGACCAAAGTGAAAACCAGGCTTAGCTCCAGGAAATTCTCTACGAGGAGCTATCACGAAGGTGAACCCAGGACCGCCCAAAGTTGGATATTCAGGAATTATAGCGAAGATGAATGTGGTGGAGAACGAGTGAACAGTGCCATTGGATGAGTTCTTGAACGTGATGGGATCTGGGTAGAAGGCATGACTTACCTTCTGTTTGGTCACGTTGGTTAACTTCAGGAGGCCATTGCGAGTGAGCACAGCTAAACCATCTAGGCTCAGATTCGCTGACCGGAAACCACTGTACGTGAAATCGCCAGTTTCATGAGTCGGTGCTGTGTTAGCCAGGAGGGAAACGGCCAGAGCAATCACGAATAACATGGCTAGAGGCTGAAGAAATTAGCTGCATACACAAATAATGATCCAACCGATTTGCACAGCATTGAATCGAATCTCGTTGCAATTTCAATTGTCAGTGTCCCAACTTGTGCACCCCCAACAAACCCCCAATTGATTGGTCCGAGTCTTATCATTCCGCCGTTGTGTGATTAATTAATTGCACCAAGTCTTATCAGCAACGTAAAGTTTTGTAATTTGCCCATCTTCGTATGCCATTTGCGCCATTTCAGCGAATGGCTGAAGTAGACCAAGACGTCCGCTCACGCAAATTGATGATGTTTCGCCGTCTTGGGTAGGTCATGGACAAGTCAATTACCGATGGTATCCGATGCGAAACTGTGGCCTAGTGTTGACACCTAAATTTTGATGATCCAATTAGCTATTTATTGCATAAAAATTTGGTACTGAAATTTAGTCCTTAAACAAAAATATTAAATTAAACTGCATTTGCATTGGACCGATAATAGATGGACTTAACTAATTGGCCTTGAATTTTATTGAGCCACAAGTTCGGACAAGCCGATGAATGAGAATCACACGTTGATATCGATTTTATCGATATGAGAAGATGAAAGTGATATAGCTAGTATAAGCACCTAGAGGGGGTGAATAGGTGTAAAAATAATTTCTCGAGATATGAAAGCAATACTAGGTAGACAATCAAAAGGAAGCTCTCCGAACTATGATCAGAGTAAAACAGAGAGTAGGGAAGAGAAAATTGAACACAAGAATTATAGTGGTTCGGCATATTCAAAGCCTACATCCACTCTTCTGCACTGACAGCCCACTGGCTGGATTTCACTATGAACAAAAAAGATGTTACAGCAATGCTTTCCCTTGATTCCACATTGTAGATGTTCTACCACACTTCCTCAAGATATCTCGAAATATAGACTCTCTTTTGCGTACAATATTTCGCTCAGTAAATGAATTGACTACGAATCAAAGAGCTTCAAACTTTGAAATTCTTATATCGCACACACCCTCGAACAATCGGAACGTCTTCCTTTTATACTCATTTATGCCATCATACCCGTTGGCACTTACCAAAGGAATTCTTCCAATCTTCCTGTTGGACAGAATCAATTAGGAAAATCATTCAAGTTATTTAAGGAACATGTTGATAGCCCATCAATCCTGCTCGCCCATACAATCAGGATCTTGGTTTCTATAAGTAAAACCTTTCAAGAATACTTCGTCAATCATCGGATCGTCAATCAATCTTGACTCGAATAAAGGAATCCGTTATGTCACATCCAGCCAAGAGATCTTCTCCAGGCGATAAGGCTAAATCCTTAATGAAGCACTCGGTTACGGATAGCCTTTCTTCAACGGATTAGAAACGTCCTTGAGAATAGACTTTAAGTCTTGAGTCAGCGATCTGAAGTCTTGAGACTTTGAATAGTAGAGTCTGCAAATCTTCGAGACTAAAGCGATAGAAACGTTTTGTCAGCTTCAAAATAATCCAGAAAGATTTCTCCAACAATCTCCCCCTTTTTGATGGTGACAAAACTTTCCTGCAGATTTGAATAACTTTGACCTGCAAAACATTACTCAAACAATATGGATATCTCATGAAGATTAATGACTTAATGATAACACTAGAATCTGCAACCACAGAAAATAGGTTAGTCTTGCATGAGAGTAAAGCCATTCATAAGATATCAATAATACTTAATATAAAAGCAGCAGTCAAATCCAAATCCACATTCGGTCCTTATCCAGACACACAAGTCAAACATCAAAACAAACTAAAAATTCAACAAGCTAAAAATTCAACAAGTTAAGTTCAAAGTTTCAAAGCTTGCATCTCTCCCCCTTTTTGTCAGCATAAAAAAGGTTGAGATGGAATAGAATGAAGTCAAATTTTTCTTGGGAACGCGAACAAGCTGGAAATCTCCCATAGACTGAACGATGCCTTCCAGCTTTTTCAAGTCCTCCCTTAGATGAACCACTTCTTCACCTTTAGCATTGGCTTGAATCTGAGTAGAAAGGGCTTGAATCTGATCAGACAGGGAAGTGGAAGAACCTTGTCCAGCATTCTTCAAGTTCTGAACCTCGCACTCCAAAGCATATATCTAACCTCGCATTTCCAAGAGAACATCAAAAATTCTGCGAAAATCTGCTATATTATCAGTCTGCGCACTAGCTTCAGCACGATATGATGGAGTAAAGGCAGACGATGGTATATCAGCATAATCACGCAGGTTTGGCAATGAAGCATCATGACCCTCCTCAGGAAATTGAGAGGCATAAATGTCCTCTGGATCTGCTGGAGAACGGCTAACTCCTTCACCGATAACAGGATAGGAGGTCGTTCCTCTTTGCTCCTCATCTCCCCCTATTTCTATGGCTTCAGGTGGAGAAGAGTGTTTTTCATGCTCTTCTTCCTCTTGATTTGCTCTCTCTTCTTTTTCTTCTTCAAACCTTTCCTCCTCTGCTTTTTCTTTAGCTTCTTTCTTCTCTTTTTTCTTCTGTCGTTCTATTGATTCTGGAACAGATCGACTTAGCTTCTTCAATGCTATAACAGAAATGGTGAGGTCATCCTCATCATCTTCATCCTCAATGATGAGAGCTATTTTCTTTTTGGATGGAGCAACCATGGGCTCATTCCCTTTTCTTTTCGCTGCAGAAGAGACTTGATGAGATTTGACAGGAGTTTTCTCTTTAAATTTCTCCAACGCCTTGTCAATTTCTTTCAGACGCATTTTCAGTCCCACCACTATTTTATCACACGGTCGAACACAGAGAATTTGTGGAGGCTGAATATTCAAATGTCTGAATATCTTTGACACAAGACCTGGATAAGAAAGTTGTCCCTTGTCCTTCACCATTGCTCTATACATGTGGAATAGAATGGTGTGAGAAAGAGAAAACTTTTTTCCAGCATTGATGGCGTACATCAACTTTGCCTCTGAGTTTGAAACATTAGTCTTGGAAGTTGATTTCGGTCTGAGGCAATTGATCACAATCTTGTGAAGCAGAATGTTGTTCACACGCATCCTTGAGTAGGAAATCCTTCCCTCTGTCCTTCTATCTTTAACAAGTTCCACTGTTGCACGAGCAATAGAGACATTTATGGGTTGATAGCTTCCTCTCTCAACCCCAATTACATCCGCCAGCATATCCACATCAACCACAAAGTCCTAATCTCGGATACTAAAAGATATTATATTCGCATCCAAGAAACTAAGATTTGAATAGAAATATGCAGTTAATTGAGCATAGCCCTCTGTGGTGTCAGAACAGAACTGTTCTAGTTGAAGAAAGCTGAACTTTTCCCTCAAGTTCACATTCACAGCATCCAGGAAATCAAAATCCACACTCCTAGGGTTTATCACCCCACGTTTCAACAATTTGGAGTATAGATCCTTCTGTTCCTTCGATCTAAACAAATTTGTCCTTCTTCCTCGAATTTTCGCTGCAACACCCATTCTCGGTTGAAATTGGTTGTATAATTTGTCATCATCATTTCCATCCGTCGGATTAAATCCCCCAACACGCGGATCACTTGGGATATTTGCAAGGGCTTCTTTTGCCATCCCCTTAGGAGCAATTCCCAAATCTTCCATTTTTCGCAAAAAGATGTACTCATTCCCATATCTCTTGTCCTTAAGGAACTCACCAACGTAGTTCAATGGAGTACCAATACTCTTTAAAGCACGGTAAAGCTAATAAATAAAGTTGGGCCTTTGAACTCTTACAGGAACGGCGTTTTCAATGATTTCTTCCTCTTGTTGATGACCCACACCCTGTGGACTAGTTGGTGGAGAATGACGCTGTTGAGAATGTTGCGGGCTCTGTTGTTGAGATGGTGACTCCTCTTCCTCGGTGAGATCGAAGTGAGTAGGCCCCTCACTCATTTGCCGTGGTCCCCTGCTTGCAATCCTCAAAGACTTTCTTGAAGATGACATCTTTCTTTGTCTTTGAAAGATTCTTTACTTGACTTTCCCAAGAAAAGTGACAACTTTTTCGAAGATTAAACAAGGGAGGAAGACAGGAATGGAAGATCGATGCTTTTTAGGGTTTTGGAGTTAAGCGAAGAGAAACCGACTGTATATAGCCCAGTCGAAAGATAAAATACCAAACGTCATAAAGGAAAGTGAAAAGATGCCTTTTTAATAATAACTGCCTTTTTCAAAAACAAATAACTGCCATTAAAAAATTTTGAAAAGGTAAAATTGCACTTTTCACGGAAATTGAAGATAGCATAAATCAATTATAAATGATCGTACCTTTTCGAGATTTAATATAAAAGACAATAGAATAACTTACAGTCAAGACCCATGATTGTTTGAGTCTGAGAGTCTCTAGACTTTAACTTCTTCAAGCTTCAAGATGTTGAGTCTGGAACGGATGATTTCAAATTGATTTTTCTCCAAAGGCTTTGTAAATATATCCACCAGTTGGTTCTTCGTGTAAACAAATTGAATCGAAACTTCTCCATTTTGAACATGATCTCTAATGAAGTAATGTCGAATCTCTATATGCTTTGCTCTTGAGTGAATAATTGGATTTTTAGTAAGATTGATTGCCTTTGGTGTTGTCACGGTTAATCTCCGTGCATGAATCTTCAATTCCAAAGTCTCTTAGCATTTGCTTTATCCACGAGAATTTGTGAACAACAACTTTCGAGAGCTACATACTCGCTTCTCTTTTGTAGAAAGAGCTACGTGCTTTGCTTTCTTGAAAACCAAGATACTTTGTTCTGTTTCCAAGTAAGCGACGGTACCCGAGGTGCTCTTTCTATCAACTCGCAACCGGCTAGTTCTGCGTCTAAGTATCCAAGAAGAGTAAAGTCTCCCTTTTTGGGATACCATAGGCCGATACTTGAAGTTGAAGCAATGTATTTGATAATACGCTTTGCAGCACTTAGATGAGATTCTTTAGGATCTGCTTGAAATCTAGCACAAATGCAAACACTAAACAAAATGTCAGGTCTAGAAGCAGTAAGATAAAGAAGTGAACCGATGATACTCCTGTATAGCTTCTGGTCAACTTTCTTTCATCCTTCATCTTTGTCTATCTTCAAGGAACTTGACATTGGTATATTAGTCTTTTTGCAATTTTCCAGTCCAAATTTTTTGACAAGATCATTAACATATTTTTCTTGATGAATAAAAGTCCATTCCTTCAATTGTTTCACTTGAAGTCCAAGAAAGAATGTTAGCTCTCCTATCATGCTCATTTCAAATTCATCCTGCATAGACTTAGAGAATTTCTTGCACAAACTTTCATTAGAGGATCCAAAAATAATATCATCAATATATATTTGAACAAGCAAAAAACTTTTGCTTTCTCTTTTGATAAACAAGGTAATGTCTACTTTACCTTTGACAAAACCATTTTGTAATTAAAACTTAGCCTGTCGTACCAAGCTTGAGGTGCTTGCTTTAAACCATACAAGGCCTTTTTCAGTCTGAATACTGAGTCTGGCTTCCTTGGGTCTTCAAACCTAGGTGGTTGTTCCACATAGACTTCCTCATGGATAAATCCATTTAGGAAAGCACTTTTGACGTCCATTTGGAATAACCTGAAATTCTTATAACAAGCAAAAGCAAGTAATAATCGAATTGCTTCTAACCTTGCTACTGATGCGTAAGTCTCATCATAGTCTATCCCTTCTTCTTGCGTATATCCCTTGGCCACGAGTCTTGCTTTGTTTCTTACGACTTTTCCTTTCTCGTTCATCTTGTTCCTGAAAACCCATTTAGCTCCAATAATAGATTTACCTTTTGGTTTAGGAGTCAATTCCCAGACATCATTAATGCTGAATTGTCTGAGTTCTTCTTGCATAGCTTCAATCAGCTTTCATCAGATAAAGCTTCATCTATATTTTTGGGTTCAATTTCAGATATAAGAGCCACAGCACTAGACTCTTCGCACCTTTTGGATCTTGTGCGAATTCCTTCATTAATGTCGCCAATAATGAGATCTTTAGGATGACTGGACTTATGCTTCCAGTTGCTGGTTGATTTGTCAAGTTGATGATCACTTTCTTCATTTAAATCTTCAATAACCACTTGTTGCTGGTCTTTCAGAGTCTGAGCTGCTTCTTGAGATTTAAACTTTGTAGAGTCTAGAGTAGGTTCAGATTCTTCAAGATGAGTCTGAATAGATTCATTTTGCATGGAATCCTAGAATTTGACATTCATTGATTCCTCCACAGATTGACTTTTCTTGTTATAGACTCTATAGGCTTTGCTTGATGTAGAATATCCAAGGAAGATGCATTCGTCTGATTTTTCTTCAAACTTACCAACTCGATCATTTGCATTTTTCAATATAAAGCGTTTACATCCGAACACATGAAAATATGAAACAATGGGCTTCTTTCCTTTGAATAATTCATATGGGGTTTTTTTTTTTCAGAATAGGCCTTAGAAAAACTCTATTGATAATATAACATGCTGTTGAAACTGCTTCAGCTCAAAATCGTGAAGAGATGTTACTTTCAATTAAAAGAATTCTAGCCATTTCTTGAAGAGATCTATTCTTTCTTTCCACAACTCCATTTTGCTCTGGAGTATATGGAGAGGAGAACACATGTTGAAAACCAGATTTATCACAGAATTTTATAAAATCTTGATTTTCAAATTCACCTCCATGGTATGTTCTTATACTTGAGATAGTATACCATTTTTCATTTTGAACCTTTTTAGCAAACTTTTCAAAATAAGATAAGGTTTCAGACTTACTTGCCAGGAAATATACCCAAGTAAATCGAGAGTAGTCATCCACAATTACTAGGCAATATTTCTTACCTCCAATGCTTTGAGTTATGGTTGGTCCAAAGAGATCCATATGCAGAAGCTGTAGTACACGATTAGTGGAAACTTGATTTATTGGTTTAAAGGAATTTCTTACCTGCTTTCCTAATACGCATGGTGTGCATAGATCAAACTTTTGGTAAGATAAATTAGGTAGACCACGAACAAGCTTCTTTGATGAAATTTTGGCTATATGCTTCATATTGATGTGCCCAAGTTTTCTATGCCATAAGCTTGCTTCGTCTTGAATTGAGATTAGACATAGCGATTCTTCTGGTTTCACATCCAAGAGGTAGATATTTCCATGTCTTCGACCATGAACGACTGAGTAGAATCTTTACTAGTTCCTGAACATATTCCCTCTTGAAAATTGATTTTGAAACCAGTATCACACAGCTGACTGATACTGAGCAGATTGTAGTTAAGTCCTTCCACTAGGGAAACGTTACTTATTGTGAGGTTTCTAATCTTTATAGTTCCAAATCCCACAATTCTTCCTTTGCTGTTTCCTCCAAACAAGACTTTCCCACCATTTACTTGAACGAGCTTTATGAAGCAATTTGAATCTCCTGTCATATGTCTTGAGCATCCACTATCTAGATACCGTTTTACCTTTTTCTTGATAGTGACCGCATTTAAAGAAGAGACTCAAGCTTTCTTTGGTACCCATATTTTTGGGTCCATTGGTGTTAGTATGATATGCGGTATTTGCCCATACTTTCTTAACGGGTTTCCAAACCATAGGACACTATTTTTCAAAATGATCGCACTATTGCACTTTGAACATCCGAGAGCATTTCGACCTCTTTGGTTTTACAAAAGCCTTTTGAAATGATTTTTGTAGGCATCTCTTGTAAGTCTTTGCTTAATTCTTTCCTTCACTTTAGGAAAATCAATTAAAGGAATGGTTTTGCTGTCATTCCTAAGCCAGATTTATTGAAATAAGGTCTTTGTACTGAAAGAATTTTTTCAAGTTTCTCAGATCCTAATGAAAATCTTTTTGAAACATTTGATAAGTCATTTTTTTAAAATGCATTTTCTTTTAAAAGATTGTCTTCACTTTCTTTAAGAGTGGAAACATTCATGTCTAAACATTTCAACTTTTCTTTCAAAACATTTTCCTGTTGTTTTAGTGTAGAGTTTTCCTTTTTAAGTTCAGAAATCTTTTTAAGAGAAGTCTTAAGACTAAAACACAGCTCATCAATGTATTTAGAAACTTTAATGGGAATTTTAAAGTTACTTACCTCAAATTCACTATCGAGTCCGAGTCATTTGAGTTTGAGTCTGAATCTGATTGTGCCATCAGACATATATTGGCATAATCATCATCACTTTCTTCACACTCTATGTCACTCCAGGTTTTTGCTTTAAGAGCTTTTCGATACTTTTCAGCTTTTCCTTTCTTCTTTCTCAGAAGGGGACAGTTGAGTCTGATGTATCCCTTTTTCTTACATTCAAAGCAGATAACATCTTTGTTTGATTCATCATCATCAACAGACTTGGGCTGTTGCTTTTGAAAACTCTGTTTCTTTGGATTGAATCTTCTTCCTTTTCTGTTCAGCTTTCTGAATCTTCTTATCATAAGAGCCACCTCCTCATCGTCCATATCGTCTTCATAATCTGTGACATCAGAATCATCATTGGATTTTAATGCGATGGATTTCTTACCTTTAGGATCTTCATCTTCATTGATTCGTTCCACTTCATAAGACTGAAGAGTTTCAACCAACTCATCGACAGATAGTGGCATGATTCTTTGTGTCTCTCTTATTGAAGTCTTTATATGATTCCAATTCTTGGAGAGTCCACGCAGTAGCTTGTTTACCTTCATGGGATCAGAAATTGGTTGACCTTGATTTTCAAGATCATTCACGATTTCTGTAAAATGGCTAAACATGTCAGTTATAGATTCTCCTGATTTCATTTTGAAGGCTTCGTATTGACCGAGGAGAATGTTGATTCTGGTTTCTTTCACTCGATCTGTTCCTTCATAGGTGATATGTAATCTATCCCAGACTTCTTTTGCTGTAACACAAGAAGATATTCTGTTATATTCAGTAGGTGACAAAGCACAATATAAAGAATAAATTGCTTTTGCATCAAGAGCTTGTCTCTTGATTATCTCTTCCTGAGTCATTTCTCTTGACTCAATAGTTTCTTTTCCTCTCTCTGAGACAGATGCAGCTTTAGGAGTGATTCATTTTTCTACAACGTCCCATTCCAGAGGATCCTTTGATCGTATGAACGCTTTCATCTTGTTTTTCCATATGTTGTAATCATTTCCATCAAAGTAAGGTGGTCTGGTATTGCTTTGCCCTTCCACCAGCCCTGGAGCTAGCATACTAGCCATGGATCTTTAATTCTGAAGTAAAACACTTCAAACAAAGTGAGTACACAAGCTCTGATACCAATTGATATAGCTAATATGAGCACCTAGAGGGGGGTGAATAGGCGTAAAAATAATTTCTCGAGATATGAAAGCAATACCAGACAGACAATAGAAAGGAAGCTCTCAGAACTATAATCAGAGTAAAACAGAGAGTAGGGAAGAGAAAATTCAACACAAGGATTATAGTGGTTCGGCTTATTCAAAGCCTACGTCCACTCTTCTGCACTGACAGCCCACTGGCTGGATTTCACTATGAACAAAAGAGATGTTACAGCAATGCTTTCCCTTGATTCTACAGTATAGATGTTCTACCACACTTCCTCAAGGTATCTAGAAATATAGACTCTCTTTTGCGTACAATATTTCGCTCAGTAAATGAATTGACTACGAATCAAGGAGCTTCAGACTTTGAAATTCTTCTATCGTGCACACCCTCGAACAACCGGAATGTATTCCTTTTATACTCCTTTATGCCATCATACCCATTGGCACTTACCAAAGAAATTCTTCCAATCTTCCCGTTGGACAAAATCAATTAGGAAGATCATTCGAGCTATTTAAGGAACATGTCGATAGCCCATCAATCCTGCTCGCCCATACAATCAGGATCTTGGTTTCCATAAGTAGAACCTTCCAAGAATACTTCGTCAATCATCGGATCCTCAATCAATCTTGACTCGAATAAAGGAATCCATTATGTCACATCCAGCCAAGAGATCTTCTCTAGTCGATAAGGCTAAATCCTTAATGAAGCACTCAGTTCTGGATAGCCTTTCTTCAACGGATTAGAAACTGTCACTGAGAATAGACTTTAAGTCTTGAGTCTGGCAGTCCTGAAGTCTTCAGACTTTGAATAGTAAAGTCTACAAATCTTCAGACTAGACTGATAGAAACGTTTTGTCAGCTTCAAAATAATCTAGAAAGATTTCTCCAAAAAGAAAGATCTTGTCTAAAGAAAATAAGCAGGAGCAACATCACTACACTTGAATGGCTCGTCCCCAGAGAATATATATTTAGCCATTGAAAATTCGGTCAAGTCATCCAAAGATTTGACCGAATATCTCTGCTAAAGGAAAACAGGGCAAGAAGGGATTTTGATGTAAGGATAATGTCTCATGTGGGGGCATATATTTGATCTCATTATTCTCGCAATATATCCTTTTGACAATATTTATTGTTCGTGAGGAAGGAGTGTCAAAAATCATCTCTTTCGATATCTCTACATGAAGAAAGGATACAGAGACAGGATTGGTCGGCGTGGGTCATATATTTAGTGAATATATTCTTGTTTTAAGACAAGAAATTGCGTGCTATCAAGGAAGATTTCAAGGGTCTAGAAGAGAAGACGGAATATGCTGTTTTTTTCTTGATGAGTTCGAACCCTCTCCCTATAAAAGGGACCTTTCGCAGACAAAAAGGACAGCATTCTGTTGGTCGGCAATTGGAATTTCACGGCTTAATTGAGATACACTCGACCAGAGAGAATAGAGAGGAGAAATCGTAGAGGGCTTCAATCGAGAGGAAGAACATTCTCCAACGCGACGAGGGAGATGGTGCAAGGAAAAGGAACGTGGAAGGAAGCCCATATCTCACAAATTGTGGCTGCTAAACCTTGCGTCCATGTTGCTTCGACCTTTGTTGACATGCCATCATCAATCTTGGTTCCAAGATAGCCAGAACACCCTTAACAGCAGCTAAGTTTGACCTGTCTTGCTGCACGTCGCACCTCCCATCGCCTTAGTCCATCGCATTCCAAGGTTGCCAAGTCAAATCCTGATCAATTGACACAATCAAGCTTTCCGGAGATAGTCCAACAGATCTAGATGATCTCTCACACCACTCTTGAGTCCCTCGTCATTTCGTCTGTGACTCGTGTTGCCCTGTCGTGCTGAGCTGCAAAGCCCCGACGTGAGTTGCTCCAACGTTATTCTTTGGCCCCATGCCGAGACTAGCTGCTGTCCTGTGAAGCTCGTCCCCGAACCAAGCCATCCTGCGAAGTTTCTGCTTTGTAGGTTCATTGATCGTAAGCACCACTGCGAGCCTCGCCAAGCACCACCACATTGTGTTGCGAGTAGCCATTCGAGGATCGGAACTCAGAAGCCAATATTCAAATTAGGTGAAAATCTTATCTATTTTGATTTCTGAAAATTCAATTTCCTTGTTTGAAATATTTGTTGATGCACGTGATTGAAATTCTCGATATACTAGCATATCCATAATCTTGAGTAGCCTTATAAATTGGGAAATCTTCCTAATTTCACGATGTGCATATGATCGACAGTCTGATTTCACGCCCAAAATATGACTCACAATCGGACGGAAAAAACGCCAATCCAATCTCACGCTCGAGATACGATTCGCGATTTTGTTAAAAATTGGCCAATCAAATCTCATGTGCGAGATATGATTCGTCAATTTATTAGACAGATATCAATCGTATCTTACCTGATTTGCTATCGTGTTGTTTGAATCGATTTTGTTTCCATAAAAGAAAACCCAAAAAATATATATTTGAGTTAGATTAGGTTCATGTTAGAGTATCGCTTGTTTTAGGGTAGTTTGCATGTTTAAGATTAGGAAATTTATTTATTTCGAATTTTTAAATAAAAATACATTTAAAAATATACCAAAAACATTAATTTAGGATGTTAGATTCTATTTTCATTAATGGACAATTTTAATTTCGAATTTTATAAAAAAAAAAAAAGAAAAGAAAAGCCTAGAATTAGAGCATTCTTTGCACGTCATCTAGTCATTGCATATTAGGATAAGATTGCATGTTTAATTTAATTATATATAATCTTTCTAATTAATAATAAGTTTAGATAATTTTTCCTAGATAGATTGCATTTTAGGTTAGGGATTGCCTAGTTAAGATAGCATTCTAGTTTAAATTAGGATTTGGCCTAGTCTGATTCCTAATATAAGTGGATAATATCTCAATCTAGATTGACAACTTTCGCTATTTTCTAATTTCAAATTTTATATAAAATACCCAAAAAACATTGCCTTGGAATAAATTAGTTTCTTTCTCTATGATAGATTGGATGGTTATTAAGAAAACACAAGAATACTATACTTATGTCATGTAGTTTAGGTCATATTATTATGTCATGTCATATCGCTTCATGTTAGATTAGTAGCATGCATTGCATAAATCATGATTCACATTAAACAAGTGGAAATAAAAATTAAGTGATTGCGTGTTAATTAGAAATCATATCTAAGACCATTGATATAAATTATGATCTAACATTGCAGATGCTTTTGTTACTATGAGGTAAGTCTTGTAATTTATTTATTGCCTTTTTTTGTGTTAAATTGGTGGTTTGCGCACCCGTGCGATTACCTCACATGTTAGGGAAGTAAATTAAAATCAATTCGAGCTACCTACAAAACATTTTTTCGAAATAAAAGAGAAATGTACCAAAAGGGCGTTAGAAAAATCTAGTGTAATTAAGTTCTCGAACTTAATATCTCTGGTTCATAGGAATAAATATTTTACTTGAGTTTTTAATCAACTCACCAAAAATAGATTAGTGGCGACTCCTAATTGAAAAATCACTTGCATGTTAAGAACTTGAACCTAAGTCATGGATTAGTATGGGCTTGGGAAAGTTTGAGCTAAGTTTAGGCTTAGTAATCCATTAGCTAAACCCTAAGTAGTTCATCCAAGGTTTGGTCGCGACACCGAGGAAGCATCACAACAAGACGAAGATGGAGGGAAGGACAATGCCCCCACAATTTTCAGCTGTGTGTTTAATATCATGAATGACTCTTCCATGGTACTAAGAATATTAGGATTTGCATGGCAACATTCCAATTTTTCTGTTATTTTGTTTTTTTGTTCCTTGAAAAAAAAATAGAGATCTGTTTTCTTTAGTTAATTTTTCTATTCTCTAAAATAAAAATAAAAAAGTGGCTAAATAATAGATTTGAAACACAAGTAGAAAGAAGTAACTCTTTGTTCCTGGAAATTATTTCAAGAAATAAGTCATTTTATTTCTTTTTTTTTGTTTTTCTTTTCTTCTTCTTCCTCTTATAATCAATCAGCGGAGACTCACCGCCTACCGTCGCCACCGGTTGCTGCCCCCTATCACCACCGTTAGTCATCGTTCATCGATCACCGCCAGACAACCGGCTAGAGGAGAAAGAAGAAGAGAGAAAAAAAAAATTTTAAAAAATCTCAAAAAGTTACCAAAAAATTGAAAGAAATTCTACATCTCAGAAAAATTTTTGGGTCATACCAAAGACATTCTTGTTTTTTTTTCTATTTTGGGAATAAAAATTTTATATAGTTACTAAACATGTTGTTTTACTCATAAACTATTCTAGAGAATAAAAATAGAAAAAAACTATTTATAATCCTCGAAAAAGAAATGTTACCAAATGCACCCTTATTACATGGAGGAGTAAAGCCTAATAATTCTATCTTAGAGAACGAATTTGGTGTGTTAAGTTGCACGTGTGAAAGATCCCATATTAGATATTTGATGCACCATAAACTTGACTCAAAACTCATTGTAATGCAAATCCAAATTGATATATTAATATAGAATGATACTTAGACGAAGAAAGAACGCATCTAACAAGTTCGTGCATGTACACATATGAGTTGTATTAGAGATCTCTCTTATTAGAAATTTGAGTGTGATGTGAACAATTAATATTATTCAAGTTGACCCATAACTCATTGATTTAAACATTTAAGAAAAGTTAGGTCTAACTGCCTCCAAACACAAAGAGATAAGTTGAAATTTGCCATAGTCTTTGCTAGTTTCTAAAACCTATTGAATATGTGCGATTACGAAGCAAAACCTCTATGGAATGGATTATCCTCATGTTTGTGTACTTAAAGGTGACAAGCGGGGAAACAATAACATTTTATTTGCCGTATGCCAAGATTTGATGATATGTTTATGTTGAAAACATATTCTGTCGCTTTGATGGTCTCATATTCCCAGGGTGGACTAAATAGTTTGTATTAACCACAAGTTCTATATTTGAGCCCAAACGTATGTTGAGAAAACTCCTATTAGATTTTGAAGTTAACAAAACTTTTCTATTTCTATTTTTATTCTCATTCTGAGGAATACTAGACTTCTGTGAAATTTTATCAAAGTCTATCTTACATCAAAAGTTTGCCCCACTCTAACAAAAACACAGACTAAACTCAAGTGAAGAACGAAGAAATAATCAGACTCGGGATTATTGTTCTTCCTTCAAGGACTTAGTACGAACAAGATATAGATGGCTTTCTGGTTGAAAATCTCTCTTACCTTTTATTGATGAAATCAATCACAGATCAGTAAAATCAATTTGGAAGACAAGTTTTTTTTGGAAGAATCTACTTATGGAAACCAAGATTCCGATTGTATGGATGACCAGGATCATCGAACTTCCATCTCAATCTTCAAACGGCTCAAGATATCTTTGATTAATTCTGTCCAACAGGTTGATTGAAAGAATTCCTCTAGATAGTGCCAACAGTCATAAAGGTATGGAGGAGTATTTAAAGAGGTTTTTTGGGTCATTTGTATGTATGGTGAAAGCTAGAATTCTAAAGTTTGAAGCTTCTCAAATCACTTGTTCTTCATCAATAGTGCTCATACATGTATTCGAAAGAAAAAGAAACACAAAGGAGTGACTTAGTGAGAGAAAAAGAAACTCTTTACTGAGTAGTTAGTGTTATACCGCTGTAATTCTCTTTCAATTCATAGTGAAATCCAGTCATAAGGCTATCAGCGTGGGAGAGTGAACATAGGCTTAATATAAGCCGAACCATTATAAATCTTGTGTTCATTTTCTCTTCCCTAAACTCCTTTAATTTATTTGCTGTGATATTTTTCTGAGTTTCGTTATATTTTAAAATATCTTATTTGAGTCTGAATCTTTATCAGAAATCTATTGTCTAACAAACTCAGTTTAAAAGAAAAACATTTTTACTGCATCTTTAGATAAATCTATTTTTACACCTATTCACCCTCTAGGTGTTTATACTAGCTCTGTCAATTAGTATCAGAGCCTGTGTGCTTACTTTATTAAAGTATTTTTACTTCTAAGCTAAAGATCTTCTATGGCTAGTATTTTGATTCCAGAATTGGTTGAACGACATAGCAATACCAAACCTCCTTATTTCGATGGAAAGGAGTATAATGTGTGGAAAAACAAAATAAAGGCATTCCTCAGATCCAAAAATCTCCTAGAGTGGGATGTTGTTGAAAAATGAATCAATCCAGAGGCAACATCAGTTTCAGACAAAGCGAAAAAAGTGATAGAAAAAGATGTTGATGAATCCACACAAGCTGAAATCAGCAAGAGACAGGCTCTTTATGCAAAAGCAATTTATTCCTTATACTGTGTATTGTTTCCCACTAAGTATAACATAATCTCCTCATGTGAAACAACAAAACAATTTTGGGACAAACTTCATGTCACTTATGAGGGGATTGATCGTGTGAAGGAGACAAAGATAAATATTCTACTTGGACAATATGAGTATTTCAGAATTAAGCCTGGAGAATCTATTTGTGATATGTTCAGTCGCTTTATAGAAATTGTAAATGGCTTATCAAGGTCAACAAATTTCTGGACCAATGAGAGTCAACAAACTACTATGTAGACTTTCAAATGATTGGAATCATGTAAAGACTTCAATCAAAGAAACTCAAAGGATCATGCCTCTATCAATTAACAAGCTAATAGGCATGCGTCAATCGTATGAAGTGGAGTAAATCAATGATGAGGAAGATCCAAAAGGTAAGAAATTAATTGCATTAAAATCTAATGTTGATTTTGATGATACAGATTCGGACGATGAAATGGAATGGACGATGAGGAAGTGGCCCTAATGATAAAGAAATTCAAAAAACTAAACAGAAAAAGGAAAAAAGGTTGAATGGGAAGAAGCAAAACATGCAAAATTCCCAAAAGAGACCAACGGAAGACATTGAAACTAGCAATAAAGTAATATGTTTCGAGTGTAAGAAAAAGGGGCACAACAGACTAAACTATCCCTTGTTGAAAAAGAAGAAGAAGAAGTTTGAGAAGTATAAGAAAACTCTTAAAGCAAAAACCTGGAATGACACCGAATGTGAAGAAAGCGAAGAGGAATTTCCAAACATATGTCTAATGGCTTACTTAAAGTTAGGCTCAGAATTAGAAATAGACACTGATTGATTCGATAAAGAATTCGAGGTCACTATTAAAAGAAAAATCAAATAGTATTTGGATAGTGACTGTTCTAGACATATGATAGGAGAGTCAAGCTACTTCATAAAGCTTGAAAGACTAAAATGATGAAATGTTTCTTTTGGTGGAAACAGTAAAAGAAATATTATAAGATATGGAATAGTGAAGATTGAAAATCTGACTATCAACAATGTTTCCTTAGTAAAAGGTTTAAGCTACAATCTTCTAAGTATAAGTCAGCTTTATGATACAGGTTTCAGAATAAATTTTCAAGAAAGTATTTGTTTTAGAATAAGTCAAGATTTTTCTCAATCCTTTATTGGGTGAAGGCATGGGGCAACATATATCTTTTGGACATAAATCCAGAAAATTCTCAGTTCCTTATTTCAATACAAGATGAAGCAAGTATTTGGCATCTAAAGCTTGGTCATGTAAATATGAAACAAATTGCCAAAATTTCTTCTAAGAAGATGGTTCGAGGGCTTCCTAATTTGGCTTATCGAAAGTCTGAATTGTGCACTCCTCGTATCTTGGGAAAACAAGTCAAAAGTTCCTTTAAACCAGTAAATCAGGTTTCTACTAGTCGTGTTTTGCAGTTTCTTCATATGGATTTTTTTGAACCAATAAGAACTCAGAGTATTAGTGAAAAGAAATATTGTCTAATAATTGTGGATAATTATTCACGTTTCTCTTGGGTATTCTTTTTGGCAAGTAAATCTAAAACTTTCTCTTATTTTTCAAATTTTGCCAAGAAAATTCATAATGAGAAAGGTTATGATATCTCAAGCATAAGAACAAATCATGGAAGTGAGTTTAAAAATCAAGATTTCGCAAACTTCGTGATGAATCTGGTTTTCAACATGTTTTCTCTTCTCCATATACTCCAAAAAAAATGGAGTTGTGGAAAAGAAAAACAGATCTTTACTGAGGAAATGGCTAGAACTCTTTTGATAGAGACCAAAATACCATTTCAATTTTGGGCAAAAGTAGTCTTTACTACCTATTATATAATCAACATGGTGTTTTTAAGGCCTATTCTAGAGAAGACTCCCTACTAACATCTCTTACTTTCATGTTTTTGGCTATAAGTGCTTTATCTTAAAGAATGCAAATGATCGATTTGGAAAATTTGAAAAAAAAAAAATTGGATGAATGAATTTTTCTTAGCTATTCAATGTCAAGTAAAGCTTATAGGGTCTTTAACAAGAAGACTCAAGCGTAGAAGAATCAATGAACGTCAGATTTCTGGAAAATATGTGGAGTCAACAAGATCAGGTTCAACTTAAAGAATCTGGACCGATTCCAGACTTTGTAAAGTCTAATTCCCCTGGAGAACTTCAATCTTTTAAAGAACAGCAACAAGCAAAACTAGAAAAATCAAAGGAAACATATGAGCAATAGAATGACAAATCTATTATCAACTGGAAGCAAAAATCAAGTCATTCCAAAGAACTCATCATTGGCAAATTAGATGAAGACATTTGCACCAGATCCAAAGGAAAAGAAAATTCCAGTGCATTAGCACTTATTTCAAAACTAGAACCAAAAGGAGTAGAAGAAGCATTGTCTGACGAAAGCTGGATAAAAGCTATGCAGGAATAACTCAAACAATTCAACATTAATGATGTGTGGGAGCTTATTCCTAAACCCAAAGGCAAATTTATGATTGGAACAAAGTGGGTATTCAAAAACAAGATAGATGAAAAAGGTAAAGTAATCAAAAACAAAGCAAGACTTGTGGCAAAAGGATACGCACAGGAAAAAGGGATAGACTACGATGAGACTTATGTACCAGTAGCAATGTTAGAAGCAATTATATTATTACTTGTTTTTACCTGTTTTAAAAAGTTCGGGATATTCCAAATGGACGTCAAAAACGCTTTTTTTAATGGATTCATACAAGAAGAAGTATATGTGGAACAACCACCAGGAGTTGAAAATCCCAAAAAACTAGACTCTATCTACAGACTAAAGAAGGCATTGTATGGTTTGGAGTAGGCACCTCAAGCTTGGTATGAAAGATTAAGTAAGTTTTTAACAAATATTGGCTTTGAGAAAGGAAAAGTTGACACAACTTTGTTTATAAAAAGAGAAGAAAAAGATCTTCTACTTGTACAGATTTATGTAGATGTTATAATCTTTGGATCTTCCAACGAAAATCTCTACAAGAAGTTTTCAAGATCTATGTAGGAAGAATTTCAAATGAGCATAATGGGTGAATTGACCTTCTTTTTGGGATTACAAGATAGACAATCAAAGAAAGAAACATTCATT
This sequence comes from Eucalyptus decipiens, assembly GCA_014182575.1. NCBI lineage: Eukaryota > Viridiplantae > Streptophyta > Magnoliopsida > Myrtales > Myrtaceae > Eucalyptus > Eucalyptus decipiens. The sequence goes on from CM024619.1 coordinate 38,353,790, forward strand.
CACTAGGAGAAATATGCCAAAGATATTATCAAGAAGTTTGGAATTGAGAACTGCAAGAAAACATAAACTCCCATGTCAAGCTCATCAAAGCTCGACAAGGACAAATGAGAAAAGAAAGAACATCAAAAGCTATACGGAAGCATGATTGGTTCTCTTCTTTATCTCACTGTCTCTAGACCTGACATTCTATTTAGTGTGTGTATTTGTGCTAGATTTCAATCTGATCCCAAAAATCCATCTAAGTGATGTTAAACGTATCATCAAATATATTGCGACTTTTCCAAAGCTAGGTTTGTGGTATCCAAAATGAAGAGACTTTACTTTATTTGGTTATTCTGATGCTGATCTAGCCGGTTGTAGAGTCGACAGAAAAAGTACGTCTAGCACATGTCAATTGTTAGGACAAATGCTGGTATCATGATTCTCAAGAAAGCAAAGTGCTGTGGCTTTATCTACAGCAAAAGCATAATATGTTACTCTTAGAAGTTGCTACTCACAAATTATGTGGATTAGACAACAACTAAGAGACTTCGGAATAAAAGAATTCTGCACGGAAATTAGATGTGACAACACAAGTGCTATCAACCTTACTAGAAATCCAATTCTTCACTCAAGAGCACATCAAGATTCGTCATCATTTGATACGAGATCATGTACAGAATTGTGAGATTAATGTTCAATTTATTAATTCAAAGAATCAACTGGCATATATTTTTACAAAACCATTGGAGAAAAGTTTATTTGAATCAATTCGTGGCAAGCTGAATATCATCATTCCTTTCAACTAAAGTCTATGGTTGATCAGACTCAACATCTCAACTTAAGGAAGTTACTTCAGTTTGGAAATCTTTCTAATCCAGGTATTTTATTTTTGGCACGTAAAAACTGAACAGGTATAATTATCTCTGAATTATCGCTTGCCTTTTTTATTTTTGGAAATAATAATTTTATTACTGATTTTTCATAATACATTTAAAAATTTTGGCAATTATCTTTTTAAATTGTTTTCCGAAAAGGCATTTTTTTTTTGTGTCGATTCATTTTTCCCATTTCTATTTTTTTAAATTCTTCAAATTATTTCTTTCGAGCACAGTGTATTCAAAGCCTAATTGTCGAACTCTCGTCTCTCTCTCTCTCTCTCTCTCTCTCGATTTTTCTTGCGAAAACACTCTACAAATTTCTTTCTCTCTTCCACTAGAGCATGTCGTCGAAGTCCTCCAAATCTGCAACAATGTCGTTCAGGCGGAAATTTTCTCGCATTGCTAGTTGCAGCCCTCGCAATATGCCTGAAGGACCAACTCATTTTTGATTTGATTGGAGAAGATTCTCCGCAGAGTTCTTCTCCTCACTCTGCAGATGAGGAAGTTACACAGGAGGCAACATCCATTTCTGTAAGGAGGCCTAAGGTACTTTTCAAACATTTTTTAAACAGGGTGGAAGTCCTGTGGACTTTATCACTAACTTTTTGAAAGACAATGGATACGGAAACGAAACTTTGTTTTTGAGAACAATGGAAAGGTTAGGACTGGTGCCAAAAGGAACAGCAGAGGAGGAATTTTTTAACTTTCATTATGATTCTCGTTTTGGGTCAAAAAATCAGCCTGAGAATAAAGATGACAATGAGAGAATCTTTATAAATTTCCAACCAAAGATGGGTGTGGCGGCTAAGATTACTAGAGAAAGAACGAAACTTTTTCATTCAAAAGAGCATAAAAAGGTTTATGCTCAAATGTTGAAACAGAGGGGTCATAAACCCCGCAAACAATAGACTTTGACTTTCTGAATTCTATAAAGATTAACTTAAGGGAGAAGTTAGCCAAACTTCAACTTGAGAAATTTTGTGCAGAGACATCTGAAGCATATCATGAATTAACGGCATATTTTTACTCGAATTTATCATTTATGGATCAAACTCATATTCAGTTTACTGTATGTGATAGTGTGCTTGATGTAGATGTGGATCTTCTGGCTGACATTTTGGGTGTAGAACGAAGTGGTTTTCTGCCCATAAATGTATCCATAAATCAAGCTACTAAGTTTCTCGTGAAAGACAGATTTCCGAGTGGGAGTATTACTTACTCTTGAATGACTGCTTCAAACATTCTGCTACATAAGATAGTGACCAATTGCATCAAACCCAAGGCTACCTCTACGACTGATGTTTTGAGGTTTGAGGCAAAGATAATGTGGGTAATATGCAATGGAGTTCCTTTTTCACTCCTACATACTATCTTTTTGCACATGTTCAAAACAATAATGAAGGAAAAAAGGGCAACTGCCCTATTATGCTTTGATAACAAGATTGTTCAGACACTTTCAGATTCAGCCACCTTCTCAACTTCCATCAAGGACTCTTACTCCTATGGAAATAGGAATGAAAATGATTTCCAAGATGAGGCTGAAAGATCTTTCTAAAGCCCTGGATCTTTTGAAGAATGAATCATCTAGCAAAATCAAGGAAGATCTGTTGCTGTAAAGAAGCACAGGGAAAGGATTTTGTCCAGAAGATATCAAAGAAGAAGAAAAATATCCTTCTGCAAGACAAAGAGGAGGAAGATGATGATTTGACAACCTCTGCCATCGCTTTGCCCAATCTTCAAGGTTTTGCTTATTCTAAAGAGCCAGAAGAAGGAGAGGGTGAAAAGGAAAAAGAAGAAGAAGAGAGTGATGCTGAAGAATCTGAAGAGAAGGAAGATGAAGATGAAGACTCAGAAGGAGACACTGGTGTAATACCAAAATTGGAGGAGACTGAGGAAACTAGGGACGTTGCTGCACCTAAAGTAGAGGAGACTAAACCAGAAAAGCGATCTCATGCTGGAAAGGAGAATGTGCAAGAAGGAAAAGTTTCGTCTCAACTTGAAGGCACCAAAATAGAGGGAGACCATGAGAAAACTCCATTAATTGCACCCGTTGCTAGTGATGGTATTACTAGATCTCCTGTAGATGTTGAAGATGTATTTACATCTCATTTCCCTAAAGTTCAAGTTGAAAAGAAAATTGCAAGTCAGGGTAAGCAACAAATTGCACACGTTCAAGTAGACGTTCTTTTACTTCTAGATACTCCACAGATTCATTTTGTTGAAGCTAGTGCCCAAACTAAACCTGAAGCAAACTATCCAAGGATAGTAGAACTTCTCTTAGAGATAAAGGAACAGCATTATGCCATGGAGTTTTGTTCGTAAAATTCTAAACATAAGTGAACGTGTCAAACAAGTAATATAATGATAAAAAAGAGTATCGTCCCATGGAGATCGATGATTAATAAACTAATTAAATGCTAAAATAGATTAATTCTAAAATTTATCTAACAGATCAAAATATAATTTAGAATAAATTAAAAATAAAATTTGGAGACTAAATGCAGTAAATCAATAAGATAAATATGTTAGAGCATCCGATTTCACCATAACCACTAGATATGAATTTCAGATTGTTGTGGATACAAGAACGATATCAAACATATGATAGCGGAATTTCCTAATTTATTTACTATACTATCTCTAGGTATAGCAAACCTACTCAACTTCTTAATCCACTATATCTCTATGTGAATTAAAATAAATATGAGTGCATTAAAAACTATGAATATTCCCAACTTACAATGAGTATTTTGGATCACTTTATCACCGAAAGTTACACAAATAACGCGGTATATTTCTATCCACGTATAATTCATGGCTATATATTATAATGAGCAATTGCATATTATCAATTCTTAGTCTCAAACATGCACATCAGATCATTCAAGTTGTGGCCAGTTACTCAAAATATTATGCATAATAATATATAACTCACATGAATGAAATAAATTGTAAAACATAAAAATCATGAAATTCACATCATCATGGTTAGGTTACATCGTAACCCTAACAAAAGAAAATTAGAATATAACAGAAGAAGAAATAAAAATATAAATCAAACCGAGCATCTTGAATCAAAGAATAAGAATTCTGTCACCACTTTTGTCTTCTTTTCAAAATACTTGAAAAACTCTCAGAATAATAAAAAATGATCTAACAAAAACATAGCTATTCCCTCTGGCTCTCAATGTTCTCCCATTCATAGGATATATCCAAGATTCTTATTTCCAAGCAATTGCGCATAAAATTGGGGAATAAATCAAAGGATTTTGATTTAATATCTATCTCCCAACGCTTTTTTGATTTGAATTTCTAATTTTGCCATTCTTTTCATTATCTTCTCCATATCTCATTATTCTGCATAAATAATGAAAATTCAAATAATCAGAAGGAAATCCAAATATTTTTTTTATAAATATTGCATTATTTGTAGGCTAAAATAGGTAAAAACCTCAAACTTAACATTTTGCTAGTTCTCGAGCAAAATCAAGACATAACATATACTCAAGCTAACAACCTCCTTCATGACATCTTTCCATAATTGCTCAAATTCACAATTCAAAGAAAAACACAAATTTCATCCAAATATTAAAATTGATTTATAAGTTAAGACCAATTCTAACTATGTGATGCAAGTGTGTGTGTAAGAGTTCTTATCTTTTCGAATTATATGCAATCTAGATAATTTCACATTGACATGCAACCTCTCAAAAATTCTCAATAATTATGACCAAATCTCATAGGTTTGCTTTTATTTCTCTCTCCACCAATGTAAGCTAATTATCCAACCAAAAATCAATAAGACTTTTCTCGGTTTGTAATATAAGGCTGGGTTAAAGATGAGATAACGGTAATTTTAAGTTCAAATCACCCATCAACACGTTGATTTCAAGGATCTAATTAGAGCCAATGTCACTATCTAATTTCACTCATTCAAGATAATTTTTCTGCCACCATATATCATCACTCATTCTTTTCTTTTCTTTTTTCTTTTTTGTGAATTACTTTATGGTGGAGTTTCTCCCAAAGTCCCTCCTAATATAACATGAAAATTTCCAACCCATTGAGTATCCAAAAATTCACTCAATTGAAAGTTAGATAAGGAACCATAAAAGTAATTTTTTTTTCTTTTTGATAATACACCACAAACAATCATAGTAATCACTTCTTTTTTTTTTTTTTTTTTTCATACTCCATCATTCCTTCCAAATTTCTATTAAGCTCAAATAATTTTTTATCCCAAAAAAAAAAAATCAACGTGTTAATAAGGCATGGAACAATAATATAATTTGATAATGGCTAGGATAAAAATATATGGGTGCCAATGAAAAATTAGAAAATAATTAAGGCTCAACGGGGTGACTATGGATAAATAAACGGGGTTAGCTTGAAAGGCTCAATTGATTCAAAAATTGCCTAAATCATTTTTTCAGTTAAATTTAACTTAGGATTTCGCCTCAAGAGAAAATCAAATAATTTCTAAGATTTGGGTGAAATTTAAGAAAATTACACACTTCACATTAATGTTTTCTAGATTTACACACAATTCAAAAATTAAGAACTTTTAGTGCTCAGTAAGTGGATTAACATAATCGAAATTAAAATTAACTCACACATCAATTGCAAATTTAAATAAAATTTAAATTTTCTTAAGAATCGCAAAAATTCACAACCAAAAATGCAATCATGATAAAAAATAAAAATAAAAATAGATTTAACCAAAAATTTTGTCTCCCTCCCAAACTTGAATGAAGCAAAGTGTCCTCAATGCGAATAAAAGAAATAGGAAGAAGAAAACTCCCCTGGTTGTAGGATAAGTTCATAGATGACTTTGATGATTAAACTCTTGAAAGGTGATCCCTAAAAAAATTTAACCTGGATAAAACAAAGAAAAGTTAATCTTTTTTTTTTTTTTTGGACAAACATAAATTTAACAATAAATAAAAACATAATTAAAATGTTTGGGTTGCTTCCCAAGAAGCACTTACTTTATAGTTTTCACCCAAACTATCTTATATGTCACTATTTTGGAGGATGAAGTTCAATGGTAGTCTTTTGCTTGTTGTAACCACCTTCAAAGTAGGGCTTCAAACGTTGACCGTTCACTTTGAATGTGCCCTCAGAGTCATGCGTAATTTCAACAGTTTCGTAGGGGAATACTTGTGTAACTGTAAAAGGACCAGACCATCAAGACTGTAACTTTCCTAGAAAAAGTTTAAGACGAGAGTTATAAAGTAAGACTTTTTGACAAATTTCGAATTCTTTTCTGAATATGTGCTTGTCATGCCATCTTTTTGTAGTCTCCTTGTACAAGTTAGAATTTTCATAGGTCTCATTGCGAAATTCTTCCAATTTATTCAGTTGCAAAAAATTTTCTTTACCTACAGACTGCATATCAAAATTCAAAAATTTCAATGTTCAATATGCTTTATGCTCTAATTCCACTGATAAGTGACAAGCCTTCCCAAACACTAACCTAAAAGAAGACATCACAATTGGAGTTTTGAACGTTGTCATATAGCCCAAAGTGCATCATCAAGTTTTATTGACCAATCTTTCTTAGAGGCATTTACTGTTTTTTCTAAAATTCTCTTAATTTCTCTATTTTAAACCTCTATTTGACCACTAGTCTGAGGATGATAAGGGGTTGCAACCTTATTAGTGACTCCATACTTATTAAAAAGTGCTTCAAATTGTTTGTTATAAAAAAAGTGCCCCTATCACTTATGATTGCCTTAAGAATGCCGAATCGGGTAAAAATATTTTTCTTCAAGAATTTGACCACAACTTTAGCATTATTTGTTGGCAATGCTACAACTTCTACCCACTTAGACACATATACCATAGCTACTAAAATGTATAAATTTCCATAAGAAGTTATAAAGGGTCCCATGAAATCAATATCTCAAATATCAAATAATTCACACACAATAATGTCGTTTAAAGACATCTCATTTTTTTCTTGAAATATTTCCAGTTTTCTACATAGAAGTATGCATCTTTAAAAAGTGTGGGCCAATAAAATTCAGATTGTAGAATATTAGCTGCAGTTTTGGTGGCACCAAAATGACCACATGTCTCTCCATCATGACAATAATGTAGAATGTTTGCCTTCTCTTCGTCCTGGAACACATCTCCTTATGATCTGGTCTGCACATACTTTAAACAAGAAAAGTTCTTCCAAAAAATAATTTTTAACATCGGAAAATAATTTTTTTCTTCTATTGATATAATAATTCAAGAGGAAGAACATTACTTACTAAATAATTTACAAAATCGGCGTACCGGGGAATTTTTGATAAGTGATCTGCAATTAGATTTTCTACCCATTTCTCATCTTTGATTTCCAAATCAAATTCTTGCAGCAATAGAATCCACCTGATTAACCTAGGTTTTGATTCTTTCTTTTTAAGCAGATACTTAATAGCAAAGTGGTCATAATAAATTATAACTTTTGACCAAGTAAATAAGAACGAAAATTATCAAAAGCAAAGACTACCGCTAAAAGGTCATTTTCTGTTGTTGAATAATTCATTTGTGCACCTGACAAGGTTCGACCGACATAGTATATGGTTGGAAAAATTTTATTCTTCCTTTATCCCAAAAAAGCTCCTATTGTAGAATCGCTAGCATCACACATCAGTTCAAAAGGTCAAATCAATTTGGTGTTGTCATAATTGGTGCTAAAATTAACTTCTCCTTTAAAGTGTTAAAAGCTTGCATGCATTCAATAGAAAAATTAAAAGAAGCATCTTTTTCCAAAAGATTAGAAAGAGGTTTAGCAATTTTTGTCAAATCTTTCATAAATCGCCTATAAAATCCTGCTTGCCCCAAAAATCCTCTGAAAAGTTTTACAAATGTTGGTGGAGGCAATTTTGCAGTGACCTCCACTTTGGCTCAATTGGCTTCTATTCTGTTTCGATAAATTTTATGCCCAAACACTATTCCTTCCTACACCATAAAATGACATTTCTCCCAATTCAAAACAAGGTTAGTCTCCTCATATCTTTGTAAGACCAAAGCTAAATTATTTAAACAAGAATCAAATGATAAGCCAAAAACGAAAAAAAATCATCCATGAAAATCTCAATATATTTTTCAACCATATTAAAAAAATAGCCATCATGCATCTCTGAAAAGTAGCTGATGCATTACAAAGACCAAAGGGCATTCTTCTAAAAGTAAAAGTACCATAGGAACAAGTTAAAGTAGTTTTCTCTTGATCTTCTGATGCAATAGGAATCTGATTATACTACAAATATCCATCAAGAAAGTAATAAAACTCATGATTTGCAAGTCTTTCTAACATATGATCAATAAATGGTAAATGATGTAAGTACTAATATGAACACCTAGAGGGGAGTGAATAGATATGAAAACAATCTTCGCAAAGAACAGTAAAAATATTTTGCTTTTGAAACGGAGTCTGAAGAATAATAGACTTTGAGCGAGTTTAGACTTTAACAGTTAAATAGAACAACAAACAAAATAAAAAAGTTCAGGGAAGAGAGTAAGAATACAGAAATTATAGTGGTTCAGCTTATATCAAACCTACGTCCACTCTCCCACGCTAATAGCCTTCTAGTTGGATTCCACTATGCGATCAACAATAATTACAACTTTGACTGTAAACACTTAGTGATAAATCACACTATCTCACTAAATCACTTTTTTGGTATTTCTTTTACGATCACAAACATTTAAGCTCACGAAGACAAGTGTATGATCGAAGGTTCCTCAAACTTTGGAATTATAAATTCTACGCTCCGTCTTTTACCTACTTATCGGTCCTTAATCTCCTTAAATACTCCTCCACTTCCAAACTAGCCATTGGACAGTATCTTAAAGGATCGTCTTCCAAACTACCCATTGCACAGATCTGTATCTAGAAGATTTAGTAACCATTGAGTGATAGAAGTAGAATCCTAAATTGATTCTAATCGCCCATACAAACAGAATCTTGGTTTCCAAAAGTAAATTTTTTTTATTTATAAAGTTTTTGTCTTCAAGATCCAATTGTCAATTAATTAGATTGAGTCAATCAAATTCATCTTGATGTAGAATCCAAATCAGATCACTAGTCGTTATATGTTTGGGACTTGTGTTACGTTCTGTCAAGTTGTTTTATTCTGAATTTGCTTTGTTTTGAATCTGCTATGTTCTGTTTGAAGTAAAGTCGGAGTGTCTTCAGACTAAAGTAGAGTCTAAGTGTCTTCAGACTGAAGTAGATTTTACAATCTGGACGTAAGTTTGAACATATTATGCTTCTAAACATATTTACCCTTAAGGTCTGGACACAGTCTAAATAAGTTCAGCTTCTGCATAGAGTTTGTCTTCTAATTCTTCCAAGTATAGACTTTGATAATATTATTTACATGTTCTATCATTTGCATAGTTTATTACTCAACCATCAAACATATTGGTAGCATTTGATTTATTTTGTCATCTTCAAAACATCATAAGGGATTATCCTAACAATCTCCTCATTTTTTATGATGACAAAACAATATATGAATATGCATATGTGTAATCACATTTTCTAAAAAATTGATAAATCAAAGCAATGTAATTCAACCCACCCGCCTGGGTGGCGCTGCTAGCGGCGAGCTTCTCCCCCTAACGCAAGGGGAGGAGTTCAATTCTTGGGCGTCGCAGGGTGACTTACCCGGTGGCACGTGTCTGGTGGCTAGCACGTGTCGCCCCCAGGGGTTTATCCCCGGCTGTAGGAAGCCGTGCGCGGGTTCCTTGGGTCACCAAAAAAAAAAACAATGTAATTCAAAACAAAAGATAGTAGAAGATAGCAAATAGATTAAGCATAATAATATATAGAAAAAATAACAGTTCAATATTATGCAATAAATTATATCAACCAATCAACACAAATGCATATTTATATTCTCTCCTTATTTTTGTCATAATCAAAAAGCGATAACAATAGAAATAATATCACGTAGAAACTAAAGCGGTAATATATTTTGCATGAAACACAATTTCCAGAAAAAATTCAATTTTTACAAAGTAAGTCAAATATCAAATATATGTAATATAACTCACTTTGATCATATATATTAGCAACTATCCAATAAAGATCACGGATGGATTATAAAATTCACTTACCATTTTTGTCATAATAAAATGATAATGAAAATAGAATATTTGTTAATGACAAAAGGTAATAAAAGATGCACTAACCGAATATTGTAGAACTTAAATTCTAACACATTAACATTTTCCTTCCTTCTATAACAAGATCACGATCAATTCAAAAAGATTTTTCCATAAATGATCAATGCTCCCCCCCCAATTTGTTGCATTTTTTAGTTTGATCACGATTCTTTCATTTCTCTTGGATTCGCTTTATCCCCCTGTCATCATGACAATATTTACAAATAGCACTAATTGTGGCTTGTGCACGTTGAGCAGAATATCTTTCCAATATTTTCTTCGTAGCAACAATATCCACAATGATCATTTGCATTTTGAAATTCGAGGCAAAAAATTATTTTCTTCAATCAAGCTCTTCTCGAATTCAACCTGTATAAACTTAACGAACTTTTTGCACAAATAAGCTATAATAATATCCACATAATATATAATACCATTTCTTCAAATAAATAAATTGAATAACATATATAAAATTATTAATTATTAAAATTCAGAACTACTCAACCTTTCGTACAACACATTAGAGACTTGCTCAATAATTTGCAAAAAACTTTGCACAAGGAAGAGAATCTTTGAGCCTCTAGAAAACAGTATAGAATCTCCATGATTTTCAAATCTAGCTTTCTAAAATCCATATAGAAGATTCTTTTGTGACCTGCAAATTCTTATATAACAGATAATAATCTTTGCAAAAAATAACACATAATACCTTCCTTTGATTTACAGATCAAACTTGCTAGATATGAGATATTTTCTAAGAATATAGCAAGAGTATCCATGAATTTGCATTAATATTTTTCAAGATCAAAGGGATTTCCTTGATCATAAATCTCAAAATATATTATTGAATCATTTCGCAAGAAACGCGGACTCCTAGAGTGCTATAACTTTGCAGAAAATGACACTTAAGTGTCATAACTTACAAAAAGCATACTTAAGTGCCAAAATCGGAGAAAAATGGCTCACTTCAGTGCCAATCCAGCCAAAATCCGGCCAAATTACATACATGTCATTTTTCCTGGTGAAACGAGTGCAAAACGACGCCGTTTTGGGTTGACGTGGTAATAAATAATATAAAAAAATTAAATTTAGTTAAAATATTTAGAATTAATAATTTTTAAATTAAAAAATTAAAAAACATTAGAAAAGAAAAAAGAAAAAGAAAATGGCGGGCTCGGCGGCCCCAACCGACCCTCCCCCACCTTCTGGCGACGACGGGGAGGCGGCGGGGGCGAGGGCTCAGCCCTCAACCACCGGCTGCCTTCCTCCTCTTCATTTCCCTTTTTAAAATTTTTATATAAATAAATATAAATTATATTATTTTTTTAAAATTTAATTTAATTAATTTTTATATTATATTAAAATTCAAATTATGCCAAAACAACGTCGTTTTGGCCGATTTAAGGGTTCTATTTTGGCCAACACCCGAAACGACGTTGTTTGAGGTGAATTAAAGCTCACTCAGCTCTCGGCAAGCCACCTCAGCAAGAAATATTAATATTTAAATGCCATGTACGATTTCCAGCTGGCTTCGCCGAAGGTGGCACTCAGGTGTCTCACTTTTCTTCAAATGTGGCAATTAAGTGTACCTTTCGTAAGTTATGGCACTTAAGTGTCCCTTTGGGCAAAGTTATGGCACTTGTAGTGTACTTTTCTCTATTTCACAAAAAGAAAGATGATATTGCTATCACGTCCCAAAAAAAATATATATATATATATATATATATTTGTGATGCCTTATATGTATGACAAAAGATATAAATCATATATTATTCATAGGCAATCATCTATAATCTTCATAAAATCGAGTAAAAATTTGTAAGGCGGGTTGATAAAAAAAAAAATATTCTCTTACCCAAGGTATATGTTTCAAATACACCATTGATTAAAAAAAAGATCATTACCAATCTTCGCCTGAGATTCTTTTCTTATTGCACCAAAATCTACGTAGATTTGCAATCATTCTTGCTTTATTGGATTTTCTGCAATCAACTCATTTCCTTTTTGGTATCCATCAGTTTGGATCTTTCTATTTGGTTAGAGCAAAATAGAAAATCTCCATAGATAAACAAATATTCTTTCTTAATTCATCATAACAAAGTATTTTAAGGAAAGAATATATTTGCACAATAAACTAATATCACATAAAACAAATTTTTACTTTGCAAAATATGACAAAATTAGAGAGCATAAAATTAGACAAAATAATTTGCATTATCTCTAAGAAATATGACAAAATCACACATATTAGATCAAATCGGAACTCACAAATCACAAAAACAAATCATACAATTCTTTCTTAAAGTAAAAAAATATGACAATTCTTTCTTAAAGCAAAATATGATCATTATACAATCTCAATCAACCAAGGATATATCGAATATCAAGCATAATGAGAATTATGTGCCCAAAATTTAAAAAAAAAAAAAATGCATTCCTTACCAAGTTCTCTTTCTTCTTTTCCTTTATTTCTTACAAAAATAACTCATCTTTTCTTTGGTACCCATTTTTTCTTGGTTCCATAAAAATTAGTAAAATATGTTGTTTTTACCCAATGTCTTTCTTAATAGGTCTCCAAATTTTAGGACATTCTTTCTCAAAGTGTTCTGAGTCTCCACAATGTAAACACTTGAGGGCATTTTGACCAACAAGTTTTACAAACACTTTTTGAAAATGATTTTTGTAAAATGCCTTTGAAATTTTTTGTCTAAGTCTCTCTTTTACTTTAGGAAAATCAATTAAAGAATTACTTTCCTTATTGAAACCAAATCCTGACTTATTATAGTAAGGAACTTGTATGAAAAGAATATGCTCTAAACCACCCGTGGTGATGGCGTAGTGGTTGAGCATAGATTCCTTTCGAGAGAGGTCCTGAGTTCGAATCTCTGCATCGTCTGCCTTGCGAGAAAGGAACCCACGACTTACCCGGGGCAGCAAGGGTGGTGGTGACTTTACTGCTCCTCCAAGGTTTACTCAACCATAAAGTGGCGTAAGGAGGTTCTCTGGGTACCAAAAAAAAAAAGAATATTATCTAAAGTTTTTGAACTATTTGAAAATTTTGACGAAATATTTGAAAATTCATTTTTAAAGAATCATTTTCTTTGACAAGTTAATCTTGACTTTCTTTTGTTTGTAAAAAATATTTTTGCAAAATTTCAAACTTTTCTTTTCGAAAATGATCCTATTGCCTAAGCCGTGAATTCTCATTTTTTAGTTCGGAGATCATTTTAAGAAAAGATTTGAGATTTAAGCAAAGCTCATTTATATACTTAAGAACTTTGATAGGAATTGATGAATGACTTACCTCGATTTTCTCATCGGATTCTAAGTATGTGTCTAAGTCAGACTCTAATTCTAAGTCTGTTTCTGATTCAGAATTTGAGTCTGAGTCTAAATGTGCCATAAAGCATATATTTTCTTGCTCATCATCTTGTTTCATAGTTCTTTTCTACCCATTATGCTTGTATTATTTTCTTCCACTGAATTTCCTTCATTTTCTACTAAGCTTTTTGAATTTCTTAATCACAAAAGCAAGTTTGTCATCGTTCATGTCATTTCATGAGTCTGTATCATCAGAATCAGCGTTAGATATTAAAGCGATAGACTTCTTACCTTCAAGATCTTCATCAACGATTTGTTCCACTTCATAGGATTGAGAGTGTCAATCAATTCATCAACAGAGAGTGGCATAATCCTTTGAGTCTCCCGAATTGAGGTCTTGACATAGTTCCAATTTTTTGAGAGACCTCGCAAAAGTTAGTTGACCTTCATTAGGGAAGAAATTCGATGACCTTGATTCACCAAACCGTTTACAATTTCTGTAAAACGGCTAAACATATCTCCAATCGACTCTCATTGCTTCATCTTGAAAGATTCATATTTGCCAAGTAGGAAGTTTACTTTTATCTCTTTTGCACGATCAGTCCCTTCATAAGTGACATGAAGTCTATTCCAAACTTCTTTTGTTATTTCACATGAAGAGATTCTATTATACTCAACAAGAGACAATGCACAATATAAAGAATAAATTGCTAGTACATCAAGAGCTTCTCTTTTGGACATCTCCATCCGAGAAATAGGAGCAAGGGGTTTGCTTTCTTTGTCTTTGCCAATCTTATTTGATATAGATGCAGTAGTGGGATTAATTCATTTTTCCACAACATCCCATTACAAGGAATCTCTGGATTTTAGGAATTCTTTCATTTTGTTTTTCCAAACGTTGTATTCATTTCCATCAAAATATGGTGGCCTGGTGTTGCTCTGTCTCTCCATAAATCCTGGTGCCAAGATACTAGCCATAGAAGATCTTTAGCTCAAAAGTAAAAATGCTTTAATAAAACGAGCACTTGACTCTGATACCAATTGTAAGTGCTAGTATAAACACCTAGAGGGGGTGAATAGGTGTGAAAACAATCTTCACAAAGAACAGTAAAAATATTTTGCTTTTAAAACTAAGTTTGAAGAATAACAGACTTTGAGCGAGTTCAGAGTGTAACAATTAAATAGAACTACGAACAAAATAAAGAAGTTCAAAGAAGAGAATAAGAACATAGAAATTATAGTGGTTCGGCTTATATCAAATCTACGTTCACTCTCTCATGCTAACAGCCTTCTAGCCAGATTCCATAATGCAATTAACAAGAGATTAAAACTTTGAATGCAAACACTCAGCGATAGATCACACTATCTTACTAAGTCACTCTTTTGGTATTTCTTTCACAATCACAAACGTTTAAGCTCATAAAGACAAGTGTATGATCAAAAGTCACTTAGACTTTGGAATTATAAATTTTGCACTCCATCTTTTACTTACTCATCGGTTCTTAATCTCCTTAAATACTCATCCACTTCCAAACTAGCTGTTGGACAGTATCTTAGAGGATCATCTTCCAATCTACCCATTGGATAGATCTGTATCTAGAATAATTGGTAGCCGTTGAGTGATAGAAGTAGAATCCCAAATTGATTCTGATCGCCCATACAAACAAAATCTTGATTTCCATAAGTAGAGATTCTTCGTTTAGAAAGTTCTTGTCTTCAAGATCCAATTGTTAATCAATTAGATTGAGTCAATCAAATCTATCTTAATGTAGAATCCAAACCATATCACTAGCCGTTATATGTTTGGGGCTTGTGTTACGTTCTGTCAAGTTGCTTCGTTCTGAATCTGTTATGTTCTATTTGAAGTAAAGTCTAAGTGTCTTCAGACTGAAGTAGAGACGAAGTGTCTTCAAACTGAAGTAGGCTTTACAATCTGGACGTAAGTCTAAACATATTCCACTTCCAAACATATTTAGCCTTAAGGTCTGGACACAGTCTAAATAAGTTCAGTTTCAGCATAGAGTCTGTCTTCTAGTTCTTCCAAGTATAGACTTTGATAATATTATTTACATGTTCTATCATCTGCATAGTCTATTACTCAACCATCAAACATATTATAAGCCTTTAATTTATTTTGTCATCTTCAAAACATCATAAGGGATTTTCTCTAACAAAAGAAAGTGTTCTTTTCTAGTGGCATCATTCAATTTTTTATAATCCATACACATACGCCACCCAATAACTGTTCTACTTGTAATCAATTCATTGTTGTCGTTTTTCTAAATAATCATACCACCTTTCTTTGGTACAATTTGTACAGGACTTACCCAGGAACT
Organism: Eucalyptus decipiens; assembly: GCA_014182575.1. Taxonomy (NCBI): domain Eukaryota; kingdom Viridiplantae; phylum Streptophyta; class Magnoliopsida; order Myrtales; family Myrtaceae; genus Eucalyptus; species Eucalyptus decipiens. Next base: position 38,369,472 of record CM024619.1, read on the forward strand.
ATCAGAAATAAGATAGATGATACCTACATTAAATAGCTTAATTACCTTAGCTTTCACTACTTCTTGCATCTTCTGGTTCAAATGTCTTTGAGATTGGATAGTGGGTTTATATTGTTCCTCCATCAAAATTTTGTACATGCAAATTGAATGACTAATGCCCTTGATATCAGCTATTTTCCATCCAATTGCACCTTTATACTCTCTTAATACTCTGAACAATTTCTTCTCTATCAAATCTATCAAAAAAATGATATAATTACCGGTAAAGAAGAAACTCCATCTAAATAAGAGTTCAAGAATTGGAGGCTCTTCAATTGATGGTTTATATTTTGTTATGTGTTGTCCCAACTCCTCAAGTTTAATTGCCCTTTGCCTTGAATATGGTGAAATTGCCTCCATGAAATTTGCGTACTCATTTATCTCCTCATTCTAAATATCTTTGTCCCTTGGTCGAATCAGATATGCTTCAAATGGATCTTTAAAAATATTTTCCTGAAAAATCTTATTCACCAATTTGTCAACTATCTCAACTCTAAGACAAGAATTATCATCAGATGGATATTTCATTGCTTTAAAAACATTAAATGAAACAAGATCATCTTAAACTCTATGAATCAACTTCCCTTGTTGTACATCAATAAGAGCTCTTCTTGTTACTAGAAAAGGTTGACCTAAGATAAGTGGTACCTCAAAATCTTCCTCTATGTCAAGAATTATGAAATCTGTAGGAAAGATAAATTTGTCAACTTTTACAAAAACATCTTCCACAATACCTCTCGGATATTTAATTGATCGTTCAGCCAGTTGAAGTGACACTATGGTTGCTTTTACCTCGCCTAATCCTAACTTCTTGACAACTAAATAAAGTATCAGATTAATACTCGCACCTAAATCACATAATACTTTTTCAAAGTAAGAATCCTTAATAGTGCAAGGAATAATAAAACTCCCTAGATCTTTTAATTTCGGATGTAATTTGTTTTGTAGGATGGCTAAACACTCCTTATTTAATTTCATAGTTTCATAATACTCCAGTTTCCTTTTGTTTGCCAAAATCTCCTTCAAAAAGTTTGCATAACTGGACATTCGCGCTAAGGCATCTGCAAAAGGAATGTTAATGTGCAATTTTTTAAATACATCAAGAAATTTAGAAAATTGCTTATCTATTTTGTACTGTTGGAGTTGCTAAGGGAATGGAATTGGTGGCACATATGGCTTGGGATTATCTGGAAAAAGTTTACTCTTACTTGTCTCATTTGATTGTTTAGTGATCACCTCTTCCTTGTCTCTGAAAATCTCTTCTTCTCTCACTTGTTTACCACTTCTCAGGGTTATAGCCTTTATGTTTTCAATTGGATTGTTCTTTGTGTTGCTCAACAAAGAACCTTATTGTCTCCCTGACATCATGCTTGCTAATTGACTCATTTGCATCTCCAGATTTCTGATTGAAGCCTCTTGGTTTTGAAATCTCACATCCGTGCTTTTGATGAAGTCATGAGTCATATTAGCAAGTTTGGTGACTATATCTTCCAAATTTGACATTGTCTCTTTTGATTGTTCGAATCCTGGTGGTCTTGTCATATTCTGATTATTCCATGAAAAATTTGGATGATTGCGCCATCCCAGATTGTACGTGTTGGAATAGGGATTATTCTATGACATGTTAAAATTCTCAACAAATTTAGAATTTTCACTAAATTGTTTAAAAGTATTACCTACCTGACACTATGTGCTAACATGTCCTCCACCACAAAAATCACATGTCAAATTCTGAATTTTCATGGCTGAAACACTCATATTATCTAACTTTTTTTTTAGTACTTCAAATTATGCAGCAATTGCAGCAAAAGCATTCACTTCGTGAACTCCGCTAGCTTTTCACATTGGTAGTCTTTCAGTAGGCCACTGATAACTATTGGACGCCATCTCCTCTAATATATTGTAAGCTTCTTATGATGTTTTATTATTTAGAGTTCTTCATGCAGCTATATCAATCATAGAACGAAGATTTGTACTATAGACATTATAAAAAGTTTGTACCTGCATCCATACGGGTAGTCCGTGATCTGGGCATCTTCTAAGAAATTCGTTGAATATTTCCCATGCTTCATTCATTATCCATTTGCATAAAATTGGTAATATCGTTACGCATGTTCGCAGACTTTACAGGTGAAACGAACTTACCAAGAAATTTACGAGCCATATCATTCCATGTAGTGATTGATCCTGCATAAATATAAGAAAGCCAACTCTTAGCTTTGTCTCTAAGAGAGAATGGAAATAATCTCAATCTAATAGCATCATCTGTAACTCCATTATATTTGACGGTGTCACAGATTTCAATAAAAGCATCGATGTGAACGTTTGGAACATCACTTGGTAGCCCACTGAATTGCATTGATTGTTGAAGCATCTAAATGAGTGACGGCTTGATCTCAAAGTTGTTTGCTTGAATTGTAGGTTTTCTAATACTCAACGCAGTGCCTTGAACTGTTGGTGCAGCATAATCTCTTAAAAGTCTATAATCTCTTAAAAGTCTACGTGGATTTTCATTATCACCATCTGTCATTTTCTTAGCTTGATTTCTCTGTTCTCTCAGTTGCCTTTTAAATATACGCTCGATTTCTAGATCAAGCTCAGCAAGTTTCCCTTGTTGGCTACGTGTCATAAACCGAGGTACACTTTGAAAAATAAAACAAAACGAAAGCTAGATTAAACTTAGAATTATCCGGTATCAATATTAATTACTATTAAACAAACAATCCCTAGCAACGGTGTCAAAAACTTGTTCGTAAAATTCTAAACTCAAGCGCATGTGTCAAACAAGTAATATAATGATAGGAAAGAGTATCGTCCCACAGAGATCGATGATTAATAAACTAATTAAATACTAAAATAGATTAACACTAAAATTTATCTAACATATCAAAATATAATTTAGAAAAAAATTAAAAAATAAAATTTGGAGACTAAATGCAGTAAATCAATCAGATAAATATGTTAAAGCATTCGATTTTACCATAATCACTAGACATGAATTTCAAATTGTTGTGAATACAAGAATGATATCATACATGTGATAGCGGAATTTCCTAATCTATTTACTATCCTATCTCTAGATATTGCAAACCTACTCAACTTATTAATCAACTATATCTCTATGTGAATTAAAATAAACATAAGTGCATTAAAAATTATGAATATTCCCGGTTTACAATGAGTCTTTTGGATCATCTTATCACCAAAAGCTATACAAATAACGCGGTATATCTATATCCACGTTTAATTCATGGTTATATATTATAATGAGCAATTGCATATTATCACTTCTCAATCTCAAACATGCACATTAGATCATTCAAGTGGTGGCCAGTCACTTAAAAGCATTATGCACAATAATATATAATTCACATGAATAAAATTAATTGTAAAATATAAAAATCATGAAATTCATATCATCATAGTTAGGCTACATCATAGCCCTAACAAAAGAAAATTAGAACGTAGCAGAAGAAGAAATAAAAATATAAATCAAACTCAGCATCTTGAATCAAAGAACAAGAATTCTGTCACCACTTTTGTCTTCTCTTCAAAATACTTGAAAAACTCTCAAAACAATAAATAAATAAATAAAATGATCTAACAAAAACCTAGTTGTTCTCTCTGGCTCTCAATGTTCTCCTATTCATAGGATATATCCAAGATCCTTATCTCCAAGCAATTGTACATAAAATTGGGGAGTAAATAAGAGGATTTTGATTTAATATCTATCTCCCAACGCTTTTTTGATTTGAATTCCTAATTTTTGCCATTTTTTTCCTTATCTTCTCCATATCACATTATTCTACATAAACAATTAAATTTTAAATAATCAGAAGGAAATTCAAATATTTTCTCATAGATATTGCATTATTTGTTGTATAAAATAGGTAAAATAACTATATTTTTATTGAGTTATTGAGTTTGAGATTCAGAAGTTACTTGCTGCTTTAGGATCTACCTTAGAATCAGGCAAGGTACAATCTCTTGACACTCAGGTTCAGACACTGAAGCGACAGGCTTCGCAGACTATAGCCAAAGTGGAGAATGTATATAACCAGTGCCTAAATAAGTTTGAGGAGACCGTGCAGTCACTGGAGGATTTCCGAATTGTTCACATTCCAAAACAGCCCTAATCATCTTTTCATTCACTCTTTTTATTCATGACTGATTTTATCTTTTTGCTGATGACAAAAAGGGGGAGAGTGAGAGTAGATTTAAAGTTCTTGTTTTGATTTTTTTTTTTTTAACTTGGTTGTGTGGTTTGAACTTTTGAACTTGTGGTTTGAACTTTTGTGGTGCTTGAACTCTAACTATTTTGTGGTTGCAAAACTGTTAAGACTAATGTGTTTTGTTGAGAAAACTCCTATTAGATTTTGAAGTTGACAAAACTTTTTTATTTCTATTCAATTCTCATTTTGAGGAATAATAGACTTCTGTGGAATTCTATCAAAGTCTATCTTACATCAGAAGTCTACCCACTCTAACAAAAACCCAGACTAAACTCAAGTGAAGAACGAATAAATAATCAGACTCGGGATTATTGTTCTTCCTTCAAGGAATCAGTACGAACAAGATATATATGGATTTCTGGTTGAAAATCTCTCTTACCTTTTCGAATATTATTGATGAAATCAATCACGGATCAGTAAAATCAATTTGGATGACAATTTTTTTTTTTTTTGGAAAGAATCTACTTATGGAAACCAAGATTCTAATTGAATGAGCGACCAGGATTATCAGACTTTCATCTCAATCTTCAAATGGCTCAAGATCTCTTTGATTGATTTTGTCCGATGGGTTGATTGAAAGAATTCCTTTGGATAGTGCCAACGGTCATAAAAGCATGGAGGAGTATTTAAAGAGGTTTTTCAGATCATTTGTAGGAATGTGTGTAAGTTAGAATTCCAAAGTTTGAAGCTTCTCAAATCACTTGTTATTCATCAATAGTGCTCATACATGTATTCGAAAGAGAGAGAAACACAAATGAGTGACTTAGTGAGAGAAAAAGAAACTCTTTACTAAATAGTCAATGTTATGCAGCTATAATTCTCTTTTGATAAATAGTGAAATCCAACCAGAAGACTGTCAGTGTGGAAGAGTGGACGTAGGCTTAATTTAAGCCGAACCACTATAAATTTTGTATTCATTTCCTCTTCCCCAAACTCCTTTAATTTATTTGTTGTGATATTTTTATGAGTTTTGTTATATTTTAAAACATCTTATTTGAGTCTGAATCTTTATCAGAAATCTATTGTCTAACAGACTCAGTATAAAAGAAAAATATTTTTACTGCATCTTTAGATAAATTTGTTTTTACACATATTCACCCCCTCTAAGTGTTTATACTAGCTCTTTCAACAAAGAGAAGCTAACGGCCGAAACCAAGCTATTATAATATAATTGACCCACAAGACCTATTGATGGAATGTCTAATTACTAGGAGTTCACCGATCATGAGTTTCCAAGTCAGCAGAATTCAAGTAAAATACAAGACATCTTGAAGTATGTCCCAAAGTTAAATATTGAGTTAAGGTAGATCCTCTACCAAGGAAGGATAACCGTCACTAGGGAATCTAGAGCAAGTCTAGATCACGTCTTGAGTAGCGTGCTAGTCAAGATAGTTAGAGATCCATGTGGATGAAGATCAGAAGTATAAATGATGGTCTATTTAACAACATAAGAAGATCAATGATAGATGATAATGAAATCATAGCAACACATCAGAAAATATAACAATGAACACTAGTCATCTTTGGTCATCTTAGAAGATGGAACCTTTTCACGCTGAAGTTTGAAGATGAATAAGTCATACATAGCAAACCAAATTAAATTGATTCTACCTAATTGTTTGAATCTCCCTAGGATCATCAAATTGAATGTAATGCAATTTCAGCTACCAGTGCCCCCACTTGTTTCACTAGTAATGCACCATTAACTCGTTGAATTTTCCAGTCCTAGGGACCCAACCGTCAAATCATGCAAGGATTCAAACTTGGTGTGCAACCAAAATCGTACTCCACCTCTAAATATTGTTTTTAAGGCTATGGCCTTGAGAATGACTCCTCATTTCTTTACTTAAACCGATTGGCCCGAGGCTTACCAACATTTGAAAAGTCTTCAATTATTGCCTGTCTCTATTACCATTTTCCACATGCGTGGCTGAAGAAGACCAAAACGTCAATCCACGGACCCATGACTCCTGTTAAGGTTATCTTGTCCTTGGATAATCGTCAATGACCTTATGAGTACGCAAAGTACCTAGTGTTACGAGGAAGTTTCACAGCACGAAAAACAAGGTTTCTGTTGAGAAAATTTATCAGAAAATCATAAATTTATTGTAATTATGTATTTAATGCAATCTCAGAACTTTTAATACTTGTTCAATTTAGTTTATGAATTATATAAAAATATTTAATATAGTTTGGAATTATATTAAATATGTACTAAAATTTTACGGATCAAATTGAACAATTTAAAAATTTCGAGATCACATTACATATTGAATTAAAATTTTAGAATCATATTGAATAAATTAAAAATTTATTATTCACATTGCTAGTTAAATTAAAAATTTGAGAACCATTTATAAATTTTTTTTGTTGCTTTTTTCTGGTGAAAAGTGTTAAAAAAATCCTAAATTTTTTGTATTTGTGCCAATTTAGTCCTAAACATTTTTTTGGTGCCAATTCAGTCCTTTCCAGCCAATTTTGACCTGATTTTGCTAACTAGATGCTAGCCAACCGACATGGCCTAATCAACGCTGATATGAAAAACTTTTAATAATATTTTAATATTTTTGAATTTTTTGAATTTTTATTTATAGCCCATGGCGTACGATGCGAAAGTCTGGTCGAGGAAGTGTCACTCCAAGACGAGAATTGAGAAAAGGATAATCCTCCCACCAGGCAAATTCTGCAGTGTGTTCGATATCATGTGTGACTCTTCTATGGTAATGATAAGAATGTTAGAACATGGAGTAGGAAAGCCTGATAATTCTATCTCTATGATTAACTATGTCAGTCGCCGGCGCCACACTTATTATACATAACCGGAAAAAAAAAAAAGTCCGGAGCTTTAAAGTTTCTCGATTTTACTCGAGAATCGAACTAAATGGCCGAAAAAATAGGTCCAAAAATCGGTTCCTATTTGAACCGATTCGAGAATAGGTTCCAAATTTTCGGAGCTAGTTAAAACTGGTCTAAGAACAGGTTCCGAGTGAATATTCACCTGGGAACAAGAGCAAACTGACATGTTTGGGAACTGATTTCGAAACCGAATTTATAAGCTACAAAACCCAAAGCATAAATTCTTTTTCCTTATATTTTAACATCAACACTCTTTTGTCCTTTCTCCTTCTTCAAAAGCCTTCTCCAGTCTTTCCTCTTCCTCTAAATTTTTATGGATGAATAAGGAATGGAGTTTTATAATCTATGTTTTATTTACGTGTTTGAAGTTTTTTTGTTTACAATTGCACGTGTCTATATGTTCATCTTATGAATTGTTGTTTGTGGCAAATAGGGATTTTTATTGCTCATCTTTTACTTTGAACTATTTTGTTGCTCATAACCTCATATGGTTTGGCTATAAAGGATGAACCAAAAAATAGGAAAAAAAAAGAAAAAAAAAAGGTTCTTCAGTAAATCTTAGAAACAAACTAGAAAGACAAGGTAGGCTCCAAAATCAGTTCTACATAAATAGGATAAGTTCTAGGATCTAAAAATTAGGAATAGACCAAGGTCCAAAATTGACATCCCTATTGGATCTCCAAATCCAGTCACAAGTGCATCCATCCACGAATTGACCACTAACAGGCTTGTGTCACAGGTCGGTCAATTACAATTGATCAAACACCATGCGGCCTTAGGATTTATGATTCCAAGTCAGCCTTTTCCCGCACAAACATAAACACAAGGGTTGGCTGCACAAAAGAGCAAGTATTTTCACTTATGAACAAGCTAAGCTCAATGAGGGGGAGGGACCCCTATTTATACAAGTTCGGGTCTTATCCCGGCCGTTGATCGTCCCTTCGATCCAATGGTGGAGTTTAAATTCTGTCAAGTCTACACATCAAGCCATTAAATGGCTATAGGCATTGGAAAAGCCCATGGGCGCATGTCAAAAGCAAGATTAGGGGCCGCATGGTTGCCTAACACAGAGTAGGTGAACCATTGCAGGTTGCACATGGGCTAGCCAAACATTGATCATGGGTTGGCCACTGGTCATGCACAGGCTTTTGCTCATATCACGCATGGGCTGATCATGAACGGTTCGTGGATCATTCATGGATCGATCACGGCTGTCCACGAGCAAGGCTCTTATGCATGACACAACCGCATCACAAACGGTCTTGGATCATGCTTCGTCCATGGCCGCGTCATTCTCCCCCACCTAATCAGGCGACGCCCTTGTTGTGTGTGTGGCATGGAAGGCTTTGATGTGTTTCTTGAATCACCACAAAACTTCAAAGGGTTCCCAACTTGCTTCACTCTCGGGAAGGCCCTTCCACCGGACAACGTGAAAAGGCTAGTATGAACACCTAAAGAGGGGTGAATAGGTGTTAAAATAAATTTTTGCAAGACTTAGTAAAAGTAAATTGCCTTTAGAAGATGATAGACTAAGGACATAATCAGCTTTAAACAAATATATAAAGCCACGAATTAAAGTAAGGAGTTAATGGAAAGAGAATATAAACGTAATGTTTATAGTGGTTTGGCTTAAATCAAGTCTACGTCCACTCTCCTGCACTGCCAACCCATTGGCTGGATTTCACTATGAACCAAAAGAGATTTTACAACTTGTGATCTCGAATTCGTCAGTAAAGAGTTTTCTCTTGATCTCTCACAAAGTCTCACTAAGAGTTTCTCTCTTTTGTATACAATTTTGAACTTGATAAATGAGAAAGCAAAGAACTAGAAAGTTTCTGGACTTTGAAATTTTTCTTTTATGCACTTCTTCAAACAACTGGAGAATCTGCCTTAAATACTCTTTCATGCCTTCACAACCGTTGGTACTTTCCAAAGAAATTCTTCCAATCTACCCATTGAACAGAATCAATTAAGGCGATCTTGAGTGGTTAGATGATTTGTGATGAAAGCCCGTCAATCATGTTCGCCCAAACAATCAGGATCTTTGGTTTCCATAAGTAGAACATTCCGAATGTACTTTGTCTTTCAAAAGATCGTTATATCAGACTTGATTTCAATAAGAATAATCAATCAAGTAGATGTTATATCCAGCCAAGGTCTTCCAAAAACCATACGAACTAAATCCTTGAATCATAATCCCGCATCTGGATAAGTCTTCATTCTTTGGATGAAAAATCGGTGAGGGCATACTTAGAGATTAAAGTCTAGCAGTTTTCAGATTTTGACAGTAGAGTCTGGAGTTCTTCAGACTATAACACTTGAGTCGGTAAGTCTTCATATTAGACTTTTGGGAAGGTTTTGTTAGCTTTAAAATAATAAATGAGTATTCTCTAACAATCTCCCTATTTTTTATGGTGACAAAACTTTCCTGCAGACTTGAAAATTTTTTACCTACAAAACAACACTTAAGCAAAACATGATATCTTATCAAAATAAGTTGATTAGGATCTGGATAACATCGATTCTGCAACCATAGAAAACATGTTAATCTTGCAAGATAAATAACTATCCAGCCACAAGCAATATCACAAACTTGGTTACTGCAAACGTCAAAAAGATTCAAAATCAAATAGCAATCAAAAGTCCAAAGTATACCAATCCAAAGTCAGTCCAAAACCACAATAACCAAGCAAAAAGTCATCAAAATCAAACCAAAAAATACCCAATCAAATCTAGTCAAATCTACACAAACTCTCTCCCTTTTTGTCAACAGCAAAAAGTGGAGAAAAAAAGTTTAAAATAATTGGGTAAAATCATGGCTGTTTGGGGATGCGAATGATCTAGAAATCCCCCATAGACTTGACAGTCTCCTGCAACTTCTTCAAAGTCTCCTTCAGCTATTGAATATTCTCACCCTTTGCATTTTCTTGTACTTGAAGCTTCAGGGCTTGAATCTGCTCTTATAAAGTCTAAAGTTGACTTGAGAACTGTCATCACGTTCTTCATCTCAAACTCGAAACCATATTGCTGACCCTTCAATTCCAAAATGAGATCCAGTAGCCTTTAAAAGTCTACTGTTGGTTCTGATGTAGCACTGGGTCCAGCCGAATCAATTCTAGGAGTCTTGAGATGTGAGGGAACATTAGCAGTTCGATCACTAGGACTTGGAGTGGATGCCTCGAGATCTATTTCAGGATATTAAGAGGCATAGACATCTTCTGGATCTGCTGGAGATCTACTAACATCACTAGTGAAAACAGGTGAAGAAATACCTCTTTTGTCAGTTGCTCCCCCTGTTTCTGTGCCTTCAGGTGGAGAAAATAATTATTCTTCCTGTGCTTGCTCTTCTTCAGCACCAAGGTGATGTTTTTCTCTTTCTTCTCCTGCATTTCCACTCCTTGTCTTATCCGAGTCATCTGATAAGGATACAGCAAATATTGGTTCAAGAGAATCATCTTGACCCTCTTCTATCTCTTCTTCTCTTTCTCTTTGTCCCTCCTATGTTCTCCTTTCTTCTCTTTCTTCAGCTCTCTTCTCTGTCTCTTCTTTTTCTATGTTCTCTCTGTGCTCTGGCACATCAAAACTAACAAAGCTCCTTAAATTTCTTAAGGCAAAAGTGGAGAGGGCTTTCATCTTCTTGATTGGTGCACTCATTGGTTCTTTGCCTTTCCTCTTCTCGCTGCAAAGTCTTGTTTAGTTTTGGCAGGGGATTTCTCCTTTAGTTGCTCCAATGCCTTATTCAGCTCCTTCAGTCTCATTTTTTGAAACCATATTCAGTCCAACCACCATTGGAGCAATGGTTCGATCACACGGAGTAGTAGGAAATTGAATGTTAAGATGTTTGAACAGTCATGTAACAAGCGCAGAGTAAGGGAGTTGCCATTTGTCCTTCACAACTATCCTATACATGTGCATTAGGATAGTGTGAGGCAGTGAGAACTTGAATCCGATGTTGATTGCATACATCAGCTTTGCTTCTAAGTGAGAAACATCAGTTTTTGAAGTGGATTTGAGTATGATGCAATTGATCACAATCTTGTGAAGCAAAATATTGGAGGCATTCATTCTAGAGTAAGAATCTTGCCTTCAGCAAACCTGTCCCGAACAAGAGCCAAAGTTGCATGTCCAACAGACACACTGATTGGTTGGAAATTCCCTCTTTCCACACCAATCACATCAGCCAAGGTGTCTACATCCACCATAAATTCTTCGTCCCTAACCATAAAAGAAAATCTATTAACATCTAGAAAAGATATATTTGAATAGAAATAAGCAGTTAGTTCTAGGTAGGTGACAAAGGTCTCTGAGCAAAAGCGTTCAAGTTGAAGGAGTGCAAACTTCTCCCGTAGTTGCACTTTCAAAGAATAAAGAAAATCGAAGTCGACACTTCTAGGGTTCATAATCCCTCTCTTCAGCAATTTCGAAAAAGTCTTCTTATGGTCCTTTGAAATAAGTCCGTCCCCTCACCACAAGCATTTGCAGCAATGCCCATCCTAAGCTGAAAATTGGTGTACATCCTTTCATTATCATCTTTCCCTTCGGGCTGATTAAAAGCTCCGAACCGTGGATCACTTGGAAAGTTGGCAAAAGTCCTTGCTTCCAAACCTTCAAGCGCAATGTCGATCGTCTCCATAGATTGCAAGAACAAAGTTTCATTTTTGTACCCTCTCTCTTGTAAAAATTCATCGATGAAGGTCATCGTAGTACCACCCTCTTTTAACTTAGAGTAGAGTTTAAAGAGAAATTGAGGTTTCAGTGTTCTTACAAGTTCGATATTTTCAACAATCTCTTCTTCTGCTCGTTGCTGTGGAGGAACTTGTGTCCTTTGCTATGAAGAATGACGTTGTTGAAAATGTTGTTGTTGCTGCTACTAAGGAGAATCATCTTCCTCGGTTAGATCAAAATGGGTATGACCCTCAGGCATGTGTTGTGATCTCTTGTTCGCAATTCTGGAAGACTTCCTCCAGAACGACATTGTCACTGTTTTGGAGGATTTCTTGAACTCGCTCGTTGAAAAAGGTGAAAGCTTTTTGGATCAAACTTGAGAGAAAATGAGAGACAGTAGGATGTCTATCTTCAAAGGTTTGAGTGAGCGTAAACGGAGAAGAAGAAGTTCGATGGTATAAAAAGCAAGTGAAACTAGGTATACGGATCGTCACAAAGGAAAAAGTAAAAACTGCCTTTTTAAAAATGAAAAAATTGCCATAAATTCAAAACTCGAAAAAGACAATTTCTAAAAATAAAATAAGCAAGTAGCAATTCAAGAATAAACGTACATTTTCAAAACTTCATCCTAAAATTAAATCACTTATATTGAAAAAGAATTAACTTACAGTCGTATCTTTTGGATGTTCTGAGTCTGACCATCTTCAGACTTTAACCGATAAAAGATATGATATTCAATTGTGGCATCTTAAAATCTTGTGACAACCTCTGGAGTACCATGAACCATGATTAGGTAATGGAAGTGCCATTTGATTTTGTATTAGCCATTGAATTAATGAATTTCAATTGATTTAAGGCCGAGCATTGTAATGGATGATTGTTTGGATGAAGATGTGTCTACAAGTAACCCAAGGATTTTATTAAGGTGCGATTGACATAGAAATCTTATTCTTGGCGGTGCACTTTATAAGTAGAATTTTATTAATTTAAATGATAAAGTTTTTTGAGTTTATAAGTTGAAATTAGGTGTTAATTTAAATGAGGGTTAAATGGAATAGGAATAGGAGAGGGTGGGCTGATTTTTAGGCCCAAAGACCGTCCAACCAGCCCACGCCAACCCCTTGGTCGACCGGCCCATGAAGACCCAAGACCGGCCCAACATTGAAGCCCATAAACCCTTGCATGTGAACTGCCAAGTGGCATGGAGGAGAAGCCAAGTGTGGCTGCTCCCATTGGCTTCCTTGGGCGGCTTCATGTAATCAAATGATTGCAAATGATTATGGGGGGAGAAAAGAAAAGAGAGGGAGGCGGATGATGAAGGGAATCGACCGAGAGAGAGAGAGAGAGAGAGAGAGAGAGAGAGTGTGTGTGTGTGTGTGTGTGTGTGTGTGTGTGTGTGTGTCGTTCGAGAGAGAGGAAGAGAGAAAGAGAGGAAGCAAGCTTGCGAGAGGAAGAAGAAGAAGACCGTCCGTTCGCCGCTTTGCCGCCGTTCTTGTTGCTGTTTGTGCTTGAGTTTAAGGCAAGTGAAGTCCTAAAACCTACCCCTTGCATTGTTGTGTGTATGTGTAGTAGATGGTAAGTCTTGGTTGTGGTAGATGGGATGAAATTTTGGAGCTTTGGAGAGAGATTCATTGGCCATGCATGCTGTTTCTGGAAAGACCAGTCCGACCATCCATGAATTTGTGTGCTGCATGTGACTTTTTAGTTGGAATCTTGTTTCGATTTCTTCATGAAAGTTGTAAAGAACACCTTGAAAAACAACATACTAAAATTTAAGGCAAAAAAAACAAGTATTGGTTAGAGAAATGATTTTTCCTTGGAGAAATTAGATCTGGAATTCGTTGTGCTGACCTTTAGAGATTTCGTGGTCTCTAAAGTAACCTTCTTGTGAAAATCTCACTTTGATCTCTTAATGAAAGTTTTAGTGTAATTCTTGAGGTAGAACATATCAAAATTTTAGAGGAAATGAACAAAAATAGGTTGGTGAAATCATTGTCTTTTGAAGAAACTGGATCTGGGAAAAATGCTACTTCGACACAGTATGATTTCGTGATTTTTATAAAATCATAAAGTTAAAATTTGTTCATGTATCCTTAATGAAGGTTGTAGGTAATATTCTGAGGAATAACATACTAAAATTTAGAAGAAATGAACATATGTAGGTCGGTGAAATGAGTTTCTTTTGAAAGATGATAATCTGGGAAAAGATGACACCGAGAACAGGGGGAAATAATCGTCTATATATATTAACCTAGAACGATTTGGGTTTCTATTTCTCCATGAGATATTTACCTCTAGGACTTTTCTATAACATGTCAAAATTTCAGAATTTTTGGAGTTCATTTCGGTAATTAATTTAAATTTCTTCAGAAACTGTGCAAGCCAAAATATTGAAGTTTGATCAACTGTGATGCATGGACCATACTTTTTTGTGTGAGATTCTTTTGCATGGATTTATTCATGAGATATCTACCTTTAGGTCTCTTCTATGATGTGTCAAGTTTTCAGAATTTATTAATGTCATTTACTAATTTTCTGGAGTTTTAATTAGAGGAATGCATTCTGATTTATCCGAAACATTGATGTGTTTTGAAAAATAAATAAATTTATCCTTATGATGTAATACTTTGAGTAGTTGATCTTGCTGCATAAGTGATGACATATGGCATGTTATATGGCATGAAAAGTTGGTTGAGATCTTTGATACTATTGCATCAAATACCATGTTGAAATTGAGATACATGTGTGGATATAACTTGAGAAAATAACGAGATTGTTGGAGGTGTAAGCCGACAATGCCCCGGGAGTGTTGGGATGCCCGAAGTGTGGGGGTGCTGGATGCCCGAAGTGTGTGTGCCGGATGTCCTCGAGAGTTTCGAGATGCCCGGAGTGTGGGGGTGCCGGAAGCCTCGGAGGTGTGTGCTGGGGGGATACCTCGTGATGCTAATTGGGATACGAGATGCCCGAAGTGTGTGTGCCGAATGCCCGGAGGTGTGTGCCGGAGGTTCCTCATGATGCCAAGTTGGATACGAGCGATAAATTGTGGGATGAAAACAATAGTCCCTAGAAGGATAAAAATTGAGATTGTATCGTGCGCATGAGTATGCATGAATGCTCGATGATGAGTGCATGGTGGTATATGCACATATGGCATGGATATGCATGAATGCTTGATGATGAGTGCATGGTGGTATATGCACATATGACATGGTGATATACGCATGACTGTAAGGTAAAGTATGCTTGAATGCATGAATGACATGTGTTTTATTCTTAATTGTTCCGTTTGATGCATTGAGTAGTGTGGTGAATCTTTACTACTGAGTAGTTGTACTCACCCATTTTGGGGATTAACATTTCAGATTAGAAATATGCCTTTATTGCCGATTGCACGCGGTACTTACTATGGCATACCTACTGATGTAGATGTGGAGTGTACTGAGTATGTCTATGTCGGTGCTCCTAGTTTAGTTTTTGTTCAAGTCTGTGTCCTAGTGATGTACGACGTCGGTCGAGCTAATGGCCCAGTCATCCAGGAGTTTTTATCTGTCCATGTCCGACATGATGGAGAGATGTTAGGGATGTTACCGTCGCCGCCACCCGATGCACCGGATTGGGTATGATGGCGCATATAGCTATTGAGAGCTAACACTTTTTGGAGATAGCCGACACTCGTTGATGGAGGGTGGTACATGTTCGATAGAATTGAGTCCTTTTTGGGGTGGTAGCCAAGTATAGTTAAAATCTTGGCCTTTTTGTTGTATCGACCTTGATGTCCATCATGAAAATATAAATAAGAGTGAATCGGCATTATCTTTTCTTATGGTGCATAGTTGGTGTGTATTGCATTATGGTTATTGAAGGGAGAGATTGTGAGACTTGTTTATGCTTCTGCTAATAAGTTGCGCTGGGACCGCTTTTAAAAAAAAAAAATCCCTAGTCAAAGGGTATCGATCTGTGAAGTTATATGAGATCGAGTAATTAAGGCAACCTCAAGCGTGTCGGGGGTGCCACATCAGTCTAGTGCAAATAGACTCAAATATGCTTTTCTCCAGTGGCTTTATAAATATGTTTGGTAACTAATTCTTCGAATCAATGAACTGAATTATAACTTCTCCATTCTGAACATGATTTCTAATGAAATGATGTTGAATTTCTATGTGCTTTGCTCTTGAATAAAGAATTGGATTCTTTGTAAAATTGATGGCACTGGTAATCTCGCATTTGATCCCGATGCACGATTCTTCAATTCCAAAGTCTCTTAGTTGTTGCCTTATTTACAAGATTTGAGAACAACTCTTAAGAGCCACATATTCTGCTTCAACTGTTAAAAGAGTTACGGTACCTTGCTTTCTTGAGAACCAAAATACCAACTTGTTGCCCAACACTTGAGAAGTACCAAAAGTACTCTTTTTATCAATTTGCAACCTGCTAAATCTGTATCTGAATATCTAAGGAGAGTAAAGTCTCCTTCTTTGAGATACCACAGACCTAGCTTTGGAGTAGTCGCAACGTATTTGATGATACATTTTGCAGCACTTAAATGAGATTCTTTACGATCTAATTGAAATCTAACACAAATGCAAACACTAAATAAAATGTTAGATCTAGATGTAGTAAGGTAAAGAAGCAAACCAATAATACTCCTGTAGAGCTTCTAGTCAACTTTCTTTTCTCATTCATCTTTGTCTAGTTTTGAAGAACTTGACATTGGTATCTCAGTCTTTTTGCAATTTTCTAATCCAAATTTCTTGATGAGATCTTTTGCATATTTTTCTTGATGAATGAAAATTCTTTTCTTTAATTGTTTGACATGTATTCTCAGAAAGAAAGTTAATTCACCCATCATGCTCATCTCAAATTCATCATACATAGACTTAGAAAACTTCTTGCATAGATTTTTATTTTTATTTTTGGAACTGGAGGAACTACCGCCAGCCGACAGCTGTGACGTAAACCCCAGGTGACGCTAGTACAGGACCCACCACCATGGTATCACGCTTAAGAATCCATAACGACAATGCTAGGGTTCGAACTTCTCCCCTTTGTGAGGGGGAGAGAGCCCAAAGTCAACGCTGTTGCTGCGGGCGGTGGTTCTTGCATAGATTTTCATTAGGTGATCCAAAGATAATATCATCAACATAAATTTGAACAAGTAGAAAATCTTTACCTTCTCTTTTAATGAACAAAATAGTATCTACATTTCCTTTAACAAAATCATTTTGAATTAGGAATTTACTTAACATTTCATACCAAGCTCGAGGTACTTGCTTCAATCCATATATGGCCTTTTTCAGTCTAAAGACTGAGTCTAGTTTTCTTGGATCTTCAAATCCAGGTGGTTGTTCCACATAGACTCCTTCTTGGATGAATCCGTTTAGGAATGCACTTTTTACATCCATTTGGAATAACCTGAAATTTTTATAGCAAATAAAAGCAAGTAATAATCTAATTGTTTCTAACCTTGTTACTAATGCATAGGTCTCATCATAGTCTATTTCTTCTTCTAGC
Organism: Eucalyptus decipiens; assembly: GCA_014182575.1. Lineage (NCBI taxonomy): Eukaryota > Viridiplantae > Streptophyta > Magnoliopsida > Myrtales > Myrtaceae > Eucalyptus > Eucalyptus decipiens. Next base: position 38,386,775 of record CM024619.1, read on the forward strand.
GTAAATCCTTTGGCCACGAGTCTTGCTTTGTTCCTTACCACTTTTCCTTTCTCGTTCACCTTATTCCTGAAAACCCATTTAGTTATAATAATAGACTTACCTTTAGATTTAGGAATTAGCTCCCAAACATTGTTGATACTGAACTGTCTAAGCTCTTCTTGCATAACTTCAATCCAGCTTTCATCAGCCAAGGCTTCTTCTATACTTTTGGGTTCAATTTCGGAAACGAGTGCTAAAGCACTAGACTCTTCTCGCATTTTGGATATGGTTCAAATTCCTTCATCAATGTTGCCAATGATGAGTTCTTTTGATGACTAGACTTATACTTTCAGTTACTAGTTGGTTTTGAAGTTTGTTGATCCTCTACTTTAGTTGAATCTTCTAGTTCTTCTTGTTGCTTATCTTCAGAAGTCTGAACCACTTCAGGGGAAGTAGACTTTGTAAAGTTTGGAGTAGGTTCAGATTCTTCAAGTTGAGTCTGATCTAGTTGATTCTGCATAAATTCTTGAAACTTGACATTCATCGATTCTCCCACAGACTGAGTCTTTTTATTGAAAACTCTGTAAGCTTTGCTTGAGGTTGAGTAGTCAAGGAAAATTCCTTCATCTAATTTTTCTTCAAACTTACCAGTTTGATCATTTATATTTTTCAAAACAAAACACTCTCAACCAAACACATGAAAATAAGAAACATTTGGTTTTTTCCCTTTAAATACTTCATAAGGAGTTTTCTCTAGAATATACCTTAAAAATACTATGTTAATGATATAGCAAGCTATAGAGATTGCTTCAGCCCAAAAACAAGAGGAAATTTTACTTTTAATTAAAAGAGTTATCGCCATTTCCTGGAAAGATCTATTATTTCTTTCAATAACCTCATTTTGTTGTGAAGTGTATGGAGAAGAAAAACATGCTGGAAACCAGATTCATCATAGAATTTTGCAAAATTTTGATTTTCAAACTCACCTCCATGGTCTGTACGTATACTTGAAATAGTATATCATTTCTCATTCTGAACTTTCTTTGCAAATTTTGAAAAATGAGAAAATGTTTCAGACTTCCTTGCTAGGAAGTAAACCCAAGTAAAACGAGAGTAATCATCCACAATTACTAGACATTATCTTTTTCCACTAATACTTTGAGTTCTGGTTGGTCCAAAAAGGTCCAAATGTAGAAGCTACACAACTCGTTTAGTAGAAACTTTATTTATGGGTTTGAAAGAACTTCTAACCTGTTTTCCCAAAACACATGGTGTGCATAATTTAGACTTTGATAAGTCAGGTTGGGTAGTCCACGAATAAGCTTCTTGGAGGAAATCTTGGCAATTTGCTTCATGTTAACATGGCCAAGCTTTCGATGCCAAAGGTTTACTTCATCTTGAATGAATATTAGACACTGAGAACTTTCTAATTTTATATCTAGAAGATAAATATTCTCATGCCTTCGTCCAAAGAAAGATTCAGAGAAATCTTTACTAGTTCCCGAACAAATGCCTTCTTATAAATTAATTTTGAATCCTATGTCACATAATTGACTAATGCTGAGTAGATTGTAATTCAATCCTTCCACTAAGGAGATATTGTTGATTGTGAGACTTACAATCTTCACAGTTCCATATCCAACAATTCTTCATTTACTATTTCCACCAAAAGAAACTTTTCCACCATTTATTTGCACAAACTTTATAAAACAACTTGAATCTCCTGTCATGTGTCTCGAACAGCCACTATCCAAATACCACTTGACATTTTTCTTGATAGTGACCTGCAATTATAAAAAGAACTCAAGCTTTCTTTGGTACCTATATTTTCTTAGATCTAGGGGAGTTATTACTAAATACAATCTTTGCCCAAACCTTCTTAACAGGTCTCCAAACCTTAGAACATTCTTTCTCGAAATGTTCTAAGCTATTATATTTTGAACATTTGAGAGCACTTCGACCAACAAGTTTTACAAAAACTTTTTGAAAATAATTCTTATAAAATGTTTTTGTAGGCCTTTGTTTGATTATTTCATTCACTTTTGGAAAATCAATTAAATGAATGGTTTTGGTGTCATACCCAAATCAGATTTGTTGAAATAAGGTCTTTATACTGAAAAAATATTTTCCAACTTCTCAGATCCTTTTGAAAACCTTTTTGTGATATTTGAAATATCCTCTTTCAAAAAGGTATTTTCCTTCGAAAGAGAATCTGCATTTTCTTTCAAATTAACAAAAATTTTATCTAGATTTTTAAACTTTTCTTTCCAAGAAGTTTCATGTTCCTTCAATTTAGAATTCTCTCTCTTCAGCTTAGAAATCCTTTTAAGAAAGGTTTTGAGACTAAGACAAAGTTCATCTGTGCTTCGAGACTTTAACATGAATTTTTAAATTACTAACCTCGACTTCTTTATCTAAGTCTGACTTTGAATCTGTTTCAAAGTTTGAGTCCGATTCTGAATTTGCCATTAGACATATGTTGGCACACTCTTCATCACTTTCCTCACATTTAGTATTGCTCCATGTTTCTGCTTTGAGAGCCTTCTTGAATTTCTCAGTTTTTCCTTTCTTTTTCTTCAACAAGGGGCAGTTGGGTCTAATGTGTCCCTTTTTCTTGCATTCAAAGAAAACCACATCTTTGTTAACTTCATCATCCTCAATTGATTTGTTCTGGAATTTTTGAGTGCCTTACTTCTTTCAGTTAAATATTCTTCCCTTTCTGTTCAGCTTCCTGAACCTCCTTATTATGAGTGCTAGCTCTTCATCGTCCATGTCATCTTCTGAATCTGTATCATCAAAATCATTGTCAGATTTTAAAGCAATTGACTTCTTACCTTTAGGATCTTCTTCCTAATTGATTTGCTCTACTTCATATGATTGAAGTGTGCCAACTAATTTGTCTATTGAAAGAGGCATGATCCTCTGGGTTTCTCTTATAGAAGTTTTCACGTGATTTCAGTCTTTGGAGAGTCCATGCAACAATTTATTGTCCTTCATTGGTCTTGAGATTGGTTGTCCTTCATATGCTAAACCGTTTACAATTTCTATAAAATGATTAAACATAGTAGTGATGGATTCTCCTGACTTCATCTTGAAGGCTTCATACTGTCCGAGTAAGATATTGATTTTTGTTTCTTTAACTCGATTAGTTCCTTCATAGGTGACGTGCAACCTATCCCAAACTTCTTTGGTTGTTTCAAAGGATGAAATTATGTTATACTCAATAGGAGATAAAGCACAGTATAAAGAATAGATAGCTTTAGCATCAAGAGCTTGTCTCTTGGTTATTTCTTCTTGTGCCATTTCGCTAGCGTCTGCAACTTCTTTTCCTCTCTCTAAGATTGATGTAGCTTTGGGAATAATTCATTTTTTTACCACATCCCATTCCAAGGGATTTTTTGATCGCAGGAATGCCTTCATCTTGTTTTTCTACACATTGTATTCCTTCCCATCAAAGTAAGGAGGTCTGGTGTTGCTTTGGTCTTCAACCAAACCTGAAGTCAAAATACTAGCCATAGATCTTTAACTCAGAAGTAAAAACACTTCAATAAAATGAGCACATAGGCTTTGATACCAATTGAAAATGCTAGGACGAACACCTAGAGGGGGCTGAATAAGTGTTAAAAGAAATTTTTGCAAGACTTAGTAAAAGTAAATTGCCTTTAGAAGATGATAGACTAAGGACATAATCAGCTTTAAAAAAATATATAAAGTCACGAATTAAAGTAAGGAGTTTAGGGAAAGAGAATAAAAACACAATGTTTATAGTGGTTTGGCTTAGATCAAGCATACGTTCACTCTCCCGCACTGACAGCCCACTGGTTGGATTTCATTATGAATCAAAAGAGATTTTACAGCTTGTGATCTCGACTTCCTCAGTGAAGAGTTTTCTCTTGATCTCTCACAAAGTCTCACTAAGAGTTTCTCTCTTTTGGATACAATTTTGAGCTCAATGAATGAGAAAGCAAAGAACTAGAAAGCTTCAAACTTTGAAAAAAAAATTTACGCACTTTTTCGAACAACTGGAGAGTCCACCTTAAATACTCCTTCATGCCTTCACAACCGTTGGTACTTTCCAAATGAATTCTTCCAATCTACCCTTTGAACAGAATCAATTAAGGTGATCTCGAGGCGTTAGATGATTTGTGATGAAAGCCCGTCAATCATGTTCGCTCATACAATCAGGATCTTTGGTTTCCATAAGTAGAACCTTCCAAATATACTTCTTCTTTCAAAAGATCTTCATATTGGACTTGATTTCAATAAGAATAATCAATCAAGTAGATGTTATATCCAGCCAAGGTCTTCCAAAAACCATACGAACCGAATCCTTGAATCATATTTCCGCATTTGGATAAGTCTTCATTCTTCGGTCTGGAACCTGTTAGTGAGGGCAGACTTTGAGGTTAAAGTCTGGCAGTCTTCAGACTTTGACAGTAGAGTCTGGAGTTCTTCAGACTATAACACTTGAGTTTGTAAGTCTTCATATTAGACTTTTGGAAAGGTTTTGTCAGCTTCAAAACAATAAAGAAGTATTCTTTAACACAAAGTACTCTTTCTTAGTGCACAATATCTCTTACGTATGATCCTGTTCACCATGATGCATTCAACGTCCCGATCATAAGACGTTTTTACTCCAAGGGGCGCCTATTGTGATTCACCTCAATCTGGGTCGTCCCTGTTCACATAAAAAGGCTTTTAGCATGTTCACATGGAACACGGGGTGTACTTTGAGCTTGGCCAACAAATCCAGCTTGTATGCCACCTCCTGATCCACTGCAACACTAGGAATGGGCCTTCATAGCGATAGATCAACCCTTTGTGCACGTCATGGTACTGATAGACCAAGTGCAGTTTGGCCAACACTAAGTCCCCGACATGAAATTCCACATGCCGTCGCTTCTTGTCAGCCCACTTCTTTGTGCACTTCGCGGGTCAATTTAGGCATGCCACACCAGGTCCGCATGTTCATCACATTCTTTGAAGAACTTGTACGTGGAGGGGCTACTTTCTCGATACCCCGAGGCAATCGTGCTCGGTGTAAGCGACTATTGCCCGATCACGATCTCAAACGGGCTTTGGTTCGTGGATTCGCTTCGCTGCAAATTGTAGGAAAATTGGGCCATGTCGATTAGCCGCGCCCAATTCACTTGTGTGTTGCTCACGTAGTGCCAAAGGTAGATTTCTAAGAGCACTTTCATCCATTTTGTCTGTTTGTCAGTTTAGGGATGAATGCTCGTGGATAAGTTGAGGTTCATCCCCAGCAACTTGAAGAGCTCGGTCCAGAACCGCCCAGTAAATCGAGGATTGCGATCACTTATGATCGTGCGTGGAACGCCCCAATACTTGACGACGTGCTTGAGGAATAGTTTGGTTGCTTCCTCCACTGGGCAATCTTTCATGGCTGGCACAAATGTCACATACTTAGAGAATCAATCCACCACGACCATGAGGGTCCAACACCCTTCGGACTTCAGCAAGTTTATGAGATAGGCAATGGCTCAAGGAGCCTCGTCGGAGACCATTGCTCTTTCTTGTCTTGTTGGCACACAAGGCATGTCCGCACATAAGCTTCGATGTCATCCCGCATGTGGGGCCAATAATATTGATCCTCAACGAATGCCATGGTGTAGTGGATTCCTGGATGACCTGCCCATTTGGAATCGTGGCACTCGTGCATCACTTCCTTCCGGAGTTTCCCGTAGAATGGCACATAGAGTTGCCATCCCTTGGTATAGAGGAGATCGTCCTCACATTAGAACCACCTCATCTTGCCCTATTGGGCATATCGAAGGAGGGCTTGTGCTGTTTGATCGTGCTTCAACCCCTCCTTGATACGGTCGATCCATGGACAGTCGGGTCAACTCACCACATTGGCCAATTCGAGCTTCCTGCTTAAGGCATCAGCCACAGAATTAGACTTTCCAGGCTTGTATTCCAGCACATAATCGAACTTGGCCGGGAAGTCTTGCCACCGAGCTTGCGGTGGATCGAGATCATGCATTGGCACCGCTTATCTAAAATGCAAATACAATCTGCAGAGGGCATAATGCCCGCAGTGATCCGGTCAAGGAATCCTAAACCAAGTACGAAATCATAATCGTTAAAAGAGATTATCTTGATATCTTCCTTGCTGGTCCATGGACCAAGGTGCAGCTCCACGTCCCTAGACACACCGCTAATCGGGACTTCCTTGGAGTTCACCATCTTAAGCCAACCGACTTTTCCCGTATCAATCGGAAGATTCAACTTCTTTGCGACCTCTTTGGATATGAACAAATCGGATGCCCCGGTATTCACGAGCACACTCATCATGACACCACCGATCTTCACATCTACGAACATCATCCCTTTGGGTTCCTTGGCCTTCTTGGCCTTGATCAATCCAAGGATCCACAACGATCCCAACTGCGCCTCTTCTCGTGGTTCATTCTCCTTGCACAAGGCTACCAACTTTCCTCTTTTTGGGCAATCTCGGGCCATATGGGGACCATCGCAAAAGAAGCACTTGTAGATGTGTACCTTGCTATGGTATCTTCCATGGCTTGACTCAGGTTGAGTCCTAGGAGGAACTGGTGGTGGTTTGCCTCTGTTCGAACGATGGTACCGGTTTCAATCTCCCCCACAATTGGTCTTTTCTCTCGAACGAGAGTCTGGTCCATGAGAGACTCAGCCACGGAAGTAGCCATTGCGAGATTCGTTGCATTGCATCGTTTGAGCTCTTGCTTGACCCATGGTTTAAGTCCACTCATGAACTAATGGAATACCTCTGTCTTGGTCATGGATGGGATTTGGATCAGCAGCTCCGAAAACCGTTTCATGTAGTCGCAGACTCCGCCTTTTTGCTCTAGGCGGTGAGTTCCCCGCGAGCCTCCTCCTCCGCATAAGTGGGGTAGTAGGTTCACCGAAATTCCTCCATGAACTTTGTCCATGTCGTGATAAGGTTGTCACTCCTATCATTCAATCGGCGACGCCACCATAGCAACACATCATCAACTAAATACATGGCTGCGGTGTTTACCCGGATCACATCATCAGTCACTCTCATGGTTTGGAAGTATCGTTCCATATACCACATGAAGTTGTCCACGTCCTTTGCCCCCCATAAGCCCTTGAATTATCTTGGCTTGGGCACATCGGCACGTGGTTGTACGGTGATTAGCCCATTCACGCATGCAACTTCAAGGTCAGTGAGCTTGCTTTTCAGCTCGGCCATCTCCGCACACATGGCCACCATCACGGCTTCCCAGGTCTCATCCCACCGTTGTAGCTCGTGTGTGAGGGATCCCAACACCTCGACACGGAGCTCTTCCATGCCAACTTTGAGTTATTGCACTTCAGCCAAGAACTCTTCCCTACCGGCTTCCGCTTCGTCGACGGTCTAGTTAAGGTCATCCATCAACGCCTGGATGTCTGTGACGGTCTCCTCTAGGACCGTCACTCGGTTCTCCATATCCCCCTTCGAATCCCTCGAGCTCGAGACAGCACGATTCTTCTTCGATCAGGTGGCCTTCTCGACTGGACGGCCACTATCTTCTCAGTCATCGCCTTGGACAACCGAGACATTAGCACGAGGATCAGCCATTACACTTGGAACGATTGCTCTGATACCACTTGTCACGGGTCGGTCAATTACGATCGATCAAACACCATGCAGCCTTAGGATTTGTGATCCCAAGCCAGCCTTTTCACGTACACGCACAAACACAAGGGTCGGCTGCACAAAGGAACGAGCTGAGCTCAATGAGGGGGAGGGACCCCTATTTATACAAGTTCGAGTCTTATCCCAGCCGTTGATCATCCCTCCGATCCAACGGTGGAGTTTGAATTCTGTCAAGTCCACATATCAAGCCACTCAATGGCTGTAGGTATTGGAAAAGCCCATGGGTGCATGTCAAAAGCAAGATTAGGGGCAGCATGGCCACCTGACACGAAGTAGGTGAACCACTTCAGGTTGCACATGGGCTAGCCGAACATTGATCATGGGTCGGCCACTGGTCGTGCACGGGCTTTTGCTTGTATCGTGCATGGGTTGATTGTGCACGATTCGTGAATCGTTCATGGATCGATCAAGGCTGTCCTCAAGCAAGGCCCTTGTGCGTGACACGGCTGCATCACGAACAATCTTGGATCATGCTTCGTCCTCTACCGTGTCACTTGCATCCATCTACGAATTCACTGCTCACAGGCTTGCATGTCAAACATTCTTATTTAAGCACAATAGAACTATACAATGACCGATATGATCATGCCATAACTTTTCGATTAAACCATCAGAAAGGGGGAAAAAGACTATTCAATTAGTCTTAGGCTTATTGCATGGATGTCAATTCGACCTCAAACTATTTCATTTTGCTAATTCAGTCCCAAATATTTGTATGCAGGTCCAATATAGTCCTTCTAACCTATCTTCACTCGAAAATCACTAGCATAACCGCCACATCAACGATTTTTTACGGAAATTGGCGGAAAAGACTATATTAAAATTTCACGCAAAGGCTTATAATTAAATTGATATGACAGAATTTGCATCATACAATAAGTTTATGACTAATTAGATAAGTTCCCCCAAAAAGCCACTCAATTTTCATGTCAAGTTAGTTGGCTCAGTAACAAAGTGTATAGAATACGAAAGAACAAAACAATTGAATGTTTGATCGTTGAGCTTGCAATGATTTCTTAACATAACGCGATCCTCAAACTAATAACTTAAGCAATCAAGTTCTTGAACTTAATAGATTTTTCCAATCGGATCCCACTTTTATTTCCCAACTCTGGCAGATTGAAGTTGACTGTGCGAGCAAAAATTTGATGCGGAAAATTATCGATTGTATTGAAAAACAAAAAACCATCGAAAGTTTATTTAGTTGAATTAGGCACTACTGTATTTGGTCAACATTAAATTGATTGCCCATTGGGGTACCAGCTTTTTCTTCTTTTTATACATATCGAACTGGAAAATTACCAAAAAGTTCCAAACCTATTACAATTGTACCAATTTAGTCATAAACTTATTTTTTGGCCAATTGAGTTATAAATGTTTTCTAATTGTGCAAATTCAATCCATTTAGCTAAAATTAGCCAGTTAGCATTGACGTGGATGTCGACTAACGCCACGAGCTAATGTTGACATGAATAATTTTTTTTAAATATTTTTTGAAATTATTATTAATTTTTTATTTTTTCGTTTCTTTTTCCTTTTTTTCTTTTTCTCCTCATTCCTCCCTCTAGCCACAGCGAGGCCCAGCCACCACTGGCTAGCGACCGGCCACCCTCTAGCCATAGCGAGGCCCAGCTCACCACTAGCCGGCGACCAGCCAAAGGAAGAAGGAGGAAGGAGGAGAAAAGAAGAAAAAAAAAGAAAAATAAATAAATATATAAATAATAAAATACTTCAAAAATAATATATATATTATACGTCCCGATGTCACCACCATTTTGGCATAGGATGAATTTAATTAAGATAATTAAAAAGTTTAGGATTCAATTGACCAAAAAAAAAAGTTTATGACTGAATTTGCACGATGGAAATGGGTTTATGATTATTTCGGTAATTCTTCCCATATCAAACCGTTGATGGGGAGAAGTAAAAAAAAAAATGTTGACGGGCAATGACGGACACATCAGTTTCGATTTGCTGAAATTGGCGACCAGAAGACTTAGTTGGGAAAAATATTACGAATTCGAGGATTCGATTGTGAAAATTACGAATGTGAGGGCCACATTGAAGAATCGGCGTATATTCAAGGACTGATCGTCCCCACTTTCCATTAGATAGGGAGAGTGTGGCAGAAAACAAGCGGCCAAACATACCAGAAGTTCTTGGAGGACCCCAGAGAGAAAAATGGTCGCCTCTTTCACCATCCACTCATTTTCTTCTCTTGTTCCCACGACCAGAGCTTCGAAGATCTTCCATGGAGGCCGCCACCATCACCAGTTCCTCGTCTTCCACAGTCCCAATCAACCCTCCAGAAAGCCCCTCTCTCTCAGGGTCCGAGCTGCCAAGCTTCCCTCCGGGGTAATTATCAATTCTCTCTCTCTCTCTCTCTCTCTCTCTCTCTCTCTCTCTCTAGAATTTCAGCTCATGTTGGATTACTGGAAGCGCAGGTGGAAGTGCCGAAAGTAGAGCCCAAGTTCCAGGCTCCATTTCTTGGATTCACAAGAACTGCCGAGGTTTGGAACTCCAGAGCTTGCATGATTGGCCTCATCGGGACTTTCATCGTCGAACTGGTCAGCCTCTCTCCTTGTCTTTTAGCTTACTTTCTCGCTCCCTTTCATTTCAAGGACGTTCTGTTATTATGGTTGCTAAATCTAGTGATGCTTAGATATGAGAGAGCTAGTATATTACATTGATCTATGAAATCCAGTCTTGTTAACATGCCCTCTTTAAACGCTTTGAGCATGTTTAATTAGCAACATTTCGATTTTTATGATAGTGATTATACATGACATGAATGAACAAGTTTTTTGGAGAGCACTCTCCTCAGCATGGAATTCTATAAAATAACCTGACAAATTATAAGTGGCGTTTAAGTTAATGGAGCCACCCAAACACCCGGCAAGATTCCGTGATGTTACTTTGAGTACTAATTTAATATCTGGTCTTAATTTCTATGGCATTATTCTAGTAAAACCTTGCATCAATTTTTTCACACCTGATGATGGTTTTTTATTAATTTGGTTCAGATAATAAACAAGGGGATTCTTCAGGTGATTGGAGTGGACGTGGGCAAGGGCCTCGATCTTCCTCTCTGAGAAATTTCAGCTCCCCTTGTATTGGAAATCTCCCTCTTTAGAGAAGTAAATACAATGACTTCAAGTTGGTGACAACTCTTTTGACTATACTCTTGCTGCATAAAGAGTAACCCTGTGCTGCTCCACTGGCTCTTTTTGTTGAATAGCTTGCATAATCGAGATTCCAAAGGTTTTTCAATTTGCTTGCAAATGACACTTAACACCTTCCTCTTTTGACCATCAATAAAATAATACGGCAACAACTAAAAAGAGTATGAATTTGATCCTTCTGAATGAATGGCCAATTTGTATGTCTGCAAAACAGAAGTTGGCAGAACATGTCCAGAAGCTGTAGAAATTCGCTGAATACACAACTGAGAAAATATCGTTTGAATCTCCTAGGATCAAATTGATTCTAGTGCAATTTCAACAATCGGTACACTGACTTGTGTCACTATATTCCCTATGAATAAAAAATTCACATGTTCAATCATGCAAGGATTCAAACAAACAAGTAATAATCCTTATAAAAGGTACACTTGCTCTTATACTCTGGAGGCTGACCAAAAGGGGAAACCAAAGAAGTAGGCAATTTAAGTTAATGCAGACATTCCCAATAACATGTAAGAATATACTGCAAATATCGGTTCAATCCACAGAATCTTAAATTACAGTTTACATATACTCCAGAGTCACAAACTAAGAATACTTGACGCATAAGAACACTAGTCTGACAATTACTTCGATCCATGAAACGTGCTTTTAATTTATATAACAAGCTTAAGACTCATCTTCCACCTGAGAGGAGAGAATTTGCGACAGAAGATATCTGTGAAAATGCCTTGCCTGATGAAGATGGATCAGACAGGATAGACTTACTGAAACCTTCATGATATGCAAATGTCAATCCACCTTCTGTAATACCAAGAGACGATAACTCCTGCATTGCAAGTTCCCCTTCCAAGTACTGCACTACTTGACGCATGCTTGGTCTTGCAGTTGGCTCAGATTGGGAGCACAACAATCCGACGGCAGTATCCAAGAAGCGTCACAACAGTCCGTGCCTAAATTTGGATCTCTTGCCTCTAAAATGTTGCCCTTATGCCAGCAAGAAAACACCCAGTCCACCAATATCACGTCCTCTTCCACAGGTAACTTCAAGCAAAAATGCCCCGAATGCAAAAACATCCGTGCTTGTAGTGGCCCTGACAGTTCGAGTGTTCTCCGGGGCCACATATCCAAGAGTTCCCACCAAATGGGTGGTTTGAGGATCTGTGCCGTGATCGTATAGTCTTGCAAGCCCAAAATCTCCTAATTTCCCATTTAGTTCTGAATCTAGCAAAATGTTGCTAGCTTTGATGTCCCTGTGAATCACCACTTGTTCCCATCCTTCATGGAGATAATAGAGGCCACATGCAACACCTTTGATCACTCTAAATCTTTGGCTCCAATTGAGGGTCACCTTTGGTTGGTTATAGAGGTACTTGTCTAGGCTTCCATTTGGCATGTAGTCATAAACCAAAAGCAATTCGCCCTTTCGACGGCAGTATCCGAGAAGCGTCACAATGTTCCGAGAAGCCGACCAATGCTAATAATCTCAGCAATGAACTGTCTCATCCCTTGCCTCGATTCATGAGAAACTCTCTTCACTGCAATCTCAGTTTTCGAGGTAGGTAATACCCCTCTATAAACCCTACCAAATCCACCAGCTCCTAATAGCTCTTGATCCCTAAACCCCTTTGTGGCAACATAGAGATCTTTGTACTTGAACCGATGCGGACCATAGTCGCACTCCCAATCTTCCAGAACCTCTGCGAATTTTCTTCTTTTTCTAATTGCGTAAGCCATAGCAAAGACCAGTATTGATAGAAAGAAAAGCATATGAAAGGCAGTCCAGTAGTGAGAAGAACAGACTTTTGCTTCTTTTTCTTATGGGGCAATCTGGGAAGTTGAGACAAATCAAGCCTATGAGCTTGTCCATTTACCAGAAAGCTCCATCCGAGGATATAATGAGAAGTTAAGAGCGCACCGGTTGAGGAAGAGAACCCAACGTACATGGTCTCCTTGAAGATCGGCGAGAGATTGAAGGACAGAGACAAAAGGGGAGTGTTCGGTCTGTCAACATTGACCGGAGCTAATGTGACCCTGATTTGTTTCTGCACACCATCATAATCCACCCAAACTTGCATTGCTTTACCACTAATCAGACTCAAGTTTCTGAAGCCTGGAATGTCGTTTTCAGTGTATCCAGCAGGGGAAGATCTTACAGAGAGCAGCCCATTGACATCGATCCCAACATGGTTGTCATTGATATCCTGGATTTCGGTGTTTTGAATCGTGTCAAATTCCACCGCAAAAATGTGATTCGAGGAGTCGCCATTGTTTGTTTCGTTGAAGAGACCAAAGTAATAACCAGGCCGATCTCCAGGAAATTCTCTACGAGGAGCTATCACGAATGCGAACCCGGGACCAGCCAGAGCTGGATATTCGGCAATTATAGCGAAGATGAATGTGTTGTTACGGATCAAAACAGTAAACAAGAAAATAGAAAACCAGAAGCTATATTTTTCAGATGAGGAAGAGAAACGCAGAGAAATAGAACACAAACTTGCATACGTCTGTTCTAAAGAAACTGTCAAGTACAACCACTAAATACAAAGCAAAAAAAACTGCTCACGTACGTGCAACACATAACTGCACACAAACGTGCTATTAACTTCCTAGAAAATAACAAAAACACTAAACAAATAACTAAATTGAACTTGGCTGTTTTTTAAAAAAAAAACAGAGTAAAAAACAAAGCATAAAACAGCAGAAAACAGAGTGCAAAAAACAAAATAAAAAACAGCGACCGAGACATTATAATCCAACAAACTCCTCCTTGGATCAGTTGCTGCTGCATACTCCAATTTTCTTTCTTAATACTTCAAATCTTCCAGCTTGAAGTGGTTTTGTGAACATGTCTGCAAGCTGATCTTCAGATCTGCAATAGACCAACTTAACTTCGCCACTTTGTTGCACCTCACGCAAAAAGAAAAATTTGACTTTGAAATGCTTGGTTTTGCCATGGAAAACTGGATTCTGAGATATTGCTAACACCGCCTGATTATCCACGTTAACTTCAATGCAATCACTAGAATTCAACCACAGATCTTTCATTATCTTTTTTAGCCACAAAGCTTGATTTGCAGCTGCAGTAGCTGCTATAAACTCAGCCTCTGCAGTAGACTGAGCTACAATCTCTTGCTTTTTAGAACACCAAGAGAAACAAGCAGAACCAAAATTGAAACAATACCCAGACGTACTCTTCATGTCATCCACTGAACCAGCCCAATCACTATCAGAAAACCCTTGCAAATTAAACTTCTGACCTTTTTCAAACTTCACACCAAAGAACAATGTTCCTTTGAGATATCTCAAGACCCTTTTTGCTGCAATCAAATGTAACTGACTAGGACTACTCATAAACCTGGATAAAACACTCATAGCAAATAGAATATCTAGTCTGGTTGCTGTAAGATACATGAGACACCCAATCAGACTTCTATACATAGAAGCATCTACTGCATCTGTTCCATCATTCTTCTGCAGCTTCTCTTTAGCAGCCATAGGAGTGCTTACACTTCGACAATCTTCCATCCAAACTTCTTTAGAATTTCTTTCATGTATTTTTTTCTGACAGATGAAAATCTCATATGAAGCCCGTTTGACTTCCGGACCCAAAAAATAAGACATCTTTCCCAAGTCTCGACATCTCAAAACCGCAAATAGATCTTGCTTCACCTTCTCTATCAATTCCATATCATTCCCGTCACTAATAGATCATCTACATAAAGTGACAGAATTACAACACCGTGATTCACCTTCTTGACATAAAGAGTGAACTCACTTAAGCTTTTTACAAAGCCAAAATCCTGCAAATATCAATCTATCTTCCCATACCAAGCTCTTGGAGCCTTGCTTCAGTCCATATAGAGCTTTCTTCAACCTGTATACACTCTCTTCTTGCCCTTTGATACTGAAACCTTCAGGTTGTTCAACAAAAATCTCCTCCTCAAGCTCTCCATTCAGAAATGCAGACTTGACATCTAACTGAAATAAAGGCCACCCCTTCTCTGCTGCAATAGCTAACAGTAGCCTTATTGTATCAAGTCGTGCAACAGGAGCAAATGTTTCAGAATAGTCTACTCCCCATATTTGTGCATAGCCTTTCACCACCAGTCTAGCTTTGTGTTTATTAACAGAACCATCGGGATTAAGTTTTGTTCTAAACACCCACTTAACCCCAATCACATTCTTATTAGATGGTCTGTCAACAAGCTCCCATGTGTGGTTTTTCTGGATCATTGCAATCTCCTCCCGCATTGCCGCAATCCACCTCTGATCCTCCTTAGCTTCCACAAAGTTAGATGGTTCGAGCATTGCCACATTGCTTCTTTCATAGATTTCAGCAAGTGACCTTGTGCCTCTCACTGGTAAATCATCCACACTGTCTTCCAATCCATCTATAACTCCATCAACCTCTACATCTGTTGCAGGTTGTTTTTCGAACTGCTGCTTTTCTGCACTTTTTCCTTCCATCCAATTCCACTCATCTTCCTCTAGAAAAACAACATCTCTGCTTACAGTCACCTTCCTTGTCATAGGGTGAAAAATTCTGTAAGCCTTTGATTGGAGATGTACCCAATGAAGATTCCAAGCTCGCCTTCTTATCCACCTTGTCCCTCTTGACCTCGGGAACATGAGTGTAACACAAACACCCAAAAACCTTCAAATTTTTCACGAAGGTTTAACACCATACCAGACTTCAAAAGGTGTTGACCTCTCTAAGGCCTTTGTGGGCAACTGCTCAACAAGAACATGCAAAGTATTAGCCAGCTTCAGAACTTAACTTAGGTAAATTCTTCTCATGCATCATACATCGGCCATCTCCATAATACTTCTGTTTTTCCTCTCATGACCCCATTCGTTGAGGTGAATAGGGAGCAAATGAACCGCTGCACAATTCTTGCTTGCGCACAATTCAACTTAAACTTGTGAGCAGTATACTTAACCATTATCAGACCTGAGCATTTTAATTTTCTTCCCACTCTGATTCTCAACTAAGGCTTTAAACTTCACAAACACATCAGCAACTTCAGATTTGGTTCGCAGAAAATAAATCCAACTCATCCTAGTCATATCATCAGTGAAGGTAATGAAATACCTGCTACCATTGAGAGAAGACTCAGACATAGGTCCACATAAATCTATGTGGACTAATTGCAGCTTCTCACATGCTCTCCAGCCTCCTCCTTTGAAAGGAAATCTGGCTTGCTTGCCAAGAAGACAAGTTTTGCACTGTGGAAATTCCTCCTCCAAATTTGGCAAGTCATCTGCCAAGCTATTTCTCTGCATAAACAACATGCTCTTCCTGTGAACATGCCTAAGTCTTTTATGCCATATCTCTGCATTTTCTTCTTTGCACTTTAAAGCCATTTGTTGCATCTCTTGTGGCTTGAACATGAAACTCTTGTCCTCCATTGGAATTCTTAGCACTTCTTTGCTATCGCATTATTAATAAGACATTCCTTCCCTTCAAACTTCACTTTATAGCCCTTCTCAACTAATTGACCAACACTTAACAGATTATGGTCAATATTTGGCACAAAGAGAACATCACTGATCAACTTCACCTCCTGATTTCCTTCAATAGCCATTGTACCCTTCCCTTGCACTTCGATATACTGTCCATTGCCAATTCGACTCGACGGACTTGACCGACTGTCTAGACTCCTAAACAGCTTTGAATTGCCAGTCATATGATTAGTACAGCCACTATCCACCAGCCATGCATCATTCCCAACAGAAGATTCAGAAAAAGAAGCTACAAACAAGTGCTCTTCCTCGTTTCATTCACCGCTACACGGGCTTTTCGCTTGCTGGTAATTTTTTTCTTTGCGAGATGGCTTCCATGTGACCCAACTTGTGACATCTTCTCGCATCTAGCATCGGGCTTTCTCCAACATCTAAAAACTCGATGATTAGTTCCACCACGGTATTGACAAGGCTTTTTGTTCATCTTCCATTTGCTAGACCCACCAGAATTTCCTTATTTTGCTACAAACTTGGAGTCACCGGCATTTTCCGGACTGAATCCATTTCTTCCCTTTGCCTCCATCATTTGACTTCACTTTAGCTTGCAGCGCACCCTCTACAAACTCTTCTTTTCTCATCAATCTTCGTGCTCCCGTGCTCGCAGAGCATTTAACAATTCTGCAAGTTTTATATCGGGTAAGTCTCTTGTATTTTCCGAGAGACGCTATGGTGGCTTCGAACTTCTCGGAAGAGACACCGGGATCTTCCCGAACAAGCCTTTCATCCTTCAAGTCAGTCCCTAAAACTCGATTTTATCAGCTATCCCAACCAACCTATCGAGTACTCCTTCACCGACTCGAATCCTTCATCGATGTCTCTCAAACTCCCTCAAGAGATTCAGCACCTTCATGCCTCTTATCTTCTCATCTCCCTCATATTCATCCTTCAAGAAATCCCATATTGCCTTTGCAGAATCACATCTCATGATCCTTGTGAAGATAGTGGGTGAAACAGCAGCGTACAGACATGACTTTGCCTTGCCCTTCTTTGTGATTCTCTCTTTATGGTACTTTATCTGATTCAACGTCGGATTGTCTGGAAGTGGAGCAACCTCATAATCATCCTCCACAGCTTCTCACAGATCATGACCCTCCAAAAATGCCGTCATCTTGACAGCCCAAGCCTGATAATTTTCCCCAGTAAATACTGGAGAAGCCATCGCAGAGAAACCACTCGACCCTGTCTCCATCACCCTTTAACTTTTTTACACTTCGATACTCGCTTCACTTCACAGTCCCTCAAGATCATACACGCTCGATACCACTTGTTGTTACCGATCAAAACAGTAAACAAGAAAATAGAAAACCAGAAGCTATATTTTTCAGATGAGGAAGAGAAACGCAGAGAAACAGAACACAAACTTGCATACGTATGTTCTAAAGAAACTGTCAAGTACAACCACTAAATACAAAGCAAAAAAACTGCTCACGTACGTGCAACACATAACTGCACACAAACGTGCTATTAACTTCCTAGAAAATAACAAAAACACTAAACAAATAACTAAATTGAACTTGGCTGTTTTTTAATATAAAAAACAGAGTAAAACAAAGTAAAAAACAGAGCATAAAACAGCAGAAAACAGAGTGCAAAAAAACAAAATAAAAAACAGCAACCGAGACATTATAATCCAACAGAATGTAGTGGAGAACGAGCGAACAGCGCCATCGGATGAATTCTTGAACTTGATAGGGTTTGGGTAGAAGGCACGACTCTTGTTCTGTTGGTTCACACTGGTTAACTTCAGGAGGCCATTGCCAGTGAGTGCAGCTAAACCATCGAGGCTCAGGTTCACCGACCGGAAACCATTGTATGTGAAATTGCCGGTTTCATGAGTCGGTGCCGTGTTTGCCAGGAGAGAAACCGCCAGAACAATCACGAATAACATGGCCAAAGGCTGAAGTAATTAGCTGAGTACACTACTCCGCTGAGATCACTCGGAGTTCTTATAATGATCCAAAGATTTGCACAGCATTGAATTGAAGAATGCCGTGCGATTTCAATTATCAAGTGTTCCAACTTGTGCACCCCGACAAGACTTCAACCGATTGGTCCGAGTCTTATGATTACCCTGTCCTGTCGTGTGATTAACTGATTGCTCTGAGTCTTATCACTAACTTATAATTCTTCCGTAATTTGCCTGTCTGTACGCCACTTCCGACATTCCAGCGAGTGGCCAAAGTACACCAAGTCGTCCATCAACGTGAGTTGATAATGTTTCATCGTGTTCGGTGGGTCATCGACGAGTCAATAGCCCATGAAGTACGATGCGAAACTCTGGTCGAGGAAGCATCACACCAAGACAAGAATTGAGAGAAGGATAATCACCCCCGCAAATTTCAGCAGTGTGTTCAATATCATGTAAGACTCTTCTACGGTACTGAGGGCCCATTTGGTTCAACTTTGCGGAAATGACTTTGAGAAAATGCAAATATCTTTGAGCTAAAGGGGTTTTCTCAAATGTTACACCGTTTGGTAAATTGCAATCTCAAATAACATTGAAAAATAACTTTAGCATAAACACCGTTTGGCAAAACTCACATTTGTAATTAGCTTTTGCTATTTTTTTTTTTAAGTCTGAAAATAAAATCCGGCGGCCGGCTAATCACCGGCCAACTGCCAGACGGCCAGATCTGGCCACCGGACCGCCAAATCTGGCAGCCTGAGGTCGCGGAGGCTAGATCTGGCAGCTAAGGTTGCGACCTAGGCGACATCGCCTGGTCACGCGAGCTAGGCAACGCCGCCTGGGTCGCGGGTCGCACCACCTCGGGCAGTGGTCATCAGGGACACGCGACCCCCACGCGGCGGTGGTGGCTACCAAAGAAGCCGAACTCTCAAGCGGCGGGGAAGACAAAGACGAACGGGGAAGAAGATGAACAGTAACTGTGATGAATAGTGAACTTGCATTTCCAAACTCAAAGCTGGTCTGGACCTCCATTAGGCTTTCAACATTGGAAATGCTAATATTTGGCCAATGAGCTTTCTAAAATGATTGTCAAACACAAAATATTTTCCCCAATGAACTTTGGGGGCCCAAAGCCCCTTAGAAAATCTGAACCAAATGGGGCCTGAGAATGTTAGAACATGGAGTAGAAAAGCCTGATAATTCTACTGCCCTCCCCACTCTTATTATACATTAAAAAAAAAAAAAAAAAAAAAGTCCACATCTTTAAAGTTTATTGTAATAAGTATATGGAATTCTCTATATCATAAATGTATTTTTTTTTTTACATCTCCATGATTGATTTCGATCTCAAATTATCACTAAGAAATGCATAAAATGCTACGTGGATTGTTAAGATGTGTTATGATAATATGGATACCATATCTTTATTTCTTAAAATCCACTCTAGACATGTCATCTGTCCACCATTTAACTTTCTTTCCCAAAATCAACTCCGAATTGTTCCTCAAATGCATAATGAAATGCAATTTCAAGGGACTTGTACATGAGATCTAAGCAACGTTCAATTATTAAAGTTTGCAAAACAATAGACTAGTCAACTTTAGGGAAATGAAGCCAGATTGGTTCTACTCGGGAACCAAATTAGATCGCCCAAAAAACAGGTATGAGAATTGATTCTTATAGGAACATGTCCGAGAACAAGTTCCAAATTTTTGGACTCGGTTAAAATCGATTCAGGAATCAGACCAGGCTGCCCTATTTTAAAACCGGTTTATAAGCTAAAAAGCCAAAGGCCTAATTTTTCCCCCCTAAATTCTAACATTAAGACTCCTTTGTCATTTGTCCTTCCTCAAAAAAAAAAATTCAGTCTTTCCTCTTCTCCTAAATGTTTATGGATGAATAGGGAATGTGGTTTTGTAATTTATGTTTTGTGTTACATGTTTGAACTTTTTATTATTTATAATTATACGTAATTACATGTTCATCTTATGAATTGTTGTTTTTGGAGGATAGAGATTTCTTTTGTTCATCTTTTACTTTGAATTGGAAATAAACCGGAAAAACAAGGTAGGTTCTAGAGTCCAAAAATTTGGAGCCAGTTATAATAGGATAGGTTTCAAGTTCCAGCTCGAAACCTACCTACCTTGGAAGCAATTACTCGTAGTCTAGCTTCCACTTAGAATTTTCAACTTCTATTCTATGGCTATTTCTTTTTCTTTTTTATTAAAATTTCCCCCTTTTGCCTAGCAATTTTATGGGCCAAGAACCAAGGCCAAAAAATAATAATAATAATTGGGGTTTGTTCCAATGGTTATCCTTCCCACATAAAAAGGGGAGGTGGGAGTTCAAATTCTGACATTCTTAAGGGATAGGAATGAGGACAATTTAGTTTCAAATGTGGATTTCGACTCTCACGCCCAAAAGTCTGAAAGTAAGAATTAGAGTAGAATTAAAGTAGGACCAACCAAAAAAAAAAAGGACCAGGGCCAAAAATGACATCCCAATCGGATCTCCTTATCGAGTCACGGGTGCATCCATCCGCAAATTCACCGCTCCCAAGCTTCCACATCAGACTTTCTTATTTAAGCACAGCAAAACTACATAATGACCGGTATAATCATGCCCTAACTTTTTAGTTAAACATATCCAAGAAAGGGAAAAAGTCTATCCAGTTGGTTCTAAATTTATTGTATGGATGACAATTCGACCTTAAACTTTTTCATTTTGCTAATTTAGTCATAAATATTTGTATGAAATTCCAATGTAGTCCCTCCAATCTATCTTTGCCTAAAAATCGCTAGCATAACTGCCACATGAATGATTTTCGATGGAAATTGGCCAAGAGAACTATATTGAAATTTCACACAAAGGCTTAGGATTAAATTGATAAGACCGAATTGGCATATATACAATAAGTTTAGAATTAATTGGATAATCTCCCTCGAAAAGCCACTCAATTTTCATGTCAAGTTAGTTGCCTCATAACAAAGTGTATAGAATACAAAAGGACAAGACAATTGAATGTTTGATCGTTGAACTTGCAATGATTTCTTAACGTAACATGATCCTTGAATTGATAATTTAAGCAATTAAGTTCTTGAACTTGTTAGATTTTTCCAATCAGATCCCACTTTCATCCCCAACTTTGGCATATTGAAGGTGTGGGCAAAAATTTTATGCAAAAAATTATTTCTTTTTTTTTTTTTTTTGGTAAAAGGTAAGCATAAATTGAGGAAAGGCCAAATGTACAAAAGATCTTGTCACCAGAAACTTACACTCCAAATGCAAGAACAAAAGGAATGGAAGGGTGACGAGATGTAAAAGCCGCAAGCTGCGGCACACACACTACAACACCAAAACCAAAAAAGAAGCACGGCATGGACAACCAGCAACCAGACACGCCATAGGTGAGGAAGAGGACACCGTCGGATCGAACTACCTACGGGGCCCCAATGAAAATAATTGAGTCTAGGCCCCAACTTCTCTGCAACCTTCTACTTCTGAAATTATCTTCGACATTCCTGAATGTGATAGCCTTGTCTCGGACCACTTTGAAGAGGTGGTTCTTCATGGCCGGGATCGACTGGGGTTGGTCTCTAAAGATGATGCTATTCCTGTTTTTCCAAATGATATGACAAAGTGCGCCAAAGGAAAAATGGGTAATGCACTTGTAGAAATCTTTACCCATCAAATAGGTGCGGCCCAACGAAAGTTCTCCCTCCAAGTTTTGTTGTGCCAAGGCAAATTGCATCTAGAAGCCCAAAAGAAAGCAATGCCAGCCGTGACACGGCAATCAAAAAATAGGTGATCAACAGAGTCGGGCATACTCTTGCAAAACGCACAGGCAGCACTTCCAATTCTACCATAAGACATAAGGAGAGCTTGGGTTGGAAGTCTGCACTTGGCAATGAGCCAAAGATTAAGTTGATAGCGAGGCACTATGGCGTTGTCTCACACGAAGGAGTGCCAATGGACCCGCGTTCTCTTCTTCCTAATGGAGTTCCACGCCGTTGCCACCATGAACCGACCCGAAGAGCTTTCTCACCAGCAGCAACGATCATGGTCACCCGACAAGACCGAGAGAGGATGACCCCACGATTCAAGCACCGACCTGAGAGCTTGGCCAGCATCTGAGAAGAGGTCAGCAACGCAGGCCTGCCTAGAGAGCCTTGAGCTATAGATAAGTAAATCTGAGAAGAGCAGGTTCAAGAGCACCCTAGGGTGCCAATTATCAAACCAAAGAGAGGTTGTTTGGCCATCGCCAATTTTCCAGTATAAGGCCATCCGGAAATCCACTCTTTAGGTTCAACAAGCTCTTCTAGGCCCAGGAGCCAAAGGTTGGCTTCCTAGCAACCCAAAAGTTCTTGTTCTTTAAGAAAGTGGAATGGAACCACCTACACCATAGTGCTTCCTTGTCAAAGAACAAGAGCCAGATATGCTTCAACATGGCGGCTTTATTGCAATCTTGGAGCCTCCTGATACCTAGCCCTCATTCATCCTTTGGAATGCAAACTTCATCCCAAGCTACCTTAGCACCACCCATGCCCAGGTCCGGACCCTTCCACAGGAATTGTCTAAGGATTTTCTCCATCTAGTCCACCACAGCTATAGGTAAAATAATATAGTAGCCCAGTAGGCTTGTATAGCATGAAGAACTAACCTAATGAGCTAAAGTCATCCAGCAAGAGAGAGGAATCGGTGAGTCTAAGACTAAACCCTTGTAGTGATACGGTTGACAAGGGCACAACATTCTGCTTTGGTAATCCTCGAAGTGATTATGGGATCCCCCAGGTATCGAACCGACAATTTCCCTTCTCGAAAGCCCAACTCCAAGAGAATGCCATTCCTTAAGGAGAGTGCGCCACGCGCCAAAAAAATTTCAGTCTTGCACAGGTTAGGACAAAGGCCATTCCAAGAGGAAAAGATATGAAGACCTTCCTTGAGGAGAGCCACTGTAGGAAGGTCAGCCTCACAAAAAAGGAAAACATCATCTGCAAAAAAGAGATGTGAAAGACCCATTGCCTTACACCTCCAGAAGAACTTGAAATCAGGCCTTAAAGAGTACCTAAGAATGATCCCTTAAAGCACCTCCATAACCATAGTGAAAAAGTAAGGAGAGATGGGATAACCTTGGTGGAGACCTCAACCCCTTGCAAAGAACCCGTGGAGCTCTCCATTCAAAGCAATTGAAAATTTGGGTGTGCGCACACAAGTTATAATAAGTCGTGTCACAGACTGAGGGAAGCCAAAAGCTAGCAACACACCTTCAAGAAAGTCCCAATCCATAGTATCATAGGCTTTCCTAAAGTCCACCTTTATCGCACATCTAGGGAGATAAGGCTCGAAGTGAAAGTTAGAGAACAGCTCCTGGGCCAGCAAGATGTTATCCCTGATTCACTTGCCTTTCACAAAAGCTGTCTAAAAAGGGCATATCGTGCTCTTCAAAGCTAGGGCCACCCGATTAGCTAGCACCTTTGCAATACACTTGTAAATAGTGTTGCAGCAGGCGATAGGCCTATAATCCTCCACGGAAGTGGCGTTGAGCACTTTAGGAACTATCACCAAGATGGTATTGTTAATCTCTCTTGAAATTTTTCTAGAGGTGAAGAAATCCATTACTGCAACCACGACTAAGGGACCAACCATCTCCCAGTTTTCTATGAAGAACTCTGATGTGAAACCAACTGGTCCATGTGCCTTTCCCCTAGGCAAGGAGAAGATAGTGTCCCGGATCTCTAACTCTGCAACTGGCCGAGCGAGGAGCATAGCCTGATCATCCGAGAGTGGATTCTAGATAACCTCCCTCAGGCCCTCCAGTAAAGGTCTAACCAGCTCCCCTTGCGACGCCAAGAGGTCCTCAAAGAACTCTACAAAGTGACGCTGCACCAGTCGTGGCTCGATCACCTGGTTCCCCGAAGAGTCGAGGATGGAAAGGACTCTATTTCTCAAATATCTTTTGTTGACATACTGGTGGAAGAACTTGGTATTGCAGTCTTCATCCCTAAGCCATCTAACCCTGGACTTCTACATGAAGAAGGACTCCTCCAAGGCATGCAACTCTGCAAAGATACGCCTTTGGTTCTTTTTCACCTCAGCAAGGTCAACAAAAAAGGGACTTTGCTTTAAGCCTGCCTAAGTGGTCTTCAAAGTCTTCCTCGCATCAAGAGTTCTAGCAGAGATATTAGAGAAAGAATCTCTATTAAGATGCTTGAGCCAACATTTAAGAGCCTTGAGCTTACAAACAAGCCTATACATAGGGACTCCAACCCCCGGGGCATCCTAAACTTTCGAGACAATCTCATTGAATTCTGGGTGCTTCATCCAGAAGTCGAAAAACTTGAAGGGCTTTCTCCGAGGAGTCGGACTAAGCACCTTCACCACCATAGGCGAGTGATCCTAGATTCCCGGCGCCAAGAAGGAGGCTTCTGAGTAAGAGAGATCCAAACTCCACTTGGCGTTCACCAGAACCTTGTCGATCTTTCTTACTTTTCTAGAAGGCCCTAAGGATGTCGTCCAAGTGTATCTAAAACCAACGAACCTCAGGTCTTCCAACTCATCCTGCTCCAAGCACTATCCAAACTCATCAAAACAAATGATCCAATCTTTAGAGCCACCGACATGATTCGATGGAGCCTTAATAGCATTGAAATCTCCCAAGACAAGCTAGGGAGTGTCCTGGAGATGGATGCTTCTGGATATGATATCCTCCCAAAAAGGTCTCCGCAGCGAAAATGAGTGATCCCCATAAACAAAAGAGATATAGCAAGCCACCCCAAAATCTAGGCTCTCAAAGTTCCCATGAACCGCTTACTTGGTAACTGAAAAGGCTTCAACCTTAACCCTCAAGGGGTCCCAACCATCCCAAATTCTGCCCTTAGGGGAGAAGTCATAGTTTGCAATCCAACACTAATCCCTCAATAGACCTTCGGAAATGGAGTTGAAGCGATTCTGTGGCACCTTAGTTTCCAACATACCAATACAGAACAAGTGGTTCAATAAAATTAGGTTACGAACCTCCGCTTGCCTAATTGGGTCAACAAGACCTCTAATATTCCAGCAACATATATATATATATATATATGTGTGTGTGTGTGTGTACAAAAGAGGAAGAGAGAAGGGTTACCTCCATTTCGGAGGCTTGCGACGTCTTGGAGGGAGAGTCACACGAGCCAACGGAGGAGGCGGGGCTAGGGAGAACGCCAAGAGCTTGTCCTAGATAGTCTCCTCTCTCCTCCTAGTCGGAGGAGCCTTCAGCGACGAACAATGCGAGAGAAGATCATCATTTGAGCTACCAAGGTGGTTGGCCGACCCACCTAACTCCGCTCCATTATCCAGGTCTCACTATCGAAACATCAGGAGGGCTAATGGGATCTTCCTCCACGGTAGAGCCAGGAGCATCCACCTTGGTGAGAATCCAAAGCCCACTTTGAGCCCTACAGATAGAGGTTGAGGGCAAGCTCTTGATAGTTGCCGCTTTCTACTTGAGGGATTGCCCCTCGTCACCAGAGCCCCTAACTTTTTTCTAACCCAAATCAACCTCGCTAGTATCTTCCACCAACACCGAAGCAATCTCGGGGTCGAGCCTCCACGGATTGGGGGGGGATGGCCCAAGCCCGCTGCTGGCCCTACACCGCCTTCGGACTAGCTGAAGAGGCCGCACAAGTGTGTCCAAAGGAGCCACACTTCAAGCATTATGCTGGCTTCCACTCGTACTCGATGGCAATAGACCGAGCCACTCCATTAAATCTTACCTTGACCAAAGAAACCCTCGATTGATTAAATTGAAGCTCAATGCAAACTCTTGCAAAGGAAATCATTTGAGTTTGCTCCGTACGTTGATCAACATACAGAGGCTTGCCAATGGTACTCGCGATGGCGCTAATTGCCGAGGCTGTCCAAAGGTCAGAGGTAGGTTCTTCAAGCGAATCCACACCAGCACCGTGGTTTGCTTTTCCCTCTTTAACTCTAGAAGAGGCTTCCATTGTTGCAATATGAGCAACCATTATAGGTCCATCTTCTAAAATCTTCCTTCTGAACAAGGGGTTGAGGATGCAGAAGAAAAAGAACCCCTGGTCATCGGCAAAGACCTCAACAAGCTTCGGTCCCCAACTATGCTTGAGCAAGAGCTCCGTGAGTTGGAAAGGCAACCTCCTTCCTACATAATACCCAACAAGACACTCATGCCATTTGGGATCCACCACATCCAGCACCTTTTCAGTGAGATTCACCACAAGGACATCATCCTCAAACGAATGGGGAACAAAAGTAAGGTCATACCTTTTCGCTGCAAGCTTCGCAACGTTCACCCACGTCCAAGCAGCCGGGGCCTTAGAGTCCCTCACTTGCTTTTGCGAGGCCTGGGGCCGTTTGGAAGCTGACCTCACTCTGCTTCGTCCTCTCAAACACCTAGCACGGGCCACATCCTTGGGACGACTACAGTCTGAAATCTCCGCTACCATAGGAGCCTTGCCCGTGAGCAAAGAGGACTGGGCCTCCTTGTTTCGAGTGAGAGGGCTAGAAGCCTTCTCAGTTCCAGCACTCAACTGGGCCACATTACTCGGCTCACCAACCACAGAAGATGGAGCAACCATAACTACAGCAAAACCAAGCCAATTACCACCCGAACCCTCTATAGTACAGCCATAAAGAGAATCGTAACAAGTGTGAGGCTAACCTAGCTAAAGGCAGGTGCTTATGAGTCCAAATAACCCTTGTAGACCCCCTGAGCAGCAGCAGTTAGATGCTCCAAGGAGCCCAACAGACTGACCCAGCCGCAACTCGAGAGGAAGAAAGGGCCATAG